>OX457003.1:20484708-21684708 GCA_949752705.1 Callimorpha dominula | reverse complement strand
TCAAATCTGCTACATATAGTGCTACGATGGCTACGACTTTACGTTCTACATACGTAGGCACCGTGGCTTACTACAAAACCGTAGCACGCCGTAGAAGGGTTAGCGGCATACATTTCGTTGAATACACGGTGCCGGTATATAATAGCGTTTGCGTTCCAAAACTACGTTCTTCTATGAATTTATAAACGCGGGTCGTGATTGCTTTCAGTATTTCTGTTTGTAGTAGAAATTAATATTTCGGCTACTTATTCGAATGTACTCGTATGTTTTGAATTTTGCTGTATTATTTTTATGATTAAGCACCTAAAGCAAAGGTTTTAATTTTGCCAAAGTAACCTGAGGAGAAACGATCTGCTCCAAATTAGTGGTTCTCAAATAGATGCAAAAAAAAATAACATCGACTAGAATCTTCATAGAATATTGCTAGTTCTTGAACAACATCGATTTATATCATATTCATCACTACAGACATCCATCTTCTCACAAAGAAACTTCACACCAGGTATGTTGCTGAAAACGCCACTTTCAATCACATTCTGAACTGAATGTCTTCCATTCTTGCTGCGTTCTTATGGTATCTTATAGTTACGTTACGTTATCGACTGAGACATTGAGTTTAAAACATTTGTGCATAATCTACTATCATAATCTACTACATAAGGAATATAATGGAAAAATCAAAGTTAAAATAATAGAAGATGCCGTAGAAGATAGGGAGTCGGTTAAAGGATACGGCAGATGGATAGTGATTTTTTGATCGGACCAAAGGAATTATGATACAAAGAAGCGAGGAAGCATACGCGATGGCCGTGTTCTAATCGGTCTTTTGGAATAATTAGCAAAGTTGGGTAGAAACGCTTGTTCGCCAATAGTGTACGATTTCATCGTACGACGTACATGCTCCTGCCGAGATACACAAAAATCACACATCTCCTAGGATAGAACGACATTATTTGACAACAGGTAATGTAGCTTTATTCGGTTTGCACTGAGTGTTCTCACTAATTATGTTCACTTTTTTTGGCTGTCGTACATTGCTTTCGTCAAAACACCACACTTGTGATATTTAAATTAAATTTCGCTGGAATCTTTTTCCACAGAAGTATGCAGCCAAAATGAACGCTTTACCCAGCAATCCATATAAAATAGTATACTGATGAATGCCATGGCTAGATATAGTGTCATCCAGAGAGTCCGGATTTCACCTGCTCCATTCGTACACCAAAATCGCTTACTATACTGTTCAAAGGGTCTACGTAAATGTAGTTAAATAGTAATACATTAACTATGTGATTTAGTTCATCTGTTGGGGTTGTCACTTTCCAATAGAGATGGTCATGTTGACACACCTCAACGCACCATGGTAACCCATTAACCGACTTCCCAACGTCTACACTATTATCTTGGCGATAACTGGAATGCACAAAAACTAAAATACAGCGCTAATTAGAACTAAACTAAGCATAGCTTGTACGTTTGAATTCGTCTAAGAACACTCATTATCATACTAAGATATATTTTTTATAATAGGCATGATGACTGATTTTAGAAAACTGTTCTGGGATGTTCGGAAGTATCTCCTTTTAGAAAAAAAAATCTGCAGAAAATCATGGCCATATTAACTTTATAATCAAATTTTAGTCATAACACCCGTTAGGGTCATGGCGTCTACTTGTGACGTTAGGTCTATGTTTGTCAATAGTAAACGTGAGGTGCACCTGATTATTGCTTGCATTAAAAATAAATTCTGAAACGTATAAGTCGTGTACGACCTCTCAGCGCGATAAAACAAAACTCCTAGCAAATTATTTTTTTCACGTTCCACACAAGAAAGCAATTCGAAATAAGTGGCTTAATCTGGCACGGCGAGATCCAAAGTCTATATGTCTAATTCTCTTATTCATTTCTGTGAAGAGCACTTTGACGTAAATGTATACCTTCTAAAATGATGTGTGCTTAATAATTCTATTTTAGGTCCAAATTTAACAGTAAATTAAATACTTTTTGGGGTTATTTTTCATCTATTGAATACAGATTGTATAACTTCAGTATAAGTGAATGTTGTATATTTATTATTGGCATACGTAAGTGTTTTTCCGTTTCAATAAGTTAGTCGCAATGAAACAGTCATCGTTCCTATATGTGCAAAGGCAAGTTTATTTTGACTCCCCCATTAGGATCCAGTCCCTTTTGCTCTAATTACGTCGACACATATATTAAGATTTTTTAAGAAGGTATAAAGCCCCACCTTCATATGAATACGGATTATATTCAGCTGCGTAAAATCACTTATTATTCATAGACGCGTAGGGGCTAAAATATGTTTACATTATCTTATCTCAAATGTTATCTAATTATTCAAGAGCATTACTGGGGTCGGGGTTCCAACTAAATCCGATCAGTTACTCCTCTGAGATGCTCCAATCTCAATGAGAAATTTCGGTATGTTCTTTTTGAAACGTTTGGAGTGTTAAGCTGAATACGAAAATAGTTCGTGACGTTCTCTTGAATGTAAAAAAGGAATTTATTCACACAGTTTTTTTTTTAAAGTCTACTCTTCGCTCGGGGCTCCAACAGGGTCGACGTACTACTATTGATAAATTCTGATAAGGTCCACTGAGTTAGAGTAGACTGTCGTATTGAGAGTTCACTTTTTAAGGGGCTTCACAAAACGAGGTTATCAATGCGCCAGCATGTATGTTACGTCATATTATTGGAACTGCAAAATATTCACTTATGGATCTTATAACTTATAATAATAACTTTAAAATTAGGGCATCCAAAGAAATATAAAGGTGTATGTTTGTAAGTACAGTCTTAAAGAGCTCTGCAGTCCCTGCTTGCTGAAAAACATAACGACATCGTTTCCTTTCCTATATTGAAACCAATTATCTCAAATAATATAAAGATGTTGAGCCCGTCTCCAAGATTAATCAGATAGTAGTAGGCATAGCCTGTTCAACGAAGGCTATACTTGACATACACATCGGCCGTTTCAGATCCTTTGTGCGACGAAGCTGATAGTACAACCTCCAGATAAGCGCCTGATACGACCCAGGCGATGATAAGTTACGGAAATAAGTATACTGAATAGATTACATACAATATTATATTATACATATATTGATATAACCTATACTAATGTTATAAATTCGAAAATAATTCTGTCTGTTACGTTTTAACGCCTCAACTACTCAACCGTGGCGATCGGTTGAGTAGTTGACTCACGTTTGGCAGGGGTCCAGAACAGAACCTATGATGAATAAATGGTCATCCAGAAAAAGTGCTATTCCGTAGGGATAAAAAAACAAATTCAACGCGAACAAAGCCGCGGAAAAAAGCTAGTTTTATAATATGAATAACGCACATGGCACATTTGGTATAGGTAACAAGTTTTCAAAAGTACCCACTCGACAAGAAATGTTAAACCCTTTTTTTTTTTTTGTGCGTGTGGAAACCTCCTCGGGCCGTCACCCCACCGGGGCTTTCGGTGGCGCAGGTGTGTCGGAATCGAACCGACTAAAATAAATGTTAAACCCTACATCAACGGTGTTGCCAAATGAAATTTTAACCCTGCGCTAAGAGAGAAATACAAAGTTGTGCTTAGTCTGAAAATGACCATGTTAAAAATGAAAAGCAAAACATTGTGACAAACCTTGATACAACTATTTATCGACTTCACGTATGAGGGATATCTTTTTCTTTCAATTGCCCTCCCTTCTACACTACGTTTCCCTTTAAATATACTCCCAATTTACCCATCCTTTATTCCAAAAATATTACGCGTGTGGAACTAACTTATAATTGGCAAAATCTGGGTGTTTAATAAACCTCTGCTTACCCCTTAGGGGATTTAGGCCCGAGTTATGTATAGATGTATAAATTGTGATTGTGTAGAAATCGTGATCTAAAAGGTTTGGAAATTTTATATAACAGTTTCGCTGAAACTAGATACTTATGTAGATAAAGATTACTTATGCCGCGTTCCAATAAAAAAAAACGTTTTTTTTTTCTTACGGACGGTAAAATTTCGTTGAATTTTCAACAAGTAAGCAATACGAATCGCTGTTTGTTTATTGGAACGCGGCATTATCTGAATAGTAATCTCAATACTAATGTAGAATTGTCATTTTACGTTGACACAACTTATCTGACCAAGGGCGAAATACAGTGGCTTTTTAGTTGCTACATGAGAGGACGGTATTAGTAGTATTTCAAGTAAGGTGACCAAACGAAAAATTATTCTCCGCGTGTTATATTGTCAACATTATCAACCCGTTTGCAGTTCCTTAGAGAGACCATAAAGCGGTGTAAGCACACGGCTGTACCAGTGTGTAAACTTTTAACTATCTAGGTCAACACTGCTTTTGATTTATTTTACTGCTCGCTCAAAGCACTGTGTCGGCTGTTTGCTCTTACTAATCTCTGATCTTTTAATGTTGCGGCTATTAGTGAAGGAGTATACTGAGGGATTATTGTATGTAGACTTGTTTGTAGACTTTATTAGAATACATAGTCTATTGAGCTTAGTTTCATAGTGACATTTTCATTTGTCCCGCGTTTAGATGATTAATTAAATTCTTCTTTATTATATGTATAACATCGGAATCTACGAGTATCTCACATTTTTAACGATTTTGTATAAATATAAAAAAAGCTATACGGGGTACACACCTACATTTACACAAATTATTCAATAAGACTCAGACCCAAGGCTCCTTGGAGGCCAGTCTTCAAAGATTTGGGTCCAAGTCTATATTCTAAAGATTTGGTACATTTTCTTATTTTACATAGTTCAACAAGTTTGGAATCTGTTTGAAAACAAAGTTAACGTTAATTTACATTTCTCCTTTTAGAATAATTTATGCGAGGCGACATTATGCTGAGCGATACTCGGCATAAATCAGTAGTAATAAATTAAATTTATCGATCGCAATACTTAGCTATTCTAGAGATAATTAATATTCTAATAGTATTATTATTCCACGAGAAGGAACAGTCTAAAATATTGTTATTCATGTTTACTAATTTTACCATACATTTGAGAAAATGTAGACGCCTCTAGCGTATTAAATATATTACAAATATATATACGAGGGGTGATCCAAAAGTAATGAGAATGGGTACATTAAAATAACTATATACTTAAAAATAAAATTTATTTTTCTACATAGTCTCCTAATAGGTCAATACATTTAGTCCATCTCTTTTCTAAACCAACGATACCCTTCAAAAAAAAATCTTTATCTTGACTCTCCCAAAATGCCTCTACAGCGGCCATCACTTCGCCGTTATCCTCAAATTTCTGGCCCCGGAGGTGTTCCTTGAGCCGAGGAAACAAATAAAAGTCGCTGGGGGCTAGATCTGGAGAATAGGGTGGGTGTTCAAGCAGCTGGAAGCCAGCTTCTTGAATGGCAGCCATCGCAACTTCAGCTTTGTGTGCAGGTGCATTGTCTTGATGGAACAGAACTTTTGCGCGCAGTTTACCCCGTCTTTTTTCCTTGATGGCCTCTCGCAATCTTTTGATTTGGTCAGCATAGTAGGAGCCTGTTATGGTAGCGCCCTTATCAAGGTATTCAACCATAATTATTCCCTCAGCATCCCAGAAAACAGACGCCATAACCTTGCCGGCAGAGCTTGAAACTTTGAATTTCTTGGGACTCGGTGAAGATGGCCTTATCCATGTCATTGACTGTTGTTTGGTTTCGGGATCAAAATGATGAATCCACGTTTCGTCCATAGTCACAAATCGAGCCAAAAAAATATCTTGATCCGCCTGGAACATTTCAAGATTGGTCCTTGAAATGTCGAATCGTTTCTTCTTTTGTTCGTCGGTTAACATTCTCGGGACCCAACGTGCAGAGACCTTTCTCATGTTCATCTCGGTAGTTAAGATCCTTTGAATGCTACCAAATGAAATGCCTGTGTTCTCAGCTAAATGACGAATGGTCACTCTTCGGTCTGCCAAAACCAGATCTTGAACTTTTTTGACGTTTTCTTCAGTGAGGGAGGAGGACGGACGGCCTTCGCGGTGTTCGTCTTCCGTGGATGTTCTTCCCATTTTAAACTCCTTGCACCAGCGTGCAGTTGTAGAATATGGAGGAGCAGAGTCTCCCAATGTTTCCACCAAGTCAGTATGAATGTCTTTGGTGGACATTTTTTTCAAGCACAGGTATTTGATGACGCTTCGCACTTCATGTTTCTCCATTTTGATGTTATCACTCCGACTGCTAGTATTCAAATGAATGTATATTTTAAAAATGACGTCCTATTTATACCATTTTTTGTCAGGGAAGTTGTGAAGGATTAGGGAGTTGAAAAAATATTTTTTTAGAATTTTATTATTACTAGAAATATCCGTTTATCATTACTTTTTGATCACCCCTCGTATATACGAAAATTCACGACGGTACAGACTTAAACCAAAACCAATACGTTATACATATTATGTATTAATTGTAATATGTATTAATTGAAAAACCGAGCAGTATTTTTTACTTTTCCATTATGCTGTTAAGTTCTGTTCTAGAAGAACTTAAATACATACATATATATAAGGTCGGAGAAAAAGTATCTTCGTATTTTATATACAAATTCAAGACATTTTTGACGTGACAACGTCTTATAATTCGATGGAGCCGGCTGCACGCACGAAAAAACATGACTCATGCGGCGTTACCTCGGTCTGAGGCGTTCCTATGACGTTGTCACGTTCAACTATCGTCAGTAAACCGACTTAACAGACAAGCGATTTTTTTTTTTTCAAAGTTTAATTACATTTAATTATAACATATATGTGCCATCTTGTAGGTGACGTTGCTGTAGAAATCTTGCGATTTTTGTTAAAAAAACTGCGACAAGTAGTTTTGACAGTCCTCTTTTGATGTAAAACTAACACTACCCAAATAATTCTGAAGAGACCGAAACAGTTGACAATCTGAAAGTGCAAGGACAGGACTATATGGTGAATTCAAAACACTTCCCAACCATGTTCTCTCAATTTTTGCTGAGTGGCCAAAGATGTGTGTGGTCTGACGTAATCATTCTGAAAGACCACTCCTTTTCTGTTGATCGATTCCGTCTGTTTTTTCTTAATTTCTTGCTTGAGTCTCATTAGTTGTTGGCAATAGGGATCCGAATAGATGGTTTTGCCCGGCGGTAAAAGCTCATAATGAACGATGCTCTTCCAATCAAACCATACACACAGCATGACCTTCGGGGTCCGGGTTTCGCTACAGTATGTGGAGCTTGACTACCCTTTGACCATGATCTTTTTCGCACGTTTTTTGTCGTAGGTGAGCTACAGTATGTGGAGCTTAACTACCCTTTGACCATGATCTTTTTCGCAAGTTTTTGTCGTAGGTGAGCTACAGTATGTGGAGCTTGACTACCCTTTGACCATGATCTTTTTCGCACGTTTTGTCGTAGGTGAGCCTCAGTATGTGGAGCTTGACTACCCTTTGACCATGATCTTTTTCGCACGTTTTGTCGTAGATGAGCTACAGTATGTGGAGCTTGACTACCCTATGACCATGATCTTTTTCACACGTTTTTGTCGTAGGTGAGCTACAGTATGTGGAGCTTGACTACCCTTTGACCATGATCTTTTTCGCAAGTTTTTGTCGTAGGTGAGCTACAGTGTGTGGAGCTTGACTACCCTTTGACCATGATCTTTTTCGCACGTTCTTGTCGCAGGTGATGCACTTTTCATCACCAGTGATCAACCTTTTCAAAAATGATTTGGTTTCATTACGTTTCAATAGAGAATCGCAAATGAGTGCACGATTCATTGGGTATCTTACAGTGAGCTCGTGTGTCACCCAAATATCGAGCTTTTTTGTAAAGCCAGAGTTTTTAAAATGGGTCAAAAATGTTTTTTGGTCAATCCTCAGTTCCTCGACTATTTCGTTACTACTAAAATGACGATCTTGATCATGAACCGCCGATCTTGAACATGTATGAGGGCGACCAGTGCGAGCTGCATCTTTGACATCAAAATTCCCGGACTGACAACGCTTGAACCAACTTTGTGCTACTCTTGCTGACACTGCATTAGGTCCATAAATGTGACAAATGTTATTCCTGGCTTGAGTCGCATTTCCCTTTGCAGAATAAAATTTCAGAATGTGTCGAATTTTCATTCGTTAGATCCACTCCTTTTGGCGGACAGAAAATCAATTGTAAAATTTTGGGGGAGTGTTTTATACTTTTTATTTTTCTTTTCTTAATGTCCTATATTTATTGATATTAAAACCAGCCAGCAACAAAGAGTGCAACCATAAAGATACGAATAAAAAAAATTTAAGTGTCTATTTATAATGTCAAAATAATAGTGTTTTTTTTTCAACCCATATAGTTATTTACGATTACACGATACCTATGCCTAAAAATCAGTTTTTAAAATTTTTGTCCTCTATTGTCATTAAACCTGTCATAGGAGCCTCTCTTCAGAACGTCACTAATTTGATCATAGTATGTTCTGCGGGGTCGGCCCTCTTGCCTCTAACGTTTGTCATTTGTTCAGCACTCATTCCTTCTTTGTGCCCAAACCACCTCAGCATACCTACCTTGTTCAATTTTCTCTTTCTGTCAACCAATTTTATTATGCACATACTTCGCAATAATCTCATCTCAACAGCATTGATTCTACTATTAATACTATTATCTGTATTTAAGAACTACAGTGCACTTCGTTTATTTTAATTAAAAAAAAACGCATTTTGACTCATTAAATAAATGTACGAACTAACACGAGGCGAGCCATTAAACGAGTTGGTAGCGTTTGATGTGTGGTTGGTTGCGTTTGATGTCTTTCTGTTACGCAACATACACTTGACCGATTTACGCTAGAAGCTTTGTGACATTTGACGACACGACAACGACTTCAAATTAAGAACATGGCATCCTAACTAATCTATATATATAAAAACGAACCCCTATTTCTTCTGGTCACGCTATAACTTGAGAGCGGCTTTACCGACTTCATTCATTTTTTTTTAATGTTTTCTAATACTTCGTAGAAGGTTCTTACATTAAAAAAAATTGAGAAAATTGCGCAGCAACTTAGAAAATTTAAGAAAACTTAACGACTACCTTTATTATAAACTTTTTAATGTAACCTTAGCCCCAGCGTTATATACTCTTTACTAAGAACATTTGAAATAACTGTCAGTTGTTTGACAGTAAGAGACAGATCGCACACCGCCAATATCGTTTACAAAGATCGCGTAATTTTAGCGTAGCGTTATATTCTCTTTGCATTAATTAGTTGTATCGGTCGGCATCAAGGACGTCATCATGGAAATCCATGGTCGGCATTAATAACGAATTATAACCCTTACCCAGTTCCCTGGTCGGAATGATATCTTTGACGAGGTAAAATTAAACCATTTTGCTTTGATTTTGCATTTTGTTAATGAATTATTGTTTTCATTTCTTAGTGCACACTGCACAGTCGATTGAATCGCAAAAATTTTGGAGTTTTATGTTTGTTCATTTATAATTTTCATTTGAAATTTTGATATTAAAAAGGCCAAGAAGTAGACGTACAAACATAGGTCGTAGAACTCGCAATGGCGCAAATCAAAACTGTTTAAGAGCAAGTCAAACTGATGAGCAACGCAAAGCTCGAAATGAAGTTGAACGGAATCAATATCAAGAAAATAGAAATGTTGCATTTGATCCACATCGAGCTGCATTCAATTATAATGTGGCAATCGATTACAGTTCACAGCAAATCACGTCTTTTTAATGGCACCCAATGGCTTGCGGTGAAGAAATTAATTAACAACGTCATCGAAGCCGCGGTTTTAAAAGGGAAGTATAAAGGATAAAGGCGAAGACTGAGATGATGATGAGATTGATTCCACGCATCCCTCTGATTCCGATCGACATGCCATTCGTCTTTAATCGGTTACAATTACCAGTGCGGCTTGCATTTGCAATGTCAATAAATAAATCGCAAGGACAGTCGTTAAGTGTTTGTTGCATTAATCTTGAAAATCCACGTTTTTCCCATGGCCAACTGAACTACGGAACAACTAACGGAAAACCATCAACCATATTTATTTACGCGCCAGGAAACAAAACTGACAATGTTGTATATCAACAAGCATTGCAATAAACAATATGTTATAGCGATAATAAAAAATTACAAACATACAATATCAAAATATACAACAATAGAAGTAATTATTTTTAGTAGTAGTATTCCAGTTTGAATTGAATGACAGAACAACGTCTGTCGGGTCAGCTAGTATTATATATATGCGAATGTGAGTTTGTTTGTTACGCTTTCACGCCTTAACTGCTGAACCCATCATCATAAAATATTGCATACCTACACGTTGTCAGGTGTGAAACGATATAGGGTATTTTTCCAAAAGCTAGTCTATAATAGAGCAATAACTAACAATAAAAATTGGGAAGTGCCAGTAAATATACATAAATTCTCATAAAACTCTCAGTCTTCCTTAAAGTGCACTCATGAATTGCCAAATATTCCGGTTCCCAGTCAGTCCTGGAACTATTAGATGTGTAAATTGGACCTAATCGCGATAACAATAAATTTCAAGGCACAATACCTTTCCTGCACTGATCGTGGTCACGGGTGGACCCGTCGAATCCACCGTGAATCCACCGTTCACCCGTGACGCAGTAATTGTTATCGCGATAAAGTCCCGATATTTACATATAATATATGTATAGTCGCGAAATTTATAAAACAAGTCCTAGAAAGGAAAAAATGTCAGTCTAGTGGTGTGTAACGAAGTGTAACGTTGTTATGTACCTACCACTTCATAATATACACTTTATTTGCCACTTCTTTGGTATTGTGAAAATGGAAACGACGTTGCGGCTGATTACTTACAGCTAATCTTGATACATGGTAAAACTAATATATACAATAAAAGTACGATTCCACAGTATCCACCATATAGCTTTTCACAAGATTGTGATACAATTGTTTTACAGTGCATCACGACATAAAATCATGGAATTGTACTTGAAAATAAATGCACAATATGTGCTTTAGAAGCTCCTGCGCGACGCGTAATAGTCGTCAAGTGTAAAGGATCCAAGAGCTAAAGTTTTAACTGTAGATTTATGTACAGTACGCTACCTAATGTAAGAATATTTAATACTAAGTTGGTTTAGCAGCTATCGAGCCTGGGTTTTCGAGTAGGTAAGTAACATCTTAGTGACCAAGTAATACGAGTGACAATTATACATAAAACAGTCAGAACAGTAGAAAGTATTGGAACGGGCAAATGGCTTCGCCCGTCACCTAGACTAGACTTGGATCTCCTTGTCTGTTTTGTCAACGAAAAGAAAACTGATAGATAATAGTCTGCCAATCCGTCTCGTCCCAAATGACCTCCAGTGTCCACGTGTCCTGCTTCAAAACAGCGGGGCAGCATTCCATGATTATTGTTTTAAATGAGGAAGGAGAGATCCATACATTACGACGAGGCCACCTACTGCTAGACACGTGACCAAAACCTGTCAAGAGTTCAGATTCGTAATTTCGAGGGTCAGCTTTTTACCCTTAACTGCAATTTCATATCCACTTAGTTGCAGAGATTATTACAAAATACTTTTTAATACTTGGTAGTTTATTTTCCGCCCTCTAGCTATTTGTCTTTTAACCAACAACCAGCATAAGAAGAAATATTATTTCATCTTAGTACTCGTACGATGCCTTACCACTTTTTTCGAAGACACGCTGTGCGGGCGACTAATGACTCAAAGGGTTCAACAACTTTTACGTTTATTGCTCTCTATAAAGGAACACGTCGTATATAATACCTTGCATAGTGATGTATTGAAGTAGAATTACTGTAATTCAAGTAAGATTTGAATCTTACACCTCACAATTTTAGCAATTTAATGATTCTGCAGCAGTTAAGAACAAAAATAATTTTACACGATTACATTGATCGCGTAAGTTATAAACGCGATGGTTTTGGTGCATACGTACCTTTGAACTGCCTGAAGTGTGGACCAGATTACATTAGCCACTGTCGCAGGCTGATTCTAATTTTCAAATTAAAGCAGTTGTAGGTATTTTTGAATTGTCAGGAGTACTAGTCAGTCAGAGTAAGTCACTTGTGAAGTTATTCGCCGTTCCAATACGCAGATGCTATGGAGAAGAACAGGTAAAAAACTCCAAGGCCACTCTTTTTCAACATGTTTTTTACAATTTTCTGGTTACATTGCTTATAAGCAGTAAATGAAACGGGAGGACAATGTTATTAGATTGTTCTAAAATGCAAGAAAAATATATCCAGACGAGCAAATTATTACTATAATTTAGAAAGAAGATGCAGTCCGGAGATGACCAGCCCCGACCAACAGTATTATGTTATCATATATCACGGATAGCGTAAGTTTAAAATCTTTTTCTTTTACCGTAATGTTAAAGTAATGTACGTGGATGGAAAAAGGCGTGGAGCGTGGTTTAACTTTGTATCCGTCTAATAAAGTTTGTAAAACGTACCCTCCTTTGAGCTACATTAATGGCATAGGCGTTTAAAGAGTTGGCGATTTTAAAAACCACTTCATAATTGTAAAGGATGCTGGTGAATAGCAGTATAACTTTTATATGTATATATACACTCGTGAGTGGACGATAAGACATTTTAAAATCAATCAAACAATGATGAAAGAATAAAATTTTATGCTCCTACACATATTCTGACATCCGTGGCTGATTAAAAATATCGTTTCCGCTCTAAACATAACACAGTTAATATTGATTGAAGTTGGTAATCGTTAAGCAGCTTTTTAAAACATGAAAATATGAACCATATTTGTGAAAAGGTACATCACTATTCCTAGAAAATACAGAAGGATTTATGCGCGATGAATTCTAGTCATTCATGAAACATACATTTATACTATATTTCTTGCTGATCATAGGCCTATGCAACTGCCTATGAGCCAACCTTTATTTTTGTATATTATCTAACGGTGTAATAAAACACGCATCTACTCTTGGTAAGGCTTCAAGAAGGCCATTCGTAGCATCTGCACCTTGTTTCGAAAGGCTCTTACGTGGCATGAGAATTGCCAAAGTTATAGACTAAGACAATTTCAACATCTTCTGGTTTCAAGTAATTTATTAACTTATGAACCAAGCGCTGTTCGGAGATTTTATTACAACAAAGTTAGTCGAGTTTAATCTCAAATTAAAATAAATAATGATGAATGTGAAAAAGGATAGATATAGAAATGTGAAAAGGAAAATAGAAGTTACGATTTTATATTAAATTTTTTACACAATAAGGTTTCTTTTTCGACGTCTTATTTGCTGACCGAATGTATAAATTATGTTAATATTTTACCAGTGCACTACAAATCATTCTAGATATTTCCTTTCAATAACCAACTGGTACAAAGAGTCCATGATTAGATATATTTCTTTTTATTACTTACCAAAATTGTGCGCACCCACACGCCATCGCTGTAGTACTTATACCTGTTTTAGAATTCACAAAGAATTTAATCAGAAGTAAATTAGAGAGAATAAAATGTCCTTCCTCCTCTGCAAGGGACAAAAGGACAAAAATAGTAGTCACGAATTTTTAAATAAACCTTGTTTTCCTTGCGTATTTTCGTTTCTCTACGAATACGTTTTCAGCGTGGATGATTATGTAGGCACTTGGGAATATTGTAAAGATCGTATCACAGACGGCGTTCCACGCATTCATTCTAGGAAAATGACAAACGTTTGAATGGCGGAGTAAAATTAGCAATTACCCATATGAAAAGATGCCTCTGACACAATCTGTGATTGATCAAAGAGTCCAATTAGACGACAAAGGCCGAGACGACACTACAATAGGCGCACATGTGCCTCAACAACTGTCATGCGTATTTTCACGATATCTGTTAACAGGCCGGTTATGTAATAGCTGGTATTCAAATACAGGAGCCACAGGTAAGTTATAAAATACAAGAAGGTAAAATAACCTTTAGAAAGGTATGTACCAGCCCCCTATTTCATAACATGCTCTTGTCCCCTCGTTACAATATTCCCGATGCATAACTATAACCATTACACATTCTAATTCTTCTCACAGTCGGTCAACGATATCAACGATATCAACTCACGTTGGTTATTGAACGTCGAGGCCCCCTCAGGACCCACCGTGCGGTTATATTGTAGCAGTCACTTCTTGGATATATTTATTATGCAACATGTGTCTTTGAGGGGTTGCCTCGTGTATGTAAAACGTATTACGCTATTCAAATAATGTGGAAAGCGGCGTGAATATATATTTTACCTTTAGGTATTGCCTGTCTTGTAATTAATTTAAGCTTTTGCGACTTGCGTATGTACTTACACATGTAATATGCATACGATACTATGTTCAACTATATACTTATCGTTCAAACTTGGATCTACCTAACTCGGTTAGTAGCTCGAGACTATCGGAAACGACGGCCTACAGAAGGCAGTATTTCGCTTTCTTGGGTGGTTGTGTTGCGTTCTCACTTTTTACTTTCAGTATACACATTTTATGCTATTTTGTCTCCCACTTTGATATAGAAGAAAATGTACTCTTCCAGTTTTGTTGTGATTAAATTCGTTGCAGGTTATTCTGGTTACAGAAGTCAAGGTGGAAATCTGGTTGAGATTAATCACTTAAAAAAGCTCCTTGGGGAGATACCAAACCATTAATACAGTTTGTGGTAAGGGCGTATATATACATTTACTGGAAGCCGTCCACCATGAAGAGGACCGTGTGGTTGCTTTAATGTGATGGTAAAAAAAGGTGTTTACCATTTTTAAGGTTATGTATTAAAAGAATGAACCCCTATTACTAAGCCTTTTTTCTGTGCGTGTGGAAACCCCTCGGACCGTCACCCACCGGGGTTTTGCCGTCTGTCCTTTTCAAAGCTGTATCTTTAAAACTGTAAATTTTCCATTTAAACCGAAATTGTAACAGTATACGTGTAACTGAAGGCGGTATCGTGACAAATACTAAATAATGCACAACACGTCACGTACGTACGTGTTACGTGTTTCGATAGAGGACGGTATGCAACGATCCGTCTTCCTTATTGGGCATCAGGCGGTTGGCATCATCAATGAAACTGAGTGCTTGGTCGCTTTCGGTTGATACATGCGTTCTTGCTATTTATTTTATAGATTAGCATGTTTAAATTCGTAAACTTCACAATGAAAAACAATTTTCTTGAATACGATGCTTAAGAATGTTCGTTTGTCTAACATGATGTACTTTCGCGGAAACAACCTATACGCGTTAAACTTCCCCCAATAAATGCACTATCATTAATTACGTATATTAAGTAACGAATAGTAAATAATTATAGTTTCGTAAAAGTAAAAAAAACACTAATTAAAGGTAACCAAATTAAAAAGAAAAATGAGTTGCACTATTTACCTCCGGGTTTCATCAGACCACCGTTATCAAACCCAATCTGTTGGACACATAATGAGCCCTAACTCGATGGCTTACTAATAGCCACTGAAGAGTTGCACCACCCATTTTATGGCTCCATCATAAAAGCAGCTCCAAGATGTCAAGTTATAGTATTGTCATCCAAACTATATATCCCACTAATTTTATAAATGTGAAAGTTTGAATGGATGGATGGATGTTTGTTACTCTTTCACGCTAAAACTACTGAACCGATTGTGATGCAACTTGTTATGTAGATAGCTGGAGACCTGGATTAATATATAGGCAAATTTTTATCCCGATATTCAAACGGGATCGGGACTTACGCGGGGCGCTGCTAGTACCTACATAAAGTTTCATTTCCATACTACAATAAGAAGTAGGTTAATAGGTAATTGATTTCCAAGATTTGTTTACATAGTTATTAACAAATGAAGCTAATACCAACGTGTTAATATAATGGCTAAGGCTGAAGTCCTACTCAAACTTAGCGAGTAATTATCTATACTAATAGTATAAAGCTGCAGAGTTTGTTTGTTTGTTCTCAGGCACTACTAGTTAGAATTTAAGAATTCTTTTAGTGTTGGATAGCCCATTTATCGAGGCAGACTAAAGGCTAAATAACATCACGCTACAACCAATAGGAGCGGAGCATCAATGAAAAATGTTGCAAAAATGGGGAAAATTTACAAACGCGGACAAAGTTGCGCGGGTCAGCCAGTATTGGCAATAAACATTAACGCAAGCAAACTTTTCTTCAAGTCCCTTCTTTGTTTTCATTAAAATAACTTGCCTATAATAAAGAGACATCAGAGGCCACGCAGGTAAGAAGTAGTCTTTTTATTTCGTTAATGATATTTTTTTCCACAGGCAAAGTAAATAGAGAGCTCGCAGACTTAGTTAATTGGATGCCATTAGGGACATTTGACCTCTTGTTAGGGCTGTCAAATGCCCAGACATTAATATGAAATAAAAAAATACGGCTTGCGTTTTGCGTGTGAAAAAAAAACACGAGGTTTTTAAATCTTGATAAACAATTTATAACTAAGACTCACATGGGGCAATAAAGTTTAATGTCTGTGTGTGTGCAAGTGAATAAATTGACGGACATTATTCAGCATAGTTAGTTTTTTTTTTATATTTCAAGGTTCCAAATGCGTGCAGTGTTATATGTTCATCTAATAAAACACATTTGAATTGCGCTTAAAAAATCTGAAAAGTTACATTTCAGAAATTACCACAAGCAAATATGAGCTTCCAATGTAATGTATTAAATGAGGAGGAGGGCCAACGGTCCCATTAAAATTAAAGTGAATAGTTGTAATTGTCATTTCAGTAATTTTTAATATATATCAAAGTACTCATGGTCATGATTAAAAATTACTTTGAAATAACCTCTACCATTTGCAAGAACAGGAAATTAATACCGTTATAATTGTTTTTAAACTTTCGCGATTTCTATACATAACAATCGCGAAGTATTTATAAAGTAGGTACGATAACTTTTGGTTACCGATTACACCTCAAATTCCGTTATATTATAGACTAGCTGCACCCCGCGGTTTCACCCGCGTGAATCCCGCTGCCGCGGGAATATCGGGATAAAAAGTAGCCTATGTGTTAATCCAGGTCTCCAGCTATCTACATACCAAGTTTCATCGCAATCGGTTTGGTTGAAAGTCGGTTGAAAAACCAACAAACATCCATAACTCCATACATCTATACATCCTCACAAACTTTCACGTTTATAATATTTTAATATTAGTTAATATTAGTAGGATGTTTTTATATGAGGGTACAATTCGATGGCTTGAAGATGTAGATAATGGTAAGTAGATTAATGTTGATTCCTATTATACGCTAGACGTTCTCCGCAGTTTCACCTGCACGTATGGTCATTGTTCCGCTCCTAAGAGTCGTAACGTAGCCAACATAGCCTATATCTTCCTCAATGAAAACTCTATCCAGTGCAAAGAGAATTATTCAAGTCTGACTATAGTTCCGGAGATTATCGCGTTGAACGAAACAAACAATAAAACAAAAAAGCTTCAGCTTTATTATAATACTATGCGACAACCCTACGAGAGAGCAAAGCTACAGGCGACTTAATGATGTACGAGGTAATTAAAAGTTTTAAGTACACATTTAGGTTTGGTTTTTCATTTACTACCCTTCAACTTTGTTATATATGTACCTACTCGTAATTAGAGCCGAAATGTTCTGCTACATGTACGGGCTAAAGATTTATGAAATATGCACTTGTCGAACCCAAAACCAGAGGTAACAAACTTCAGAATCCTGCATGCTATTTTAGGATTTATTGCCAGTTATCAAAAATATTAATTCGTATTCACGTGCTTCACGTCTATAAGGTCAGAAATTGTATGCTAGTATCTTTTCAACCTCTTATTGGTAACGATGAACGTGAGCGACTATAGGCGTTGGTCTTTTGATTTGTTCTCCATTGTTTATAATCAACAACTTTCATAACAATTAGTAGACTTACACTATGCAATCACCAGGTTGTTCAAAATAGTCATACACCTATTACGGATGTAGAAGCGATAGATAAAAAAAAATCGCAGAATAACGCAAAATGAATTATATCGCTCGGAATAGTTACTTACATAACTGCCAAACATTATCTTGGGCCGAGGTAGACCACGTATGATCACCTAGGCTGGTCGGAAGAAAATCGCTTGGTATTGAAGGGACTTCACACCCGTTTCTTCACAAAGATTCAAGCATGTAGAACTAATTTTAGTCACACATACATAGTTTCGTGTTACTAACTCATGTAGAACAGTTGCCGCACATACCTAAATAACACATTTATGTGTGCAACTGTTCTAGTAGGAAATGAATGGTCGAAGAAAGACAGTTTGACGGTGGTTTCTTACAGGAATCACTTACTTGAATAGCATGTGTTGTCGCAATATGGCCGGGTCACGTTGCAACACGCCATCAGCACGTCACGATAGTTCACGAGGATTACGTCACAGCTCGTAAAAATACTCCTAAGTTTATGTGGAGATTTTTATGTCTACTCTATTTATCAGTGGCTTGGACTGGTGGAAAATACTCATATTGTTTAGAAATTTTAACTTTCTGCACTTCTTTCTGTACATAAACTTTAATATTTTAAATTTGACGTTCCTACGTTCGCGAAATTCACTAAAAACGCGTATAAAGCATTATTTTTTCGTATTAATTTATAGATATTCTGGGAAATATAAGACAGAGGTATCCAGACCACACTAAGCAAAGCTTGTACTGAAGGGAAATATAAGACAGAGCTATCCAGACCACACTAAGCAAAGCTTGTACTGAACACTTAAAAACATTCTTCTTTTTGTAAACATAACATACATATTACATAAATATAGAAATATTCATGTGTGTATACTTGCAATAAGCGTTAATAAAACCCATATTCTCTGACGTTGCAGTTGCGTTAGAGCCACTGAGATGTAATTTGGGCCATCACAAATTAAATTTTTTCACTTGATGAATTTATTTTAGAAACAAAGTACAAATATCTGACAGTTCGGAAAGAAGTATCTGTGAAGCTAAGATAATACGGTGTCGCAACACTCTACAACTACACGCAGCTTTGTAGCTCTAGATATTTTGAGGCATACACTTCCATTGGCATACGTTCCCATATATTATTGAGAAACAAGTATAAATTAAAAATTTAAAATACCCCCGACTCAAAAATCCCTTCAACGATTAGGAAAGAGCTGATGATCTTCGAACGGTTGGAAAGGTTTTCTTGAATGATGGTTGAGAACACTCTCGATCAAGCTACCCTTTTAAATAAAAAAACTAAATCAAAATCAGTTCATCCGTTTAGGAACTATGATGGATGACACAGACACACACGTTAAACTTATAACTCCCCTTCTTTTGGCGTCGGGGGTTAAATATGTAAGTTCTTTAACTACGCTCACCTAACTTGTTTCAAATATGAAATGTATTTTCCAGAGCTGTAAATTGTCCAGAAACAAACTCACTACCATATTTTTCTGCCATCAAATTCAAGAGACGCTTCGTATGTTTAGTGGTGTCATAAAATAGTGAGATAGTGGTACTTTTAGTTAATAGTCGTGTTTAATGGCTTTCTAATAGCTGTCGCATCAGATAAAATGACTGTTCAAACATTAAATTCTCTTGATGTCATTTTCGTTTATTGTTACACGGATGGTCGGAACGGTATTTTTACAGTTATAAGTTCACATACATCTATTTTCAAATTCAAATTCAAATTCAAAATCATTTATTCAATTAAGACACTAAGTGACACTTATGAACGTTAAAATGAAGCTAGAGTTAAATCATAGACGCAAACATTGTCGAGGTAAATTAGGTGAAAACACCAAAATCTACTGCCTGCTTGTGTCGATCTATAACTTCCAGTTTCCAAAATGTGTAGAGCCTTATGAGAAGAATACTGGCAAAGAAACTCATGGCCACTCTTTTTAAAAATCAGATCTTCCGGTACAATAGTGTTAGTGTTACACGAAAGGTAAACAGGGTGCAAGCTGATGCCACCTGAATTTCATTTTATTGAAATGCTACAAAAGCTAACGTACTGAAAAATAAAAATCACTCAGTGATACCGTTGAAGGTTTGAACCTATTAAACATAGATAGATATTATAATAATAACAAATATAAAGTTTAAAAAAAACTTTGTTTGTAGTCGCTAAATTCTGATTGTAATAATTCCTTCACCTTGTTTGAACCCGCGGGTACTGCTAGTTGTTACATGAGTAGACTTACATTAGTAGAATAAAAACGTAATAACATACTTCATTGCGTAAGAAGTGTCACAATTAAACAAAAGATCCCGTTTTGTGTATTTAGGTATAAGGGTTATTATAACCCCTCGAGCCATTTGTCGTTAACGGCAACGCATGTCAAAGTTTTAAAACATATTTAGTTACTGACTCATTTAAAAACATATTTAGTTGCTGACTCATTTAAAAATCTATTAAATATCTATCCAGTCTACATACTTAAAAACCGTAATCAGTGGTACATAAAATAGACCCTTTGTGTCGTCTATTCTGCTTGAAGTAGACAGGTCCGAGAAGGCGTTGCGTGGTCCGTGCGCGCCTTTCTAATCTGAAGGAGACCACGATTCAGACTCACGAGATACTGTTGTATTGACAGACGGGACCCCCGACCGACTGACTAATCTGTCGGAGGTTCAGGGATTTCAGCGGATTTCATAAATTACACGATGATACTTAACTTCTTGAAATTTAGCATAATTTTTTTGTTTTCAGCTGGCAATGGCATACTACCACATATTATTTATTTTTTTTGTTTTCAGCTGGCAATGGCATACTTACTATCACATATTATTTATTTTCCTTCCAAAAGTTATTTGCACAGGTCTATGCGAGAGAAAGGCGTAAATAAATTCATTCAACTTTTCAACAATTCCAAATTCCAAGTTTCAGTTGCAGCGTGTAGATTGTCCGGAAACATCGGCGCAGTTTCAATATCCTGACTGACATACATTTAATATAAATATTAAGTTCACCGCTGTCGATAAACTCAATATGATGTAGATATAGAACATGAATAAATCAGGCGACGGTAAAACAATATTCTGATGTAATGTCTACAAAACTCACGTATGTTATATAACCTGCTATATGTGCAAAACATATCGACATAATTAATTAGGTTTGAATGTTTTGTTTCATTTCACTGACCAATAGATTGACCAGATCTTACCACAGTAAAAGAAACAACACTATCAGTGGTAAAGCGTTTTTAAAAACACTATGCTTACCAGCTTTCTTTGTGACCTACAAGTATTGATCATAAAAAATCACTTATATAAGTCATTCTATTTATTAAAATAAAGATGTCTAATATTGACTAGGTCACTTTAGAATTTTCTTAGATAACAAGTTACATAACAATTAGATCCCCAACTTGTGCAGTAGAAGACCTGCGTTCTTAAACTACAAATAATTTAGGATTTACCTAGTTTTAATTTTTATTTTATAGGGGGCAAACGAGCAGACGGGTACCTAATGGTAAGTGACTATCGTCGCCCATGGACACCTGCAATTCAAGAGTCACAAGTGCGTTGCCGGCCTTTGAGATGGGAGTACGCTCTTTTCTTGAAGGCCACAATTTGTTTCCACAGAAAAGTTTCTGGAGAACCGCACAGTGGTGGATTGCCAATTATCGAAGTGATGGGGATGATGGTTCGTTGCCTAAAACGATGGCGAAAGGCTGCGGCCGGTATAAGTCCGAACAATTCCTCTGAGCACTCCCCATGATACAGGTGATAGAGAATGCAGAGTGAAATTACATCTCGACGCAATGCCAAGGGGTTAAGCCGATCTAAAATATCCTGGCAATCGACGATTCGAGTCCCTCTCCGTTGAATGCGGTCCAAACACAAAAATAAAGAGAGGAGGAATCTTTAACCTACAAAAGGCCGCAAATGTTGCAATTGTATTTGTGAGTAGAGCTTTGGGAGTCCAAAGCATCATGAGATAAGATTATAGGGCAAGACACACAAGTGAAGGCACTAGGGGGAAAACTGCTACTATCAATGCAAAATTTTAAATGTGGGAGAGCCATGCTTCGGCACGCACAGAAAACCAACAGTAAAGCAATGATTTTGTGTTTCGCCGAATGAGTGAGGTTGCTGGAGGCCCTAAACCTTCCCTCTCCCCCTCCTTCCCCTACTCCCACCTTAAAGGACAGCAATGCACTTGTGACTCTTCGAGTTGCAGGTGCCCATGGGCAACGGTAGTCACTTACCATCAGGTGACCCATCTACTCGTTTGCCTCATATACCATAAAAAAAAACATAGGCCGAGTTTTTTTTTTCTTATCTACTTATTTAAAAAGAAACAGTAAAATTAACATTCTTGTGGCAACTAATTGTGTTGATAGAGTGTATCCAAATCAAATAGTTTATTCATAAATTTTAATTTAATATTGATGGCTATTTGAAATTATTATGTGATATATTTAATCTAAAGACGGTTGATTACACAGACTGTTAATTACTGCTGTAAATTTACGCAGACAGGCTAAGAGCTTTGAGGTCTAAGACACTAATCACCAATGAAATTGAGTTACAAATAGAACAGTGAAACGGTATTGATTTTACCGATTATTGAGTTTCAAATTAGTGCACAGTTCGAGTATGTATTTATTTGCTCAACTCGGGTGTTCGTGTCAGGGAGTAACGAAATTAATTATTCGAGATAGTTGTTGTGAGAATATCTCATTGAATGAAGACACATATACTTACTAGCAGTCCATTTACGAAATAAAGTATTAAATCTAATATATAATAACCACCAAATACAAATCTTTCTTCTAAACTAATACTATGTATAAGGAGGAAACATTTGTGTGTATGTTTGGAATGTTTTCACACAAAAACGACCGATCGCGATGAAACTTGGTATATAGCTGGAGACCTGGATTAACACATAGGCTACTTTTTATCACGACATTCCTAGGGATCGGGACTTACGCGGGTGAAACCGAGAGGCGCTGCTAGTGTAAAATAAAACTTATAAAAGAAATCATATAAGATGATAAGTTTGACCAGTTGAAGAAACGGAATTCGAAATTGAAACCCACCTGTTTACAATAACGTACTATAGGTAAAAGTATGAAGTAAAAAATTATTCAGATTCTAGATTAATGGATTGATTTGTTCATGAGTTTGTGCACAGTTGGCAACGTTCCATACATGGTATCATTTGATCATATACCGAGTAATGGTATACAAAGTTGAGATGTTGGCTATTATGGAAAGCACTTTTTTATCGAAAGAATCCCGCGATTCCAGGAAATTCAAATTTAAATGTACCTATACTCCGTGCGATGTAATAAACCCCAGTTTGACACAAATGACACTTGCTCTGTTACAACGTATTATGGTTGCTTTTCCCTACTTTTATTGTCAGTGATTTTTGACGAAGCAAAAACAACCTTATTACGTTGTAACGAGTGTCAAATCGGGCCTATTAAACCCCAGGAAATGTAAGCATTTTGTGAGGGTGCGAGTGAGACGCCAAATTATACTTGCTTGTGCGCAAGTAGCGACGCGACAATATAACTGCATTCGTTAATAAAAATATACTTAGCCGCTTCCATAATTTGTTATCTAAAAAATAACTTTAGGTAAATATGCATCCGATTATCCGATCTCTAATCATCACACACAGTCACCGCAACAATGGTTTGCTTTGTCACATGTAAAATTATTAAAGATAAAGAAATGGATAACATAGTATCATATCTGCCTGCTTCGATCTAAAACCGCCGGCTTCCAAATGGTTGAGCATTGGGAGAAGATATTTAACATTCAAGTCTATATAAACCATCATCATAAAAAAAAATACTCGCATTCGATTGTCATAGTATTTTTCTTTTTTTTATGTTATAAACGAGCAAACGGGTCACCTGATGGTAAATGACTACCGCCGCCCATGGGCACCTGTAACTCGAGAGTCACAAGTGCGTTGCCGCCATTTAAGGTGGGAGTAGGGGAAGAGGGGGAGGGGGCAAAAAGTGGGAATAGGGGAGAGGGGGATTACAGGCGAAGAAAGGACGGGAACAGGGGAGAGGGAAGGGTTAGGGCCTCCGGTAACCTCACTCAAGAAAAGCAATGCAATCATTGTTTCACTGCCGGTTTTCTGTGAGGCCGTGGTATTGAGCGGAGTCGAGCCGGCCCATACGTGCCGAAGCATGGCTCTCCCACGTATTTGCTACTCAACTAAAAATAGTATATTATAATGAAAAGTGTATATTTATACTTAATTAAGTATAGATATATCATCATTCCTAATTCCTAATACCAGTTATATTTACTAGTCATAGGTAATTGTTATGCTTTGTTTGTTAATTTGCTTGAATATGTTTGAAAATAAAGATAAATAGATTGTGGAATCTCATGCTATGCTTAATATTAAACATAGCATGGGATTCTGGTTTTAGCTCACGCAATGGCGTGACGTTATGGTATATGCGTTATTTTTTATGAGACCTTATTATAGTATGTTTAGACAGAAATTGTTCGTTAAAATGTCATTGTACATAATATATTGTCACATGTGAATGAATTATGGATATAGACATAGGTTTAATGAACAAAGAAATACTGCTGGGAATCACATTCAGAACCTTAACGATAACCCACTTTTAACACCTAAAAAAACACATTATTGGAATAAATTTAAATGGATTCGATTCAACATTAATCGCACTGTATATGCATTCTATTCTTTTATATATCTATACTAGCTACCCAGCCAAAGGCAATATTCTGAATATAAATTGAGATAAAAACTATCCTATCTCTCAAGTTTGACCAAACTACATACAGTGTGCAACATTTCATTAAAGTCGGTGCCTCCGTTTAGGAGTTTAATGGGACAGATTAAGTGACACGAATTTTTTTATTTATAAGGATACTAGCAGTTCCCACGCGGCTTCGCTCGGGTGTACATATTTATATATTTTGTGCAAAACCCTAATTCTTTTTCCAAAATAAAAGTAGCCTAAGTTACTCCTTATAATACCAGCTATCTGCCAGTTAAAGTCCCGTGGAATTCGGTTCACCCGTTCCGGGACTAGCCGGAACAAACAAACAGGATAGACAGACAAAAGTTATGCAAATATGCACGATACGTATGCCTAAAAATCAGTTTTTAAAATTTATGTAGGGCATAATAGGGCCCTATATAATAGTAAAGTTTTATAGGGCATAAAAAGCCGCACTAAGGTGCATGGGACGGCAAGCAGCGCGGATCTAACGTGAGCAGTATCGTATTCTTAATTTGTTTCACTATGTCTCTATATGTGTGAAAGAGTTGTTCATATTATTTTTAAAGTCAGTTTTACGTGTGAGTTATAACAATATAGGGTTCACATGGCGAGCGTTTGCGCGCGTCGGATCAGAATGAGGTACTTAAACAAAGTTCAGGTAATTGTAAACGCGCGTGATTAAAACGCACGTTCAACGTTCGTCATCTGAACAAAGCCTTAATCATGAAACGCAGAGATTACGCTTATTCTCTTCTTGTCATGTATATTCCATAATCAATCTTAATATACTTTAATTCATATTCACCTCACACTGTAAAAAAAACTTTAACTTAGTCTAAACCTCAATAATTCTAATCCTTATTTCAAAAGTAAAAAAAGTTAAAACGCCTACACGTCCGCGTCCCCTAGATTGAACAAAGCTAATGAAGGCATATTTTCGTTAGCTTTGTTCCAAGATCTGAGATATTTGAGAGAACAATGTTATCTCTGAACGTGCTCGGTGCTTTTTAAGAACTTTACTGTATAAAGTAAGTTCCTTATAATATTTGCGGCGTATTTAATCTGTAGACTGAAAAGATAGTTATAATTTGTATACTCTATAGTTTTAGAGGTTTCGAAACACGCAGAAGTAAATAAATAATGACTTACGTAGACAGTTAAGAGTTAGTTCAAAGAGTTTTGTGTAATATAAAACAAAATTGCTGGATGATAAAGTTAATTTGGGATATTTAGTAATAACACGCTTGAGGCACGAGGATTACGCAGAAATACGGGTAAAATGATCTAGTTCACATCTTTACATAATCATATGAAATTCCGATTTGTGTGTGTTCGGTTTCCTCTTCATATAATGGTTTTGATCGACTTCTATACAATTTTCTATTTGCAGATATGGAGTCACCTGGATGGTACTTGGCTATAGTTGGAGCCGTTAGGCGACGCTATTTTCGAGATCCAGAAATTTTCCTCTAGATGTGGACGGGACAAAGTCTTTCAACGAATCAGATGTTATATTATGAAACATTTAATGATACAAACGTTCATTCTTGGGTCAACTAATATCACTCAATATCTATGATAAAAATTGCATGTATTTTGACCAGCATACCCAAAAAAAACCTTCGAAAAGGCCACTAATTTGACAATACATGGTGCAAAAGACATTCATTTTCAGAAATAGATTTATTTGACCCACAAAAAAAACAGGCCGAGTGCTAGTTTGAATTCGTGTGGAGAGGGTTAGGTAAGATAAATTTGTATCTTCCAATAATTTATCCCAAATATAAACTTGGTAAATATTTTAGTTGAAGAGCTTGCGACATTAACCATGTTATTTTAAAACTAATTTAAAAAATATATTCGAGACACTCACAACAAGCCCTTTCATAACCCTAGCCCTTTGATATGTCACACGGTAGAGTTAGCAATTTTTATTTCTAATTTGGCCTCCATAATTTGATGAATATTGAACATCTGGTCACCATCAAATGTTTAAAATTAATTTATTTACGTTACACATCTGTGTTTGGGTCACAGGAATTGATATGTTTAACAAATTTTAACTTTATCGGTTCAGTAGATTCGGAGCGACAGACGGACAAACAGACGCACGAGTGATCCTATAAGGTTCCGGTTTCGAAAAACCACTAAACTAAAATAATAATAATAATAATAATAACTCCACACATCTCATATACGGCCGTCTGATTCCAAACTAGGCAGAGCCTGTGCTATGGCAACCAGACTGCTGATAAACATACTTATATATTTCTAAATACATACATATTATAGATAAATTACACCCAGACACAGAACAAATTATCGTGCTCATCACACAATTGTTTGTCCTGGGTGGGAATCGAACCCACGACCTCTGGCTTAGCAGTCAGGGTCACTAACCACTAGACCAACAGGCCAGTCAAAAATGAGACATTACTCTTCATATGTTTCTTGTACTCGCATAAAAGTCAAAACTTAAACTCGATACGAATTCTTTTTGGAACTTTTGTAATGGCAATTTGTGAGTTGGGACCTTAAGACTGGCTCACAAAGGTTCGTAGCCCGGTCTGTTAGGGAGGACCAATAGAGATGGCTGAGTTTCGGAGAGCTCCGCGAATACATCACTCCGTTATGCACGGAGGATTCTGTTTTAAAAGTTTGCGCTAACATCTTAGATGGGAGGAATATACATAATATAGTCGTATGACCTTGTAACAGTTTTTTTTTAAATCTTTTAAAGATTTTTGTACTTTTCACTCTGATGTATCACTTTGACGACTTACATAGATCGTCAGTGATATATACGCGATGGTAGTCCATTCGGTTTTTTTTTTTCATGGAAGGTTAACCACCCCCCACGGGAGTTTATTGCGATGCGATGTGATACGCTCTGCTATTTGATACAGAGTTTTAGTGCTTACTTGAGTATATATTACAATTATTATTTACATATTTATAAAAATATATTACATAAATTCAAGTAAATGTTGTAAAATATACAGTTACCTATTTACAATGTTTACATTATTTTAAATTACTTACTATGTTGAAGTACATTAATATGTACTATTTTACTGCTAAGTTAACATATTATTATTATTAAGTTTACATATTATTATATTTCTCATATAAAATACGTATTTTATAAGGCCAAGTAGGCTGTGAGCTAAAAGTTGCAAAGTTTATTCAAAAGTAACGCAAACACTAAATGGTTTACGTACACTAATATTATAACATGAGTTCGTTTTTAGGTTTTCGTTCTCAAAAGGAGAAAAAGGAACCCTTACAGGATCACTTTGTTATCCGTCTGTCTGTATGTCAAGACCCTTTTTCTATCGAACCCGTGAAGGCATCAAATTGAAACTAACAGCAAATACTTATGTCAGCGGTTCCTTGAAGCTGTAAAAAAATCAAGCTTCTAAGTCAACAGCAATCAAAAGATACGGCCATTAAGCTTTAGATTTAAAACTGTCTGTGTATCTTGTCAAGACCCTTATCCTCAGGAACTCGTGAAGGCTTAAGTTGAAATAAACATCAAATACTTATGTCAGCGGTCCCTTGATGCTGTAAAAAAATCAAGCTTCTAAGTCAACACCAATCAAAAGATACGGCCATTAAGCTTTAGATTTAAAACTGTCTGTGTGTCTTGTCAAGACCCTTATCCTCAGGAACTCGTGAAGGCTTAAGTTGAAATAAACATCAAATACTCATGTCAGCGGTCCCTTGATGCTGTAAAAAATCAAGCTTCTACAACGCAATCGAAATTTGAACATTTCGCAGGTAAATCAAAACCTATAGGGTACTTCCCATTAACCTAAAATCACGAAATTTGGTAAGAAGCAAATCAACAGCACAAGTAAAGGAAAAAATCCGAAAGTCGTTAATTTGTTGTTATATCACATAGGATTGTTGACTTTGTCGTACATCGTAACCGCAAAGTTAAGTTTGTCTTTCGAAAAAAAATTGGCAAACGTCTTCGAGAATTGATGCCCGAGATGGACGTACTATCTACGTACTAACCCTCGGTGCGCGAGTCACACTCGCACTTGTCCGTTTTTTCTTTTGTATATTCAGTAATGCTATGTTTTTATATTAACAGAAAAAAGGCTACTGAAACCATAAGGCACTAGACTAGTTTATATTGAAAATAATACACCTGTACGGTTATTCCAGCACTATATCATTCTGGTTAGACACACGCGTCTCCCATATAACTACACCGCTACTCTACCTGATGGCTTGTACAAAGGTCAACAAAATATGTTGCTAGTAAAGCTCGTTATATCTTTGCTTTTCCGCTGCCCTCTGAATAATGCATGTGCCTCGACGACTGACGGTGTGGAAAGGCAACGAGCAATCATGGCGCATGCGCATGTATGCTTTCTCATTTCAAATTCCCATGCTATCATGTTTCGCGGGTTGCAAAAAGCCGGTGAGTTTATTGGTTTAATCCAGTTTTTTCCTAAAAGATAGCCTCTCTCTCTCTAACCTAAAGGTTAGGGCAGTTCTCAAGTGCATAGGAGGGTTTACTCTCCTTGAAGTGAGTCGTCAGAAATTATGGCCAGAATTTTTCGGGTTGGCGGCATAATCGCCTCGTTTTGCGCTACCTCGACTGGGTTAAAGAAGAAAGGGAGAAAACGTGTTGTCTCAAAAGTTTCACTTTGTCATAGTCCCGTCTCTCGAGATGTTTTCATACAAAAAGTGCACATCGTATGGAACTGAAGCCAGACTGTGTAAGTACTTCCATTGGCCAGGCCGTGTTGTTTGCTAGAGAATTCAGTTGTATAAAAAGTAGTGATTTAGATTCATAAAAATATTCAAGTAGCATAAATGACCCACACAGTTTTCAAACTACTCAGAACAAATCTGTCGATGTCGTCAAAACGTCACTAAGAGACGTTTAAAGAAACTTCAAACTACTCAGACGAAACTTGAGTGCTCATTTGGCACAGTGCCCGAACCATATACGTAAACGTCTGGGCGACAAATATCAGTTTTCAAACATATTTAAAAGTAAGGGTCCCAATACTTTTCAATGTTTTCAAGTAGTACGACCAGATAGAGGACGCCGGAATTTTTGGCCAAAAATGGAGAACACTGTCTAATGTGATGCCAATGCGAATATTTAATGCGTTTATTAGGATTACATAGCCTTCGAAAGATGCATGTGTCATTCAGTCAGCTATTCTTTTAACATATTAATGTACACGGCGTTAAAATTTGATCAGCATAGAAGCTGTCATAGAGTGATTGAGATGTGTGATGTGTTGTGTACTTGATAGATGTGCAGAGAATACTGAATCCTTTAAACTCAATGTTTTATTTCCACCATCAACCAGTAATATTATTTACAAAATTAATGAAGCTAAGCAACTAAACTAGTTTATGTAAAACATCCTAACTACACTTTATCAGGATAAATTTCTGAACTTGCTATCTTTCATGATATTTGTATTGTAGTGAGCTAGTAAGTTTAAATGGTCTCTCTAAAAACTGACCCTGTATTCTGCGAGCTTATAAACGTAGTATTGTATTATGAGAACCGTTGTTCACAATAGTGAAAGCCTTAGTGTCACTCACTCACACACTCATCAAAAACAAAGAAATAAAGTGCGCTTTAGCTTCAGACCGGAGGAAAAAAAACTTTTAAACACGCGCTCTGTGTACAACCTCATTAAAAGGACTTGTGTAGTTGTTTTAAAGCCTGTTTTTGTCAGAACTGAACCCTTGCCTGTTTACAACAGTTTTTTGATGAGTGTGTAAGCGTTTTCAGCAAATATTTTATTAGTGCAGATTAAAATAAACCTTACTTGTGCGAATGAATTTGAATGTATGTATACTATGTATGTATGTGTAATCTTTATAAGCCCAGTTATTTGATAGCGTTTTATTTCAAAAAGCCTTTTGAGAAGATTTTTGAAAATAAGAATATGATAATTTGTTCTTATGCTCTTCCATTAACTCTAAGTTACTGTTATAAAAAGCCTTTTGAGAAGATTTTTGAAAATAAGAATATGATAATTTGTTCTTATGCTCTTCCATTAACTCTAAGTTACTGTTATAAAAAGCCTTTTGAGAAGATTTTTGAAAATAAGAATATGATAATTTGTTCTCATGCTCTTCCATTAACTCTAAGTTACTGTTATACGTTAAATGGTCTTTGATTATTATTTTCAACTAGCTGTGCCCCACGCGGCTTCGCTCGCGTGTACTTATTTATTTTTTTTGCGCGGAATGCTAATACTTTTTCCAAAATAAAAGTAGCCTCCGTTACTTCTTATAACACCAGCTATCTACCAGTGAAAGTCCCGTGGAAATCGGTCCACGCGTTCCGGAGTATACTCAAAACAAACAGACAGACAAAGAAAATTTTTTAATTATTGATTTTTTGGTATAAATACCGTGTAAAAATTCAGATGCATTTAGTAAAAAGCTGTTATTATAATATTAGAAAGAAAGAAATAAACATATTTACAAAATGACACTGCAGTTTTATTTGTTTTGTATCCATAGAATCGAGGTTTCAACGTTTTTCTGTTAGGCATTTCTGTTAGTGTCACGGAATCACAAAAAATACCAGGAGATAATTTTTAAGGTGGGTGTAATATATCTCTGCCTACTTCCTCGGGGGCAATATGAAAACATATTACATTTACATAAAACGTAGGTAAATCAAAATCAGTTTTAAAATTCATATTCATACTAATTCCCTTGATCGTCATTAACAGTGGTCCATGCCGATCGTCAGTCTAAATTGGGTCAAGTTTCATTCCGAACCTGGTGTTATAGGGTCAAGGACTGGCGCAGACATGTTAGGAATTGCAACCAACTTATTTGTACTTGGGCACGTACTACGTAATTCACTGCAGGGGAGGTTCGCATAAACATTGTTTACCTATTTTACGTTTGGGAGCACGAGAAAGACAAACACGTAATGGCTTCAGACCTAGAAAAAAGTATACAGAACTTCTCATTAAGGATACAGGGTGGCATAGTATGTAAATGTATAAATATTTTAATGTACATATGTATTACATATTAAATTTTATAATAATATTCTGGGACTTATTAGTTACTAGCAACGCCTCGCGATTTCACGCGGTTTCGGTTCCGATCCCGTGGGAATATCGGGATAAAAAGTAGGTTACGTACCTATACGTTATACCAAGTTTCATTGCAATCGGTTCAGTGGTTTTTGGGTGAAAGAGTAACAAACATCCATCCATCCATCCAAACTTCTACATATATAATAGTGGGATAGTGAGTGGGATTACACAGTGCAACCAACGCCTAAACTAAGTATAGCTTGTACTACTATATGTTGTAAAACATGGATAAATATACTTAGACATCTACATTTTTTTGCAAATACATAGGACTACCCAGACAAATGCAAAAACACTTAACAGTAAGTACCAACAGTAGTATTGAAAGTAAAGAAAATCTAAAATATTGGAATGAAATGTATGTAAGTGGTTATTTATGTATTTTAAAATAAATGAATCTACTAATTGAACGTCTATTTATTTCTTGGCCAAATTTTACGTTAATGAGCAAATTATACGTATTCATTTTAGTTTCTTTTTTGTATTATACGAGATCACGATGTCATGGCCATTTTGATACTTTGTATTTAGCACTAAAATTCTAAATTCGAAATTTAGCCTTCCTTTTATAGTTATCGATAGTCTCTTACAATGAAACGGAGGGACATCTGTTAATCTTCTGTTTAATGAAAAGAATATTTGTGTGTTCGTTCCTATGCGCTCACGAACTATTTTTCAATTGGGTTGAAACTTCATACAGTTGGTATTGAGACATCACGAATATGTCCGACATTGTATCGCACTCCCTATTGGAAAAAGAAATTAACCCGGAAATGCCAAGTAAAATAGCTAAAGAAAAAGTAATAATAAGTTTTATTTTTGATAAACACATGTATTCGTGTAAATCTCTGGCAAACCTTAAAATCAAAAGCATAATTTTATTATTTAATACTAGGTGATCGAACACAAATTGTCCTGACTAATTTTCAATAAATTTGTTTTAATTTTATGGAAAAAAGCACTCCCAGTTTTAACCGAATTTTCTCATTTTCAAATGTTAATGCGTTTCAACATCTTTCACAGATTGATTCCTTACTTAGAATTATTAACATAGGTAATAAAAAATTTAAATATGTGATCATCTGAATTAATTAATATCAACGCAATACTTAAGTCATACAAGAACACAGAATTTATTTTTAGAAATCCTATTTACTCCAATAATACGGTAATTGTCAAGAGGTTTAATAACGCTTTTAGATCGTTATGGTTTCCATATTTCAAAGCATATAGATTGTAACTTTTGTGGTTGTAAAGGTAATTATTACATGAAACAACCTATAGAGAACAAATAACTGTGCAACGACCTCTAGCAATGCAGGGTAATATGTAAGCTTTAAACTTACTTATTATCGTAGTAATTTTTTTTTATTTTTTTTATTTTAGTTAATGTTTTTATGTTGGTAAGTAAGCAATTTTTGTATATTTTTGTCTGTTCTTGTTTTCAATATCACCCCAGTTTAATAACAAAAAAAAAACAAATAATTTAATAACAACAAATGTGAATTATTATTTTGCTATTGGATAGATGTATCATCGTCATGCATTGCTCATTTCACAAATTCATTTGAGGTCGGTGCAATGAATTGTTTTCTTAGATTCTTCTCTATCATTCGTCAGTTCACTGCTTACAATCTTTCTAGCCATATCATCTTTCACACAGTCCATCCATATTTTCTTTGATCATCCTCTACTTTTGTATCCGTCCACTTCCAAACATAAAAATCCTCTTCACCATATTTTCATCATCATCACGATAATCCACCGATCTAATTTTCATCCACTGGTGCTGTTTTCAGGCTCCCTCTAATGAACTAATACCTCACCTTGTTCATTCTAGTCACACCAAACAGCCATCTGTACATTCGCATTTCAGCTACATGCAGGCGTCTCTCATCTATTTTCTTTTTTTTTTTGTTGACCCACATTCAAATTCCTGACGGCAGGTCTGATGATCGTCTTATAAATTTGTCCTTTTTGGTTAATAGGGAACCTGGGATCACATATTGATTCTGTTACCTGCCACCACTTCATCCACCCTGTATTGAGCCTGAGTACTTTAAATCGGTGCTGACTGGTATCGCTATTCCATCTAAGATTTTGGTTCTGCTTATTATCAAGCCAAAGAAAATTGTTGTTGGATAGGTTATAATCCCATTAATAAATTAAAAAATTTAACAAGACATTATTTAGATTCATTGAAGTTGGTTGTTCTTTTTTTTCAACGACATGCTTCCATTGTTATATCTATCTATTACTTATATACAATTTTCTATTCATTTCTGAAACGTTGAAACCAATTCAGTTAGTCCCCAAACCTGGACTCAATAGATAATTAAATCGAGCGTCAAACTATGGTAGATAGCACACTTAAAGGCTTCGGACCGAATATATTCGTAATTGGCGTCGGCCTCGGTCCAATATTAGAGGATTAAATGGCGAATACCACAATGCGAAAACGAACTCATAAAGCTAGATCCACGTTATTATTCTTCGCTTCTTTTTTTAACGTGTGGAAGCCCAAAAGGTCTACACTTCACCGGGGCTAGCGGCAATGGTATGGTGGACCGAAACAGATCTAAACCACACGGTGTTCAATTGGGTCTTATTAGCCAGACCCTTCGATGTAACCTAGAATGAAAATGTGGTGTGAGGAGAGATAGGGCTCCTAATTCAGGGAAGCAAAAGGTCTCCAGTAGGTTTCCAGAAACGATCTCGGATGTGTGTAGGAGTGGAAATCGACAAAAAGGTTATGTTGCTTTACTATTTTCACTGATTGTAATTGGTAATCATATTTTTCGTTTCGCAAATTAAAGTTTATTTTCCTTTCTAAACTATATTTTGAAATGATAATTTGGCAGGCAATTTAAAAGTGTTCTGTCATTATAGTGTGTCCTGTCCTATCGAATATTCCAATGTAAAATTGAGTAGAATTATTCCTGTAGAAAATTAACAAAACTATACATTGATGCAACGGACATACATGTGTGATCATTCAGTCGTATTTATTTTATAGGAGATATTTGTATTACAACTGCATATATAAACAAATAGAGATACGACGGGGTTGATAGCAATCACAAAACAAGTAATTATTGTTTATGTAAAATAAATAAACCCTACAAATATACTAATAAAATATGTATATGTATGTAACATTGGATATTAACGGGCGTTGTTGTCTGTAGGACAATATAATATTTCGTTTCTTTAATACAATAAATACTTAACAGTCTGAAATGCTAGGTTACAACAAAAATATTCACGACGCATCCGTAACAATAGCGGCGGCCGAGCGACAGCGTATATAGAAGTCGCTCCGCCCGCGCCGGTCCTCACTCCTGCCTCATGGCTGGAAAAATATCTCTAAGCTTGGCCATCTGAACTGAATTATATAATTGCACGAGTTACGACCACAGCAGTTCATTTACCTACAAGACAAGTAGGTACAATTGAATTAAAAACTAAAATAAATAACCTTCCCTAGAAAAGAGCTGATGATATTCGAAAGGCTGAACAGATTTTCTTAAATTATAGCTAACAACAGGCTCGATCAAGTCACCTTTCAATAAAAAAACTAAATGAAAATCGGTCTATTTCTTTAGGAGCTATGATGCCACTAACAGAGAGATGCTCGAAAACATACGTTGAACGGATAACACGCGGTTGTGCGTGGTCAACAGTTCAGTCAACTGGAGTGAGCAGTCATGTGTGCGACATTACATACGGCATAAAATGACACTTTCAAACTTCGATCACGAAAAGGTATTACATACCTCTGAATTGCCTGACGTTTCGACCAGGTTGCTTTTATGCGCAGTCGGGTGAACACCAGAATAGGGCCACATCGGTTTGCTTACAGAATAGGGCCACTGTTAGTATAGTATGTGACGGTACATGGCAAAACGAAAATATCAAAAATATCAAAAAAGTGGAGGTGGATGAAGAACCTTCTACCTCACGATGTCGACGACGGAGGCCGTGCACCGCTGAGCCAGTCAGCCTGTGACCACGGCCAGTGCGATTCCCGTTAATACGTAGATAATATTATATCATGGAACGCGAAAGTTTAAAAGTTAGTACTTTCAAACTTACTTTACTTTACAGTGGCGAAAAACTACTTACAAGAACTTGAAAAGATTGTTTGGTGGTTATGATAAAACGTAACACTTTGTAAAGTAATAGAAGACCGGCGAATGTTTATTTGATTTACTGTCAAGATTGATCTGACCGAAAACCAAATCAACTACATTGGTTTGGGCCGAAAGGAGACCTGCTCCAAAAGTCTACCCGTGACCATGATCGGTGCAATTCGATCGAAGGGTAGGGTCAAAAAATGTTATCTTACCTTATAAATTTTACCGTGATTCTCCTGATATCTTAAATGTCTAATATTCTCCAAAAGAAACCAAAGACAACGGATCACACTAAAAAAACGTGTTATGTATATCTAAGATTCATGTACGATATTACACGTTTAAAACAAAAGCGATCGAAACGAATTTCAAATCACATTTCATCGTAGTATAGATTGGCAATAAGTGCTGCGCCACAGAGTACGATCGGAGTGCATCCCCCGAGGCACGCCGCGGCCTATTTTCAATTTGCACACTCTATCTATCTAGATATTACCATTTTAATTTTCCACACAATTGATTGCTATCGATATTAATAAATTGGAATATTATGGAACAGATAACTTTATTATAATAGGCTATTTTATGCATCCAGCGTAGGTTAGAACTGTGGTTATTTAATCAAACAAGACGTTAAGTCACCTTTTGCAGTAGGAATTATGAAGTTGTAAATTGCGAATCTAGGGCTGCATATTCTTTAATAAAATAATAGTACATTCATAGTGCACATTGCCAAGTGTACACGTTAAAAAAGATTACTCTCAATGAATCACTATAGAACATACCATAATCTTTATCATAAATACTGAATGCTACCCTTTGTTTTCCAATGATTTCAAAACCTTAATTGGTTTGAACTTTTAAGGAACTCTTGTGATGACTATTTAGCAGCAAGGGCTGGGGCATTACACACGCGTACATACTTTTATTGTTAAACCAATGTTACTCACCCCTATTTGTGTACTTATGTACTAGAAAACCCATCAATCCACACTATTCAGTATTTAATGTGTTGCGATCAAAGTCACGCTGCGCTGAGCGAAAATAAATTCATTTCAATTCAATGCAAACAGTTCCTGTCTGACTACTAGGTTTTTCTGAGAATCACCGTTAAACAATACGGAGTAAGTAAAGTGAATTCATCCATCTGTATTAATTTTCCAATTGACATTGGCCCTAATACTGCAATCATCGAGTATGGCAAGCCAAATGAAATTAATTATCGTCACTTAATAATTAATGATTGGACAATGCGACACAGAAGTTCAGGGCAGTTATTCAGGGAATAATGACTAAGACAATGTTAATATACACATATTCCGATGACAGGAGAAGAACAATAGGTCGCGACATATTATGATTGATAACCTCGTACATTAGCCACGTAATGTGAACACGGATCATGTTAATAGGACACCCATAATTTCTGGGAAAAGAAACGAGACGAACAGAAATAAATGCCGAAAGCTCTTAGTGGTTAATATTACTTGCCTATTTTATGTATGTAATCTCAACAACACTGATATATACAATTTTAATCTGAAATCTGTCTCAACTACGCCTGTTTTGGAGAGGCGTAATTTGGTGACAATTACATACAGGCAATAAGCCTGAAAAAATATGAGGAAAGCCACATAGAACGTAACTAAGCAGGCCCGCAGAGGCAGATTTCGTGTTTTTTTTTTATTTTATTTTTTGAAAATCTACCCCCCAGTCCCCCCCTTTGGGGGAATATCCCCCATTCACGAACTTAACCTTAATTTTTGCCCTGTTCATTTGTCGTCCAAGTTTGAAAGCAATCGGTGCATAATTGCGACCTCTATCGTGCCGGTAAAATTGAGGTACATACATATACGTTTAGGGATCATAACTGGCACAAAACCAATGGGTAGACTTTTTTCGAAATCTACCTAAAATGGCTTATTCAGAAATGTTTCTATAATATTAATGAGTTTTTCAGTTGTAAAGAAAAATATAAACCATAGTAACATCATAATTTAATCATATTGTAATGCATTTTGTTTTATATGAATTGTCTGAATGCAATGAGCCAACAATTACTATTGTTTTTGTTTGTGTTGACGTTTAATTTACCTATTTATATTATTTCAATGTTATGCAATTTATTAATGTAATTAATTAAATAATAAAACAGTGTTAACTGTAATAGTAATTAAATTTTGCAGGTCACTCCTAGCGGCTAAACATGTTGTGCCTTGTACCTACATACCATAAGATTTTATCGTAGGTATGATCACGTTGCCTGGCCACACCCGCTAATTTACATTAGGCGTCATTAATCTTGTCTAAAATGTGTTCGTGTAGAAATATTTTAAAGGAAGGGCTAATATATCCACCTACCTATTTATCACTACACCTCTATTCTTAGACTTAATGAGTATATACTTAATAAAATAAAAATAAAGTACACAAACAATAGCTTGACGCTCGTGTGACCACTAAAAGAATTTTATATTATGATGGAATCTGTATTGTCTCGAAAAGCACCTAACTTATGGTGACAATACAAACGTGACAAGCTGTCACAACGGAAGACATCGTGCGACAAGACGGCGCCGCGCCTTCAAGCTTGTTATGTTCAGCTTAGCTTATTAGAGTGGATATAATAATTTCAAACAGAAAATCTGATGCGAAGTAATGTCAACACGCATGGCTCTTTATGATACTGAACATTTACAAAGATATTTTTCATATATATTCGATGCGTATCCAGTCTTGGTGCTTGCTACCTCAAGATGTGAATAATGAATATATTTGCGACCTTACAAGATGTCAGATTCCATCTTGATCCGGTAGGTAGCACTTTTAACAGGATCCATGTTTAGCTATAAATTATCAATACAAATCGCGAGTAAATGGGTATCTGTTACGCGTGAAGCGTGCCTAATCGTAATCTGGTCATCACTGAACTTTATGGATGGATATTAAATGGCTGCTGTTTTAGAAAAACTAACTTGAATCAATAAATTATACTTTAAAAATATCCAGCTCCTGTCTCCATCAACCGATTAGCTTCAAGATGCCTCATGCCTACATAACACACACAAAGTTTAATTTTGATACGACGATGAGAAGTGGGTTAAAATTGACTTCCAAGATTTGTTTTTTTTTTTTAAAGACAAATTCATCAAATTTGTTTACATACTCGAACGATAGAGTAGAATAGAAGAATAAAACATATTGCACTGACCCCAAATAAAATTGGGACAAGGGTATACTTAGGGATGACTTAGTTAAAAATTACGCTAATAAAAGTGTGTTAAAAATAAATAAAAATCAACTATGAATCCTCAAAATCAATTAATAGCAATATGCATAAACTTTGCATAACTATGCATTGACTGGCCTGTTGGTCTAGTGGTTAGTGACCCTGACTGCTTAGCCAGAGGTCGTGGGTTCGATTCCCACCCAGGACGAACAATTCTGTGATAAGCACGATCATTTGATCTGTGTCTGGGTGTAATTTATCTATAATATGTATGTATTTAGAAATATATAAGTATGTTTATTAGCAGTCTGGTTACCATAGTACAGGCTCTGCCTAGTTTGAGATCAGACGGCCGTGTGTGAGATGTGTGGAGTTATTATTATATAAAGAGAACACAGAGACATATATATATAAGCCACATTTTAAGTCGATTGGGTAACTCGGCTAGCATATTAATATATATTATACATACATTAAAAGTTGCTATATTCGAAAATGTATAATGGATTATTAGAAATAAGATTGAGAATGAGATTAGAATTAGAATTATTAAATGCTACTTTCGATATTTATGTATAATATGTTAAAAATTGATAAGCATATTAGTAAAACTAACAACTTTTCAATAATAAACGAGTTCTAGTCATACTGTAACTTGCAAAATGATGCGTGTATGTTCTGAGAGTACACTACGAAATTACAAAAGTAAAACTCATGTTTCCGTAATTCTACAAATAGTTTTGACAAACCGTGTAAAAATATTATCTACGTATTAACGGGAGTTAACGCGATCACGAAAAGGTATTACATACCTCTGAATTGCCTGACGTTTCGACCAGGTTGCACTGGCCGTGGTCACACCACCAAAAGTCTAACAACAACGGTAAAACAAATTTACAACAATATGATCGATTTCAAACAAGAATATACTAATATTTGTATGAGAACCACAAGTTTGAAGCAAACATAAAGTTAAATTAAACCATTTTACTTGTAATGTAAGCAAAGACCAAATTTACTTAAAGTAACTTTAACTTACTTCCTCATAGTTATGCAGTGTAACAAAGATTCATAGTTCGACCGTTACTTAGTATTCATTACAACGACACGACTTGTGTCTTGGGCAACTATATCATGTCATTTAATATTTATTAAGATTCTTATTGCACACAAAATGTATATAAAAGTAGCAACTCATTACAGACTTAGGTGATGAACAGATAAACATGACAGGTTCATATCCAGTGGTAATAATACCCTATATGCAGATATATTGCAAGATTACTATTCGATAAGATAAATATTTATACTTGCGGTAAAGAAACTAGGCTTCCAACTTTTTACTGGATCGGCTTTAAATAATACCTCTGATTTTACCCGTTCTATAGATAGATATTGGCTAGTTAATTCTTCTGTACGGTGGATCCAGGATGGGAACTGTTAACGGATTTAGACTACATTAAAAAAAATAGCCTTTTATATACTTTGCTCCCCATATCTTCCAAACAGTGTGTATTGAAACTAATGTGGCGTGTTCAGATACTATTTTATTACTCTTCTTGTTAGTAAATTGTGTTAGTATTTATATTATAATAATAAACGTGTGTGAGCTAACATCTATACACACATTCAAACAGAGATTTAGCTGACTAAATATATTAAATAAATAAGTAATACAGAAACTATATGTTATTGGGGTCGCTGTTATTGAGGTGACATGCATAGTTGAGTATTGAGTACTAATAATAATGTGCTTACAAGTGTAAAATGCGTTAAAAATAATGAGGAAATCTGATTGATCTGAGTATATGGTTTTGACCGGGTAGAGTGTGAGTTGAGAATGAGAATTCAACGACACTCAGGCATTTGCGTTAACTGTAGAACACACTCATATTGCATATAAATAGACTGTGCAGGCAAGTTGCAGATTTATAAAACCATCCTCACTAAATTTTGGCCCTACGTTCTTTAAACTGCCCAAAGATGGCAGTTCTTTTGATGAAAGACTCGACCTCGTACTTCAAAGCTTTCGTCTAAAACTAATATCAGCCTCGATCACTCAAAGATAAGCTTATACCAACATTTATATTCTTTGAGCGATAGTAATGTAAATTGGGTAGAATTAGGGTTGTCATCTCCACAAGTTTCCCACAAAACTGAGTCAATTTTCTTGCAGCATATTGATGTTAACTAAAACTTCGATAAGTTTATAAATTAAGAAAGTAACACTTATTTAGACTGACTACGACTGTCACGTTTGATGCCGCTTGTTAGTAACAGTTTAACTTGGTAGCTACAAGACCCATTTATACGTAAGTGCGAGTAATATGCATACAGCAATACCGACATTGATACTGCTGTTCTCATAAAAAGACTAAATGGACCTTTTTTTTCGGAGTTTCTTTTGAAAATCCTACTAATATTATAAACGTGAAAGTTTGTGAGATTTTTTTTTTTAAAGACTACTACTACTAGAATGTATGGATGTATGTATGAATGGATGTTTGTTACTCTTTCACGCAGAAACTACTAACCCGCTTGCTATGACACTTGGTATTTGGATAGCTGGAGGTCTGGATTAACACATAGACTACTTTTTATCACAATATTGCCACGGGATCGGGACTTAAGAGGGTGAAACCGCGGGGTGCTGCTAGTTGCATATATTTGTCAGTTTCACAGTTAGTATAATTATAATAGGGCAAAATAAGTGTCGCAAAATGTCAACCATTTATATTTTGTTTTATTATTAGAAAAGCAATCTTGTCCAAAGTTAAGCCGTTGTCCTAGAACAATTGAGGAGTTGGATTACATAATGATCAAACATAATTGCCCTATCGACAATGTGTTGTATTAGCTGAACACTTCTTCAAATTATGACACCCCTGGGCGCACTCAATATTCCCGAAGCCGACAGATTTGAATAATGTACACTGATTGTCTCCTCGCCTGGTATGCAGTTAATTTAGAAGCTCCTGACAAAAGGGTGTTTGAAGACAAACGTACGTATTTGACGAAATTATCATTCGCAGGTCCAGAATTATTGAACAATGGGTACAGATTCTTTGTTTAACTGTCAGTATAACAGATTTCTTTCTCTACAGTATTTCTACACATCTTTATGGAGGCATATATCAAATCTCTGAGTGTGTCGAAGTTGTATGTGAACGTTCAGGTCCATCAGTGCATGTTAATAATCACTTCCATGCTTTGATTTTGTTGGAAATGATTTACATACCTAATAACTAACTACCTACCTACCTAATAATATGAACGCAATAGGTTATCGGAATGATATATAATACTTGTGTACAATTTGTCCGAAAAACACGTCTGGACATCTAACATATGCTATTAAACATTCATCATCATTTCAGCCATAGGACGTCCACTGCTGGACATAGTGGCCTCAATGACTTCCAAGAAGACCGATTGGGTTAGATTAAACTATAGATTTAACGATTTACAAAACTATGCTATCTATTACGCACGTCTGGCCGTTTTATCCAACCAATTGCTTATTTATTTTTTAATGAAAAGTATTGTTGCACAGATGTGACAAAAGCATTGGAAATTACCTAACTTTTACCCTTCTCGAGTTATACTCAAACTCGATTCCTCCTGTACATTTTTTATGTTTTCACAGCTTTCTTTCTCGGTATATCCGGTTCTAATTGAGGTACGCGGTTTGTTTTGGACGTTTTGGTATAAAAACACTCGCTGGAACGAGCTCTTTCATTTGAGCTTTTGCTCACTTAAATTGGTTGAGTTGGAGGGAAGCTAGGTGTGAACATTCAACTTAAACTTAAGACTGCGGAGGAGATAGCGTCCTCCTCGCTATGTATCAATGATTACTAAAGACCGCTTGGTGTATAGTAAAACTTGAACTGTCATTGTAAAGACTTACGTACCATGACAGGTAATCACATTTACTGGACGCGTGTCATTTCATTAATCCGTTTTCACGTAAATTTTAAAGTTGTAAGACATATTGATTAAAAGTTTTAGGTTTCTGCACTTCTTCTATATACTGTAAATATTCCAAAAGTCACGTTGCATTTCTACTTTTACTCTATTTTCTTAAAAAGGGGTACAAAGAATTCTCTTCACGTATTGATATCATGATGTAGATATTATCTGCAGATATACCGTCGTACAATTTACAATATTCCATAATTAACACTGCCTGAAAATTATATTATGTGGTCATTATGTAAATTTATATATAAAACATTCATAATTAAATTGTTTTGGAGTGACGGTCATGTTCACTCCGGTGGGGCATAATTCGGTGCAACATATCAAACACAATAAAATAAACGTACATACTGTTAGGATGAAAAACGATTTAATAATTTCCTAACTAATCTTATAAATTCGAATGTGAGTCTGTTTCTCATGCTTTCATGCTTTTACTAATCAACCGATCATTATGAAAAATATGCAACACAGAAACGTACATAATATACCAGATAAAAAGTCGCTTCCAAGGGATACTTAGAACGACTGACAAAATGTACATTAACGATTAGCGAGCGAAACCGAGTATAAAACCTTATTATCTATAGTACATAATAATATGATGTATATACCGAAATCATCAATTACTCAATGAAGATAATTATCTTCATTGAGTAATTGATGATTTCGGTATTCGGAGATTAACAGTAAGTACATGGAATGATTATAATCATTCCATGTACTTACTGTTAATCTCGCCGCAAAACCCAAGTCTAATACAGTTAGTTGAAAATTGCGGTGGGTCGTGTTGAATTGGTTTCAAATTGTCGTCGACATTTATTCGGACTTTTTTGGGAATAATGTGCCCGCGGCCACTCGCTGCTGATCGATCTTGGGGATTATTGCTTTCTATTTAACAAAATCGTAAGGATCTTGTCCTTAATACATACGTTAACATGGAGTGCAAAGCTGTTGTAGGAACGAAGTCATGCCATGCTCATTCGTACACTAGTTTATAAAACCTGCCACTTTTACATAATGTTCTCTAACATCTCTGTTTGATTGTTTTTTAAATTCAAGGCAAACTACGTAACTGTTTCTAGCAATTTAAAGCTCACTGAACCGTTTGTTTTACTTTTCCTTTCAAACAACATGTCTCAAACATTTCATTCAACTGGAAAACTGATAAAGAGGGTATTGAAAGATTTAAAAAGCGTCTATGCTTCTCGTGAGTAACTTCTCAGATAAAAGTAACATGTGGAGCGGCTATTCTAACCATCATTGAAACTGTTATTGTGCAACTTTTATGTAATAAAATAAATAATATGTATTTTTTGAGAATAATAGACGTTGGATGTTTGATATCTGTTAGTGTGAAGCATGTCACAATGTGCTTAATGAATACTATTTTTCAGTGTTGCTCGTTGTTCAATTATTTTCATATGAATTCAACATTCTAATCTCCATTAGTATTCTTATTTTTTGCTTCGAATAATTATTTCACATTAAATCCCAGTTTAAAAAAAGTTGAAATAATTCGTTTTTGTCCTCAGATTTTTTTCTTAAATGCTCATATTCTCCAATGTAACTTCTAGTGTCTTGATAACATACCAGTACCCAACAAGTAATTAAAAACATACGGAAGTTTGCAATGACCAACCATACGGTCAGTTTTTAACCAATTGTTGAAAGCAGTTTCATCGTTAACACTACCTAAAACTAACATACCATTTAATGGTAAAAACACAATGGGATCCAACGATGTCATCTGAAAAATGGAATGGGTACTAGAGTGAGATTCAACGGTAAACAAGGCAATAAGTAGATTATTTTTCAAAATTTATATAATTGAGATTGCAATCAGCATTTGTATATATCAACAGTGGTTGTACTTGATATAGCTCTCAATGAGTTGTTGTTATCTGATCGATATTCGCAAAGCTGGAAGATCGGATGTCGATTTTAAAAGACACGACTTCAGAACTTTGTAGTGCAGAACAAGTACCGTGTAAACATTCAGATGTTATTAATAAAAAGATGTTATTATGATAATACAAACAGACACTCCAATATTATTTATTTGTATAGATTAAATATACAAAAAATATATAAACAATATAGAAACATAATCCTAATTGGTATTGTGTATCGAACGTATATGAATAGTGAGCGAGTCAGGCCACCGGAGACCGAAGCTATTACTGCCTAACATGGTCAAGGACGACCCCGAACAACCGCGGATCTATCGACAATGGCGACAATAAATGAGATATTTAATTTAAACGAAGTTTAGAAAGAGACGGAAATTAATACTTCTAACACTTTCTAAGCTTACGTTTAGGATTAAACATATTGTATTCAGTCGTAATGAACGATAAATAAATATTTCTAGTGAAATAGTATCCTATCTTAGTGTTAGGAACATTGTTTTTTGTTAATCACAATACGTGAAAAGTGTTTTTGTATACTATATTTAGAAAATCGTTCTTAGCCATTAGGAACGTACGTACATACTTTTATGAAATTAAAGTTTTATAAAGAATTTTTTTTTTTTTCGCTTGCAGATAGCGAAGTCAGACATTAAGCCTGAACATTAAGCAACAACCACCACTACCGGGTGAGCACCTGTTTCTAGAAATAGAGCTCTTTCATACAAAATTATTACTTGGAGTGTATTACTCTCCTTCTTCTCACATAAAATTCTTTCCATCATTTGGAAAACTCTTTGAATGTTTTACACCCGCTTACAGTCTCGTATCTTCCTTTACAAATTGAACGAGAGCCTATCAGGTGTGTCATTGTGCGTGTAGAACAATAAACACATAATATATTATGTTTTATTCATGGAGTATTTACGAACTTAGAAATAAACTTTATTATTGTACACCAACAAAAAATGTTTGCAAGAAATACATCAGGTGAATATGTACAAAGGACGGGCCTTATCACTGAAAGCCATTTCTTCCAGGCAACCTTTGGATGGACAAATCGACAATAAATAGATGAAAATTTAATCATGAGTAGTTTTGGTGTGGATCATCGGGAGATTTTAACACATGTTTGTTAAAAAAAGACTTCCGCTCTTCTTCTTTTTTCAGCACTGTTCAGTCGTGTAATATGTCTATCCTCCCCTTAAATGCTACTCACAACTTTCCTAATTGCACTCCATCCCTTTTAGATCTTATACTTGTTTCCTTCCCTAATTCAGTTGCTAAGCATGGCCAGTGCTCAGTTGATGAATTTTCCTACCATGACCTAATATTTATATCTTATAAACTGCGCCCTCTTAAAGCTAAACCCAAAATCCTTATGCAACATAATTTTGATGACATGAACCTCGATACACTCCGTCAGGATGCCGGCAGAATAGATTGGAGTTCACTTATAGCTAATGAGTCAATTAACGAAAAAATAAGTATATTGAACAATAAACTGACTAGTCTCTATGACATACATGCACCGTTCGGGGCCATAAAGATAAAACATCACGGCTAACAAGCGATATTAAATCTCTAATATTTAAAAAAGCGGTAGCTAAAAGCAAGTTAAAATCTCGGCCAACACCGAGTAACCGGGACAAATACATTGCCATACGAAATCTCTGCAGTAATATTCCAGGATCCCGGGTTGATTACTATCAAGTTAATTTTCCGTGAGTAGCTTCATTTCGATGAGAGGCCCAACAAATTCCTGTGCATAAATTCTCAATTGTGGTAGCTAACAGAGGTAGCAAGGATAAAATATGTCGATTTGATGATTCTCAAAAATTTATTACTAACTGTTTTTTTTTGTTAAATCTCAAAATAATTATCTAAATTATTTGAAAAAATATTTGTCCTACAAAATGTAATGTTTGATCAAAGAGCCCACTCCTTCCAACATGTATCGATAACGAGGTCATCAAAAATTATTACTAACCAGCTGTTTTTTTTTTTTACTTAGTTAATATGTATATAATGTAACATTCATATTGTCCTACAAGTTGCGTGGAACGTTATCCCGGTCCTATGCTCAGAACTTGTAAATACCACAAGACCATTTTTCTCATTACTAACTGTAGAACAAAAATATTACATAATAGGTTAGTGTGTTCTCTGCCCAAATGAAACAATGTCCTACAAGAAAACAGGTATGTATCACTATATATAAATATATAGAATAAATATATGTATTTTCAAAAAATAACTCATTTAAATCAGATCAATAGTCCAGTGTAGTGCAGAGCTACAGTTTGAAGGGAAAAAAAAACGTAAACCTAATATATTATGTAAGGAAGGACGGTTTTATTCTCTTCGTATTTGATCTCTAGCAACTATTAGTGTACTTTTCGGAATTCTTAATTTATCCTAACTGCTTTAACTTTGAGGAAGACTGAGACGACGGGCGGCAGACCCAAGCATGGCTAAATAAATCTCTAGGTAGTTAAACTTACTAAACTAACAGACACAAAAGTATTAAGTGTTGAATTCAACCGTATACGAAAACTATTAAAGCCCATCTCCTAAACAAAATATTTTCTTTTATAAGACTTTCGGTAGAATAAACATACCCATTATAAAGTATCACTCCATTATAACATTAACCCCAACTTTCCTATTCGAAGATGATCCTTTATTCAGTTTATTACAATTTCACACAAAAGGTGGATGTATGTATCTGGAGTTTGCAGCCAACGCGCCGATATCAGCCTTCCACATCAACGAAGAGCTTCCTTCAATACTGCAATTGGTTCAGGACTTAACGGATGTGGATTTATTCAATTATATGGTCATATTTGAGTTTCTTGCTAAAAGTTATAATAGTTTTTAATGGAGTTACCAAAATATTAACGACCGAGATAAACTGTTTCATTGATATGAATCATATTCACAAAACACGAAATAGCTAACATTGTATGTGGAATAATATAAGCGTTGTTTACATTAACTTTTATCAAATAAAACTATTATTTAAATTAACAGTATTTACTATGAAATTACTTGACTTTAATACGATCACAATCATCTGATGTTGCTACAAAGCCAGACTAAGCACTCGTAAAACATTATTTTATGAATATTTCCAACACAATAATTACAATACGTGGCGTTGGATTATTTCACATTTAAAATTAATGTCGGGTAGCTCAAAGTTATTTGTTATGCTGTTAGTCTCGATAATATCGCACACCAAATACATTGAAAATAAGTTTTTTAAGACCAAAAAGCTCATTAACTACACAATGTCAAACACTGTTAACCGAAGACTACAAAACTTAAACAATGACGAAAGTTTGCTTAGTCTATTATTCTTCTAAGGAGCATCTCTGAGTCGCTTTCCCCATTTCGTAATCGGAGAATGCGACGTGGTACTCAGTGCCTTCATTAACTTGTACCTAGCTATTAAATACGTAGACGCAAAGCTTCTTTTCCCACGTATTTAAATGTCGTACCGAGAATAGTCGTCTGTTTCCAGCTAACTAACTATTTATGGTTAGGACATCATTGAAAAAGATAGATAAATGATAAAGATGAGAGATAAAATTTGAGTGAATCTTTGGAAATCATCATGGCTGAATATTTTTGTACATTACACACATATGCCTCTACGCCGGAAGGTAGGGTAAAGGCATATTAAACACCCACATTCTGTTGACTATAATTAAGTCCCACTTATGTAATAGGGGGCAATGTTGCCGGTAACCGGGCCGGGCACTTATGGTAAATGGGAAAATTGGGAATACATTGAAAGGGACAGGTAGGTTAGAAGGGAAGACAATGGAAGGAAAGTAATTTTGCTTATACGGATGGATTGGGCAGGGAAAGCTATAGCTCGAGTTGGTCAGGGCTTTGTAGCTTTGAAGCAAAATAATATCAAACGTGTAGGAACTCTTGAGATCAAACGTGGGCATTATTAGTTCGATCAAATTGTGCGGCATTCGTTAATTGAATTGCTTTTCCTTGTGTAATCTAGATCGAGAGTAAAAGGATAAGCTATGCAGAAAGCATTTTTTAAAATAAGTATAAATCGATTTTATTATTTATTCTAAACAATATAAACAATCAGGGGTACGGTATACTGAAATAATTATATATATATGCAAAAAAACGTAAACTCATTCTTAAGAAATGTTGGTACTATTTGTCGTAAAGTCTTTACGGTAAAAAGTATATTACCAAAAAATACAGTATTTTCACTTACCGATTGATAGAACAAAAAATAAGTTCGTATAGTGAAGTGTGTTAACGTATCAATGACGGCGATAGGGCCACTTACCTGAAACAAATATTAAGAATGTATTATCACTTTTAAATATAACTAGGTACATACTGCCTATTTATTTTCAAGAAAATATTTCTACACATTACTTACACATAATCACTATACGAAGGAGAAGAAAACAATCTTCCCACCCAATCGTTACAAAGTGAAGGTAACTGTAAATAAAGGTCCATTTAGCAAATAAATTGTACATTGCATTATTATTATTCACGTTGCTCCCGAGAGCCCGAGACTCGGATAAAATACGTTACAGTTACCCTTACATGTTCGCAATAAACTTCTAGAAAAACTCCCTTAGAAACATTTTAAAACGACCCTTCTGGTGTCATAACCGCACAGCGTTTACCTAAAATGTATGTAACAAAGAGGCTCGTGAGGTAAAATGAGCGGCAGTCTACGAAAAATAATAAAATTATTTCACTATGGCTGTAATATAATATTTAGAGAAAGAAGTGAGCTTATACTTACTTTACATGCCAATATTTTTTTTATTTTACAACAGACAACAAACAAATGAACAAAGAATTATTATTGTCTTAATAGGAGAAAGAGAAGCAAGGCTTCATCATAACTCAATCAACAGCGGGCTCAAATGGGGCATGCTTAAAATTTCAACAGTGACGAAATTGCTAACTTACATATTCTTGTCACGTAAGTTTTACTGTCCATCGTAGCTTCAGAGAGTTGTAATTCGAATCAACGTAAGTGCCGGGAGTCTGTAGAACCAAATAGAAAATTCTCAAGCCCTCAGGGTGCCGTTGACGAGCGAGACGAAATAACCGAACAAAATATTGCAATGAAATGCATCCGAATAACAAATACAAGTCCAAATGTAAAATATTTATAGCACGAAGCGTACGACAGATATGGCCCCCGTTTCTTACCCTAGTCCTTCAAGTGTTTGATAATAACAAAATTTGGAATTCAATGTTTTATATTTTTCCAATTTATTTAATAAAATGTGTCAAAAACATCTTTGTTAAAACAAATACTTTGCAGATAGCCTTCTTTAAAAGTTTATTTTTTCATAAATCACTATATATCGTTTTCAACGTAATGATAAATGCAAACACCGAACATTGTATTTTATAGTTATAAGATGTCGATACGGGTCAGCAGAGCACAGGAAAACCAATTCTGGTTTATAGTGCTTTGTTAAAATTAAGTTATAGTGTAAGAAATATTGTAAGTCTTTAAATAAAAATAAAATATATAATTCAAAGATTCAATGACCCTTAAAATGTAATTAGGCGTCAACTAGACACGTTGGAGCTATCAAAATGTCACCTCTCGAGATAAATAATAATTATTCCAACACTAAATATATTTGTCAACTGTGACATTGCAATATTTAGAACGGCCCATTCCTTCAAAACAAGTCGAAACATAGAAAGCAATAACCATTTATTTTGGCGCCTAAACTGGAGCCGAGGCAAATGAAATGGTTATATACAAACATATAATACACAGGTATGAAGATACCGCTAGAGGATATGTAAATGTACGTAGATACATGTACACGTTTTGTACGCGAAACGGGCGCCCACTTGAAATGATTAGTCATGTAATATTTGTTATTACGACGTTATTATTTTGCTTTACGCTTTACTACGCTGGATTTAGTTAATTAAAGAGGGTATTTGTTAATAGTTGATTAAACCTTAGATCATAATGATTTAGATTGTGTTTATGGTTATTAAGCAAAATAAATTTGCTTCTAGGTTCGTGTTATTGTTAGTTTTAATATAAATAGACCTAAAAGCGGTTAACACAATTAGTTATTTGGCACTTTTCTAGTATGCAAATGACAGAAACTTATCGTGGGCAAAAGCAAAAAGACCTAGAAAACACAGCTATTATTTTAGTGAAGGATAAAAAATCAAGTGTTTTTATTACGATGAAAACGCGAAAATAATAATAATAATCGTTTTATAACCAACCAAATTTTATGAACAATCCGTTACTAAAAGAAAAATGTATGGGATTTGTACAAATGGATGGAAATGGGGATGTACAAATTACTGAACACACATATTGACATACGGTTTTGCTTCTGAGTATTTCGAAGATGCCCGACTAGTTCTGGACCCGACGGGGGACCTTTATCAAGAATAAAACGACCTTCCACGTCGGTGTCAGGCGCTGCAGTCTATCGAATGTACAGTATTTAATGCTCCCTGTGTTTAGCTTCATAAAATCTAAATTACATATGTTGTATTGTATTTCCAAACTAAGAGGCTTCATAAGGCTGTTAGAGATAATAAAAAGAGTTTCACCTCGGCTAGATATAATGTATGTAAATGAGAGTTAAACAGATGTTTAAATAGCAGTTCAAGACGCTAACGAATGATTAAACAATGCTTTGTAATTCTACATGTGCGACACGAACACATTAAAGGCATGTCTAATAGAGTTGATTTGAATAAAAGAACCTATATTATCTTAACTGATTTTGTCTTTGTGAAAGTCTGTAGGAGGGATCTATGTTCAGTGGTGGACATCCGATGATGATAACTAAGTGAAATGGTCTTTTCCGACAGTATAAGTTACACAGTGCATGCATACATTCAAGTACGTATAGTATAATTTTTATATGTCATCATCATGAACAACCTTCTTATTATTATTGTTTAATATATTATTATTGGATACTACATTGTTATATTGGGTTTAGCCTGTAAGAGCAATCTATGTTAAGTAAGTAAATAAATAAATAAAAAATAAATCAAATAATAAAGAAAACCGAATTGCTATGATAACATTTCACACACTAGGTATGGAGGCATATGCCATTTTTGAAACTCTCCATCTTGTAACAGTATTTAGGGCAATATAGAAACTGCCCACTATAATATTGGGCACTGGTATCCTCCCATTATGACCTGATTGACAGAGCTCAATCTGTGTTGGCAGCCTTAATAAACCTACAAGAACATCATAACGAAATCTCAGGTTTTCTCACCGTCCTTCGACCTATTTATCTATAATATTATTTAAAGATTACCTACTTTAAATACATAAGGATAAATTTAATTATATTTTATTAGTAACGAGAGTAATAAGATGAAAAGGCCTTAAAACTTTTTAAATGTAGACAGAGATGCATGCAATTACCAAGGACATTTTTTAAATCAAATTTCTTTTTTACAAAAGTGTTTGATATTTTAATACAAATTTGTAAGAGTATAATCTTTGGGGCTTCAAGATTATTGAACGCATATTATTATATAAGTTACCGAGTACAAGAGTGACATAAAATGGTAATCAAACTTTTTTCATAATTTTTGAGAACCAAGAAAGAGAGCTCGTGCGCACACTAATCTCAGAAATAGCAGATCTGATTGGGATGCTTAGCTAAAAACTGAGATTTTTGAACAGTGGAGCTTTGAGGACTGCCCTCCCTAGCAGAATCACCATATTAATCATTACTCTACTGTTTTATTAAATATATAACACATTTAGGATTTCCAGAGGTAAATTCACATTCACGTCACATATTCCATATCTATATACCTAAGTTTTTTCCAATCGTTCGTGTGCTATATTCAAAGATAAATTTAAAAATAGAAAAGGTTAAAATCTTAGGAATGCCTTTAAAAAGATACTGTTGTGTGTTGAAAACCACATTGTTTAGAAAATGTTTCTGCCATGATTTGCAAATCCTAAGAATAGATCCACACACAACTAATAAAAAATATTTACGTACAACAAGAAAAGCTTCTAAAATTAGATCCCGGTGCGGTTATAAATTTTGGATCTACTACGAAAGATAAATATGTACTCAAGAGATTTGTGTTAGCCAATGTCTGTTTAGGACCAAACACAAAGAGGATGATACAAGCAATTGAGGTAAATAAGGGCCTTACATAAAATTATAAGCCTCAAAGTTTTGTACTACCTCACGTGATGTATCACAAAATTATTTGAACAAGGAAATCGTTTTGGATAAAGGTATGGAACTCTATAATATACTTATCTAATATTCAAACAACCAATTTCATAGTTTAATGGTAATAATATCACTTTCTGTTGACGCAATACGCCAGTAAATTAAGCCAAAAAATAATGAGAGTTAATAAAGCTGGAAACTCGTAATCCCTTATTTTGGCATTCAAAAGTCTCATAAAATATTGTGTCCGCGTGTCAAAAAAACCTTTTTCTGCAAATATCTTGCTTCCTATGGCTCTAACGATCATCACACAATATTGTCATCTATACAAATTTAAAAACAACAACGAACCTAACTTTTAAGTGTTTTTTAAGATATACGTGAGTATTTTCAGACAGGCTGCAAACGTATAGAACCTTACAAATGCCTCATACTCAGCAGACAGACATATTCATGTCGCAAGCTAGGTAGGTACGTCATCGAGACAGAGTAACGGTGTGCAATAACCATTACACTTGGATCCAGGTACCTTTATGTGGCCCAATGAAACACAGTCATGTGTTTATGTTTGTGTATCCACAAATAAACCGCGCAAATGATCTTAGTTATTTTGAGATAATAAACATCAAAAATATATAATTACGTAGATAGTATTGTTAATAGTAATTGATACGTAAACACACAATAGTATTAATCATAACCTATTCCCAATATATTTTTGCCTCAACGTTTTAAAAAAAATTAATGTACAATTGAATCATTTATTAATATATATATAATATATATTTAATAATATTCTGGAACATTACACTGTGATTTCTTCACACAAATTGAGCATAGCTTTTACTATGGGTTTATGGACATACTCATACTTGGATAATTTTTTTTATAAATACATACACATAGAAACACCCAGACCTAATATAAAAAATAGACCTTCATGCACAAAATTATTTGCACTAAGCGGGAATCGAATGCGCGTCCACTGACCATGCAGTCGGATGCTCTACCGCCGCGTCACATAGTCGTCTAAACCCTACTCATTTATGTGGCAAAGCAACGATTCTAGTACAGTAATAAAATTACAATAACACTAATACTAACTTTTATTGAAGAGCTCGGACTCCCCGGCGACAGCCAGTTCGAGTTACAGGTAGATTTGTATGTTAAACAATGCATTTAATGCAGAATTATTAAAAATAAAAAAGTTGTGTGTAGATTGTTAGTCCACTTGATCTGGCACTAGCAAAACGCGGAAGTCAAAATCCATTTAAAAAAAACAATTACAGTTTATCCTACTAATATTATAAACGTGAAAGTTTGTGAGGATGTATGGATTTATGTATGGATGTTTGTTAGTCTTTCACGCCAAAACTACTGAACCGATTGCGATGAAACTTGGTATGTACATAGCTGGAGACCTGGATTAACACATAGGCTACGTTACGCGGGTGTAACCGCGGGGCACTGCTAGTAAAATATGAAATAACAACAATATATATCTTATATATGTATATATATAGGTACATATTTATGTATGTAGGTATGTAGTATGTTTTTGGTAATATAAGTATAGTATTCTAAGTATATATTAAAATATATATTAACCTATCTCAGTACACCTCAGACTACCCTGAAATATATTTGTTAATATCCGTACAAAGGTTGTCTGGAAGAGATCGCCGTGAGCGATAAGACCGCCAATTGATATGCCTGAATGTTTGTATTGTTTTTTTTTTTTATTGTTTCTTACATTAAAGGTGTACAATAAAGAGATAAATAAATAAAAAATAAATAAATAATAAAATTTAAGTTTCGCTAGGTGTACAAGAAATATAAGTAATTAGTAGAGACTTTCGAGTATGTCCAGAAGTGGACGTCTTGTTATTCCCTAAATGATGATATGATGTTAAAACTAATATTTGATGGATTGAAATAAACATAAATTCCTTTGTAGAAATGGTTTGTTATCAAGAGTAAAATGATACACTAATATGTCAGTTTATATAATAAAACATTATTTGCTAGAGCAACATTTGTTTATCCTTAATTTGGATTGGAATCATTATTATTTGCTAGTATAAGGAAGGATAAGCAAATATGAATACATTGGAAAACAGATTGTATATACCTTAAACTTAGAAAAGAGCTGATATTAGAACATCTTTATATGTATATATATTTTTGCGATGAACTCCTAAATCCCTAATGAACCTATTTTAATGAAAGTTTGCACCCTGACTGCAGTTTGGTCTAATTTGATAGATAGGATAGCTTTATTCTCAATTTATAATCACAATATTTTATTATTTGCAAATCATTTAACCACAGCATCGCTTGGCCGGGTAAACTAGTTAAATAATTCAACAAATAGAGAATTGGTTCCAAATGTATGTCCGCAGCTACCAGAAAAGTATTTGACCTAATATTTCGAGAAAAGTATAAGGATGAAGGTCATATATTTGAGAAGGAGAGTTTAACTTTGTCCCGTTCAGCCGCACAGGGGATTAGACCTTCCAAAATGTTACTACTTTCAGGAATATACATATTATGTATCTACTGATCCTAAGCACTTATCCTAACCATATCTATTTAGTATTTCATGGAGCGAGGAATCAAAGTTAAGAAAAACCTACCAACATGCTTAGTGAAATGCAAAGAGATGCAATGTTAGTGTTATAATAATTGTAGTTTTATTTTGTACAAAAAAAATCGCCCACAAAACATTACGTAATGGTATTTATAAGGGTCACTCATCGCGATCAATTCGCACTGGATTCAGGAAAAATCAAGTTTGAATCAAATTGCTTTTTTTTTTATCGAGACACTGATTGATGATTACTGTGTTTTTTTTCTTTTCCTATCTCATTACAGCAATAGCAGAACTAATTTCATTTTGAAAATACCACTCCCGCGCTACTAATAATTCCTGTGTTGCGGGGACTTCACAAATATTTAAACAACGGACACAAAGAACTCCTAGACTCGATACAACTATTCGACAATATTCGGCCGGACATCCTGTATCCGGCCAAACAACTATCCGTTTGATTTCTAGCGTCAGCTCTTCAGACATTTCAGAAAAGCTTGTTTTCGCTGACCTAAAAAGTAGAGTATGGATTTAAGAGAGTTAAATAAGCGATACACTGACCGTAGTGTATCTCTTAATTGACGCACTTTTTTATTGAGTGTATCCACACTCGCGTCGAAGTACGTAAGTCTAACGAAGCTATTTGAGAAACAGTAGGATCCTGCCCGCGTAATAGGGAATATGCATGTATTTTTTTTATTTTTTATTGACTTGTTCCATCATTCTACCCTAATAAAAAATATAAATAACCTTGGCAATGTTCAAATTAATTTTTAAAATAACATTGAAAACATCGATAAAATTTGATCTGTTTGAACGCCGCCATATTTCGCGGGCCTTGGATGACGTCATGTTCCACGCTTAGTGTTTGTTTCATAAACTTACTTGAAGTGTTACAGTAATTTTATACCGATTTCCAGTTGTAATTACTATTTATTGTAATTAATAGACGATGGAGAAAGTTAAAAAATCATTTTATAGGTATTGCCTTGTACCTTAGTGTAAAAACACTATAAGAAGTACACCCAATACAGTATTTTTTCCTGCACAAAATAATAATGTACAATACGAAAACAAAGGTGTACATTAATGAGAAGAGATGAAGTATCTTCAATATCGTGTTTATATTGTTGTGAAGATCACTTTAATGTAAGCAGATTACAATTTAATTGCTAGTATAGTGTGAATTAGTCAGCAGTAATTTATGTTTGTTTTAAATATCAAGCAGAAGGTAGCTTACTTGTCTACTTAAACTAGGTAACAAAAGTCCAATAAAACTTCATGAATATAACTAACTATACATTTACCTATTCTTTAGAATATAATATAACAAGTATTATAATAATTACCTTGCGGCTTTCATTCCTTTAACCTCAGCGGACGTAAAATCTGGATTTGATGCAAAATATATAGTCATCATGAATGCAGCACCTATTTTCGGTAGATTGTCCGATTGTGCTTTGACAAAACTACATTTAGTCATTGTCCTAGATGATTTCTAATATCACTAGAATGCTTAAATTGCGCTAGCTAAGAGCAAAAACCACAGGAACACCTATCTTTCTCTGTAACACTACAAATATAGGCGCCGATAAATGACAGAACGTGGAATGTCACGTCATGTTTTGTTTCGACCAATGGTGAAGCGTTTTGCAAAGTTGAATTTCGCGCCCTTATTTTGCATATTTTAATTAATGTTTTCTGCAATTAAACACGAACGAAATAAGAATATAATTATATCTGGACAATAAAGATTCAAGGGAAAATTAATCAAGTAAATTTAAACAACATGCATATTCTCTATTGACAACACACCCACTAGTTACCGTTTCCAATTACATCACTGACAAACACACAGTTGTATTTTATTTCTATGAAATGAATTCTCGATACAATCAAGTGTCCGAGGTCCGGAACTGATGACCTGTGCAACATGGATTAAGCCTCCACGTAAATCTGTATAGGCTGTATTTCACGTCCCAGGTGACATATGGCATTAGGTACCTATCACCGTTTCCGGTCCAGCGCACTTATTCGACTTGTATGAAGCCGTGAAATCATGTTTCGGTTTCAATATATATTTGTCGTTTGACCTATTCATATATAGGTTAAATCACTAATAACCACCAATGACACTCCAATCAGAATATGTAAGCAGAATTTTATGTGTGTAATCAAAATTTTTAAGGAAATTAAAATTTCACTTACGAAATCGATTCAATAGGCAAATTCTAAGTAAACTACTTTCAGGGGATAATTTTATTCTATTATATTTAGTATCGAATGTGTATAGATCGTTTTAAGTGTTATAATTTAATCAAAGCAAACAAATATCTAGATATTAAAAAAAAATAAGCAAAAATAAATTGTCACAACAATCAATAATTTTTGACGAGTTTGTTTGTCTAGTGGTGTAATAATAATTGTAATTATGTGATGAGTACGATAATTTTTTGTCTGTCTGGGTGTAGTTTATCTTTAATATATACGTATTTGTGACATGTGTCTTTTTGTGACGAAGACACGTCACAAAATAGATTTTCGTCGTTATCTGTTACGCAAACTGAATTTCCATATTTAGCAAAACGTAAGTGAAGTCATTGAATTTGTTTTACAACGTATAGCAGCTAATAGATAAAACTGTGCACATCTGTGACACTTTCTAGGTCAGAACAAACAACAAATTTTCATTAAACAACCTATTTGCCCATCTGAACAGTTCGTGTGAACCCATTTACGTCACACCACGACTCGCATATGATAATATATAGTAGTAATTTGCAATTGAATAAATTTCACGGAGTACCAGTGAGCCATTTGTCAGTTTGGCGCAACATTATATTGCCGCATCGATGTAGCAAACGCGTGCGTGTCGTGCGGTAATATTGGCCATGTTTGACCGACTTCATAGAATTAAGATTAGGCCGGACTCCGATGCACAATTTGTAATTGACTGCTACTGTCAAAATGGGAGGAGTGCGTAAATTTACAAATTAACACAAAAGAATAAATGTAAACAGGTTTAAGATTTTAACGCAGCAGCTTCAACGATCACTTTACCAATTGCCGTTGGTGTTGAAAGTTTAATCTCCACACGTAATAATTATTTAGTGTTGGAACCATTCCAACCATTCGGTTACATCTGATACAGGTTAACATATCCTAACTGTCAGGGGTTTCCTTCTTAGGTTATAAATGTGCCCCTGACTGTACGCTCCCATGACGTAACACCATGTGATTTTAGTCGGTACGATTCCGATATCAGCCCTCAGTGAGTAAATGCGTAAGGGCTGCCACAAGCAAAAAAAAAAAAACAATCTAAAATGAAACGTGGACGTGGATGGAAAAACTGTTCTGTGGATAGTAGATACTACAAAAACTTTAGAGACTTATTTTGATAGTTTTGCCATTATGTTCTTCTATAGAACGTAAATGGAGAGCTTTGCACTTGGCTATTAAAATATATGCCTAATACTTGTGAATTTATTTCTATTGCTGTTGTAATGTAAATTTTAACCTACAATAAGTATTGCTAGAAACAGGCCTAAATGAACAATTGTTTTGTGTTCCTTTTTAATCTGTACCTACGCCTTGCGCTTGTGCATATAAATTTAGAAGAAGAACTTTAAGCTGTTGGAGAGCTTTTTGATTGCATCGCAGTAGGTGCAAATCTTTATGAATAAAATATTTTTAGAAGTTTTATTCCTTTCCTATTCTATTCCAGCCATGGTTCATTAACCACAAGCTGACTGTCTGAATGCTGACATAAAATAACAAACTCCCGATACTTCATTTTTATTTTACATCAACCACGTCTCATTTTCAAATTATTTAATAAAAAGTGTAACAAAAAGTCGTGTATGTCGAAAGCCTCTCTTAAAACTACGGCCCAGGCTCTCTCGGCGGGATTAATTATAACAGCTGTGTATGTACACAGTATTTTTAAATTGTAAAACCACACAATTTTTCAGTGCCTATTAGTATGGTATTTTTTTTATTTTTCTAGTTCAACGAAGAGATATACGTCATAATAACTTAATAGGATCAGATGCAATATCAAAAGAGGAAGCACTGTAAATGCAAGAAATTAAAATATGCCAAAACCCAACTTAAAGAGCAGTAGAGCTCCTCCGAAAATACTTTAAGATACGTACGATTACGATAAGTCGCTTCGGACGTTGATTTAGTCTAACATAAGCCTGACGCAGATCGAGTCTTAAATATACCGAGCTCTCTGTCAGTCTAAATATATATAAAATAGTTATTTTTGATTCAGACTTTTGTGTCTTTTTTCCTTCCTGGTAAACGTAATAAATTGCACGTTTATGTATTTATTTATTTACACTTTATACACATTTGGTACATAGGCGGACTTAATGCCTAAGGCATTCTCTACCAGTCAACCATTGGGTTATGCAGAAAAAACAGGAATTAGGTGCGTTTTAACTAAAAGTAGTTTATAAAACAAAATATTATCTAATCACACTAATTATACTACGTATTAAGTTACCACTTACATAAATACATATACGCATATAGATAGATACTAATAACAACAATAGATGACAAATTATGGGCAAGTTGATTCTGCCAGTTGTTTCAAGAGATACTCCTTTACTTTCACTTTAAATGAGTAATTGTTGGTGGCCATCCTGATTTCAAGGGGAAGCTCATTTCTGTCATGATTACTACATAAAAGTTGAAAGTAGGAAGCTAAATACGTTGGCGAAGATGGTTTATGTGTCTTTGGAATTTTGACCGTAATATATTCCATGTAAATTGTCAAATAACATTAACTAGCAAAAATAGGATGTAAAACAGAAAGACAGCACACAATGGACAAATAATATAAAACAACCTAACTACGTGTCATATGTATACAAAAAAAAAGGAAAAAATGCGGGCTTTAAGTAATAAATCATACTAGCAGCATAACACTTTGTTTTGCTCTTATATTTTTCTGTGATAAATGTACACGTCAATGCATAACGCGATGTTTTCAGATTGTTCAGTGGCCACGAACTAAGAACAATAGTTAACGAACTAATTTATTATATTTATTAATGTACCTATTACATGGTTAGAGAAAGTTAAATATTGAAGAGAAAATAAACAATAAAAGGTATCTTAACATACATTAAGTATATCCAGTCATACGTAACTAGCATTTATCATTAGTTTCTTCTTGTTAGCCTTGCTATTAGATCAATAAATAAAAGATTGTAATATAGAATAAAAAATATAATTGTAAGAGACACAATGACCGCGGAGCACGTTTGGTGGAGCCCGTGTCTTTACCCGATACGATTACATGGCGAACTGATTATTATGACGCATGCATACCGCGCTGTATACGGATTTGCTGATGCAGCTGCTTGTACGGGCGTTGCACCGTACACTTGTTGAAAACTGCAATTATCCTTACTGCTAAGCCAGAGGTCGTGGGTTCGATTCCCATCCAGGACTGTGTGATGAGCACGATCACTTGTGCTGTGTCTGGTTGTAATTTATCTATAATATGTATGTATTTAGTAATATATAAGTATGTTTGTCAACAGGCTGGTTACCATAGTACAGACTCTGCCTAGTTTGGAATCAGACAAGCACGTATGAGATGTGTCTCAAGTTATTATTACAAGTCAACATATGGTGTCTAAAAATTAACACAAGTAAGACCATCAGCTCCGGTAGTAATAACTCTAACCAACATATTGGTGTCCGGCTCGTGCAACCTAACTAATTTATTACCACGGTCCAGCGCTGAGTAATAAATGGTGTATCATGTTCTAGCTTACAGATTAACGAGGAGTTTAAAGAAATCCTTTTTACACACAAACGATCTAATATTTCACAGTTGATCCTGTGTCAACACTCATTATTTTAGCCTATCAAATTATCCGCTCGCCATATTTTCCTATTTACGTAGCTGCTAAGTTGACAGCGATCGTGTCGACAGCCTCGCATAAATACGAATATATTATTTTATCAGTGTGGGTGACGGTGGACGTCGAACGCCGGACAGTGGACCCGGACACCCCCCTCGCCTCAATTTGCATTTTAATTTGTTGCCACATCGTTAGAATACAAATGTGTAAAAACAGCTGCGGTGGCTGTGCTGTTTTAATTATAAATTGCACGTTTGAAACACCATGGAATATATTAGGATAGTTATTTCATAATTTTACACACTCGCCAATTTGGTTTAGTTTGTTTCGAGACCTATCTATTAGTTCGAATATACTCGTATGTTTAAAAATTGTCTTTAAAATGATACTGTAGTACATTATAGTTTAGAAAACTAATAAATACGCTTTAATAGCGAACCAACCAAAAAAAACCAAACAAACCAACCAACCAATAAAAAAAAATAAAAAGAGGTCCATTATTCATCTCCTGGCTCCTCGTCAGACCATCTTTACTGAGCCTATCTGCTGGACTCATCGAAACGAATCATATAAGCGTAAACTCGAGGACTTTACTAGATGCCATTGAAGAGTTATACTATCAACCTCCTGACTCCATCATCAGATCAGAGGAAAAGCGAGATACCTACAAGAAGACTTAAAAAATTAAAATAAAAGAAAAAAAAGAACGACATGAAACATATTTCTAAATCTAGACACAAAACGCAGTTTCAATAATAGACAATTCTTTCAATGAAGTGTATGTGAATGAAGTGACAATTCAATGAAGTTTTATCTTAATACCTTCCTACGGCTAACGGTTTCATTATAGATCTATAGAGTTTTAGTTATCGATGTGGAGAGTTTCCACTTCGTACTAGTTACGAATGCAATTATGCTTGCAAGCAATGACATTAACTATAGACACGTCGTACACGAACATAATTGAAGCACACGGTGGCAAAACTTTACTAAAGGTTTATAGCAATACTAAATAATAAACACTTCGAATTAAAGTCCGAATTATTTTATTTTATTTTTATAAAATTCTTAACGTAATAACTCGTAAAACCCATTTTAACCAGATTGTCATGCAAAAATTAATCCAAGCAATCAAAGTATTAACAGTTATGTTTTTTGTAGCAAATAGTTTCTACAAACATATAAATATTCGAACACCTCATTTTATCCATATACCCTCTTTTTGAAATAAAATACATGTACACTTTTTCAATCCGTAGATTTTTTTGAACAAATTAGTAAATTATAAATAATAGTTAAGCTTCCAACACTAAATTAACAGTAAGAATATCACAATAATGAATCCGATAGTTCGAGTATTCGCTTCTATCACATCTACCCACATTCGAATAAACACACACTCGGAAATTACTAATAAAAACGTTTTTGCTTACTGTTAGATGCATACTCATTGCATCCCAATTGCTTGATGAACACCATGATGAGGACGTTGGGATTTGCGAATAGCAAAATCTTGCACAAGAAACTTTTTACTTACTAACACTTTTTTTTTCTTTCAATTGGGGCGCGTTCTTTATCTCACTTCTGATGTTAGAAACAGTCTCAAAACAACTGATATACTAACTAACAGCAACTGCCAAGTTGTTCGTACCTCTGTTTGCACTCAAGTCAATCGCTCTAAACATATTCCTACCCTTTTATAATCCCACAATTTGTTAATATTTATCCATCGACCAATAGTATTGTTACCGGTATAACCAGTCAAAATAATATCTATTAACTTATTTTTATTAAATAGTGAACTGTGTTATCATCTATTATAGTTTGTCCCTATTTTTAATAAAATAAATAAGAGTTTTTAATGTGGCGACAACATTTGCGCGACTGTTAATAGTTTAGAACAATACGTTACATTGTCCTCACATTTAACTTGCGCATATAAGCAATGTAACCAGTGATTTGTAAAAATCATGTTGAAAAAGAGTGTCCTTGGAGTTTCTTGCCTGTTCTTCTTCACTGAATCTACGAATTGGAACAGGCAACTAGCTTCACGAGTGACTTAGTCTGGCTGACTACTACTCCTGACAATTCAAAAATCATCAACCCATAATAAATGATTTTGATTTTTGCCCTTATGACACTATCAATCGGTTGCCTATTACCTCATCTTACTCTAACATGGCGCGAGCCACCATTACATCAAAACATTATCTGTTTTAATAAATAACATAAAGTATTTACTTACACATGAAATGAAACATTATTTGTGTAAATAGTAGCTGTTTAATTCGTGTATCCTCTGTATACACACTAAAGCATGTTGTTTTTTTTTGAATCTATCAAAAAAAAAATGATTTTGGGTATATTTTTAAATTACGTCTAACCGCGACGCTGGAGAGAATACGACTAAGTGAAAGCCGGGCAATTACCTTACTTACCTATATAGAATACGGGCAACGCATCTATGCCTATAAAAACATCTTAGCTTGCAAGGGTACTGAACACATGCTTGCACCCAAGTACAACGTGTGGTACTTTTTTATATTACATTGTGAAGGAACAAATATTATGTCTTCCAGCACAAAGAGAGGATCCCTCGACTTCTGGTATTCATACCTGGTGTTCATAACCATATAAAATATCATAATTGTATATATAAATATTATTTATCTAATGGCTTCTGCCATTATTTGGTAGTGGAATTCTCTTCTCTGCACTGTTCAAGTAGATAAGTGGCATTTGACGAATACTTCTTCTAGAACAAGATAAATAAAATTACTCAATATCTTTATACTTCAATTAGTAATATATACTTCCGTGGGCTCTAGTAAAACATCTCAGTAGTATAGTACCTACAAAAGAAAAACAGCTAACATTTTTTTCTTCTCCATTGCTAACAATTATTTGAGCAGTAAAAATATGTTTCACAAACAAAGAATAAGAAATTTACTTTGTGACGAATTGGGAGCTATTTCTTCTTTCGGTAGGGCTTCAGGCAGAATGAGAAAAGTTATACAATTTAGTTTTGTATTTAAATTGAAAATAGGCATAAATTAATGGCTGGCAAACACAGAATGTAGGCTCATGTTCTTTTACCTCGGAATTGTAGGTATTTCGCACTGAAATATCGGTTTTAAAACTAACCGCAACCGGGTTATTCAATACGAATGCCGGGCTTTAAAAGCATTGGTAGGATATCGCATATCATTTGTTTTATAAATTTAATATATTAATACACGAAGAGAATTATTTGTTTTTTACTTTCGCGACTATATATATTACACATGTAAAGGCACAATACCTTTTTAGGAAGCGAATTCTTTATAGATACGCAATTTTAACGCTAATAGAAGAACGTGAAACTTTGTATACTTAAAGTTTATGTATTGAAGAAGTGCAAAAATCTAAAAAATTTAAACAGTATGTATGACAAAGGGATATGCACAGTGATTGCTTTTGTTTACCCAGCAATGTGGTGAATACCAAGAAAATACGTATTTTGTATCTAAATTATTGCTATTAATAAACTGGTCGTAAAACTGCGAAGTCTTAAGGCAATAAAAATAAAATTCTCAATCAATCAATGCATTATTTGGCATTTCCGCTCGCCTAATATGAATCTTATTGAGATAATTCGCCCTAAAAAATCGATACACATAAATCCGATTACGTAAGTCAATCCTTTTTTTAATACTTGTCTTGTGTTCTTTTGTTAGTGGTATTTTGTTCAGAATTAACAATAAAAAATAACGACTATTTATGGACTACCAGAATGTATATAATTTACTTAAAAAATAAATACTTCTATTTCCGGTTTAAAAAAAAACCGTTTTGTAAATAATTAAATCGTTCTAATACCCTTGCCAACTTATTTCTAAGAAAAATGGGACGTCTCTTACTAAACTTGTCTAAACAAATTTCTAATAAAAATAAAATGCAATTGCGCTGCCATAAACGAATTACGCGGCATACAGACGCCATATTGAATTTATAGGCTGTGTCATTCGGGATGATCTAAAAATTCTATTCCCCATACATTCAAATCTGTTGAGGCATTTAGAAGTCATAGTAGAAAAAGGAAAATCACATACATACCCTGAACCCTGAAAACATTACACTCCCTTTTTGGGCTATCGTGTAAAAACTGTAATAATTAGTTTCATGGTGATAAACATATTGTTATTTATTTATTAGAGTGTGAGCATCTTTTGGCTGTTAAGGTTATTAATTAATTTTCTGCCAATTATATATGTAATTGGCAGAAAATATATTATCAATTTTTTTTCAACCTACTTTCTTATAATTTATAATAAATTGGTTTACAACAAGAACACCATCCGTAATTGCACTACAGACTCTGCCTAGATCCTCGAGAATGCCCTAGAAACTAGCTAAACCTTTACGACATAATAAAACGTCACTAACCAAGTAGCAACAACCTTAAGACATCTGCCCGCTCCGAAACAATAAACTGTCTACGTGACGTCACCTCGCGACACACCCTCGAACACACAACACTGCCAGAGCCCAGTATCCTCACAACGGGACCTTGGATGTGCTGGCAGCGCGCCAAAGGTCACCCCGCCACTCTCACCTCTATCGATTGGGATGGCCCACATTTAGTGGCTTATTGCCCCTGGTTAAGTACAAGTTCAGATACAAGTCGGCCATGACGTATCGGCTGTTGTCAAGCGCTTACTTTTAATCAAAGTTTTTACTAAGACGTATGCAAATGAAGTTCTAAAGTCTTGTTCACTTCGTTCAGAACTCGATTCCATTGACGATGCATTAAGGTACTATGCCACTGTTGCATTGTTGCGTAGCTTTTTTGTATATATGTGTCCATCACAATCGAAGTTTGTTAAATGCCCTACACACAGATTATATTTTCTAAAGCGAATGTTGTCTTTCAAAAAATGAATGCACTTATTTGCGTTTAGTAGTTCTGTAAATAGGGTTTTAAGGGATTTTAATCAATGTTTCATGATGATAATGAGACATACTTTTTTTTTGTGTACCCTTACTCCACCAGAAGTGTGAGGGTTACCAAGGAATATGCTTTTTGTTTATGGTATAGGGGGCAAACGAGCAGACGGGTCACTTGATGGTAAATGACTACCGCCGCCTATGGGCACCTGTAACTCAAGAGTCACAAGTGCGTTACCGCCCTTTAAAGTGGGAGTAGGAGAAGAGGGGGAGGGAGGAAGAGTGGGAAGGGGGAGGGAGGAAGAGTGGGAAGGGGGAGAGGGGAAGGACGGGGAGAGGGGAAGGACGGGAATAGGGGAGAGGGAAGGGTTAGGGCCTCCGGTAACCTCCCTCACGCGGAGTAACGCAATGCGAGCATTAATTCACTGTTTCTGTGAGGCCGTGGTATCGAGCGGAGTCGAGCCGGCCCATACGTGCCGAACCGCGGCTCTCCCTAAGTGTAGGATATTGTTTGATGAACCGAGGTATGTATAAGAAGAGAACTGTAAGTAGGAAGGTAGCTAGGTAGGCAGTTTCATGTAAACATACATTTTGCTACAAATAGGTATTTCGCTACAACATATTAATCGCTGCGAGCGTATTACAACAAGAAAGTTCTACGATGTACTCAACAAAAATATTCTACAGACCGTTGAAAAGGCGCTTTTTCTGTCGCTAAAATCAATTCTTATATACTCGTAGCTAACATGTATAAATTTGAAATAAAAATGAGTGATTGACAAGGTTAAAAAGGCTTATATTATTGATTAGTCATAGACACAATAAATACAATTCAACCAAGATTCTGCAACAATATCAGATGCCAGTAATAAAATCGTTATATTTTTAACCCCCGACGCAAAAGTGAGTGGTGTTGTAAGTTTAACGTGTGTAGTTGTGAGTCTGTGTCTGACATTACAGATTATAACCGGATGGAAATCTTGATTTCTTTTTGTGTGTGTAACGTGACTTGAATGAGAGTTTTTTGCGTATATCTCACGAAAATCTGTTCAGCTGTTCGTCGATCATCGGCTTTTTTCTAACAGTTAAATGGATTTTTGCGACAGAGCCATTTAAAAATGTGTGTTGTGTATACCTGCCTCTTAAGGAGAGAAAAAACGCATTATTTCCTCTACAGACATTTATTTTGAAGTATTTATAGATATACAATGGATCCAAACATAATCGTTAAGCCATTTTTCGTGACAAAACCCTGAGTAAACGACAAACATCGTGAATAGGTAAACAATACATAGGTACACAGTGAATAAAATCATACTCAAAACTAGAAAGAAAACATACGTCGCAGAGGCGTCAGTCATAGGAAACTACTGACGGGCCTGTTGGTCTAGTGGTTAGTGATCAAGATGATGCAAAGATCGTAGGTTCGATTGCCATCGATCGATCGCCATTGTAACTCGCGTTTTGTTTTAAAGGCCATAAATAAGTTAAGTACTATATATAATTCCTTTGTTATGACAGGTCACTGCGCTCACAAGGCGTATATAAGAAAAAAATATCAAAGGAGTAAACATATAATTTAGTTCCTAACCGACAAGGATTTTGTTGTTACTTCTTTATACAGGTCAACTAAGTTAGTTTTAGCACCTTTTGAGGCAATAAAGTATAATTTCAACCAAACTTATAAAATAGGAAGAAATACGCACTTGAAAAGCGAGCGCCTCTAAAGCATATATCTCTACAGTATGTCCGGTTATGGTTATGTTAATTAACCGACGTCAAAAAAAAAAGAAGGTTATATGTTCGGCTGTATGTATTTTTTTATGTATGTTCACCGATATTTCCGTCATCTGTGGACCGATTTCAAAAAATCTTTTTTTTACAACAATTACAAATATATTTATAGATACATGGACCAAGTTCGATCTAATAATACTACCTCAAATTAGCACTGGCAAAATCTCCTGCTTAAAATAAAAGAATAGTTCTTCGTCTCGCTGTAGCAATTACCCTGAGATTAATAAACCAATATAACTACACATAAATCACGTGTAGACAGACACGATGCCACGATTTCAATTATCGACAGAAAAGACTACACTACATACAGAGATGAGGTATTCGAATAAAGTGTTTTAAAACGTTTATACAACTGTTTTTGGATCAACATTCCAACCGTGTTTTGGCAAGCGAGACAGGAATTATGTAACAAAGGAAAAAAGTCTAGTCATGTTCGGAGTTATTTTTGTCTCTTTCAAAGAACAAATATTACTTTGGAGCCTTCAAGTAATGGGTGACAACCTTGAAAAACATAGCCATTTCTCAGTTTTTAAATTGAGTGTACTAAGAGTAAGTTAGCATAATATAATTGAAGATAGTATTATGTAAAGATGGTTGAATTGCGTACAATTACGCTTGCAAGCGTTAGCTGTCGCGAACATTTTATATCGCAAGGGGTTTAAAAGAGGCAGGGAGGTGACCGACAGAGAAAATTCTAGAAATTTGCATTTTAATCACTATGTCGGCATCCCCGTACTAATGGACAAAGCAAGAAAAAATTATTTCACATTAACATTTTGCATAATTTAACCGTGACGTATTAATGACGGTGTTCAAAACACTGACTCAATACAAAAGTCATTTTCGTGAGTTTATTTTCAAATAGGCAAACCTTTTTCTGGAAAGTGATTGAAAGAGGAGGAACACATTAGATTCGAGACCAATACAGAGGCGCCAGACTGGGAAACTTGGTCTAACCTGGTATAACCTACAGATGAACACAACTATATACAACGATAGCATAGATATATAGATAGATTACACTTTATTTGTACACCAGGGTTTTGTAGAGAATATGTAACAGGAGATGTATCGTATCAAAGGTGTACAAAGGGCGGCCTTATCGCTCAAGGCAATCTCTTCCAGGTAACCTTAGGATAGACTGGAGTTATTTTACGAAGCTAATGGTAATCATAGGCGTTAAATTAAAAGATTGTAATTTATTACGTACATACAATACTCAATAATTATACCTACTTATCATACATTCAAGTACTCTTATATACATAAATTAAAATATATAATATAAACATACACATACACACAATAAATAATATATACATTACATTTAAATTTTTTATTATACTATACTATACTATACTATACTATACTATACTATACTATACTATACTATACTATACTATACTATACTATACTATACTATACTATACTATACTATACTATACTATACTATACTATACTATACTATACTATACTATACTATACTATACTATACTATACTATACTATACTATACTATACTATACTATACTATACTATACTATACTATACTATACTAAGTGTCAAAAAAACCATGTCCTCATCCTATATATATATATGTGTGTGTGTATAGTATAGTTAGCATAATGTTTTTTTTTCTAGTGAGTCGTCAGAGTTCCATGAGGATGAGGACATGGTTTTTATGACACTTTTTGCCACTATAAAATAATATTTATTTATTTATTTATTTATTCATTCATAACAATTTTTACATTGTGTTGAATATTAAAAACAATGTTGTAACTTAAAAAATGAATGCTACTTAAATAAAATGTCACACGTGTAAAACAATACAATCAATAAAAAAATAACAATCCAATTAATTATAACAGAGCAATTAATTAATAAATTAATGTTTCAAATGTCAGGATCAAGAGAGAGAAAGAGAGAGAAATAATGGCAATAAATGTAGTTCATCACGAAAATAATAATGTTTATAACTAATTAAATTAATCCAATAATGTCATCATTACCTCCATTTATGTTCCGTATATAATAGTAGCCTTGTTTTGCTCCTAAGTACTAAGCTCTCAAATAGGATACTCTATAACATTTTAAACGTTCAGGTTTTTCAGGATTTAGGTTCAATACCAGCAAAAAGGAATTTAAAAAATCAATATTTTTTTTAATTTTGACGGAGCTTAATTATTACAAATAATTAAATGAAATACGGTTTCAAACTCTGGGCGACTAGCAGTCGAAAGAAAATGTCTAATCTACACTTTTATTTGGTAATAGTTCCAAAATGTAAAAAAATATGAATTGAAAACAACAAAAAAAAATTATATGCATGGACAAAATAAAGGGTTTAAAATAAAGCCACTGTCAAGAAAAGCACCCCTGTAATTATTTCCCTCCGAGTATTACGTAATTCCCGCTAATTCAGGCTACGGCGCTACCTCTTCACGACACTCCAGAGAATAAACTTTTACTCAGCTGTTACAACTTCAACTCTTAGGACCTATTTCAGATTTTTGGAGCACATTACATTAGCACGTCAAAAATATAAATTAAGTTCCAAGTTAAATATCTTGTTGACAAGGCACTTCAAATAGTAAACAACAGCCTGTGTTTAACTATTGTACTTTATTCATGAGCGAATTAAGAAATATTGGTTCAGTGGATACCATTTGTATCCGGGACTATCAAACGAAAGAGCGTTATTGTTGTGTAAAGCTAGTACTATAAGATATTAATTCCAAATCGACTCCTTAACGAAAACAATTAAAGCGTATGTAAAAGCTACATATGCAGCTTAACTATTTTACACAGTATTAAATAATATGTGAACATACTCAGCACTTTGTGCGAACTTTATAGTTGCGAAATCAAAGTTCACAATTGGAACTTCATCTTACAATTCCAAATAGATGAAGATGGTACCGTAGATTATATGTAGATTTATACCTATACCGACTGTTTTAATCAGCCGGGTAGACGAGACCCGATTTAAACATTGTTTTATTTAAAACAAAACGGCTTCATCCACTATTCCTTGCTTGAATATCCATTTGGATTTTCCGTCCACACAGATCCCATTATCAAGATAAATCCCTCTACTCACGCCTTTCTCCTCTAACAAAACGTCAATTGAATTAATATTATAGCACGAATTCGAAGGCAGAAGCATATTTCTTAAAAATAATAGCTATTTATAAGTAAATTACTGTACTTTTATCTATGTAATTTCGCCCCATGATTTCAAAATGAAACAGTTATAACGTGTCAAACTTAACTGAAAAAACTTTTACTACTTTGAAACACTATACCCCAAAAACATTTCTTGCTTAGAGCTGCTTGAAACATTTTTAATATCAGAAACTTTTTAAGAATAATATAGGCTCCAAATGGTTCGTGTAATATAACACACGGCTGCTGCGTTCTTTAACTTGGCTTGACACGCAAGACAAGCGTGTCTAGATTCGTATTGAAACTGTCGATCTTTCAATCAATTTGTTAGGCAATGCTGCGCTACTACTCCACCTTCAATGTCTTTTTTATTTATACCTATTATCAATATAAGTACTTGAATTTGCCATGAGCCTAGTCAATAGTTACCCGACACAAGCCACTGACAAATTACGAAATATCAAAGCGCATTTGCAACGCAATATGACCGTCTGCGATGGTATGCATTGAATGACGGGGCGTTCTCTAATATTGTCTCTATAGATAGTATTCATCACTATGCGGACCATTATACTATACAAACTTGTGGAAAGACCTCGCTGCTAATTTTTTTTCTAGGATTTTCTCTTTCGAAAATGTCTATAAATACAGTAGATCTCTTTGCATCAGCAGGACCGTAGGCAAAGTGCAAACGCAAAGCAAACGACTTCTCCGTGGACTAGCGAGCTTAAAAGAGAGGTCGCGCGCGACCTTGTTTCCCGCCTTTTTTTTTTGGTGACGGGGTGGAAAATCCCTTCGGATCTCCAGCTCCTCGGGGACGCGGGAGCCAGGAGTATGTGGTGTTTCCACTAAAAACCACCTCGACAGCCAGTATTCAGGCTCTGGGGAGGACCCGGACCATGTTATTTCAGGTCCCCCCCAGATCGACGCCGCAACTAGCCAAGCCCTATCCCGAGGAAAGTAGGCTTCCCCACGCCTATCGACCTAATCAATGTGTGCAAAAATGCGATCGGGCCGACATCCTATCGCCTACCGCAGCAATTAATCTGCCACAAGAGGTCCCCACTCTTTGGCAGCATGCGGCTTCGTCGACGGCTGATAACCTTGTTTCCCGCCTAGGAAAAATATTACGCTAAGTGGGTAAGAGAACAGAAGATTTCAGTTGGAATTGGAACCGTCTTCGACGGGTCTAGTACCTTGTTTCTCAATTTAGTTGATTAAACAGTTCTATGTATAGTATGTAAGAGGGCTCGGACATCCCGGTAACTCTCCCCAATCTATCCGTGTAAGCAATATCCCTTTCCTTGCCTTTGATCTTCAATATTCTCCGAATTTTTCCATCTAATTGCCAAAGTGCATGGTTGGTGCCAATAGGCATGCCAATATTACGTAGGTGGTAGCCTAGATTATAGCCTGCAAAATGTGAAGCCCTTCGGAGATACGGGCGTCAGTGTATGTATGTTTAGTATATGGTATAATTAAATTCTCTATGAAACCTGGAATACATACAATATTCGAATCCAATAAGCATATTCAGAGTTAGTAACACAACGTTCAATCTTGCGGCTGCATAGATCCGTCATATCTACGCTCAAGCCGCGCATATCTGGTCCCATCACGCCAGATGCTCCCGAACTGGGTCAATGTTGCTTTACACACTTATATAGAAAATATGTAGGTTCAATTCGTGCAACGAATTCTGCATTTTGTGTTCACGGGCTATTGTTAGACGAGAATTCCAGTTTCGATTTAACGTTCTCATACCTAACCTTGGTAGATGGAATTGCTGTGGATGTTTCTTACATAAACTATTTTTTTCTTTATAGTTAATTCACATGCGCTTCAGGGGTATCTGGTTAATTGTGGTATAATAGTGATAGCGGACTATGGACTACAGATTACTAATGTAAAAGAGTTATATCGATAAACGCACATTACACGCAATTAATACGGCTGACTGGCTCAGTAGTGCATGCCCTCCGTCGTTAAATGCATGAGGTATTAGGTTCTTCTACCTTATAGAGATGAGCCATTCCACCTGTGACCTTGATCTCGACTAGGGAAACCTAGTCGAAACGTCAGGCAATTCAAAGTTATGTAATAGTTATTCATCGCGTTAATTTCTGTATACATAATTATAATTCATGTAACGCAAAAGTTAATTATTAGTCTAGTGTTTTATTTCGAAAGCGTACAAACAACAAGACTAAAAAAAAGCCAGACTTAAATAAAAAAATAACATCCACTCTCTAGAAAGGCTAAAACTTCTACTAATAATAGCCGTATGAATATACGGGTGAGATTTAAAGATAGTGCTTTGAATTCTTGCTTGAAAAACAAACAGGTAGCTTTAGTTAATGAGATTAAAAAGAATACTAGTTAGATTAACATCGTTACCAGTGCATATTTTTAAAATCAGTTTTGATTGTAAAAAAATAACTTGTGTTTTTTTAATATTTTAAACTATATATAATTTATTTTCTTATTTTTTTGTTTTCTTTTCTTATGTCTTGTATGGTCATCGGTCCTTGATACGTGTGCAAATGCTTAGGTTAATCGGATTATCGCACGTCTTGTAGTTGGTAAAAACTACAATGAAAGGTTCCGTCGAATAGATATACAGATACAGGTCAAGCTAATATAAACCGTGTAATAAATATAAAAATAACAACTATTGATTTCGATTTTTCTTTGTTCATGTACCTGTAATACAGAATACAAACTCTCTCTCTCTCTCTCTTTCTCTCCCTCTCAGCCTTATGTATCTAATATTATTTATTTTGTGGTGGAACAGCAATAATGAACAGACTTGTCGTCGAATTTTATGATCAAAAAAATTACGATCTTATTTTCTTGAGGCTTTGACGGCGTTATACGCCTAAGATTATGTAACTTATTCGGAAGCGAACGAGTCGTGTTTCCTAATAACAATCCCAGTTATATGAATCTATAAAAGGAAAGTATATCTTTTTAAATTTAGGCTCTTGGTATTTTTTATTCCCTTATTAAAATAAGTTTACTAAGCCGTTGACTCAAATATAACTCTGCTTAAATGCTAGGGTTATCCTTTAGCCCTTAAGTAGAGTTATATTTAAATCATGAAAATACCGCTAGATTTGCTAGGTTTATATCTAACGGTATTTTAGAATGAGTAATTCCGCAAGTTTATTTCAAGAACTAACCTCTCTATAAGCAGAGTACGCGGCAATATGAGTTCTGCAACTACAGTGAAAAAGTATGGTTATTAAGTTGTTGAAAGTTTCTAAAGACATAATTTACCATCCAATAGGAGGATGACGCAGATATAAAAAGACATAGGGGCAATGAAATTTAGGTTCCTAGTGACATTACAGTGTACGTAGTAATTAATTATATTCAATGCAGTATTATTATTATTTATGTATGTACTGATTAATATGTCAATTGATGTGTCATACGAATAAACATACAACACATTCTTACCGCTAATTGCGATTTCTTCTAAACAACCTTTAGATGGACATATGTCGAATAGATAGTACAGATTAATTCATTTTCTTCTCATTGTTCTTCATGAATTTCGACAAAATTTTGTTAAAAATTAAATTTACTTTTTTAAATTAACATTATTGGTAGTCTCGTTAACAAACATAGAACCTTCTACAACAATCCTTGACACACTACAAAGCTTAAATCGCTAGGCCTAGAGATTTGTAATTTGTCGAGTACTCTCTAAGTGTTGTGTACTGAGGAGGGATTTGTTGAAATTTTCACCAGAAGGTTAAGTGGGTCGCAAGTTTGTTTGTCTCATTTATGGCAGTTTTACTTGATGCTTTATCTGTAATCATCATTATCATTTCAGCCATAGGACACCCACTGCAGGACATAAGCCTCCTTCAATGACTTCCAAGAAGTCTACTTGGATGCGGCCTACATCCACTTTCGTATATTTGCGTATGCCTTAACTTATATGATGATTGATAAACATATTATAAAACTATGTGTATTTTATTGTTTAAAAGATACCCATTACAAGTATTCTTTTTAACCTTTCCACTAATTTAAATGTTTATCTTAAGTGTAAGTTCTTGTTGATAATGTAAGTGGTGGGGTTCGAACCCGCAAACGTTTGATCGCAAATCCGACGCTTTAGCCTTTCACAATTAGCCTTAGCATAAGTTTTCTTTAGTGCACTTATCTACAGCCCTTTTTAATAATAAGTTCTCTTGGCACAACTTTAAATTATTTTATTTTAATCAATAAAATTTTAAGGACATTTATTTTACTAAGAAAATAATTATGTAACTGTGGTGTGATGAACAATGAATTAACGGCATTTTAGGACAATAGTATATATCTCACTACATATTATAAAAAGTCCCCCGCCGCGTCTATCTGTCTATCTGTTCGCGATAAACTCAAAACCTACTAAACGGTTTTAACCAATAGATAGAGCGATTCATGAGAAAGATTTAGGTATATAATTTGTTAAGGTTTTGTGTAAATTGGTTGAAATATGATGATAATTGTTGAAGATGTCTCAGCTACCGTGGGTTGCTAGTATATATATAGTGAGTGAAAACGTATAATCACTTAATTGGCTGATAAGGCACCATTTTTTGCGCATTACGGTTCTGTTTATACTAGATCATGACGCGCTGTAAACATACTTTATCAGATATTTTATGTCACATGTTAAAACTTACTGTTGAGGTAATTTGGTAGCGTGGGCGTGACAATATTGGTATATGATGATATTTTACAGTACTGATATCTATATATATGTATATCAAAATGGGTAATATATATGACGTTGATAAACTGCGCTGCAGTAGGACCGTTCACTAAGAAAGTTGGTACAAGTTCCGTGTTTTTAAGGTTTTTTTACTACCATATGCGGGATAAAAAGACGATGCATAAAAATATCATTTCCTAATGAAAATGTCTAAAACAAACAAAAAGATAAACCTCATTTATGGCTTAGTTACGGTTACCGTGCTAACATAGGTTATACTTTTTTTCTAGACTGTTCTAGATCTATACAGACCATTAAACATAAATATGCCTACAAAAGTTATATGAAATTCCAGAGACACAATATAATATACAACACTTTTAATTTAGTAAGGGAGAATACAGAACGTAATAAATTAATATTTTTTTAATAAAAATTATAAAGCTCCGTAATAATTTCAAGGCATTTAACTTTAGTAAATCACAAATATATTTGTGATCATTGGGGTTCCGCTAACTTTTACTGGCAATTGACAGTTTTAAAATTAAACTATCGCTCAAAAATGGAAATATACATTGTATCGCATCGCATTGTATATTATAAGATTTTTAAAAAATTTTAACAGAAATACAAAGAGAATATAAAGATTAAGGATAACAGGCTTTCTTTCATAGGTACTGCATCAAAGACAACTTTTTATCGTTGATTTTTTAAATTACACCTTAATCACATAAAATGCTGTCACGTAATAAAAATTTTCGCTGCGCCTATTTTCGTTAAAAAAGTTTAGTCATTTTACCTATTGGCAGATTGTAATAAAGCTTTACATTTCTTTAATACACATTTTCTTTTCTTCTTTCATGAAGGATAATACTGTTTCGCCGGTTGGAACGATGACGAGTTTTGTAACGATTTAACCTAAGTCAATTACTTGATTTCAAAAGCAATGTTTTTCATTGTATCAGTATCAAATGAAGCGTAGATTTATGCGCAAGATGAATTAGTCATAACTAAAAACCAATAAATTATTTTAGGAGTCGTAAATGCCCATGAAGCCGGCAAAAGTTTCTGATTCTCGATATACAGCTATAAAGACCATGGCTATTTTGTCACGATGCTTCTGTTTCTCTTGAAGAGCATGTTGTTTGCCGACAATAGTCGTTATACTATGAATAAAGCCGCCCAAACAGCAACAACAAAATTACTGCACTATCCACAAACGATATTTTGTTTGCTCAAGGATTATGATCCCCAAAAGATGCAACCAGGCTTTGTTGTAACAAAGCCTTCTTATGTTCCATGTGGAATGAGTAAAAAAACAGGCTCCACCTAAATTCATTTTGTCAATGTGTCTAATTATTTACGATTCTTTTAGTTTAATTCTCGTATAAAAAACTTCTCATCAATAAAACAGATATTTCAACAAATCAGACTCACATACTATTTGCAAGACAAATTGTAAAACACAACAGAAACAAACTATTTTTTGAGCGTCATTGTAACATGACGCAATAAAAGTTTGATACCCTTTTGTTTATATACACTAAGAACAGTTCCAATGTCCCGAAGCTCCAAAGCGAAAGCCATTGTTATTCCTCATACATTTACATTTTCAAATGCAATTACAATAGTTTATTTGCATCATAGCGGAAGTGATCCCGAGTGCTTTCTGTTTCCAATGCAATATTAAATTGGACGCTGTGATCAATATAGAAACGGCTTCGTTTGTGAAAATTTAAGCGTTTCGCTCGTGAATGTTATGTGCTCTAAGAATACTTCTTCGTTGAGATTATTCTTTTATCAAAAGGCCAGTAACGCGGGTAGCAAATAGGGTTGGTTCACATCGGTATTGTACTGGTTCGAAATTCTTTTTAACCTGTAATAAAAACATACAATTAAATGTTATATGGGCATTTATGTTTGCATTTCGAAAAGACAATAGGCACACGATAGAACAAAAGACATTAAATATTTCAAAACAAAAAGAAAAATTTGACGCAGTAAAGCTCTCCGTAACAAAACACTTTCACGGCTGAAACCCTGTAATTAATTACATTACACTCAATTATGATAAGCCTTCGTAATATTCATTGTTTTAAGTATATTTTAGTAAGTGTTCATTGACCTATCACTTAAGGGTGAACTACAGGATACTGTAATTATGCATCTGCAATCAAACGTCCTCACCACAATAGATTAAGTTTACAAAGAGATTGTTTGTGTTCTATTATACAAATTCCAAAAAGAAATCATCCATCAAAAAGAAATACAAGCGCACAAAAAAGTTAATTGGGCAATTGTTTCCAAATCAGGAGAAATATTCACTAATTTTCCACAATGAGGAAGCCTTTCAAAGACCGGAACAAAGGAAGATTACAATACCCAGTTGGCATGAACTGTTCGGGATGTTTCGGTATAGGCAGGTTTCCGCACAACAAATTATTCGCAACGGAACACTGTGTAAACTTGACGGCCTATTGTGACTTACTAAGTTCCCTTTGAATTCTGATACTGTTTTGTGCTACTAGCTTTGGCCGTGACTTTATAAGTCTGAAATTGTATCACGTTCGGAAACTAAATCTAACTTAAACTTTAGAGTAAAAATTATGTTCTAGATATTACGCAATATTTTTCGTTGTTGTACCTCACTCTGGCACACATCATACGCAACGGGAGGACATGTTTCATTTCCGTTTTTTTTTTCATCCGTCATGCCTACTACCGGTCATGTAATATAGTATCTCTCCTCTCCTCTTATCCCCATCTCCCGTCTTTCGGCTCTTCCCCCTTTCCTCCTCTTACCTTATTCCCACCTTAAGGGGCGGCAACGCACTTGTGACTCAGGTGCCCATGGGCGGCGGTAGTCATTTACCATCAGGTGACCCGTCTGCTCGTTTGCCCCCTATACCATAAAAAAAAAAAAAAATATGCGGGTTAGTTAATTATTCACCGTTTTTCCCTCCCTAGCACCACCATAACTGATATTACATTGAAATCTCGTTAATTTCGCTTTTATCTACTGATAAACATTATTAGTAAAACTTACCCGGATAACCCCTGGATAAATAGAAACAAAAATAAACGAGCCAATAATATAACAACGGTATGAAAACACTACTCGAAATCTAAAATCCAGTGGCGTGTAGGGTTTCACATCAAAAGCAAAACAGGTTAAACTTTTAAATGAAACTGAAGCATGTTTCTAAATGAATAGGTATATTTTTAAAAGTGAAAGTTCATTTATCTGATGCGTGTATTGCACTTGTGTCTAATTTTATTTTGAAGTGTTCATCGAGTCTATTTTTAAAACTGCACTAATCACAGTTTCTGGTAAACTGTTCCATTTGGTTACCATCCGACTTGGTAAAAAGGGTCTTCTAGGTAGAAGACGGAAATCTGGCGAGCTTTAATGAGTAGAGATTGCCGATATCTTTGCCAATCCTAACTTCTGGAGCCCTGAAGATACTTCTTAATTTCAAATAGAAAACAATACGCTACTATTGGTTCTACCTGCTATCTTCAGTACATTTAACCTTCTTCCAAACATAAATCTCATCATGATTTTTCAGTCATTTCTACATTTTTGTGAATGACGTTTTTTTATTGATAATGATTAGAATATGCGTTTGTCTTCCATCTCACCCAATGAGAAGGGTCAATTCAGACGAAAATGGTACACGCCTATCCAAAAGAAACCTTTTAATCTACTCTTTAATGTTTTAGGTCTATATTTGACTGAATAAACAGACGAAGGCAATTTATTCCAGATGTTGTGACTCGACCCAAAAAGGAGCTTTCAAAGCATTTAGTTGTTAGCGTAAAGTGTACCCTATTCGTAAGCATATCGTCGTTTATAAGCCTACTGCCTGTTATAAAGCCTGACGAGTCAAGCATGATGCCAGAGGTAATCTCTGCTAGCAGGACTGAAAATATAGCACCTATGTATACAGGTTTATGTAAGAATATAAGGATATCAAGTCAACAAAGTTCACAGGTAGATTAGCTGAGAAGGCACTAGATAACGTGGATCGATAACCACGTGTTTGGTACAGATGACCTTCCCACGTCAGGTAGTTAAATATATGAATAATATTTATAATAGAAGTATAATTACAGATATCTCTGACTAATGATAACCTATCGGAAAAATCAGAAAGTTACAGAAACGCACAAATAATATAAACCCCTATTTGCTAACATCACTAACTTTACATATTGGAACTTTACTTATTTCAAGTACAATTAAGACAAGAACTACGATAGCACAAAGATTGTTATTATCAAATTAAGCTCAAACTAGCCGCATAATTATGTAATTAACTTTCAATTGTCCTTCGGAGACATTTGAGAGAGTCGTGACAGTTTGAAGGCTCCAGAACTTGCAGTAAATACATACACATGTACGTCTGAGACGGCTTGCGGGAGATACGCTACATAATTGAGATTGATTCAGTTGAATTATTAAATACATACCAGATCACATTTACAAAAAAAAAAATATAATTTACCAATTTAATTGCCCTATACATTTTATTACGAACTAAATGTGGTTATCGTGTTGCACTAAAAAAAGGCATCTATCTCAAGAACATTTTCGTGCGATGATATTTTACGATTTCAAATCTGGCCTAAAACCGAAAGAACCGGTTGATACTTCAAACTGCATTTGTAGACGAAGACCCTTCTGAGGCAACTAGATCCGACTTCTCAGCGAATTTAAACGAGGTCGGCAAACTTATGTCGATGAAGAAAGATGTCGTCGCCCTTTGACGGCTGTTACGGAAGAAAAGCAGCAGTTAAAAAAATTATAGAAGACAATAGGGGAATTACGTGTTAAGAGAATCGTTACCATTTTTTTTTTAAACGACGTTTCATTTTCGTACTTATCTCAACTTATTAAGGCGATCGTGAAGGATTCTCGTAAAAAGGCAATAAAATAATTGTGTCTGGCTGTTTAGGTAATCCGTACTTATTTTGTTCCCAATTCCCAACAACTAAATGTTTGAAAGTAAATTATGTTCTTACGTTCTTATCTTTACAATTCTGCCTATCTGCTTGGTATTCAGTTTCAGTTACGTCGCTATTGTTCTGTTCAACAAATGGCAGTTATGTATCTTCACTTCACTAAGTATTGCCTGGATTTGAAGTTAATATTGAAAGCTTCTTCTTCCGTGTATATACTTTGCGACAATAATTGGCTTTTCCTGGAATTTTAGTCGTGAGTAATATAAAATAGTAGACTCTTTTCTGGCTAATTGATTCATACCTAGCTCTAGTGGTCGTCATTCGTTCATCATGTTTTATTGATTACACTAAAGTTTAGAAGAAGAATACTAGTTACGTGGGTCACACATTAATAATATTCTTGCTCACCCCACCAGCTAAGCTAAATGCTTGTGTTAGGAGTGGGTTCACCCGGTAGTACGATAGGTCCCAACGAGTTTAGACTTCTTTCTTGTATTTTAATATTGTGTATATCACTGTTTTTCTTATAATTATTAATGTTGTGCCTAACAAACATAATATTTGCAAATATATACTGTGATGCAACAGTTAAAATACCTATATCCTTAAACAACTCTCGAAGGGAGACTCTAGCACCTAAATTGTATATGGAGCGGATGGCTCGTTTTTGGAGAATAAAAATCGTTTCAACATCAGCCGCCTTGCCCCAAAGTAGTATACCATAGGACATAACGCTGTGAAAGTAGCTAAAATAAACTAGCCTAGCTGTGTCCGTATCAGTGAGCTGACGTACCTTCCAAACTGCATAAGCTGCCGAACTAAGCCTACCTGCAAGGCTGTCTATCTGGGCTCCCCATTGTAGTTTACTGTCTAATGTAATTCCTAAGAATACTGTTGAGTCTACAATACTTATCATTTCATTATTAAGAGTTAAATTAGTACCTAGCTGTTTTACATTTGGCATAGTAAATCTCACACACTTTGTTTTATTTGAATTTAGTAGATTGTTAGTTGAAAACCAATATAATACATCATTTAGTGCCCTATTAACATCGTCAAAAACTGTTTTCTTACGATCGACTTTAAAAATAAGTGACGTATCATCAGCAAATAGAACTATATCACAGAGATCTTTTAAATAATAAGGTAAATCGTTTATATATATGTGAAAAAGTAGAGGACCTAGTATAGAGCCCTGAGGAACGCCCATAGTAACCGGTAATCCAGAAGACCTCGCACCATTGACATCTACATGTTGAATTCTATCCTTCAATTAGGAAACAATTAGTTCCAAAGCAATGCCATTAACACCATAATGTTTAAGTTTAAGAAAAAGCGTGTTATGTTCTACACAGTCAAAAGCTTTTGAGAGATCGCAAAATACACCTATCGCATCTTGCGAATTCTCCCATGCATTAAATATATGTCTCAAAAGAGTTGCACCAGTATCAATTGTTGAACTACCCTTTGTAAAGCCAAATTGTTCTTTGTGAAATAGATTATTTAGATTAAAATGGCTTTCTAGTTGTTGCAAAATAACTTTTTCAAAAATTTTACTAATAGCCGGCAGATAAATTCAAGCGAACGGTAAAAAATCACCTTATTAGGAAATCCTACTATACGATCAACGATTATCTAAACGACAAACAGTCTTGGGCTTAAGGTGTCATTAGGTATATACACACAAACTTCTTTGTCTTATAATTAAGCTAAATTATTAACAAACCATTGTCAGTTGAAAGTAATGCGTGACGATTATTATGGTAATTTGACTATTAGTGATTTTTATCAGTATCTCGACTATGGTTCGTCATGCTCACTAAAATGTCATTGCTTGCCCGTATCACTGAGTGATTTTTATTTTTTAGTACGTTAGCTTTTGGAGCATTTCAATAAAATGAAATTCAGGTGGCATTAGCTTGCATCCTGTTTACCTCTCGTGTAACACTAACACTATTGTACCTGAAGATCTGACTTTTAAAAAGAGTGGCCATGAGTTTCTTTGCCAGTATTCTTCTCATAAGGCCCTACGCATTTTGGAAACTGGAAGTTATAGATCGACACAAACAGGCAGTAGATTTTGGTGTTTTTCACCTAATGCTGTGGCGTCTTTTTGTGCCGATCTATGATTTTAACTCTAGCTTCAATTTAACGTTCATAAATGTCACTTAGTGTCTTAATTGAATAAATGATTTTGAATTTGAAAGTGCACTGGGTAGGGTTCGAACCCGCGACCACTTGATCGCAAGTCCGACGTCTTAGCCATTACGCTACCACCACCGCTTGGTTGATAAACAGTGAAAAAAAAAGATACAGACCTGTCCTGTCGTCGCCTATTTATAGGTATACAGGTAATTTATTTTACAGTATGTTTTGTTTACTAAATAAAATAATATTTGGAATCCTGTGTTTCTACCGAGTTAAGCATCAAAGTTTCTGAGAATACTGATACACAGATTTCAAAAAAGGAGATACCCGGATCTGATCAAATTAACATACAACAGAGTTTTCTGCATGCAAAAGGTGCTTGCATAACGTAAGTAGTAGGACTACCAAGTTAAAGATAGGACGAGATCTCACATCTGAATTATCAGAACATTTTAGTGGTAGCAACAAACTTTTAGCACACTGCGATAACTAAACGCTAAAGCTCTTAGAATTAAAATCATTTCTTAGTTTCAGATCAGCCGTTAGTTACAGACGTCATAAAACTAGTTATATTAATGTTCAGCCAAAGCAATACTCCTTTACACACAATAAACCAGCTAGCAAATCAGTTAAATGACGTTAATTGGCCATCGATACCAGGTCGCCGGTTCCACTGCCGGTTGAGAGATCCGCTTGGCTGATTTAGTTTGAACAATTTGAGTTTACGACCGGCTTAGTATTATGGACGTCATAAATATGTATTGGATTTCTGTTTATTAGGGAAACACCTAGTACGGCCAGAAAAACAAAATTAATGTATTAAAACATAAAAAATCTAAAACCTATCCATTACAAGTAAAGCACAAAGCAAAGAACTATAAAGTAACTTAAGCAGAAAAAAATCGGTGCTAATCTGGTAGCAAAATTTAAACGGCTTGCAGAAAAAACACACCTCTTTGTTTTATTGCAAGTCGTAGGTATTTACAGTTTTAAATCACTATATTGTACAACTGTGTCTGGTAGCAAGTTAGGTCAAACAGAACTAAACCTAAAACAACAATATTATGTATAATCATAGGTTAATTATATTCCTCGAATGGATACACACTCAACTGTCATCAAACAACTTTACCTCATTTATTTATGCCTAAAGTTTCAATATGTTAGCGGTTTTTGTTTAAGTGACCTGAATTATATTAAATAAGGGACACAGAATTACATGACGCCACTTCTGAACATACATACATACATAGTCACATCACGAGGCGGGCCTTAATAACCAATTTACGCAACGGCTACTCGCTTTCAATCCCAGCCTGATCTCCCTAGGTGTCTGTTTAATTAACTCACCTACTAACAGCCAATGACGGGGTTTCCTCCGACCCTACGCCGCTAGGGTGCGAGCCAGGCGTATGTCACGATCTATTCATATTTCTGTCTTCATTTGCAAGAATAAATGATGTATGATGGGGCTCAAAGCTTTAACCGACTGACTGGAGACTGTATGGTATGCTAAGTCGCTGGGGACCGCAGTTGGTTGTGTTGCCACACTTCAGAAGGACTCTTAATGACATTAGATATGTACTATTTTATATTAGGTGACTTTCAAAATGAGAATGTGTCCTCCACACACCACGACTTCGTCTGTGATGGGGGAGCAGTCGATCGAAGACAAGTAATTGTCATTTGTTAAGTTAATACAAATACTTACGAGGTCGTGTTGGGTCAGATTACAACTGAACTGATACCACTCGTAGCTATGTATCTTTTGCCATTTCTTTGGCAGTACAGTACCAGGGGTAACAAACGACTTTGAATGATCTTACTTACTAATTGTGTGTATGTGATACTAAATTCGTAAATAGAATGTAATCTTTAACGTATACAGTTATATTTCTTTACCATTGAGGCAGAGTGTAAACTTAGAAAATATTTATAAATGTAGTTTTGAACTTGATTTGATTTGATTATCAACTCAGATACTAAGATAAAAACCAAACATTAATCAACTTACCACGCATTTTATAAAGTTAAAGTTATTTTAAATCCGGAGTAGTTATCACTAGCCATTGCCAACCCAAAAAATTCAAGTAAAAGTATCAAAGATTCTGTTCTAAAGAAATAAAAGATAATACCGTCGAAAAAAAAAACAATTCTAAAAAACTTACACAAAATGATAAAAGGAATTAATCGTAATTGAAACATTACCTTGCACAAGGGAAACTGCTGATAACAGCTATCACTTACCTGAAAAAAGAAATAAAAAAGATAAGATAAATATCTCATACATAGAACTAGTATACGCATACAAAATTGTCCAAGACACTTCACAAATATGTACATATTTTCAATTTTACAGGGGATCCACTCCCACTTTAACTGAATCCACCTATAGAGAGAAGGCAAAATGTGATGAACTTGCGGTTTCAATATAAATAATGACAATCGTAACAAACTGTATTCTTCATCCCGAGGTGGAAATTTTTCTTCATATTTAAAGGGGTAAACCCTTGAGTACAACTAACTTCAATTTAAAAAATAATGATTTACATCGATTCACAAATGACGGAAGATATCGTGTAACATAAACCCAGGAAAAAACAATATTCAGTCGAACTGAGAACTTCCTCCTTTTTATAGTCGGGATATAAATTTATTTATTTCTCTCTTTAAAAAAAAACAATGCAAACATTCAGGCATAACAATTGGCGGTCTTATCGCTCACGGCGATCTCTTACAGACAACCTTTGTACGGATATTAACAAATATATTTCAGAGTAGTCTGTGGTGTACTAAGATAGGTTAATGTTGAATGTTGAATTTAAATTTTAATATATATTAGTACCTATACATATATAGTTACGTACTTACGTGACTACATAAAGCTAATAGCGATGAACGCTATTACGAAATCTAACAACTGAACCCATCTAATCGAATAACTTGACAAGTGATCATCAAGCCTGACTCTGAGTTGTAAGGAAATAATTAGAAATTACCAACTTTCTAGCATATTAGATAAAGACTTTCCGCGATTGCAATCATACCCAATTGGCTATATTTTGTTTGCCAATGTATCCCTATGGAAAGACCTTACAATGATTAATACAATAAGACAACATTTTTTTTTATGGTAAAGGGGGAAACGAGCAGACGGCTCACCTGGGGGTAAATTACTACTGCCGCCTATGGGCACCTGCAACTCAAGAGTCACAAATGCGTTGCCGGCCTTTAAGGTGGGAGTAGGGGAAGAGGTGGGAGTAGGGGAAGAGCGGGAAGAGGGGAGGGGGAAGTGGGAGGAAAGGGACGGGTTAGGGTTAATGGAATCATTGCTTCACTGCCGGTTTTCTGTGAGGCCGTGGTATCAGCCCATAGGTGCCGAAGCATGGCTCTCTAGTCTAAACAATTGGTGGCGAAGCATAGTAAACTAAACTTTCACAGTTCATTTTAGTCAGATACACCACGACATATTTTACAAGACAAATTCACGATGAACTAACGGACATGAACGAACATTAATCACAGACTATTCATACAGACTCTTTTATTTGCCAAGTGCACGCGGAATGTCAGTCGCAGGACTAGTTGTAGAAATAGCTCCAAGGAAAATGATTGTACTCTAAGACAATTGATTCTGCTCTATTGAATAATTTTGTTATTTTCTATAACCATTACAATAGTTTTTTTAAGGTTAACCACAACAATTATGTACGTTAAAGTGACTTTTTTGGTAACTATGCTCTCTAGAGAGAATAAATTTAAAAGTCTTCTCTTATGTTATTAATTATTTCAATATGTAGTCCGGTTAAGAACTCATGATTCTAAGGTTTTACCATTTAAAAAAAAGAGACAAGTATACAATTATAATATGAACTGAACAGTTTAATCTGTGATAGTATACACATTTGTATTTATATTAGCTTCTTTCTGCCTGTTCGCGATAAACTGAAAAACTACTAAACGGTTTTTGCATGCGGTTTTGACTAATAGACAGACTGATTCATGAGGAAAGTTTAGGTGTATAATTTGTTAAGATTTTGTGTAAATTTATTGAAATATGTTGATGACTGTTGAAGATGCCTCTGCTACCCGTGCAAAGCCGAGGCGGGTTGCTAGTGTATATTTATGTAATTGAATGGATTAAGAAAGATGTTGTAAAGTCGCTTTAAAATGATCACACGTGTTTTAATAAAACTTATACCATTTTAACAAACATACAGTTATAATACTAAGAGTCTCACTGTAAAAATATTTTGAAAACCTTATTTTCAGGAGGCTGGAATGTCGATCATAGAATTACGCTTGAGTTTTTATAGCCCCTTCAACCCAAAGTCATTAGCACCATATTTAAAAAAATATATTTTAATAATACAATTTATTTTAAATATTTAATAATACAATATTATATATAATTATATCTGTATAATAAGTCACATTAGGAATGATACTAGTCTATGCAGATTACGAGTTTGATCCGTATTCATTATATTCAAATTCATTCCAACGGTACAGACCCAGTGTAAGCGGGGGAATAATTATAAGATTTCACAAACATAACACTTATTTATATACATTGAAGTTCCTGATTTCAAAGCTTGAGAGGGACCCCTTTGCCTTAAGCGACCAGTGTGATAGAAAAAAGGAGACACTGCTATGGCCCCATGCAGTATCGAAGAATGCTTCAGTACACAAACCGCACACACAAAGAGAGAGAAAATCTTTCGTAAGGCTAAGGCTTTCATAGTCTCTCAGTTTCTGCTGTTCTATGTCATAGAAGAGTAAACTCTCTATTCACTACAACAAGTGCACAGGTCGCCTAATGGTAAGCAGTTATTAGTGCCTAATGATTTGCATATTTGCAATTAAGTGCATTTGCAGCAATGCTACCAGGTAAAACTCACAAATCAAATCTTACGCTAATAACTTGAAACTGGCTAACGCCCCTTAAGCGCCCCTTTTTGAAAAGTGTTTTAATTTGATCCTTCAGGCAACAGTAAACAAAGGAAAAATATAGTAAAATTATATTTAATCGATATGAGGCATTAAAAGCATTTAAATTTTACATTTTAAATTTCTGCGCTTAAACTGATGAAAACGCTAGACGCCATGTTGTTCGTTCGTCATGACGTCATGTCGGCAGTAAAAGCGTAAATTATTTCAATTTTGCGAAATTTAAAATAAGTTACTATCCTCATGATTGGTGATGAAGATAGAACAATACATCCTACATCGATGATTAAATATTCTGTATTTTGGCAGAACAAAAATCGGGCCTTATAGCAAAAAAATCTTTGTACTTTCTGCCTTTAGATAAACCGTTTTTCATGTGAATATTTATGTAAAACACACCGCAGGAACTAAATATTTGAAAATTTACAACAAAAGTTACAATTTACTTTCAGTTCTTTACTGAAGCGATGACGTAGTGTCATGGCAGTTTGCGTTTCGCATGTTTGTAGAACAGAAAAGAAAACGGAAAACTTTGTAATGAATTATAAAATTGACTAAACTTACTATATTATGTTTTTGATCATTATATAAATATATATATACAGTATTATATAAAAATATTTAATTTTTATTTTATTAACTTCTCACATAGATACTGTCTTACAAAAGAAAAAAAATGATTTCTTAAGGTAGGCTGTACAACAACTATATTAATTCTATGTGAGAGACTGGCTTCTTCTTCTGAGACCTGTATGACAGATTACCAATCTCTCCATATTCGGACCTGGTGGAAACCACTATGCACAAATTTAGCGCAATACAACGCAGGGTCCTCCTATATGAGGTTCGTTAATATAAAGCTAAGAAAGGGTATATTATGCTAATCTAAAAAACAAGTTTACAAAACTTTATTACTACTTAATCTAAGGTGGGGTGTATAAAAAATGTATGGATTTTGTATGCGTGGTGTTTGGAGTATGTTTTGTGTATGTAGTCGATAGAGGGTGTGATATGATCGGTTAGGTGTGTGTGTGTGTGTGTGTGTGTGTGTGTGTGTGTGTGTGTGTGTGTGTGTGTAACCCCAAGACCCAGCCCTACGACTGAGTAATATGATACCCTATTGTACAGATTATCCGAAGTTATTTTTTATTTAAGGTAGAAGGGGCTCTTACTGTTATAACATCTATCAAGCTCACAATTCTCACTGTTTCAAATATAGTAGAAGTGTTTCAGAATATATTTGAAAATTTACATGAAGAAAAAATGTACCCGGTACTAACACAAGAAATGTATTCAAGAGGGACGCTTAGCTTGTCGTAACTTTCTTGTTAGTTTATACCGTATATTTAACGCGCAAGAAATCCATTAATAACATTAGTGTAGCTGACTCAGTAACTTGTGTATAAAAATAAAATTTAAAAGTAAAAAACAATCTATCTAATGATATCCCAAAGGAAATTATAAATAAGTAATGCTTTATACAGACTGTTACAGAAAGGTGTCGTCATATTTTAGGGTCGTATAGTAAATTGAATAACGTAAAGTGCTAACAGTTTTAGGAAAATTCGTCATTTTTAATACAGAAATCTTATTTAGAAACTGACAAATTTTTATTTATTTATTTTGTAAGAGAGAGAGGGCTGACCTTAATGAATCTATTGGTACTTCATATAAAGGATGTTGATGGAATGTCCGGTGTTTGTGTGTTTTCTTTAAACCACTTAAAACAAAATAAGTGGACTGTATAAATAGTGGTATTATATGTTTGTTTCGTACAAGTCTTATGTATGCGCTATGGTAGCCGAGTGCCAAGGGGTGTGTCCGATCTGTGTATGAGCCGAACGCGCAGTGGTGTGCTCCGGAGTCGATGACCTTCCGTCGCTAGCCCCCGTCCACCGCACCGCAGGCGCCGCAATCGCCTGCACGTCACTCGCACGCCTATACCGGTTTCGGTGCTAAGCGCGCCAACATCCGGATTTTTCGGAAAACGTCCGCAAATTTTTTTTTAAATAGAAATCATTGAAATTAAAATTAAAATGTATAATATGTTCCTTAAAAGCATTTCCTATAGAAGAGTTAAGAACATTTTTTCAAAATAAATCAACTATTTGTCGACTACACATAACGCTATTCAAATTTGAACACACCTTTCTGTGACACGCTGTGCACGTATTACCGAGAATGGCAGACACAGAGCGCGGAACAAACACGACCGCCTAATAGGACGTTTTATATATCGCCCTATAAGGCTTTATATAATTAATTTGCTTGCACTGTGATGGCAATAATAGGTTTCTGTTCGAATCCGAGGCCCCGAATGGGCATGACCAGAACTTATAACATTGTGTTGTGTTTTGGTGGTGTGTAGCGTCAAGAGGGATAACATAAAATTTAATATGTACGTATATACAAGTATATACTTTTTACATTTTATTATATAACTATATTGTAAATCAAAAGCCCTAATCAGCACCAACAATTCTGTACAACTCTGTGCTAGTCAACTAATGACGTGAAGGTAGTCGGTATCAAGTCTAGTTATTTTTCTATAATTCAGGTACTTCCGCGTTTTTATGTGCCCTTGACAACGAGTTTTCACAATTGTTACATATTAACATCATAATCAGAAAAATAGCATGTATTAACGTATTCAAATTGTCTATATCTATTATTACCGCAGCAATCCATTATCAAATCCTTGAGACTGTTTCGATATAAGCTCATCCCAGGTCACATTTACACAGAAACCGAATACAAAACTACAAAACTCATTAATTAGCTAACTTCACCAGTGCCGTTATACAGGTGAAGTTAGCTCGCGTCCAATACTTGGCCGGCCGCCAGCATTGAGACCACATACTTCATAACCAAAGACCTCCCGTACTCATATTCACGGAATTATGCACAGACGGGTAGCTCCATATGAATAAGTAAATGTTTGTGTACAAAATATGGATCGTGAGAATATTGATTTTGTTAGCTGAGATAACTCGTATGGTTGGTAAACAACAAGTTGAGAGGTGGGTGTTTTATGTGTTCTTATTATTTAACAATATTGTATCACATTTTCATTGTGGAATATTGTGTGATCTCTCTCTCTCTGCTAGCTAATAGTGTAGGTCACAGATAACTAGTCACTGAATGCAACTGTGTATTGATATACGCTACTGGTTGCCCAGATGTCTAAAGTCATCTATAATTAATTAAATAGGTAATCCCCGCTGAAGGTAGGCAAAGTACAAAAAACTTAAAACTGGCCAATAGTAACTAATAATACCTATAGTATCTTGCGGTTTAAGAGGAAAAAAGGTTATAATCCTCCATATTGAGATACGTAGTGTCTTGGGCTTTGGACTAGTTTCATTTTAGTGGCAAAAACGTTTAGTTATTTTAAGAGGGCAAAAATAATGTGGGCATAGGAAGTACAATATATTTAAAGGTATTTTGAAACCATTCTAAGAATAGCTTAGAGATTTGACAATTCATACAATTGGGTCATAGCTACTTTTAACACGACTGCCCAAAAAGGGAGTAATGTAATATTTCAGGGTCCATATATATTTGTATGGGAGTTTCTTAATTATATTTTTTTATATAAAAGACAACTCTCGCATTAGGAACCACTCCTGTGTTGCGGGGGACTTAACAAACATACAAGCAACGGACACAAAGAAGACCCAGATTTGGGTGGGAATCGAACCCACGACCTATGGCATAGCAGTCAGGGTCACTAACCCTAGTGGTTATCTTAACTGGCCAGTCAAATTTCACTATAACTTGTGCCAACAGATTTAAATCTTTGTGATATTGTTAGAATCATTACATCATTCCAAATGACACTGAATATAACATTTTTGAAAAAGCAGACAAGCATTTGTTTATTATTTTTTTTTATATTTTACTTGACTTTAATTTATAAAACCTAGGACATATCATATAACTTTAGCGTACAGTAAATTCATTGAGAAAAACTCATTTGCAGTCTGTCTGTTTTAATCCAATGACGCTTGACCTGACCCGTGAAATAAACCATGAAAATATAGCATCAGTACTTTGTTCATAAATATTTGGCTAACATCCTAATATAATATGGAAACACTCTGTTATTCGCTTTGAGAGCTTTTATGAGAGCCTGCCGCTGGACACGAGTCTCAACTCAAAATAAAAGTAATTAAAACAAATAAATGCGAACCTTGTAGCTTACATACATTTGGTAATGTTCTGGCTTCTCTGTAACCCTGACGCAAAAATAAGGGTTGCTATTAGTTTAACGTGTGTCCGTGTGCCTGTCTGTGGCATCATAGCTCCTAAACGGATGGACCTATTTAGATTTAGAAAATGTGTTCCGCCGTTCGAAGATCATCGGCTCTTTTCTAATCGTTGAAGGGATTGTAGAGGGTATTTGTTTATAAATATACTAACTTGTGATAACTAATACTGCTCCAAATTTTTATGTGATCTAGTTCTCCATTGTTAGAGGGGAGTTATAAATTTAGCCCCATATGACAGACAACCTAACTAATATATTAAGTTCTATCTATAAAAATACTGTTTCCAAGGGATACCTGAATTTATTGACAAAATTTACTTTTACGCGAATGAAGCCATAGACAAAAGATAGTCATCTGTAACCACTTGTAATTACCGATTTGTCAATCCCGTTTGGTTGATCGGTTTCTTGGTTTACGAGTAAACACGTATTTAAGCATTCCTTTGAATAATATTCATTATGGTAGACAATTATATAAAATGAAATACAAAATACAGTTCATAAATCAGTTTACTGATGATACGAAGACTGAAGACAAATTGGGTCAGACGTTACTGTTTCCCAATTATATTTTATTACAAACCCCTTCAACTGAGATAAAATCGCGTGCCTTTGTTGATTCCACGTCCCCATGTCATAGCAGATAAATACTTTACACATAAATACTGACATTTTCGAAACCTGTATCAGTATGTTCGTAAAACGATTATACTGAATATGTCAATATGTGTGTATGTTCCACAGTCGAATGTAGTGTAACAATGTTGCCAGATAAGATACAAGTCCATTTTATCGGATAGTTATGGCATCGCATCTAGAAAAACATTCTATTACATCTTATACAATAGTTTGATTCATTATTTAACGTGTTTACTGATGTGTGCGAGCTAGATGACGAAGAAATCGCGCTTTCTATTTAATTAGAAGCCGACTGGAAACGTCTCCACCCTCAGCGCTTTATGCAAGACCGCAGTGAAGCAGCATAACTTGCGTCAAAACCTGACAAAAACGATTACAATCGAAGATCTCATCAATGTATGTTTTAAAAAATCAAAGAAACAAATTCTTTCAGTATTTACATTTTTTTATCTTAAAATCTGTTCTTAGCACACTTACTAAGTTATAAATAAGGTTTCTACACCCCTCAGTTGGATCTGAGTCAAATACTTGCAGTGGAGTTCATCTTTCTTGTGTTTAACTATTAAAAAATATTCAGACTTTAATTTCAAACAAAAAGCTAGACTCTGAGAGACACGTACTATTTTCTTTAAACAGCCTATGAATAAAATCTGTTGCATTTATGGAATGTTAGCTTAAAAACCATTCTTGTAGAATTGTATTAACACAGTTTAATTCTTTGTTTGTTTTCTTAATTAAAGAAATAGCAGGTTCTTCCTGTGCTTGTATCTTAGAAGCTGTATAATCATACCGTATCTTACGGACTGTATAATCATACGAAAATAATAAACAAACAAATGTAAACACGCTCTAAATGTAAATCAACAACAAAATGATTCATACGGACGATGTAACTCGTAGACGTGCTACGAACTTCGTAGAGTTTGCTACGAGATGAGAACTACAATTACTGCCAAGAATACTTTGTTTAATGTTGAAGTAACGTACTAATGGAAGATACGTTGAGGTTAAAACCTCGTCTCATTGTATTCAGAACGGAACGGTCTCATATTACGTGGTTTGTCAGAATTATACTTTCCCGTAGACACTCAAACGTTGGAATTACCTAACTGCAGTTGATTTTTACCTTTCATTGGAGAATAAGCTATGGGATTTTCAAAAAACTTGTTCTTACAGTATATTTTTGAGCTGTGGAGCTTTCACTTCAAACAAATCAATATAAGATATTTCAAGAGTGACCCTATGTCCATGTGTTTATTTTTAAAAAAGCACCTTCACATAATTATGCATTTAAACGGGAATTAACGCGATCACGAAAAGGTATTGGGCTGACTCTCTGTGACCACGGCCAGTGCAACCTGGTCGAAACGTCAGGCAATTCAGAGGTATGTAATACCTTTTCTTGATCGCGTTAATTCCCGTTAATACGTAGATAATATTATATCATAGAACGCGAAAGTTTAAAAGTAAGTATACCACGTTCACACTACCGTAATTAATTTGTTTCATATGAGCTTTACGAACACAAAGTACACACAGTATCCATTCGTTCGATATTGATCAGTTTCTGTAGGCGAGATGAATACTTAAAGCACTGTACTATGTGTGCATAAATTCAACATAATAAATGCACTTAGTTAACACTTTCCTAGAATCTATCAAAAATGACCTTTCTCAATTACAAATTACCAATCAACATTACTACATTACACAAGCCTTCGAGCCACCCAGTCCCCTGAGCGGACAAAGCGACAGGAGACAACAATCAGGTTAGCGAACAACAGGCAGCTTTATCAGGAACATCCCCGACCATTTTAACCTTATTATAGCCGCCATGACATCTCCTGCATTTAAAGGTTATGCTCAATTTTGTAGAGACAGAGTTAGATCAACATTACTGGTCAAGTTAGTAATATAATTGTTTGACATCTTACCCAGAGTTGCAATATATTATCTAGAACCAAATTATGCATAGCTGTGTTAAAACCACTTTGTTTTACAAGATGTATGAACATACCTACTTAGATATATATTTTTCTGCAAATACAGCTTATTATTTTTAACGAGCAATTCTTGTATGTATGTATTTATATTTCGGGTATCACGGAAACGGCTATAACGATTTTGATGAAATTTTGTCTACATATACAGTTTTGCATTTTAAGTTCAACTGCATATTGTATTTACTGTAAAAACGCAATATTATAAAAAAAAATATTAAAAAAAATATCTATTTTACAAAAAGCTACTGAGCGAAGCTCGGTCTCCCAGTTACTACATACATATTATACATAGCACGAGTAAAAAAATTTGTGAAATAGTTTTCAGTTATTTTTTTGAGCCTACGAATACTCGTTTGCATTAGGATAGGATTTACAAAACGGTGAGTTCAGTACAATTTTGTATGAAAGAAGTCCCATTACACTCTTTATTTTTATCTAAGTATTGACTTTTAATTTAAATTTCATGATTAAATATATAACCAGAGCCTATTTTCAGTGCTTCAAGACATTATTTTGCCTGATTTAGACGAAATATTTTTTTCCGAGCGTATATAGAACTATCTGATTCTAATTTTCGTACTTAGAGGCACGAACCTGTTCCCATAATATGCCAAGCAATCTACATATATACTAAATCAATATCATTAAACATAATAAAGTTTAATGATAACTAGTTTAGCTAAGGACAATAAATAATGTATGTACTTAAGAGGTAGGTAATTAAAAAATGTAACCTAAATTGTTCCTTAATATTGTTTTTTAACAAGAAATATCCCTAATATACACAAAATTGTCGGCCCTCAATAAAACGGCTATCGGCCTGGAGCATGTTGTTGAACTTTTTATATATTACTTAGTTCGTTTTGGCGTTCAGTGACAAAAAGTTATACAATATTCAATATTAAATTTTCAAACAACCTTTTTATTTCACATTACTGTTTTGTGAATTTTGATAAAACTGATTTATAGTAAGAATATTTTTGACAGTTTGACAGCTCCTCTATAAAGAACCTGTCATATGGAAAATATGTATTTTTGAAGACAAAATTTATTTGACAACCGATAAATCACTTTTTGCGATGCTGTACTGGGGTTCAACCGCACTCTGTCGGGGCACCTTTTAAAGTGTACTCTTACATATTTTTTTGTCGGAAATCGTGTGAGTCAGATCGGTTACGTTTAAATAATATCACTACATGTTAATCAATTCAATCCAGTAATATGTAAGAGGAGTACGACAGAGCAAAATTAAAACCTAAACTATACCATCGTACTGGAGTCGTACCCTCGACCTACAGACTGTCGCTGACAAAATAATCAAGTCTTGTGGTTTTGTAAGGAGTATAAACTTCAGAGGAATTTTAAGAGGGTGTGTCTTTTAGAAGTTCATGTAAGTTTTATTTATTTATTGTTCTTAAGTTTCACTTGATTCAATGATAAGTGATAACTGTACACCTAAAGGGTCTTCATCATTTTCACGATGGACTATTATAATATAGACTTCGTGAAAATTATGAATATTAATAATAATTACTTCAAAAATCCAAATTAAAATCTGATAATTCCACCACAAGTGAGTGAAACGGTGTGTGCCCACTGAAGAGTGAGTAATACTGAGTATAACAACTGAAGTCGAGTCGACTTCACGTCACCCGCAAACATTATGTTAGGGACCACATCCATTGCGTAAACTAAACTATACCTCACGATATAAGCTTATTTCTCACTTGTAGAGCCTTGTAGAGGCTGATATACTTTCCTTTACTTCAAATAAATATATAGATCATTCTTAAAATTTACGATTGAAACCGGTTTTACAAAATAAGTGCCCTGTAACCCTAAAATATATTTGTTCTGCTCATCATTCTCATCTTTTCTTTTCCTTCGTCTAGAAGCTCCTTGTGTTTCGCCGCTTCTTTGTCACTATGGAGAAACTGTCGACAGTTTCTCCGTAGGCCGTATATCGTTTCGGGTGCGAGACGATGGGAAGAGACCAGAAGGTATGTCATGACTGCCATGGAAATTGGGTAGGCCTTTGATTTGGAACGCAACTTGCGCCACCCTCGCGCCATCACATCTTCCAAGTACAGTTGGTTGTACTGGAGCCGCTGAAGCATCCGCAGAAAACCTCAGGCGTAAATACAATAATTTAAACAGTAATTTTCTTTTTGAACCGTTTGTGGTCGAGACGCTAGAGTCATGGGGTCTTTTTTTTCTTTTTTTTTTAAAAGACAACTCCCGCATTAGGAATTACTCCTGTGTCGCGGGGGACTTTACAAACATACAAACAACGGACACAAAGAACACCCAGACTCGGGTGGGAATCGAACCCACGACCTCTGGCAGCAGTCAGGGTCACTAACCACTAGACCAACAGGCCAGTCATCTGGTCTGAGTGCTCGTTCCGTTTATAAGGAACTAGCTTAGCGACTTATCAACACTTCTTGTGACCAGAAGGCGGGCCTTTTTCTTGCACAGAGAATTAGCATTGCCATTCAACGTGGCAATGCTGCCAGCCTTTTGGGGACGATACAAGTGGATGACGATACAGAGAAATTTTATGACGCATTCATGTAAACAGTAGGTATATTTTTTGTTAGTAAGTTTTATCTCACCTGAAAATCTGTCAAGCATTTGTGTTTTTTCAGAGATATAGACAGAAAGACAAAATCCAAAAGGTGTTCTCTGCCTGTTTACCTAGAGGTGATGCAGTGACAGATATATACGTTCACGATAACCTACATAGCACTAGCGAATTTCCAAATTTAGACTAAAATCCTTAGGTAAGTTTGTTTCAGTGTTTCTGCTTCGGCCCTCCTCATAGCAAAATTTAAACAGAGAGTACAATCTTCGAGAATGACCCTTCAATACTGTTCAAAGACATGTAGACATATACATGTTAGATACATATGACTTTAGATAGCAACATTTAAATTAATGAATAATACAGACGGTTAAGTTTAACAAGACAATTAGGCAAAGAGAAACTCATGTAATTATCTTTCTTTTTTATTTAATTTTTTCATGCATTTCTTTCGTAATGGACTTGAAACCTCATAAATACGGTGTCCTTAGCTAGCTTCGCTCGAAGTGGAGGTCACGCCTGAATGGCATTGTGTGAACACAATGCTGCGAGACACGACTCTGTTATGTTTTAAGAGCTGTGTTCATTGTTACAAGTAAACTGCGCGGGTAATGGGTTTCATTAAATGAATAAAGTAAATATATATATAGTTGAAATGGACTTTAACCAGTCTTTAGAGGCGAAAGACATCTCTTATCTTTGACTTTTCTTTGTCTTCTTATTTGTGTGCTATAATTTTAGTTTAACTAACTGAATTATTTTTACCTTATAAAACCTTGCAAATATGTAATATAAATTACCATATAAAAAAAACACAAAACGTCTGTTTTGATACTAAACCACTAAGAGCCGCGCAGAGGTGTTTCTTAATCTGCGATAGTTTAGGCGGTATCTTCTGACGATAATGATCAAACTCTCGATCGATAGTTTAGTCTTGTGGTGGTACGCGCACTGAACCGTTTTGTTAGTAAGGAATCGCACATGTAGGCAGAAGCAGACAGAAAATAGTTTCTAAAACTGGTTGCGGCAAACATCTCCCGTGCTAGAACTATCGACTGACTGTTTATTTTATGAACTGCGCCGTACTGACAGTGCAATCGATCGACAGTCGGGCAATAGTTGTGTTGAATTCAGTGCGCGCGTTTGCATAGTACTTCCACGATATGCAATGGCTTATAGTTGTTTGAAAATTAGATCAGTCGATTTTTGATTGTCAAATGCGCGCACTATGCGCGCACTACAATATATTATAAAAAAAATCACCAATGCGCGGTGGTTCTAAATGGCAGACTTAATGATTCATGAGATAATCTATCTACAGAACTTTATAGTTTTACAGCAGTTGAAATAACTTCAGAATGGTCAGTGTCGGTTTTTGTTTGACATAACGAGTAATCGATAAGTAAATATTTAAAAGTCCATCTAATCCCGCGCGGCGTCATCTTGTCTGCATTCAAAAGCACATGAAACTTATTTTACGACTTTATTAATTTATTTATTATTATAAAAAAGTTGTACGTGTTTTATTGTTATATTTATTTTGACTTTTATTTAAAAAAAAAGTATGGGGCCAAGCTACATATAACAGAATTCATATAAATACCGGGCAGATTTTATTTTTTTATTATTATGTAACTAGCTTTTGAAGTGTCATTATTTTACGCGCGTACGTACGGTACATTATCAAGTATTAAACGATATGTAACATTCATTTTTGTACCATTTTCAAATATTTAGTAGTTAGAACGTCAATATAAACTATAGAGAATGTATGCCACGTCTTACAGTACAAGTAACCATTTAAAAACAGATAAAATAAGCTTTAATCACTATCACACCACTACCTATAAGTCTGCGCCTGCAGGGTGACATCTTTGTGACGTGCGGTGACAGCGCGGCTCCCGGTCTATTTCAAGTTTTCGCAGCTTTGATAATGCTCAAGCCATCCTCCAACCTGGTAAACATCCCTCTTTACATACCTATACATTCTTATTGAAATTATGTCATAACAATCTGATATGAGTAGATGACCTAATGTAGATTCGGCATAAAAAAATATTTTGTGTTAAACACAGAATATTTTTTTATGTATTTTTTTTATATACCCCCAAGAAAACATCTCAGAGGTTGTTTTGAACAAAACTCGTTATCTTTATTAGGGGTAGTCAGGTAGGCGAAAGGGTTAATAACCTGTTTAAGTCCTACTTGAAGGTTAAGGTCAACCTTTCACGTAGCTTTAATATAGAAACTATAAAAATACACATGTACATACATATATATTCACAAGTTCACTCGTCTTAGTTTTTATATAATTGGTACCTAGTACAATTGGTGATTCTATTAAGCTATGAAATAATTGTATTTATAGGTAATACTTGCTATGATAGCAGATGACAAAAATAGTTTTTGCTGAACAATAGGTGACCTTCGCCGACTCCCCCGCTATCGCAACGTGAACTTACTTCACATAGACAAAAAGCTAATATTTCACTTCGCTACTTACATTATAGCATGAAACTAAATTACTTAGATGTTTACGACGTATTTATTTCTAAGTGGCTTGCCTTGATAGGTATAGAAAGCAATAATATTATTTTACCGACATATTAAACATTATCACTGTGTGGCGATTGTCATCTGTCAAAGTCGTCTGAGAATTTAATTTCTAGACGTTTTGACAGACCACATTCACGCCGAGTCCGTTTCGGGTTGATGAATTTAAAAATAACATCGAATACTATAGTTTTGTATTTGTTGTAATTAATTATGTATTTCCATTGAGGTAGCAAACTGGATTCAATCTGGAATCTTAATATCTTGCAGGGAGTAGACGAATAGGCCGGGGCACCGGCCCGTCTACCGAGCGACTGTTGTTTTCCCTTCAACGCGCTGGGTTCAGGTTAATTTGAGGAATCTATTTTCCTATTGTTTTGTCAAATATAACCCAGCCCATATGCTTACTACTTTGTTGTAATATATGTAAGCTATCTTTTTTACAACGCTATTGGTTTCGACAAAATTACTGTTTACATTAAAAGCTACACTCGTACTTGTAACCATAAATAAAAACTCTATTCGAGCCATTGTTACCTTTCGGGCTTGAGTAATCACTACAAATAATGGAAACATACATTGCCGGTTCAGCTACGCCATATAAAAGCTGTACACAAGAGGATAAATGAACAAAAACTCTACTTTGTGTAAGCTAGTGGGCCGTTCATTTCACTGCTGTCTCATGAATATCTGTTGTCGAGTGTAGGGAGATTATTAGAGTAATCATTAAAAGTTTGTTCTGTTTTAATATTTCTTTCTTTAGTCATTATATGCTGGTTTTAACGTAAACAATATGAAAGTCTTTGTTTTAAATCGAAATTTGTACCTACATTGAAAAACAATACCATTTTTTGTATTCAGTATGATCCGTGCCCGAGTGGCCCAATCAAGTGTGACGTTAAACACTACTAATACTACTAGGGTAGTACTAAGAAGGGTCAGTAGACCTCCATGATAAGGGTTTATAAGGTAATCTGTTAAAAGTGCGCCTCGTGAAAGGTGAGTTGGCTGTTTTTCAAATAGAGGGGGTCGCCACCAATGATGGCTACAACCAACCGGGAGAATTATGTCGCCTTTCCCGGCAATAGGTCTGGTGTCGGAGACAATGTTGATATATGATTGCTGTAAGAACATCCGGAGGTTTCCACATGTCCAAATAAAAAAACTTTTTCCATATAGAGCAGAGAGCAGCACACATAAAACAAGAGTGTCACAAGGAATCGATAACTTTTTAAGTAATTATATAGTTAACTTATTACATCACATACATAACCAGTTCTTTAAAACGTCAACTAAGCATGCAATACTCTTCGTGTGACATTCATTGAATATCATCAATTTGAAAGTCGCCAGTCCGTTACAGAAAGCTATAAATTCGCTATCGAATTTAAGGACTGGCAACTTTGAAATATACACGTGGAATGATAAATGTGGTAATTTCACCGAGGCACTTTAAAGTTACATTGAAATGGTATTGTGATGTTAGTATAAAAGAAAAGTTACAGGGTTCTTACAAAGCTTCCAAATATTTAAGTCAATACTGAAAAATGACGTATTTAGAAAAGAATAATAGGTACGTTACATTGTCCTCGCATGCAATGTAACCAGAAGTTTGTAAAAAACATTTTGAAAAAGAGTGTCCTTGGAGTTTCTTGACTGTTCTTCTCACAGGCAACTAACTTCACGACTGACTTACTCTGACTGACTCCTACTCCTGACAATTCAAAAATACCTATTATTGGTTTAATTGAAATAAATGGTTTTGATTTGATTTGATTTGATTTAGAAATTTACATTAACAAAATAAATAGTAACTGATAATTTATGAATTGTCGTTATTTAAGTGATAATAAACCATCATATTATGGGATACTAGCAGTACCCCACGGTTTCACCCGCGTAAGTCCTGAACCGGTCTGAATATCGGGATAAAAAGCCTATGTGTTAATCCAGGTCTCCAGCTATCTACATACCAAATTTCATCGCAATCGGTTCAGTAGTTATTGCGTGAAAGAGTAATAAACATCCATACATCCTCACAAACTGTCACATTTATAATATTAGTAGGTTATTACACAGCGATTTCTACACCTAAACTAAGCATAGCTTGTTCTGTATGTTCTAGAATCAGTATAAACACTCAAAGCCGCGACCTCTGACCTTACAGTTGAATGCTATAACCACCGTGCTACACAGGTATTCGAAATGATTACATTCAATGAGCCTATACTGGAAGTCTAGGATCACTACTTGCCTATTGTATACAAAACAAATGCATATATAGGTGTAAAACATATTTCTCAAACTATAATATTTTTAAAACGTTTGAGACATGTAAAAAGAACACAGAAGACATTGGAATAAAACGATCATATCGTATTTACCCCTTATAAAGAGCAAACAGTTGAAACTACCCGTCCAGCACGATCTATCCGGGAAATCCCGGATGAGCTCGGTGAGCCTGGATAAAACAATCACGCCTATGTTATCGCACGTTTTGTTTTGAAGCGGTACATTTCACGACGAGGATTTGTCGCGATAACTTTATTGTTACACATTATAGAAGTATATCCAGGAAATATATTCAAAATAATATTCAGATGGTTGAAATGATTTCCTGAGTTTGTGGGACGTGCAGGTATTTATTTATACTAAAAATAAAGCTTTTCTCAGTACAAGATCTGATTTAAAACCCAAACTCAATCAAAGCCAATCGACAATTCTGAGTAGGTATCTACTGTCTAAGGCGTACTGTGGTTCGAGTATCCTTAATAATCTGCTCTATTCAAATACCTAGTCTTGATATCCACGACCTATAAATGGTAAGCCAATCTGTGTGACTACTCAAAACCAATCATATGAGCCCAAACTACTACTACGGGTTTACTAGTAGCCACTGAAGAGTTCCATTATCCACCTCCTGGCTCCACCATCAGATCAGCTCCAAGATGCTAAATTATAGTATTGTCATTCGAACTACCTATACATACAAAGATTAATTTGATACAACCGTTAGAAGTAGGTTACAATATACTTGAAGATTTGTTGTGTAAGAAAGGTGATCCAAAGTACATAGGCAATTATAGACCAATCAGTCTACTCTCTAGTCTCTGCAAACTATACTCACAGTGTATCTTAAGCCGAATAACTGAAACAATTGACCAAAATCAATCGGTAGAACAAGCAGGCTTTCGAAGAGGATACTCAACCGTTGACCACATTCAAGCCGTGGAGAGCATAATAGAGAAATATAAAGAATTCCAAAGACCCCTCTACTTAGCTTTTGTAGATTATCAAAAAGCATTCGACTCTATCTCACACATCTCAATATGGGAGGCACTGAAGGTAAACAACATTGACGACACCTATTGTAATATAATCAAAAACATTTATGTTAGAAGCACAAGTAGAATTAGCCTGGAAATAAATGGGCCGGAAATAAAAATTAAAAGAGGCGTAAAGCAAGGGGACGACCTATCTCCCAAGCTTTTATCGCCGTACTAGAGATGATATTTAAGAAACTAGACTGGAAAACTCTTGGTATTAAAATAAATATTAAGTATCTCAGCCATTTGCGATTTGCTGATGATATTATTTTGTTCTCTGAACATAATGCGCAATTAGAGCAAATGATACAAGATTTACAAACAGAAAGCGAACGTATAGGACTAGAAATGAATCTACAAAAAACTAAATTGATGACAAATTCTTTAAAACAACCAATAAAAATAGGAAACAAAAATATCGAATATGTAGAGACTTATATATACCTTGGAAAACAAGTATCTTTCCACCAGAATAACAATTTAGAAGAAGTAACAAGGAGAATAAATATAGGATGGCAAAAATACTGGGCTCACAGAGAAATAATGAATGGAGACATGCCACTATCTGTGAAAAAGAAAGTAATGGATAATAGTATCCTTCCCAGCGTATCATATGGCTCTCAAACCTGGTCAAACACAAAACAGGTGAATGAAAAATTAGAATATGTCAAGCAGCCATGGAACGATCAATCCTAGGACTCCGAAAGAGAGATAAAGTACGTCACACCGAGATAAGAGAGAGAGAGAACAAAACAAATAGACTTCTTACTCCACTCGATGAAATTGAAGTGGAAATGGGCAGGACATCTTGCCCGAATGGACGATGCTCGGAGGACGAGACGTTTCGTGGCATGAAAAGGACCAAAAGGAAAAAGATAACGAGGAAGACCATCTAGAAGATGGTTCGATGACCTTAAAGATATAGCAGGCAACGATTGGCAAGCAAAGGCAAGAGATAGAAAAAAATGGAGGAGGCGTTTACCCTACAGAGGGGTTATCATTTAAAAGAATGAAATTGACCCTATGCATAACAATAAATTAAAATGAATTTTGTATATGTCTATATGAATTATTTATAAGAGTATAAAAAGTTACAAAAATTACTTAATAATAAATTATTGTAGAAAGGTATTCAACAACTATACAAAAGTATTACGATAATAACTAATTAGACCGATTTAAATTAATTGTATTTTATTGCATGCAAATCAATACTTCTTGTAAAAATTATGTATGAGAAATAATAAGAGGCTTATTTATTTATTTATAGTTACTGTTAGTTACAAGTGAAGCTTATATTCTCTTTCTTTTACGATCCTGACTATTCGTTTGTGGAATGCATTACCAGTACAAATACGGCAAGCTGAAACCCTTACAGCCTTTAAAAATATGGTCAAGCAACATTATCTACCTCTGTAATATATTTTTCTCTTTCTTATTCTATTACACAACTAAGATCATAATTATTACTTTCGAATATACTATGTAATCTCTACTAAATAGCTATATATGTGGATATATCTATATGTGTAAATTATTGTCTGTATATTCAATAGTACGCCATCAACTAGTATGTTTTTATTTAATATTTCTGTAATTATCTCCATCTACAGGTTGTCTGGTAGAGATCGCTATTACCGAGAAGACCCTAATTTTAATAATAATAATAATTAATAATTTTAATTGTACTCTAATATTTTATATGGAATCTGTTTCAGCTGTATGTTATTAATGCTGTACAATAAAGAATATTCTACGAATTTATATATCTTTATAATAAAAGCGTATTAAAGACAATGTCCTTCTTCTTCACACTCGCATTAGATAAAATGTGAACAAGGTCTTCGTTTTTCATATTTCAGATTCTGACAAAACAAAAACTCCTCGTACTTGGGTTTCCAATACGGACGGGGACGTTAACGTGCTTCAAGAAGAACACTGATTCTGTTAAGTCGTTCACAACGCGCGTTTAGATCCGACGCGCGTTCGATGGTCTTGTTCGAGGTCATTGGTTTGCCGTACATTCGTTTACAGGAGCGCGCGTTTTCAACGCTACAATACGTGATTTTAATTAAAGATAAAAGATTTATACCATTTTTCACATAGCACGAGTTCGATAATACTTCATTTGATTATTTTCACGCAGTTTATTTTTGTATAAAATACAAGAAAATAATGAACCCGAATTAATAGAGAAATAAAAATCTGTTATAATTTTCTGCTTTTAAGCCCATTTTCAATAAACGAATACAGAACTCGAATGGAACTGCGACAACGCGTGTTCAACGTCCGAGAAACGCTAACGCTGAACACTATACAAAAGTTCAATACGCGTCTGAGGCACGGCCACCGCCCGTCATCGAATCATAGTTTTAGCGCTGATGTAAATTCGCACACTCATAATTGTAAAACATTTTTTTTTTATATTTCATACAAAACAGTAGTCATATACCCGATATACCCGCTTTAGAGTGGCTACTCACTTTCGCATGTATTTGAAAATACATTAACCGGGTGTCTTGCTCGTGCCCCTACCAACTGCTAAAGTAAATACGGACCACCGTGTCGCTGGAACCGAAACATCGATACCTTTGTATTCACGTCTCAATGTTACAGAACAGCATTATGTTGGTCAAGCTTTAAGTGCTGTTTATACAGAGCCTGAGCCTTAAGTGCTTTGGAAATCGCGTTAAATCAAACTCCATCCGTCGTACAATCGTCTATTTGTCTAATGCTTCATGGATCTAGTGTCCCGTGTATCGGTAATAGACTTTAGGCTTTCAACCGGTAAAATTATGTACATATATGACAACGAATATAATAGGAGTCAACATTGTTAAAAGGCTTATTCCTTACCTCATGTTTCCAACCGATCGTGGGAACGCATTACATGGCTTGAGATGAAGCACTGTGTCAACAGTCTTCTGTATCAAAACTTGCATGGAAAAAGATCACTAAACTAATAACCAGGATCGTAAACAAAACAGGTTGATCAGGTAGATAGTGTCAGATTTGCAAATCATTAGTCTTTAACTCATAAGTGTTAGATTGTCATCTTCAGGAATAAAATATTATGACACTTTTAGAGTCTTTAGAGCTTCATAAGCAGTCAGAGCACTGTCAGCGAGGTAGCACTGTCAGACCAGCTATCTTCCAATAACTTTATAAGCATTTTAGGCTGACAACTTACTAGTGATACAGTAACCACTGTTGGTTGACTATGCATAATACTTACCATGACTTCCAGGAGACCGTATGCTTGAAGTAAAATAATGAGTAAATATTAATTTTAATTACCATAAAGATTTAATTAGCCACCACGATAATGTAGATACTGAAATTGATGGAAGCCACATAAATACATGATTATAAACGTAAACATTACACACCGCAGCCGCAGTTTCAAAGGCGTTTATGTCACAGTTTTTAAACAAGGCTCGTACTACCTTATTTCATCCTTACTATGAATAATAATACTAATACTTTAAAGGCGAAAGTTTGTGAGGATGGATGGACGGATGTATGCATATGTGTACGTCTTTTACGCAAAAATGGCTAAATGGATCTGGATGAAATTTGGCACAGAGATAGATTATAGTCTGGAATAGCACATAGGCTGCGTTTTCTCCCGGCAAAATGTACTGTTCCTGTGGGATGGATTTCACCAAAATTTTCACGCGAACGGTCGCGGGCAACAGCTTGTAATATTTATGTTTGCTTCAAAACTTCTATAAGAAGGTGTATATTTAATGGCAACATTACGGATGAGTGTGTCGAGTAAGAGCACAAGTTTAGAACAACAAAACTTAAAGTAAACCAAAGCCGGTAGAGTTGCCGTGCTACTAAATATACCTAGCATCTACTGTAGGTATTTGGATCAAAAAGATATTGATTTATTTTTGGAAGGATTCAGTGTCGAGGACTTTTCATGATGACGGATTCTAAATAGGCAGATTCTGAAGGATGAGGTGGAGAGAGAGAACTGTGGTCAACAAATGAAATAGTGCCTAGTCTTGGGAAATTTGAAAAGGGTTTTAGGTATTCATGGGTCAATGGGCTTCATAGCCACGATTGTTGTTGAACCCTTCTTGCAAAATACCGTAGTCGGTCGAAGCTAGCAAAATTTTCTATCCTTTAAATAAAAATTTCAATCAAAAATATGCAATTTTTAAATTGAAAAATTGTCACAAGACACTAGTCCTTTTACGTCCGACACGAGCAATAATCATTTAGTAATTAAACCATCTGATGCTAACTCGACTGTATACTCAACTGTTTGCCATTTATAACCAAAACACAATAAATAAAGAGATGAAAAGACAAGGTATAAAACGACCAAAAGGTATTTTGATGAGGAGGGCCGTAAACGAGCGATTAAGGCGGGCGGCCCTCTTGCTTCCGTCGAGACGATATTGTGCAAAAAAAAACACCCAGCATCCGGTTTTATGATGGGAAAATTAAATGGCTGCCAAATTTAATTTAATCCGAATGAATAAAATTGTACCTCGTAAACAAGCTTGCTTGGATATTGAGTTTTGTTCATGATGTAGGTTGATTCTATTGATGAAAATAACGTTCATTTTGTTTAGCAATGATTGATTAGGGCGTTTAGATATACGTATGTTAGAAGAGGAAGCAGAGAATCATCTTTACTTCGGTTTTACATTGCTGTATTAAAACTATACATTAACATAGCATCACGCCTTATTCATAAGGAATAGGCAGAAAAAATGTTCTTTAAAGGCGTCGCCGTTCAGTTCGCACACACTAACATTAATCATAAATTAGTTTAGTCACTCTTGACCCATGACGATTTGACCAAACAGTTATACCTCTTTCATAATTTGCCCTCTTAAAATATTTGTTGATTACTCATCTCCACATAATTACCTAGTATGGCATAGGTTTGTTAAAAATGAACATTACATTAAACTTTTTTTAAAAGTAATGTATTTGTTACATTATATGTCAGTCAGTTTAAAAATTGTTTTCGGATTAGCAGCCTGTGCCTTAAATACAAGCCTTGAATCTCCCTGACCGCTAATCCATAGATATACGCACGGCATTCGAGGAGAATTTAGAGACTACCTACACAGTAACTCTCGTTTGTATCTATCAACACTGCGATGCACCGACATAATTGTCTGATGCTTTAGAATGGACTTGAAGATAATACGCAGCTTTCGCATCATAAACATAATCTCTTAGTAGGTATATAGCAGTAATAATAACTCCGCACATCTCACACACGGCTTTCCGATCCCAAACTAGGCAAAGCCTGTACTATGGTAACCAATTTGCTGATAAACATAGTGATATATTTATAAATACATACATGTCATATTGTAGATAAATTACACCCAGACACAGAACTAATCGTCGTGCTGATCACAATTATTTGCCCTGGGTGGGAATCGAACCCACGACCTCTGGCTTAGTAATCAGGGTCATTAACACTAGACCAACAGGCCAGTCAAAGTTTAGTAAATTTAAATACCCCCAAATCGAAAATACGTTCAACTATGAGAAAAAAACTAATGATCTTAGAATGCTAAACAGATTCGTTTAATGATAATTAAGAACACTCTCGATCAAGTCACCTTTCAAACCAAAAAAAAAAAAAATCAAAGTCGCTCCATGCGTTTAATGGCTATGTTACCCCAGACAGACACAAACGTTATATAACCCCTCCTTTTGCGTTGGGGGTTAAAAACTAAATAATGTACTATGTAGAGCTCTTTAAGAGCTTTCTCCTCTATGCTGGAGCCCTATCTATCTGCTTGGAGCAGAGATCTTTTCGTAAATTCTATTCTATCTTTTTAATCCATTTCGAAAAAGTAGAAGAAAATATAAAAGAAAAACACGAAATCTACCTCTGCGGCGCTGCTGCTGGCCCGAATTTTTTTTTCTTTCTTTCTTTGTTTTCTTCTCAAATAACTTTAGCGACTGGCCTGTTGGCCTAGTGGTTAGTGACCCTGACTGCTATGCCGTAGGTCGTGGGTTCGATTCCCACCTGAGTCTGGGTGTTCTTTGTGTGTTTGTAAAGTCCCCCGTGACACAGGAGTAATTTCTAATGTCTTTAAAAAAAAAAAAAAGAATCAAAAGATATCTCGTAACCTACACAAAAAACACAGTCGAAATCAGAATCTCCTCCTTTTTTGAAGTCTGTTAAAATAATAAATTACCAATATTATTTACTACTAGCTGTGCCCGCGACTCCGTTCGCGTTTTTTTCGGAAAATAACAATTTGTCGCTTATTGCATAGTACCTCTTTTTTCAGGCAGGATTTTTTAAACTGTATTGGCGGTAAAACAACCTAGAGCGTACAAAAAAGGATGTTTTGGTTGCTTACAAGTGAAATAACGACATAATTTGGCCGTGGTAACATTACTCATTTGTTTTTCGTGTGGAAGCTCACCTCACCGGGCTATTCGCGAGGCCGTATATCAGGCTTAAATCAACTAAAACCACACGGTGTGCGTCACAGCACCGTTTATGAGTTGACCGTCGGTACGGCGACGTTTTGCCTCCAATAATCCACCCAGCGCTATCTAGCGGACGGCAACTGGGCGATGTCCAGACACCCTCTTAACGGGAGACTCTGTTTCGGGTGAAGAACATAAAACTCGTGTACGCATGAGAGCGCGAGTGAAAAGGTTCCACCTGGAAGTTTTTCTACCGAATCCACACCGTCACCTCCTCCTTGCGCGAGATGTTCTCCTCGCAGAAAATCGTCATAAAACAACTGTGACGACCTGACATCTCGATTCATCCGACCAATTGGGAGACTCTTGCTGTAGTCAGTCAGTCCGTGCCGCTTCCTAGAAACTATGGGCCCCCTCGGTATACCTAACAGATAAATGTTTGCTTCTGAGCTTTGTTTAGTCACGGTGTAACATAAGATTTCACACTACTGTAACCGAACGGAAAATAAACGGTCTGAAAGTGTTAAAAAAAAACTTCACCGGTTACATGACAATATTTCAGCTTAGATGTAATTTTTTTTGGCGATAGTGTCTGCTATGCATTTAATATAGTAAAATACTGTAATACTAACAAAGTGTTAAGTTAAACTAACAACTTAGTCATAGATGCTTTAATTAAAAATTCTATTCTATTCTAATATAAACATGTTGACGGGAATCAACGCGATCACGTATTTAAAAGGTATGACATACCTTTGCTATGCCGTGGTCGTGGCCGTGATCACAGGCCTGTAGGTACTGTAATACTTTTTAAATACGTGATCGCGCGAATTCCAGTTAACATAATTATATTACCAGAGGTCGTGGGTTCGATTTCCACCCAGGACGAATTATTATTCTCTGTCTGGGTGTAATTTATTTATAATATGTATGTATTTAGGAATATATAAGTATGTTTATCAGCAGTCTGGTAGCCATAGTACAGGCTCTGCCTAGTTTAGGATTAGACGGCCGTGTATGAAGTGTGTGAAGTTGTTATTATTAGTAATGCCCTGAAACATATTTATGAATTTAAAGGCTGCGACAGGCACAATAGCTCGTTGGCGTAGTCAATAACCAGCTATCGATTAGTCTGGGATCACCAAACAAAGAAAAAAAAACCCCTGCTGCTTCAGCCATCACCACAGAAAAGCACATTCCCCTATGATATCCTACAATTGAAAATATACATTCACTCGAAATCCTTCAAACAGACATGACTATTTGCAGGAAAATCTAATGTAACTAATAATATTTCTTTAAATCACAGGTAAAAATCGATTTCTTGTACTCTTAATATTTATAAGTTAATTATTTTAGGTGGTTTTATAAAAAATATAAAAAAAAAAGTTAAACCGACGAAAAACTAAACTAAACTAAAACGCAAAAAATAAATAATCCTTTTAAGTCTTAAGTATTAAGCTTATTTAAAAGGTTTATTTATATTTTGCTTTTTAGTTTTTTCTGTGGTTTAATTTTTTGTTAAAAAGATTATTATTTATGAATTTTATTTCATCATCAGCTCGGGTACATGATGTAATGATTTCTAAACGCAAGTACCTGATAAAGTAATGAAAAGTAAACAGAAACACTATTCGTTCCTACAATTTTCGAGGGTTTCTCTCAATTTTATCAGAATTCCATCATCAGATCCTGACTTCCTTGACATGGGGCCACCCTTGAGGTATACCCTATCTAACAAAAAAGAATAATCAAAATCGGTTAATAAATAACGGAGAGGGCTGAACATACATTAAAAAAAAAGTAGAAATATGTATATAAACGGTCGAATTGAGAACCTCCTTTTTTTCGTCGGTTAAAAACGATACTGTTAGAAACAGTCTCAAAACCACTGATATACACTATGAAAATCACTAACTAACAGCAACTGCCAAGTTGTTCGTACCTCTGTTTGCACTCAAGTCAATCGTTCTAAATATATTCCTACCCTTTTATAATCCGACAATTTGTTAAAAATTTATCCATCGACCACTAGTATTGCGTTACCGGTATAACCAGTCAAAATGATATCTATTAACTTATTTTTATTAAATAGTGAACTGTGTTATCAATGTTATCATCTATTATAAGTAGTCCCTATTTTTAATAAAATGAATAAGAGTTTTTAATGTGGCGACAACAATACCTAATATAAAAAAAAGTAAATTAGTTTATATATTTAAAAAAAAGTGCAAAAAAAGAAAAGTGTCAAAATGGGGTTTCGATCCGGCACCCAAATTAGCAGAAATCGTACTCTAAACCAAATAGGCTAAACGCTCGCTGTAGTGTTTTTCGAAATAAGTATATACATTCTACTAACGTTACAATGTTATTGCAGCTTTCATTGATTTTCCTGTGGGAACCAAAGTTTAACCCGGGATTAAAAGTACCCTATAAGCTGCACTCAAACTATTATCATACTAAGTTTCAAGCATATCCCTTCAGTAACTTCTGAGTTTATCGTGAACATACAAACAGACAGACAGACAGACAGACAAAAATTGTTTGGATCGCATATTCGGCATCAGTATCGATATATTAATACCCCTCAGTCGATTTTTTTTAAATATATTCAATGTACAGAATTCATCCCGCTACAGATTTATTATAAGTATAGATTGTACTAATCAGTCAACAACAATTTAACTATAACCCTTTTTTACTAATTGTATACATCTATCGCAATTAAATAAGACGAAGTGCATTTGTGTTACGAAGGTTACGAAGGTTTTGAAATTACAAGCTTCTACATAATAACAGTAGAGTAAAATATCCATAGCTACTGGATAACAACACAGTACACCATAAAACGTATATGTGACGAATTAGGCACGCAGCTTGACCAAGTAGAAATAGGTCAATGTAATACTAATTATTCACATACATGTGCGTTTATTATGTTATTATCTCCAAACGTAAACAAAAACTCATTTTATTGAGTAATATATTAAAGGATGGAAAACAGTTTTTGCTTTGAACTACATTTGTGAAAGTTCGATTCTTTTAGAGATACCTATTTGATTGATTTTTAATGTTATTAAAAAAAAGCTACATTCACACATCGCAATACACGCCCTGATACTCACGCTAACCTAATATTGTTATGAAAGACTATTTGCAATCACAATAAACTATTCCATTTTGTGATACAATAATATAATATAAATTGTAATAGTTCCTATTTAGTCATATTGTTCTCCGACCATTGAAGGCACTGACACCCGTGACATAGTGATTTTTTACTAGTAGGTGTATCTACTAGTGAAAATTGACTGTATCACACAATCCCGAATTACGTAATGGTTCGCAACGGTGTCAACTGTAGGTGACAACGTTGCGAACCACTACGTAATTCTTCGGACTATTGTTTCCAGTATTATTGTGTATGTATCAATTATTGTTGTTTTACCTAAATACATTTTATTATTATTATTATTTGCCATGGATATAAAACGCAGTTCGGAATACCTGCTACGAAACTAAATATTAGCACCTTAATGAAATACTTATAAGTTTTTTTCTGTAGCGGTCAAGAAAACAGAAGAAAAAATATGCAAAGGAAATCAGAGCAAGAAAAGTGGTAGAAAGAAGAGAGAAGATAAAGGAATTAGGCATTTCCAATGGCAATGAACCGAACACGTGACAAAGGACAGCGAGGTGAAATGAGCAAAATTGCATCTAGTATAGTAATAGCAAAAGTGAATGGTATCTACGTGAGGGTCAAAAAAGAGTTTCGGAACAGAATTAGTACTATTGGTAAATATGACTTAGCATAATGAATAATGCAAGAACGAAATTAGTACTATTACATCAGTATTATTAGGACTCTGATGACCTTTGCGGTGTGGCGATCGAGCATTCGACTTCAGAGTTTGAACATTGGAAGTCAATATCCTCCCGACCTTTTTCTTTTTTTTTTATCGTGTGGAAAGCCCTTCGGGTCATCACACCACTGGGGCTGCCAGTGAAGTGGTATGTCGGAATCGAACCGACTAAAACCACACGGTGTTCCGTCATTAATAAGTCTATTGCAAGGGACTCGGGTATACCCTAGGAAGGAAGTCCCCGAGAAAATATCCTCCCGACCTGGTATCATGATAAAAAAGAATCGTTTTTCCTTTGGGTGGCATTAACAACTCAGAGGGCCTACTGTTCTCTACGGACATAATAATATTCAGATAATTTAATTAGACTGAAAGGTGAACTAATTAATCTTTCATGTAACCTGGCTCCGAAATAAATTTAGTTAATGAAATCCACAAAAAAATAAATCCTAATTTTCTAATTACTATTATAAATGCGAAAGTGAGGTTGTTTGTTTGTTTGTTACGCTTTGACGCCTTAACTACTTCACTTCATCACGAAATTTTGCATACACGTTGCCAGGGGTGCAGGGGTACAGAAATGGTCACAGGGTATAGGGATGTTACGAACTTTCGAATTCGGTTACGAAAGGTCGGAACTTCCGATTGATTTTATAACTCCGACTCCGACTTCTGTTCCGATAAATTTGAATCGGAGTAATAACGAAGGTCGAAAATCGAAATGATAAGTCGTGAAGGGCTTTTAATGCATTTTAGATGTACTCGTAATACCAAAGATTATATCTAAACTAATATTGTAAAGAGGAAACATTTGTGTTTTTGTATGTATGTTTGTAATGTTTTCACACAAAAACTACTGGACCGATTGCGATGAAACTTGGTATGTAGATAGCTGGAGACCTGGATTAATGCATAGGCATTTCAAAGCCCATACACACAGTAACATTTTCAGTTTTCATTAACAGCTGTTTTCAAAATATTACGTGAAACATCATTTGAAAACTTTAAAATGCTCTCCTGTAAAGTTAATATAAATCAAATCCGTCGTTTTGTGAGATGAATTCGTTTTTCCTGTCAAAATTATCGATCAAAGTACAGACTAAGGAGGATTGTGAATAATTGAGACATTTGGCGTCCCCATCAAGGGTATATCGGGATTTGTCACCAGACTTATGAAAATTTTTACACCTGGCTGCGCTAAGTAGCTGCAGCATTAAAGGCTCATTTAAAGGCTGTACATATTACCGATTACGACGAATTAATTCCGTTCAGTTTTCACTAAGAAAAAAAATGTCCACGACTTCAACTCCAGATGATGAGGCTAAAATACAAAGGTCTCTGAACTACTCAATAAAATTTCAAACAAGAAATTAGTTATCGTAGTGTACCTATATATGTTATGTGTAATACCTTATTATAATTGAATTACTGCATTCTGATAAAGAGACTGACTACTGTATTATGGTTATGATTTTCCTTAACGATGGACTTCGCCTGCGATTCCGATAAGTAAAAGTTAAAAACTCCGATTCCGACTCCGGTTCCCGTAAACTCACCTCCGTAACATCCCTGATAGGGTACATATTATTCCCAAAAAAATTACTGAGAAATACCTGAAGTGATTCATAAAATCTGCGTTCACGGCAGTGAGCTAGTTATTAATATTATAGGAATTATAAAGGTGGAGGAGGTAGGGCACAACAAATTTATACGCAAAAAGGAGTCGCTCGACTGTTAAAGTAGCTTCACCGCGAGCGGTTAATTAGCAGTACCATCGTAGTGCCAATGTATATTTTAGGCACTTGGCAAAGCACAAGTCACATCACTGCTGGTATGGCGAACGTTAACTGGTCACCGAATACTGATTATTTGATAAAAAGCACACCGACCGCATGATAGAATCATGCGGTCGGTGTGCTTTTTATCAAATTGTTTATCGAATGAGTTGTTTAAAAATATTATCTAGACCGAAAATTAAATACGATTCGCAAATTAAATATTACGTATACGAAGACTATAATATATTATAACAAACTAGATTACTCAATAAATTTATGAAATATTTGTTTAAGATTGCAGCAGACAGAGGGCACGCCGGGACGGCAACAAGGAGTGAGCGGTTGTAAATTTACTAGAGCCCCAAGCGCCTAACGTGACATGTGTGATATCTGCTACATAGTTATATTAACTAGTATATTACAACCTGCTCACACCTCGTCGCCGTCCCGCATTGCCCGCTTTCTGCAACAACCATTATAGATGGAAGCTATAAGCTTCATATAAACATACCTAAACCACACCTTATAAGTTTCCCATGACTCCAAAAATAGAACACGACAAACTCATCCCAAAAAATATACCTAATAAACAGATTCGAACCCATTACATTTTTATTACAGGCACACACAAATACCGCGCGGCTACATAAACAGTTGATATCGCGTCTTTATGACTATTTTCCGATGCTAGCATAAAGATATGGCGAGTAATAAAATTCGTACATGAAAACCGCTAGCGACAAAACGTACAGGATACATAATATACTAGTAAAGGTAAATCAGTTGAAAACCTCAAATTATGATCCTGCAGTGAGGGCACCACAAAGAACCAGTGACGTCACCAAAGGTGCCACCAGAAAATCTATACTGCACAGACTTTTAGAACTAAATCCATTTAATATAATATATTCTTGTTACGTTATGCAGCATGAATGTCTCTCAGTGGCTCTGAACTATTGCATTCCGAATCTAGCAATAAATATTAACACAGTATCAAACTTTTAAGTGTTACTTTCTGTTTTAGTTATGGTGTGTGTGTTTTCGATATAAATAGTTCTTGTACGCCAGGATCAATAACAGTGAGCGATGAAACTATCGAGCATGACCTCGACGATTTACAGATAAAGTTCAATCCTCTTGGCACCGGCAACGAGCTTAATCAGAAGAAATTAATTTAAAAAAACAGAAGAAATGAAACCCAAAAACATAATTGGAATAACTTGAAATTAATTGAACCCCTTTAGTGCTTAACCTTGATTGAATCCAGCATATTTTCCTGGTAACCTTTGGAAAGAGCAGTGCAAGAATAGTGATACCAGAGATGTATAACTATGAGTATTGATATTTGGCGTAGCTGGTTCGAGACCTATCCTCTGCCGAGAATCAGACTTTTAAATCGTTTTTGGAAAACATTGAGATTATTTTATATATAGCTGATCTTTTTTTTTATAAGCATGTGTAACTAGGCGAATAAATGTGCTGACATAAGAGCATTTAAAGTCGTGTTTATACTAGACGTACAGACAGCTGCTGTGATCAGCCTAACCACAGAACCAAGTTTTTAGCTTAATTAGTCACGCCATATAGCATCATTGTTTTGGGTTTGGCGATGGAAAACGCATCTAGCATTTGCGCATTTAGAATATAATCAATGAGTCACAGTGTTTTTCTATATGCGAATTCTATATACGATGATCATATCATATCTGAACTGTAATAAAATCATAGAATGTCGCCCTGTTTATTGAATATTTTGTTACAAAAATAACACCAAAAATGAGCAAAAGAACACTATCCAGCTATTTATTTAATTAATATTGTCTGATTGACTGTCTGTCTCATTATGTGAAAAGAGCTGAAGGAATTTTAATTATTCTACTTTTATAAACCTTTATTTCCTACTCCAATTCTACATTTCAAACTGTTTGTGTTTTTCTATATGTGGCTTTAGACTTTGCAAATTGGGATCGGACAGCAATCGGGAAAAATCTAAAACGATTATCCAATTAATATTTTTGTGCAATAATAATAACATTTGTTATCTGTTTTTCACCTCAAAAAAAAGATCGTGACGTTTCCGTGCGTGATATCTGACTTTTGTTCTGGGATGAATCGCTTTCATACCTACAACAAGCTGCAGGATGGCGTAATGGTTTAAGTGGTCACCTTGCCACTACGCCACTCCGAGTGTTTTGGGTTGAAATCCCACACAGGACAAAAATTTGTGTGGTCCACAAATAGTTGTTCCGAGTCTGAGTGTTCGTGGTATCCGTTGTTTGAATGTTTCTGAAGCTCCCCCGCGAAACAGGAATATTCCTAATGCGGGAGTTATTTTAAAAAATAAACATAAACATTGAAAGTTTAGGTTTAAGGGACAGTAGTAATTATAAGAGCAGTCTCAAGTGCTTGTTGTCTCTCCTTCATGGACTTTACCATAGAACCGGATATTCAGCCGACAATCAAAATCTATCAAGAGCCCATATTTCAAGCTATTTGCTTAATTATTCGATATTTGCTTTCATTTATTTGCAATGAAAGTATTCCCACATTGAGGTACTGCACACCAACGATATATGTTTCGATATTACACGATTATAAATTGTATCAAATTGTACCTACTCGAATGCTATTGAGCCAGAGATCTTACACACGAACACCGTCACGCGTACTGAAGTGACAAGATGTATCTAAACTATTAATTTGTAAACAGTTAAATATTATTTCATAGCTAGAAATAAGCATAATGATTAAAAAACAGAAAGTTTTAAAAGTTGACCGATACCCTATTGGAGAAGTATAGAAAAACCCTTTATGAAACCGCACCTAAACAATAGGACCTGATCAAAGTTGCAGGAAACTGTTCCCTTTGAATTTTTTAAGGAAAGACTTGTATTCAGCAATGGAACTCATATCGCTGGGTGATGATGATTAAACAACACGCAATACACATTCTCGTTACTACACTGGTGAGTAAGTTATGTATATCCTAGATGCGTTTCATGTCTTAAACGTAAATAATTCATGACCGCGTAAAGCCTTTATCGCAATAAATCACATGGGGAACGTGTAGGTAAAAAGGTTTTAATACTAATCTCACTCAGTAGTAATAGAATGAACATAAACTTAACACTACTATTTCGTCTGTATTTAGTTACATCAGAACAGTTAGTAGAGAGGAATTACATTTGTTTGGTCAGGTTCATTAAATATTCTGTAAGTTGAGAAGTTCACCTAAAAACTTAATTTAATCGTAATGAAAACTTCATACCGTCTAAAAACGCCAAGAGTGCCAGGAATAAGAATTAGAAACGTTTAACAGTTTTAACGGGTTCTAATTTCAAACTAAGAACGTTCTGAATTTAAAATTAATTCGAACTAGTTACAAAGCTAAAAACTTTTTTTTTAGATTAAAGCGGTCACTATATTGTATAAAGTTTGTCACGTATAGAAAACCTACCCTTTTCTAGGATCTCTTATCACACTCATTAGCAATTCTGTTCACAATAGGTTAAGCTATCACATAACAATAACAAAAATACGGTGGAAGTAAGAACCTCCTCTTTCTTAAAAATTAAATATAGTAACGGAGAGATGGACAAATGTGATGGATGATAGTTTGCAGGTGTGCAAACTCAGTTTAGTAGCTTATTCAACTATACGAATGTGGGCGAAAATAGATACATAGTACAAAAACCTCATAAACTTTTAGAATCCCAACAAATTCCTTAACGGAAAGTTTTAAAACCAATAAAAGTCATTTTGTTTGTTCCAAGAAGCGGTCAAACCTTGCGATACATGATCATAGCAGAATTTTCGTGTGTATCAATTCCATACATTCTGAACATACAGTTGGACATTAAAATTCTAGGATTTTAATAGCGTGGTTACTGTATGAGCCCAGAATGCATTTTTGAAAATCTTTAATCGCTTAATATTGCAATTTGCAGTTTTCGCATTCCTCTGAATACACTAGCTGCACTTCAAAACTTAGTAAAAGACATTTGAGTTATCTTTAATGTATCACACAAACACACACAAAACCAAATCGCGTTGTACCTAGAAACAACAAAAGTTTTAAAACTTAACAATTTCATAACCTATTTCAAATAGAAACCAAGCTCAATATTCGGTGCTTCTAAAGTCGTTCCAGAATATATAAATAATGCAGTTGGTCTGAATTTCTGAATATTTCACATCACGTGCGCCGTACCCACTATTCGTAGATTTGCTATGAAAATTACTTGCCGCTTTCTCCGTGCGAACAAGTCTATCTTTCAGAAGGAAGTGCATAAAATACATTTTGTATGAAGAATTTATATTTTCATACAAACAGGAAGATTGAATTGTTGAACGTTCAAACATCTAACTATAATGTGGAAAGGTATACAATGTGTGACATAAATGTGTGGTCACATTTTAGAGTTTACGACCCTAGATGGATATATAAAACCTATACAACCTTATAAGATAAATAAGCAGCTATTTATCGGCATAAAGATAACACAGTTAATAATTTTTTTTAATGACAATAAATACCATTGAAAAGTTAGAATTTTATTTGTTAACAAAATAGACATTAGACACTTACCATCTAAAACCATGGGACTGCTAAGGTCAGTTTCGCGGAACGATAAACCATCGAAAGTGAATCTGACATTTGGCACATGCCATTGACATTGGCGAAGCTGGCACCGTGCCAAGTCAGAACAACACCATGGGACGAGCAAGGTCGGTGTCTAGCAATTTTCACAAATACCCTCATTCTGGCAAACAAACTTGAACCTTATTTTCAAGCTGCTAGAACCTGTGCGTGCGTCTCAGCTTACTAAGCAAGTTTTTAATAGATCCAATATACATGTGCCGTTTATGGTTTGGTTTATTTGTGTTTCAAAGATTCTGACACGTTCTAGTCAGGAGTTGATGTCTTTACTATATTTTGACTGACTTTATATAAAAGAGGACTTTTTTTTGGATTTTCGTTGGATTTAGTAATTTAACACGTTATCTTTTTGTTAGAAAGAATATATACATATATTGTGGTGTATAATCGAACCTAGTTTATAATTATTGACGTATCGAAGCTGTTGGATACTGAGATATTTTATTCGAGATTCCAGGTCTCGTTGAATTTTATTTCAATTATACTATACCGTCTAGAAGAGCGTTGATACTTTGCCGTCACTTACCTGAAAAGAAAAATTGTTATATAGTGTATGTTTTAGTGTCACAGTTGTATTTGTATAACAGGAGTTAAAAGCAAGCGGTTAGTCTTTCAGGAATGTGCTTAAAAGGCAAAAAGCCAAGATGGACGGCAACGAGATTCTGGGGTGTCACAGGCAAGCGCAACTACAAGGCGGTCTGTTTGATTGTGTGCCGCCTTTGTGATTTCGAGACAATGCAATAATTAAAAAAATAAAATAAAAACTAGATTCCTAATTAATTAACTCCGTGTTTGTACTGCAACAATCATCAGTCTCTGAAGTCGTGCCCTTCTCATAATTTTTCGCAATTCCTAGTAATATTCATAAGATATCTGCCCAGATATTTAAGGTTTCAGTTTAAATCAAATAAAATATCAAAAATGTATGACTTATTTGCTTAGCGACCATTGTAAACTAGATATACAAAGCCATGTATTTCCTTAAATGAAACTATTCTGTTTAACTAAAGCAATCAGTGTGTCTCAAATAGTTTGGTACTTTACATCCATCTTGGTCGGCCATTCTCTGGCTCAACATAAGCCTGCTCTTGACCCATAGCACTTGTCGCCAACAGAAGTGGAGCAAGCGTCGAGTTTTTCTACAGAATTCCAAAAGGATCTATGTCTTCATACTGTTATGTACATAATATGTACCTCATAAAATGTGTATTTAAGACAAACATTCGAATAAATATAGCATATCATTAAACAGCAAAAATAACAGATAATATCCTCGTGTCTTTCTTTCCTAATTCATTATTAGTACTTATCTATAAACTAGCAACCCGCACCGGCTTCGTACGGGTACAAATTATACACCTAAACCTTCCTCATGAATCACTCTGTCTATTATGGAAAACCGCATGAAAATGATAGACAGACAGACAGACGCGACGGGGGACTTTGTTTTATAATATGTAGTGATGTAATGATTGAAGAAATTAAGTGTTGTTATTAAAGAAAAACAGTTATTTTTCGTTATCTTTGACGGAGCGTTGTGGTTATCATCTATACTAATATTATGAAGAGGTAAAGTTTGTGAGTTTGGATGTTCGGGGTAATCTCCGGTAATACAGATCCGATTTTAAACATTCTTTTAGTGATCGATAGCCCATTTATCGAGGAAGGCTATAGGCTACATAACATCACGCTAAGACCAATAGGAGCAGAGCATCAATGAAAAATTTTGCAAAAACATGCCCCGTTTTTGCAAAATTTTACAAACGCAGACGAAGTTCCGCGGGTCAGATAGTATAAATCTATAGTATAGACTGGCCTAGTGGTTAGTGACCCTGACTGCTGAGCAGACACCCGGGACAAATAATTGTGTGATGACAATGATCATTTGTTCTGTATCTGGGTGTAACTTATCTATAACATGTATGTGTTTATCAGCATTCTGGTCACCATAATACAGGCTCTGCCTAGTTTAGGATCAGATGTGTCAAGTTATTATTAATATTATATACATCAGCAATCTGGTCACCATAGTTCAGATACATACGAGTAGATCAAACGACCGGTTGTGAGGTGAAGAAAAAAACTCATGAATTACGATCGAATAGTAAATTGGCCTTTGGGCGATCAATAGTAAATTGAATAGCACTGTCTGTCGAAATGTTTTTACCCACGACAAAAAAACGTGTAAGTAAAGCCTTGCTTTATATTCTAGCCAGTTGACAAATGTTCTAAGACTTATCGCAGCCAAGCATTCGTATAATTTAAGAACGATCTGTCACTAGAAGTTGTCGGCCATAGATAGATAGATAGATAGGTACTCTTTATTGCACACCAGAAAAGTATTATACAATCTGGAAATTTAATATAAAGTAACAGTACAATGGGCGGTCTTATCGAAGTCTGCGATCTTTTACAGACAACCTTAGGATGGACTATACTGTATGGGAGCAGGTAACTCGCCATCTTATCTGTCTTCCGTTTATAAATGAAACAAAGAGACTATACGTTCCACAACAAACTCAAAACAAAATTTTGAAGAACAGGTAATAAATTAGTTTACACAGCCAAACATGAAATGTAATCAACGAAGTGTGTCAGAGAAAGTGTGGTCTTGACATTAACATCCCTGGCGCAGGTCCAGTGTGGCTTGCCAAAAGCCACATATGGTCTTCTGAACCATATATGTTGTTATATTAGGTTAAATCAATAAAGTATTTTAACGCGCGGCAGAAAAGGAAGAAAGAAAAATAATTGCATGAAACACCTGCTCGATAAACAGTTGCCAAATTTAGTAGAAGGCCAGTAGAGGGCAGACAACTACTTAAGAGACAAACAAAACCATAGCTATAATAGTGAAACAACACAATAACTACATATATTATGTATTTATGAATACTAGTTTCGTACTCAATAATCTTTTTTTAAAGCCTACGTCTACAAGCTTAAAATTATATATATTATAGTATAGTGTATATCTTTAAAAAAAAATCCTGTCACGTTGTTTGTTCGCGATGAACTCCTAAACTAAAACACAAAATTACATTAAAACCGATTTTAATAAAATTTTGAGCAATGTGTCCAACTTGAGAGATAGAATAGTTTTTGTTTTTAAATTACCTAGCCACAACAACGCGTGGCAGTGTAGCTAGTGTAGTATGTACATATACGTATAGTCTACTAACTGCGAATCGTAATTCAGAGCTCAATATTAGGTCCTACTAATTATTTCTACATGGCAACATTGTTCACAGGTATCCAATATGCCAACAACACATACATGACAGCTCCTAAATTATAGTCCACATAAATATTTATCACCCATACATAAAGGAAATTATATTTTATATATGATAGGCATCAGCTATATGATAACATAATTTATGTAAGTATAAATAGCAGTGAAGAAGCCTCATTGCCTGCCTTTGTACAAAAATAGCCTGACAAATGACACAGGGCTTACCTCGATATAAATTTGTTTGCAGTGAAATGACGTAGCATAATTTACTATTGATCGCCCAGAGGCCAATTGACTATTTTGATCGTAAATCATAAGTTTTTTTCTTTACCCAACACACTAAGCGAATGCTGGGATGCATACGACACAGAACTAGCAACCCGCCTAACCATCAAGGGTAACAAAGCATATATTATATTCATTTTTTCAAAATCATCGTCATATTTCAGGCATTTTACACAAAACATTAATTATACATAAATCTTCCTTATGAATCACTCCGTCTATTGGTGAAAACCGTATGAAAATCATTTCGGTAGTTATTGAGTTTATCACGAACAGACAGACAGACGCGGCGGGGGATAAATGTGCAGAATCACATCTGTATTATCCATACATGGCTGTGTGCGGGACCAGTTAACTTTTTATATAGCTTTAATATTTCACTTTATTACATTGCGTGTTAATATCCATACATGATATTCTTTCTTATCAAAGTATTTTCACGTTGATGTTACGTGTAAATACGCATATAACTACATACAAGTAGAAGAACAATCTTTTAAAGGTAAATAGGTAATAAGGAAATGAAATTTAGAAATATTAGATACTAGCAGCGCCTCGCAGTTTCACCTGCGTAAGTCCCGTGGGAATGTCGGGATAAAAGTAGCCTATGCGTTAATCCAGGTCTCCAGCTATCTACATACCAAGTTTCATCGCAATCGATCCAGTAGTTTTTGTGTGAAAACATTACAAACATACACACAAATGTTTTCTCTTTATTATATTAGTTTAGATTATAGAGAAAACGAAAACTGGCCTTTTCGAAACCCTCTATACTTTAGGGTGGCATTCTTGAAGAATAGGGTTCACAGACGTCGATGTATGACCAATTTATATAAGTCACGATCATCGTTTCCTTTGTTTGTTTATCCTTACGAAGGCCTAAAACAATGCGAGGTTGAGCAAATTATAAGCGTACATAGTAGGCATTTATTGTCCTACTTGTATTTCAGATATAGCAAAAACCAATAAACCAAAAGGCCTATAAATTATAAATTTATCGGTAGCGACATTACCTGAGCTCCCTTCGATCCCTCTCTGGACATCTCCGAGCCTTAGCATACACTATCCCTTGAATAATGAACGATCTAGATAAATGGACGGCCAACAAGATGAAAACAGCCTCCAAGAATTCCTCGATTGAAATTATTCCCCAACTTTGTATAATATAAAAACGGATTTAATAATGAATAAAAGTATTAGCATCTTTGAAATATGTAAAATTAAGTTAATAAATAACTTAAACTTGAAAAATATAATTTTTTCGTCTGAGAACCATGCTTCGGCACGTATGGGCCGGCTCGACCGGAATGATAACACGGCCTCACAGAAAACCGGCAGTGAAGCAATGTTTGCATTGCTTTTCGCCGAGAGAGTGAGGTTACCGGAGGCCCTAACCCTTCCCTCTCCCTCTCTCCCCTCCCCACCTCATATTCACCCCTTTCTCTATTCCCACCTTAAAGGCCAGCAACACACTTGTGACTTTTAGAATTGCAGGTGCTCATGGGCGGGGTATTTTTTTTAATCAGTTTCATGAATACTCTACTAAATTATTGGTATCGGAGTCTAATTGTGATTTCACTATTTAAATACTCAAATACGGTGAATGCTATCGGACCTATGGAATATTAAAATAACGATATCCTCATTACATTTGGAACAGTTCTCCGAAATTTGATTAGTACTCTCGGGACTCTTTGGCAATAAGTATAGGACTCATGTTTCTATCTCTGTTGCCAAACTTCGCTACTGTTTTTATTTGAACAAGTTGACAGACATCTTAAACATTTAGACCAGTCTCTAATGATTTTGGTAAGTTTGTGTGAGGCGAGGCTATACACAGATATACATACATCTAGTACTCTCCGATTACAGATCTTTTACGTTTGATTGTTCAAACTGTTATATATGTAGGTGTTAAGAGACTGTGTATGTGGGTAGTCACTCTCGGAATAAACCTGTCACGAGTTACACGTCTTTTATTCACTAGTGGCGACGAGGATAAAAAGGAAGTGCGAAATATTTGATAATATTACAAATAACGTAAACTAAAATGTCTGTTGGGAAATTGTGTGAGTTTGACGTGAAAAATGGTAATTGGTCTATATATTGTGACCGAATAGAAATGTTCTTTCTTGCAAACGGGATCAAAGATGAAGTGAAGTTACCCACATTAATATCGGTGATGGGTGAAGAAGCATACGAACTTTTAGCGAATTTATCAAGCCCCAAGAAACCATCTACATTAAAATAGGATGAAGCCGTAGATCTCCTTAAAAAACATCTGCAACCGAAACCTTCGATGCTATCGGTAAGGTACAGATTTCGATTAAGGCGTCAGACGGTAGATGAATCTATCGCCGATTATGTGGCAGAGTTAAAAAAACTGGCAAGATATTGTGAATTCGGATCAACACTGGAAGAAAATTTAAGGGATCAATTTGTTTGTGGCATCGCGAGCGAAAGTACACGCCAAAGATTGTTCGCGGAGGACAGTATACCGTATAGCAAAGCGGTGAAGTTAGCTTCTACGCTAGAGGCGGCAGAAAAAAATGCAAGTATGGTAGTTAGTGGCTACAACAACGAAACGGCGTCAGTGAATAAAGTTATGACGTCATTCGAGTGCTCGGTATGTGGCGGCAACAGGCATCGTATGGAAAACTGTCGATATAAATATTTTGTGTGCAGTTATTGTCAACAGGCTGGTCATTTAAGAAGAATGTGCCCTATTAAAAAAAAAGATTATGACGTGAGAGGCGGTGACATTAAGATAAACAACGGCAGCGGCGGTCGGCAAGCGCGCGGCGGTCGCGGGAATACCGACAGTAGGCGGAGTAGGGGCGCGAGCGCAGGGGCAAATAATGACGCGCGGGCCCGACGCACAAGCGTCAATCAACGTGGACGCGGGCAGCACCAGGCCGGGGGAACCTATTATGTCAAGGAGCCAAAGGTCGAGAGCGGTGACGGTGGCGGATCAATGACGGATTATACGAATTCCGAGGACGACGATGAACAGCCTATGTTTCAAATGGGCTTAGCAAACTACAAACCGGTTTGTATATCGCTTTGCGTACATAATACATTGTTGAAAATGGAAATAGACACAGGTTCCGCACTATCGTGCATAAGCAAAGATACTTACTGTAGTTATTTTAGCGATATACAATTGAAACCATGTAATTTAAAATTAAAATTTTATGATGGTTCAATAGTTAAGCCGTTAGGGTACTTAGAGGTGTGTGTTCAATATAAAAGTATTATTAAAGTATTAGATTTATACGTAATAGATAATGGAACGACAACATTATTAGGTCGTCAGTGGCTTTCAGAATTGTGTATTGAAATACCAAAATTAAGTGTATATCACAGTAGCATAAATAATAGTGAGTACAAAGTAAATAAAAATAAAATTAATGCTATAATTTCCAGGCATAAATCATTATTTGATGGCACGTTGGGACGGTTCTCGGGAGACAAGGTGCAGCTGCACGTGCGCAGGGAGGCAAAGCCGGTATTTTGTCGAGCACGGCCCGTGCCCTACGCCCTGTGCGCGCGCGTTGACGCCGAGTTGGATGCAATGCTGCGCGCCGGCGTCATCGAGCCTGTCGACCGCTCCGACTGGGCTACGCCGCTAGTCATTGTGCGTAAGGCGGACGGAGGTCTGAGAATTTGCGCAGATTATAAGGTAACACTCAATCGTGTTTTAGAAGTGGATAGGTACCCGGTTCCAAAAATAGAGGACATTTTTAGTGACTTAAATGGGTATTGTTACTTTTCAAAGTTAGACCTCTCACAAGCCTATCAGCAACTGGTTTTAGACGAAACTTCCAGAGCATATACTGTAATAAATACGCATCGCGGTTTATTTAAATACAATCGTTTAGTTTATGGCCTCGCTTCTAGCCCAGGAATATTTCAAAAATTTATGACAAAATTATTTGCAGGTGTAGATGTAACAGTATTTTACGACGATATTTTAATTAAAAGTAAAGACTTAGCCAGTCACTTGAACACTATAGAACGCGTATTCGAAATTTTAGAAAATAGCGGCTTAAAGATAAAGAGAAGTAAATGCGATTTTTTAGTGAAGCACGTTAAATACCTAGGTTATATAATAAGTCAGGAAGGGGTTAAAGTAAACCCTGAGAAAATCCAAGCGATCGTAAACATGCCCTCGCCAACAAATGTCAGTGAATTAAAATCATTTCTAGGCATGATAAACTTTTATGGGAAATTTATAAAAAATTTATCAACTTATCTCATGCCATTATATGAATTACTTAAAAAAGGCAGGCATTACCGTTGGACAGACAGACAGAATGATGCATTTGAGAAAGTTAAAAAGTTGTTATGTAGTGCAAGTGTATTAGCGCATTATGATAGATCGCGGCCAGTAGTAGGGGCTGTGCTCGCGCAGCCTGCGCCCGACGGATCCGAGCGTGCGGTTACATATGCGTCGAGGGCATTGACCGCTCCCGAACGTCATTATAGTCAAATACACAAAGAGGCGTTAGCGATTATTTTTGCGGTAGACAAATTTCATCAATACTTGTATGGAAGAAGTTTTGTTTTACGTACGGACCATAAACCGTTGGTTAGCATTTTTGGGTCGAATTATGGTATTCCAACGACGGCGGCGAGCCGGCTACAGCGATGGGCAATTAAACTCGCGGCTTATGATTTCGAAATAGAGTATGTGAACACAGAAAAGAATACAGCAGATGCCTTATCGCGCCTAATTGAAGAACATAAGGGCGATTACCGCTCGGAAGAGGAGGCGTTGCCAGAACAAACGTACTTACATTTTGCTACGGAGGCTATGCTGTTAGATTATAAAGTATTAAAAAAAGAAACATTATCGGATCCGGTATTGAGTAAAGTTGTAAGCTTTGTAATAGACGGGTGGCCGCAAGAGCCCGAAATGCACGAACTCAAACCGTACGCTAATCGAAAAAAGGAACTATACTGTGAGCTAGGGTGCGTGATGTGGGGACACCGGATTGTGGTGCCCGCTTCGTGTAGGGATAGGGTTATCAAAGAATTACATGAAGCACACATGGGCATAGTTAAAACGAAAGCACTGGCCGTTACGTGTGGTGGCCTGGGATAGATGAGGCGGTGGAAAGGGCGTGCCGTGAATGTGCTGTGTGCGCGGCGGTGGCGGACGCGCCGTCCGTAAGCGCACCGCGCGCATGGCCTTGGCCAGACAGACCGTGGTCACGGCTGCATCTTGATTTTTTGGGCCCAATAGCAGGAGTCACGTATTTAGTTGTAGTTGATGCGCGCTCAAAATGGATTGAGATCACTAAAACGAAACGTACAACAGCTCAATCAGTAGTTTCAGTTCTGTGTGAAATGTGGTCTAGGTTCGGATTACCGAAACAAGTTGTTAGCGACAACGGACCCCCTTTTTCGAGCGAAGAATTTAAAAAATTTCTTAAACAGAACGGTATCGATCAATTATTTTCTGCTCCCTACCATCCAGCCTCTAATGGAGCTGCCGAGAACGCGGTTAAAATTTGCAAACGCACAATTCGGAAGGCAATAAAACAGAACATTGACATTGAAACGGCCTTGTGTAGATTTTTGTCAAATTACAGAAATACGGAACACTATACGACGGGGGAAAGTCCGGCTCAGATACTTTTAGGGCGGAGATTGCGGATGCGTTTAGATATGTTGAAACCGGAACGATCTACCCGAGTAAGTCAGAAACAAGCTCGCAGTGAAGAAGTTGCGGGGGGCTCGGCGCGAGAACTGGAACCCGGGTAGTTAGTGTGGTACCGAGATTATCGGGGAGGCGACCGTTGGCTCGCTGGTCAGGTTGCTGATAGGTTAGGAAGTAGAGACTATAACATAAGATCAGGGAAAGGAACCGAGGTACACAGACATGTAGACCAGTTAAAGCGCAGACACTCGCAACATAATACTGCAGAACCTCCGTCCGAAACGCACACTAGAAGTTCACGTGGGTCTCACGTAGTACCCGTTAGCTTAGAAACTTCACCCGCGGAGCGACTCGATCCGGGCTCGGGGTCGCCGGGAGCGCATACGGTAAGCCAGGTCACTGGTGAGCCTAGCGCGCCGGGGAACCATCCGGATGTGCCAACCGAACGATCAATTAGGTTACGAAAACCTCTGGTACGATTCGGAATAGACGAGTATTGTTAGATTTTTTTTTATTAGTATTAAGTATTGTTACATTTTTTTTTTTAAGATAAGTAGTAATTAAGGGTGGAGGTGTTATATATGTAGGTGTTAAGAGACTGTGTATGTGGGTAGTCACTCTCGGAATAAACCTGTCACGAGTTACACGTCTTTTATTCACTACAAACAATGGCCCGAAACGATCTCTCTGGAGATGCGGGTTTGCCACAGACACGACAAGGGACAAATTTTCTGTTTAAAATATTTTTAAAGCAGAAACTAATTCAGTTGGTTTGTTCTAGACCCTTGGAGATATCACGACTGTGTTTATTTTAGCGAAGATAAAATACTGCTTAAATTTATAAGAAAGTCGTGTCTAGATAATATACTCATTAAAGCACAAGTACGCACCAAAACTTTTTAGGTATTTTATACAGGCGTTGCCATGTGTAAATGAATTATCTCAATTTCATTATCTTCTTGCAAATAGTTTCCACAAAAATAAGTAGGCCATTGGAACCGCATTGTTAAGATGTCGATGGAATACAGCCAACATTTCCAAAAAAAGCTACAACATTCACCATGTTGTAGCTTTTCCATTTAATGACCCAAATCAAACACATTCTCTTAGTATTGAAAGTTAAAAAGTAGGTCTAAAAATTAATAAAGAAAACCAAAATGATGATCAACAGCAGGAAAGGGATATCAATAAAAACGGAAAGCCGCTAGACTACATAAACCACTACATATCCTACTAGGAAAGCAATCATCAAGCAAGTAAGCAAGTAACGGTGAGGAGGAAGTAGACGACGAGTAAACATGAACTGGAAAAAGTTTTGGTCTTTAAAAGAAATCATGACAGGCGCCTTCTCCCCTCCACCTTAAAAATTACTGTTCTTGATACTTGTATTTTACCGACCTTCACATATGGATGTTAAACGCAGTCAAATAATATTAAAATAAAATCCAAACTTGTGACATGTCAAAGCGATGGAAAGGACTATAGTAAAAATTAGAACGACTTTGGACGAGTGAACAATCAATCGCGTGTGCCCTTGCCGATGTCCTTGTCTTGCACCACCACCATTAAATTTAATTTTTTTTATCTATATCAAATGAGAATTTTCATGGCTTTCTAAAGCTTAATGATGTCACTGAAAAAGAGAACTTGTAGATACTAACCCCATTTAAAGAACTTAAAATGATACCGATCTAAAGTTCGACCCACCTTTCTGACATAGACATCTTAACTGGTAGAGATACACAGAATATTGAGAACTAAAATTAGGTAACTTTGGAGGAATAAATATATCAAAATGTCAGAAACTTTAACTTACAAAATATCGCAAAAGTTGTTTAGAATATTTCAGTTACAAGCCGCGGTATTATTCAAGGCTACATCTAATTTAGAAATCTTATTTATTTTACATTTTTAGAGCTCCATTTCTCAAAGGTGAAAGGGAACTCTTACAGGATCACTTTGTTGTCCGTCCGTCTGTCTGTCAAGTCTGCCTTTTTCACAGGAACCAGTAAAGGCATCGAGTTGAATTTAACAATTTTTAAGTCAGCTGTACCTTGAAGCTGTAAAAAAATCAAGCTTTCAAGTCAACGCAATCAAAATATACAACCATTAAGCCTTAAATTTTAACAAATTTGACCATAGAAACCTATAGGGTAATTCCTATTGACCAAGGATAATAAAATTTAGTAAGAAGGAAGGTCTGGCAGCACACACAATAATTTGTTATTATTTCACATCGAAAAATAGTTTTTGTGATTGTTTGTAATTAAAAAACTTTTATATTTTGTAATTAGATAGTTTGCGTTAATCAATGTATGGGATAGTATTGTTAGAACTGCAAAGTTAAGTTTGTTTTTCAGAAAAGATGGGCAAAAATCTTCAAAAATTAATTTCCGAGATGGACGTACTATCTACATACAATTTTGGTTAACCTACCCTCGGAGCGGCGTCAGACTCACACTTGTCCGGTTTCTTTTGTTGTTTAAGCATATCGACGGTCCCTATCTATATAAAGCTATGTCAAAAGTTGGTTTTTTATTTTATAATTAGCTTCTGTTTACTAATACGCATATAACCATATATTTAGTGTGTTGAAATAAGTAAGACTTGACTGTTAAAAGCTTCCTTTTCAGAGTTAGTGTAGAAACCATAATTTGTAAATTGTTAAGAGAAACACTATTCCAAACTAATAGGTAGTTTAGTATATACGAGTATATCAGCAATGAAAAATGTATTTTTTTTTTACGTCAGATCCGTTTTAAAACGCTCTCCTGTAAACCACGACTTTTGATATGTCGCTTTGTACGTAGTGACCGTCGAAATATGTAGCTGTCAAATGGCCAAGTCTCAGAGCAAGAATCTGACACAGTTTTTCTATGTGTATTGCTATTCTGTTATTTGTATTCATGCGATCTTTACAAAAGGGATCAAGATCACCATCAAAGAGCTACTGTGGAAGTCGAAATTCCGTTGCGTCTTCTTTTTACCCTTTGTAGGCGCTTGTTTATTTAGGACCCACACTTTTGTGGTTCATACTTTTATATTTCAGTATTTCCGTTTTATATTCCCAACCTGTCTGTTTACAGGTCTTTTGTACAAAACAATTATTTCCCGATGACGTGCTTCGAATTTATAGCGTTGTGGTAAATTGATTATTCAATATTGAATTTGTGAATGTGATATCAAATGGAATAAATAGGCGTAGTATTAATGGCTAGGACGAAAGACTATGAATCAAGTTTTTGTAGTTTTAAAACCAATCCAGCACAATAAAGACGTGAACCTGTTATTAATACAAGCATTAAAGTTCTCGTAAAGATAGGATTGTCGTCATACGATTGTTTCCATATTTAATACCAAGTTCGTAGGCAGAAAACAACCAGCCTGTAGAACATCTCAGTCAACCTTTTTCCATTATTTTATTTTGCGACGACCACAGCGAGCTATGGCCGTCAGAGTCATAAGGGGATACCGCACGGTTTCCTTTGAAGCGGCGAGTCTCCTAGCCGGAACTGCACCATGGGACCTTGAGGCGAAGACCCTTGCGTCGTTATACCAATGGCGCAAGGAGCGGGACCTGGGACCCACACCTCAGGAAACTGAGGTGCAATGGTCTCAGCTCCGTCAGGTCCTAATGGCAGGGTGGGGAGAGCGACTTGAGCGACCAAGCGCTGGGCACGCCACAATTGTGGCGGTAACACCCATCATGGAGGATTGGCTCGAGAAGCAGCACGGCAGCCTCTCCTACCGGCTGACGCAGGTTCTGACAGGCCACGGCTGTTTCGGCAAGTACCTGTATCGCATAGGCCGGGAGCCAACGTCTGCGTGCCATCACTGCGGAGGCTGTCGCGAGGATACTGCACTCCACACGTTAGTGGAGTGCTCAGCGTGGACGCAACAACGCCGTGACCTCGCGGCGGCTATTGGAATGGGAAGCCTCTCACTGGAGACCATGGTTCTGTCTATGGTCCAAAGTGAGAGTGCGTGGGCATCCGCTGCCTCTTTTTTTGAGGAAGTGATGTCAGCTAAAGAGGCAGCGGAAAGGGAACGGGAGAGGGCTAGTACTCTCCCGTCCCGAAGGAGAGGTACCAGGCGCCGGAGAGCGCAGAACGATCTCCGGCCTCCATGAGCGCTGGCCTGGGGGTAACGGGTGAGGCTGCCCGTTACTCTAGCAGAAGCAGGCCTGAGACGGTGGCGCGCCGTGTTCCGCGCGCGCCTCTCTACACTGGAAGGGGGTCAAGGCCCCCCGCTCGCAAGGGCGTGGCTGCCTTTTGTTTAAGAGGCGGCCAAGGTCTGCCAGGGTTCTCGGGGACTTCCTTCCTAGTATATACCCGAGTCCCTGGCAATAGACTCTTTTTTTTTTTTTTTAATCCCTATTTGTTTAAGGAGGGCTTTATCAAAATGATAATGTTGCCCTCATAGGTGGTACACAGAGAACTTAGATCCTATTTTTTAAAACTAAAACAAACATATTATATATTAGCTTTGCACTATCAGACAGAGGAGATGGTAATATACTTATATAGTCGCTAACATTGTGGTTGTCAAGCTTAAGTTTTTCTCTTTAGGCTTCGCTCCGGACGCATTCCATGAGTATGTGATGGATATCCTCAACGGTGCCGCATATGGTACAGTTCGGTGACTCGACTTTGCGCATCATGTATGCGAACTTCTTTAATGGAACGTGGCCGGAGCGCAGCCTCAAAGCTGTAACTATGTTATAAATAAAGTGAACGAGGGAGACTAGGCTTAATATTAATAACATCGTTGTTAATTAGCTCAGAAGGAGCACTATATGAAGCCAAATGTTTGGCTACAGTGTTCTTACATTCTAATGGGTGCTCTATAGGAGCTGTCAGGTTAGCCAAGTTCTTGGCTATTATTCTAAAATAATATGATAGCGAAACAGCTATTTGTCTTTTAAAATAATACGGCAGATAATAACTATCTGTGGTCAAAAAACTATTATCGTAGACAATCCTATTGATGTCAATTAAATGAAATTTATTATAAAATCTACCATTAATTTGGCTTGTTAAATTAAACATAGTCATGTTTAAATTAATCCAAATATTTTTTTCATGTTTATGTCATGTAAATAGTACTATTTTATTTGCATTGAGTTCCGATAATTGTTCAAAGTATTTTATAATTATTTTTTTTTACAGTACCCCTATTGCCACTGAAAATTATGTGACTAGTATTTGTATCAAAATTTGCACTAATAGCCTTTTCTAGAATCATATTATATGCTAGGTTTGGCATACAAAAGTTGCTAAATGAATATTCCTTCTTTGAGTTTGTCATTAACATACCTAAACCTTTACCTTTACATTATATTACTATTGGTACTGTACAATTGATATTGACTGGTTGTTTTGCCATTCTGGAAATTAACTACATAATTGTTATTTGCTGTCAATATCCTAGGGGCACATGTTACAGGCAAACTGTCTAAAAAACTAGACGTTTCATTGTGGTTTTCAGACAACAACAATGAACTATACATATAAGCACGATTGCTACCGTTGCCTTAATCGCTTTATTTATGTTTACAATCACCTAATATCATGCAGAAAGGTTCTACAACAAAGCTTCAGTTGCAGTTGTTTTGAGGGCATTTACTATACTTCATCATAAAGCATATCTATGAGTAGGCAGTAAGAATGTTTTAGTAGTGGTAATAAAAATGTATTATGTACTTTACTTTCCTTAGATAACAACACTAATACTTGAGCTCACGGTAAAAGCACGTTTAGAACAAAATCAGCTTGTCGCGCGACTTTACGCTATTAAGAACGTTATACCTTGAGCTTAGGGATTATAAAAATGTCGACATTTTGTACGTAATTAAAATGAGTTCATTCTGTACTATTTTATGAGTGCGTGGAAGTGATGACTGAGATATGGCTATTAAGTTAAAGTTCATAAAAAGGTTTCAAGTCATAAATCGAGTTATTTAGAAAGATTACTTTTGCTACTACAAGGAAGATATATAATGTATAATAGTTCTTGTTACTGTAACAAAAAAGTGACAACGGGCTATATTGTATAATACAGTCTGGAGAACCACCAAGACTGGAGGAGGACTTGGACAACTGGCGAGCGTAGAGTTGGACATCCACGCACTAGATAATGTGGACCTGAAATCTGATTGAAATGACAGGGAGCCATTGGATGAAGACATACCGCACTTTTTCGTATTTTTAGGAAAGGTATATTTCTAAAAAAAAATTCCTAAATCAGCTACATTATATATCTATTATAAGACTTAGCGGCAGTAGCGTATGGCTCAGGCATCGGACTTGCGATCAAGTGGTTGCGGGTTCGAACCCCACCCAGTACTCTACCGTCGTGAACCCAAAGCACCTAACCTAACACAAGCATTCAGCTTAGCTGGAGGGATCAACAAGAATACTAGTAATGTTTGACCCACGTTGCTAGTATTCTTTAAAAAAAAGTCTGAATAGTTACAAAACTTGGGTGAAGAAGTAAAAACTTATGCATATGTATACAGAGAATTGCTTCTTCGTCCACTCGTGGTCACGAGTGGACCGCACGGTCGATCGACCGTGGACGATCGGTGCAATTCGATCGAAACATGGGGAAACCAAAAGGTAAGGTACCTTTTAAATATCATCGCGATTAAGTCCCGAATTACACATCTAATATGTATCAAAGTCGCGAAAGTTTAAAAACAATCATTGCTTCTTAAGTAAACGTAGCAAGCTGTAACATAAGAGAACAGAGTATACCTGCATGAATAACGCAAGATGGATGAAAGCACAAACAAAGCCGCAGGTGTTCCTCTACTACAATCAATCGCTACTGCACAATAAATAAACATTCATATTGCATAAAAGTTTCTTAATTCCATTTTTTAACTAAAAATTAGAGATGTTATAAGCTTAACGTGCGTATCTGTGTGCCTGTCTGTGGCATCATAGCTCCTCAACGGATGGACCGATTTTGATTTAGGTTTTTTTATTTGAACGGTGAATTGATCTAGTGTTCTTAGATATAATTTAAATATATCTGTTCAGCCGTTCGAAGAACATCATCTCATTTTTAATCGTTGAAGGGATTATCGAGTCAGGGGTTTTTTAAATCTATTTCTGTTGTTTTTTAACGTAACGATTAAGTAAAATCAAACATGACAATGGTGATGAACGGATGAATTAACCTGGCAATTCCGCTATAGTCGGAGTCAACTGCCTGGATTACACAGGAGACCGCTAAACAGAAATATTACTCACTAGCATAGTTTTGTATCTGTAGTAGTAAATGTATAAAAATCAACCTGTGTGCGCCCACTGGTTGAAATTCGACTATAATCATAATTATTATTATATGTCGAAGATAGAGAAAATTAATTCCACTTTATTTTATTTGTAGCAGTAAAGCTCGTCAATAGACACTAAACGAAACGAAAAAAAAAAAATCCTTTGACAAGGGAAGAAAAAATAATGAACTGTTTTGTATTTGCCTAATTAAATATAGACAGGGCCGTATACTCCGTTTTCTTAATTAGTTGTAAATAAAATGAAGATCGAAGTTTGATTTCTCCTAGTCCCATATAAATTATAACCCATTACATAAGACTTAAACCAAGGCAAAAGAACATATTGGAAAACCAAAATAAAACGGGCTTTATCTGCTGATAACTACGCTGCCCTATTAAAAGTTACAACTAAAAGGTGACATAATCCATAAGCCTCGAGCAGACAACTATACACAGGACAGTGAAACGCCATTACCGATGAAGCCGCAGAACATTTGGTTGAAAGTTTGAGACTACGGTGCCTGTAACTTGGGTTACGAATAATCTATATATAAACTATATATATATATATATATATATATATATTAGGATTATAAAAAACTTGTCATTTTTATCTGGTTACTTTACAGAGAGTTTAGTTTCTTGCTTTTGTTGCATTTTTTGTTCAAGTAATGGGTGGGTACACGAAATGTTTGAACGTTAGATTGTTCTTGATAATTAAATACATTAGGCATTTTATCAAAATGTACATATTTTTGTATCTACATAATCTTTCACATATGTAAGTACTCGCAATTGCTGCTGTAGTTGATGTCTAATTTATAAAAATAAATGTATGTTTGTTCGTATATTATGAGCTGCCGTACCGTTTATCCTATCACCATGAAATGTTGCCAAGGACACAGAGAAGGATATATAGTACTTTTCGTATAGAAAAAAGTACAATTCTCGAGGGATGGAACAATAACTTTTAAGCAAACGAAGCCGCAGGTGGTAAAACCTAATCATTTATAAAGTGCAATAGCCATCCACGACAATCATAACCAAATTGCTCATTTTGAGTATAAAGAGTAACGCTTACCTGAAAAGAGGCTAGTGTAAGTTCTACCGCTCCAAATCCAGGAACTAATAAAGTTAAAATGTGCCCGATATCGCCGACGACGACAAAAAGTTATATTTTAAGTTCATTTGTATAAAATTAAAATTTAAAGTAAACATAACAACCTACAACAACAGTCGTAACATTAAACTATTTATGTTAATACAACAACACCTTCTTTGTACCCTATGCATTAAATAATGGTGCGGCCACTTTTTGAAAATGCTACAATCACATGCCTGTAGCTACGGTAAAGATCCTACCTATATCTGATCTTACCAAACATAGTATTGAGAATTTCTTTCATTTTATAGAGGAAATGTAATAGAAGAGAAAAATCATTTATGTACTTAAAACTTCAAAGTCCAAATAAAGCGGTATCTAACAACAATACTTCTCTAACACCTTCACTTTCCAAGCTGCCAAGAGACAGCGAGACTAGACAGCTTTGCAGTTTACTTAACTAATGAAACTCGGACGGAGACTAGGAACGGAGGTGACATGAAGGTGCGGAGGGAATAAATAGCTGTAAAGCTTTAGTGAAAACTCAAATAATACCAACATTTATGTTTTAGGGGAACAGCAGAACTCATAGACTTGCTACCTTAGTGCTTTTACGAAATGAAGCCAATTCGAAGGTTCATTTGAAAAAGACCCACTTATGGTAAGCGGTTGCAAAATAGATTAGGGAAACTCGGGCTAAATTGACTTCAAAATTCCAGATTAAATCCCAATCACCTTATCAAGGATACCGATTAAAAAATGTTCTAGGGACTCTGTAGTAAGACGATTATAGAAGAAAGGTTTTCGAGTAGCGACCACGGATTGGAAAGGTCCAATCTCTAGATGGTCCACAGACTAATCAAAGTGGTGATGCAAAAACTCATATTTCTGGAAGTCTTTACGAAAGGCCTAATACGTAATACTGACCGGACTTCCTTTACTCTCCGTTATACCTTAAGTTAGAAACGCTTTCTTGAAGTCTTTTCACCTAAAGTATGTTTGATCCTTATCAATTAATTAACTATTATTCAATGTATTCCCAAGTCCGTGCTCATAAAATATATAATTATATTAATTCAGGTATCCAGCTATCTACATACCAAGTTTCATCGCAATCGGTTCAGTAGTTTTGGCGTAAAAGAGTAACAAACATCCATACATCCTCACAAACTTTCACATTTATAATATTAGTAGGAAGTAGGATGTACTAGTAAAACCAAAACTAGTGCAATTTAAACAATATAAGGCACCTGTAAGATTTTATGCATGAGAGATATTCTACAAGAAGTTTAAACTCATATTCAGAAGATAAAAATAAAGCGATTAGTAATATCGATAACGGATATTCGCTTTTACGAGCGCAGAGTCCACGCGCTATATTCTGCGTCCTAAAATAACTGCCATAGCAAGCTTTCACTGTTTGATGTCCAACTTACACGGACCACACAAGTAAGTGGTTACTTGTGTGCTCCGTGTAAGTTGGAATTACATTATATTATGTCACTAAAGTGGCAAACAATGAAATAAAAAAGGTAAAAAAAAAAAAAGATTTTTACTTGTGTTTGACTTTGAAATGCTATTTTTAGATTTTCCCACGAGGAAATTATCAAAGTGTTTGTCCGAGAGAAAACGCAAGATTAAGCAACCTGAATTTAAAATCAAAAAAATAATACTAACTAATTTATTGACTGAGTTTAATAACTTTCACATTCATAACATTACAAAGACCATATTTTAGGACCAGTCGTAATTTTGAAGACTATGTACATCAGACATACTATCCAAATGACATAACTCTTATGAAGAAATGTAGCACTGGCTTCCTTTTAAAAATTTAAATACATAAATGAGATAATTATATAAAACACGATATTCATAAACAAGAAAAAATTGTGAGCCACAAGCACTTCCTTTTGCCATTTGCAAAACACCTCACTTACCTCTTTTGCAAAACACACATCTCGACACCACGGCACATTTTTGTCTTCCTTTCCCTTATTAACGTAAAAGCAATTATTTATTATCCTTACCTTTGATTTGCTATTATCCGCACTTAGTGGTAATCTACTTATAAATTCATAAATTATACTTCAAGGGTACTCTCGTATAAATTAAAGCATCCTTGAATATTCATTCAAAGAATAATAATAGTTTAGGACGTATGACACAGCGCTATCTAGAATAAAACTAAGCAGAGCCCAAAATGGGTTGTAAAATACGGATAAATATAGGTAGATTACTTACATAAAAACATCCAATATTAATGCAAAAATTAATTACATATTTTACGAGCTTATTTTACACGAGTCAAATTTTAACATTGTATTCCCTAATTTCAAAATTATAACAGGTTTAAACATTCGCATTTGCATTTCAACAAATTTAACATTCCACGTTATTAACATTAGCTACCATGAGCTTGATGAAACTTGTATAAAGGTAAAGATTTAAAAACTATAACATAAAAGATACTAAACCGATAAAACTGATATAGATAGATAGATTACACTTTATTTGTACACCAGGGTAAAACAGAGAATATGTAATAAAAGATGTATCTTATAAATAGTGTACAAAGGGCGGCCTTATCGCTTAAAGCAATCTCTTCCAGGCAACCTTGGGATGGACTGGAGTTATTTTATTAAACAGGTGGTAATCGTTGACGTTAAATTAAAATGTAGTTAATGCTTATCATCTGTTACATACATACAATACTCAAAAAATTATACCTACTTATACTTACTCAAGTACTCTTATATACATAAATAAAAATACATATTTACCCACAAATAGACATACACATATACACAATAAATAATGTATACATCATATTTTAAATATAGTTTGATAGTGACAGATAATACTCTTGTAACATTGTTTTGAACTTAGCTAACGATTGTGCTCGTCTGATGGCAACAGGCAGTCCATTCCATAAACGCACGGCTTCCACAGTAAATGATTTGTCATAATATATAAGTGAAAAAGTTTCGGATCATATCAGAAAGAAGAAATTAAGATTAAAAACTGCATGTGTGCGTCGGTTCACAACACATCCGTGTCCGGCGACACAATAGGATAGCATTAGTTAAGATAATCTGCGCTGTACACCGAAACCCTTGAGCTATTTATGTGCAGCTCGGACACCGGATTAAAGCCACTGAGGTTACACACCGCAAAAAAGAAATAGTATAGTTCCTCCTTTATTAACGGAACTTAATTTGAAATAAATTCCTCTTATCTTACAACACAGGTAATTGGAACGGTTCCGGAACCGTTTCAAAGCATAGTTGTATTTCCAAATTACGTATAATACTTTAATGAAAAAACATGTATTGTAAGTACTTCCACTTTAACGAGTTCAACATGTCAAGGGCCAAGTATCATCCTGTGATTCTGTCATGATATATCTGTCATATTGATGATTCTATGTACGCGTTGTTTAAGCAAACGCACAAACAGGAATATGTAATTTGGAATACTTAAAGTTTATATGTTGAAAAAGTAAAGATAGCTCAAATTTTTAAACAATACAAAGTTAAAAATTACGTAATCGGTATCGGTTTCATAAAGCTATCGGGTTACAGTTTATTTTTTTACCCGTCACGGTACAAAAGTCTATAAAATGACAGTTCAAGTTATACTGGTCAATGAAATAAAACAAGACAACGGTCGAAATTTGACCGCCAGGCGATCTCTAGTAATAATAAAACCTTAATCGAAGCCTGAAAAGTGAAACCTTTTCCAAGACGCGTGATCACAACCGTGTATATTTTCTAATATAATAAATCTAAAGTTTGTTTTTTACTACTACAGTACTCGTACCTAACCATACAAGCGGATGTAACTGTGGGAAACGGCTAGGTTTTAATAAACATTTTCCGACATCAGCCTGTATTAAGTGGAAAATAAACGGGAAAATCTTGACTCGAAAAAACGAGGTGCATCAAGGTAATGCAAGCAAGATTTTCTCTTCGAGTCCACGAGGATTAGATTTATTTCATACTTTCAAAACTACTTTGAAATAAAAGCACTAAACAGTTATTCAAAACTATAACGCAAAGAGAAATGGAAGAACATACATACAGTTCACAATATTACAGCAACGCGGTAACAGCCAGGCTTGCGACCGTGGGCACTAAAAAGTACTACAAAGAGAGGAAAATATAAAAACGCTGAATACAATGCGATACAATGCCGGATAAACTAGTTGCCAACCTAGCTAACAACACTCCGAAATTTCGAGAAGGTCGGCACTAAATATCGTAATATGTATTAGGGACTTTGTTCTAATGTACGAGTATATCTATACATTCATACGTACGCGAAGAGAATTATTTGTACCTATGCATTTAAAAAAATCCACCAAGGAGAAACATGAAATTTGGAATTCTTCAAGTTTATACATATATGGAATGTGCAGAAAGCTACATTTTTAAACAATGTGTTACAAATTTAAAAATTTCGTGAAATCGGCTACACACGTCCAGTGTAATATGTTGACCTGTCATGTTACGGGTAAGGTATACTGGCCAATGAAATAAACCGAAATAATTAAAACTTATGCTCTTAATTATCTTCTTCAAGGTAAGGTCGCATGAGCTCAATGGGTAACACTCAAGTAACACCGTTGATTATATGAGTGTTTATCGGCACCAATTAACGCTTACAAGGAGACCTGCAACTGCAATATGCTAATTTTACAAGTTGAATTCTTTTTCATAATACTAGTTACAAATATGGAAACAAATACTATGCAAACTGCAATTTAAATAATCAGCAATTTAGTGCAAGTCGAAACTAAACCAGGATGCAGAAGGCAGACCTTTGAGATTATATCGTAAATATGAAATAATGTTCAACAGGAACCAAAAACTGTACCTACTAAGTGTATTATTATTGTCTAAGAATAGAAACATGTTTCATTTGTCCTTCGTCGTAATACAAGGTCACTAAGAAAATAATCCAAGGTCTGAGCATCGACTTATATAATTTGTATAAGCTTCTTACACGCGCTTTCTAAATGCATACAACTTAAAACTTAACTAAGGGATTACTTAAATATTATATATACTTATAGTCAAATCAAAAAGTAATTAACTTCTGTTCACTAATTCACTCGATACTTGAAAAAGTTAAAGAAGCGGAATATTATTCATTTCGCTTTTTAAAGTGCGGCGTTGAGAAAAAGAGCCAGCAACTTTCATTAAATCTTCAATATATTTTATAAAAAACAATAACCATGACGCCATTTTGAGTACGGACCTCATGCCTAAAATTCCTTCTACAATGAACAAAGTATACAAATAAATGAAACAAAACATTTTCCAAGAGGCTCTATAGTTTCGCACAACTTCTAACAAATTGGAAAGATTGAAAAAACCAATACAAACTTTGAGCATCACAACATTGATCGTGGAAACATTTCGAAAGTCTCACAAAACCTCCAAGCGGCTCTCCTATATCATCATTATGCAATAACGCGCTGAAAGTACTGAAATCGCAAGTACAGAGATCGCGTATTTTACGTAGTAGTGTCCGCATCAAATAGATATTTGTAGAAAGGAAAAAAAACCATGACCTTTGCCACTGGTGTTTGTCCATTAGTGCCTACAAAGACCTCGAATTTTGTGTTTGGAAGTCGGTGGCGGCTCCGCGGCCGTTAGTTGCGTGCCGACCGCCGACGCGTCCATACGTCCACGATCACTCCCACACCCTAGGAGAAAACCCATCATACGTAAAAGTTGCATACAGTGTATAAACAACCCCTGTGCCAGTGTCGTTTTTTTTATGTAGCACCGTGATGTCCCGACATAACAGGCTACTTGGCTAGTTTGTTCGCACCAATGACAGCATCGCCGTAGTCGAGGTAAATATTGACGGTACCCGGAACTCCTCTCGCGACCACCGTCCGGTGCCAGATAAGTATTTGCAGAGCGTTCTAACTGCGTCCATTCCATTACCAACACGATTTATTTGCATATTTCCAGGACCATTGAAAACAAATACGTTTTGTCGCGTTCATATAAATGTTATATAGAAGCAACCGCAACCTTATTTAATTAACGACAGTTAAATTGTAGTGTTGTTGAGAAAATAATTAAGTATTGATATAGGTTTAGAATATATAATATCTCATTAAATAGGTGTGAACTGGTTTCTAGCGTTCAATATGTAAATGAATTGTCCGAGTTTAACAGGAGCGGCTACACTGAACCTATGGGGTGCGCACAACATTGCAGCCGAATGTATATGTACTAGTGTAGTATTTTATATTTCACGGTTAAAGTTCCAGACAGCCTTACGTAAGCTTTCGACTGATCCCCCGCCCCCACTTATGTAACTGTCCGATTTGGATGGATTTTATCTTTTGGGATTCAATTTTAGGGAATTTAGATTTTTTTATTGGAAAGTAGCTATCTTCCCTCGCACTCGATCTTATCTACCGATTTGGGAACTCCGTTCTAGTTTGAGAATTTAAATTAATACGGGGACGTATTTTATCGCGCAAATTTTTTCCCACTCTTGCCTCATTTAAAGCCTTTGTCTTTGTTTTAGTAAAATAGTGGAACTGGCGAGAGCAGGCTTCGGAATCTTATTTCGGTATATAGGTCGTAGCAACCTTGCTACTGATGTTATTGTTGCAAAGCGAGGCACGTTGTTATTACGAATGTGTATTAAAGCCAGACATTCGATAGTAGAAGTAATAGGACTAATGCAATAGTATTGCGTCCCTGATAATTTATCTCAATGAAAATTGCATCTGTAATTATATACTTATCTATCGCCGCTCAGCCTGTTTGCCAAAAGATGTATATCTGTGTTGAATATATGATTGCAACAGAGATGAATGAGGAGTTACGATCAAATCAGTATTCAAATAGAAGTGAAATAATGAAAATTCACCTGATTTTTATCTCAAGGACAATGAAAGTCGTTGGTTTGTGTACAGTGAATTAGAGTTGAAAAATGTCGACAGTTTTATATGAGATAAGCTTTCAAATCTATATTAAAGTATAGAGGAAGTGATAAAACAGAATCAATATTCGTAATCATATACTTTTGAAACAGTTAGGATTCGATAGTACCGCTTAGAGCAACCACTTCAAACATTTTACACTTATTATCAGTTACGCGCAGTTTACGACTACCGTCGGGTATTGAAATGGAAAATAAAACGACTACAAAGGTTAAGTACCCATTCCACAAGAAAAAAGACCCTTAATTTCCTTTTATATCATATACGACCAGATTAATTTAATACGACACAATTTGTTACGGTACAAAACGTCGGATGCGGTCAAGATATTTGAGCAATAAAGTCGAAAAATTAAGGCCTAACATAAAACGGAGGAAAGGGAACATATGACGCATAAAAAATTACTAAAAACGTCAGTAAGGGCTCAACGCTCGATAAGAAGCTTCAAATTATCTATTCCATTACGTCGGACTGGCTATATCAATACTGGCCTAGGGAGAAACTTCTGTAAAAAGCCCTCGCCTAATTCGTTATACAAAGTGTATGTAGCCACAATTTAAATACATCTCGTTGTTAACATGTAATGTTAAAGGGCACTGGAGTACTAGAGAAAATTATTGACTTGGGGTTTGTCACTGTGTTCTTGACCTTGGAACCGTGTGGCCAACCGCGAATACCAGCACGGTATTAAATGAATGGATTCGCAGCTCACGCAATACAGCATGGAACCGTGTGGCCAACCGCGAATACCAGCACGGTATTAAATGAATGGGGTCGCAGCTCACGCAATACAGCATGGAACCGTGTGGCCAACCGCGAATACCAGCACGGTATTAAATGAATGGGGTCGCAGCTCACGCAATACAGCATGGAACCGTGTGGCCAACCGCGAATACCAGCACGGTATTAAATGAATGGGGTCGCAGCTCACGCAATACAGCATGGAACCGTGTGGCCAACCGCGAATACCAGCACGGTATTAAATGAATGGGGTCGCAGCTCACGCAATACAGCATGGAACCGTGTGGCCAACCGCGAATACCAGCACGGTATTAAATGAATGGGGTCGCAGCTCACGCAATACAGCATGGAACCGTGTGGCCAACCGCGAATACCAGCACGGTATTAAATGAATGGGGTCGCAGCTCACGCAATACAGCATGGAACCGTGTGGCCAACCGCGAATACCAGCACGGTATTAAATGAATGGGGTCGCAGCTCACGCAATACAGCATGGAACCGTGTGGCCAACCGCGAATACCAGCACGGTATTAAATGAATGGGGTCGCAGCTCACGCAAGACAGCATGGAACCGTGTGGCCAACCGCGAATACCAGCACGGTATTAAATGAATGGGGTCGCAGCTCACGCAATACAGCATGGAACCGTGTGGCCAACCGCGAATACCAGCACGGTATTAAATGAATGGGGTCGCAGCTCACGCAAGACAGCATGGAACCGTGTGGCCAACCGCGAATACCAGCACGGTATTAAATGAATGGGGTCGCAGCTCACGCAAGACAGCATGGAACCGTGTGGCCAACCGCGAATACCAGCACGGTATTAAATGAATGGGGTCGCAGCTCACGCAAGACAGCATGGAACCGTGTGGCCAACCGCGAATACCAGCACGGTATTAAATGAATGGGGTCGCAGCTCACGCAAGACAGCATGGAACCGTGTGGCCAACCGCGAATACCAGCACGGTATTAAATGAATGGGGTCGCAGCTCACGCAAGACAGCATGCCTGGATTTTGTAATATATTTGTATTCGTGTCGTTTTAAAATCACTAATGACCGTTCAGAGGTAGACATCCGACCATAACTCATTAAATGATAACAACAATGCTAAGCATCGAAGGATTTTATTTTCTTTTTATTATAGCCCTAAAGCTCGTCCAAAGCTAGTAAACAAACTGACATCTGCAATCGCAAATCGCAACCCTATTGAATCAGATATATCTTAGGCCGGCTTGCACGATGTAAATAAAATAGTAGGACCGAAAGAGGTGAGACTTATTATTTTTTTGAACATTTGTACAGAGTGAAACCTCCGTCCTTATGTTATTCTGTGCTGAGGAGTTTTCAAGAGCAATAAACATTGTTCAGGTCAAATTTCTGGCCGATGCAAACTTTCGCCATTTATTACACCAAGTCGACGCACTAGGGCAATAAACTCATTTTTTTCTGCGTAAATTATACTAAAGAACCGAAGAAATCCTATTACACGTAAAATGTAAGCAATTTGGATTATGAAGAACAAAGATTATAATTTAATGGGCAAAGATAAAAGATTCTTATATACTTATCATATGAATATATACAATAAGGGTTATTCACAAGAGGTATAGTGGCGAGCTGACATTTCGCTTGACTTCTATGTCGGAAAGTCAAAGTTCTGTACTGAAAATATTAAATAAATGATAAGTTATCCGTCATACAGTTATCACAAAGAATAAAATAAACCGGACCTATTTAGAACTTTTTTAATATATTCTAATTTTTTTAACGAATAAACTCTGAGGAATACTGATTGTGCTTAGAAGTAAAAAGAAATATAGGACAACTGTCAATTTGATGAAGGAAATAGCCAATATCAGAGCGGGTGCGAAAACCCATTATACAGTAGGTCAACAGTCAACACTAACTGCACTGGATTGGATGCTATTCTATGATTGAATTCTAAGTCATCTTCTACTAGATAAAATAAACCAATTATGACTATACAGTGCATGTTTTACAGTATACAGTTACTGTACAGTGCGTTTCACAAGGTTAGCTCTTCGAGGTGGCAAAATTTAGTTCGTATGACTAAATGGATTTAGAAACAGATTCTCATTTTTAATAGAAAGAAAATGTTGTGTGTAATATAGTGGGAATAAGACTTTTTCAATATTTTCATAGACCACAAAAAGTTGTATTCTGCCAAAAAGATTATCAGGCCAAAAAGTTATGAATAACAGATTATTAGGTAGAAGCGCGCTACACGCACACCCGTTATAACTCATGATAAAAGCTAACTAAAGAAATTCTATTGAATAGATAATAACGTTGATAATAGATTAATATCGATAACAACATCATAATGATAACATTGTAGGTACTTTGTTGATACATTCGATGTACAATACGTCTGGTAACTTTTCCACCTTAAAAATCATCTACCTTTAGAAATATGTATAATAGAATGGTCTAAGTATTATAGTAACGCATATGTAAGCGTTATGTTTTATGATTATGGTGATCAAACCCACATATTGTTTAGAAAGACAATTCAGAGAAACGTCGATTGACGCTATTACAAATATAAGCTGCTACGTATACTATGTTAAAGGCAAAACTGACTGAAATACAATAAATAAATAGCTTCTAATTTAGACTACAGAAACAACCATACATTTTAGCGCTGTCTCCAGCAGGTCCAATATACTATATATATGTGCTTATGTTATGATGCGAACTAAACAGTTCTTGTAACTAATAGGTATCGGAATTGTAGCGGACAACATCTAATATCAATAGATCGCTTGTAGTTTTATTTCATAAAGTAAAATAGGTCTCATGATAAAATAAAAGTTTATGTTAGAGCAATTAAACGCAGTCGACCATTTCGAACAATTTGGACAACGCCAGCGGGCGATGTCGTTACGTACAACACGAACATGATGCTCCTTGGTAAATAATTTAAAAGTAAAAGTTTGTATAACAGAAAAATAAAAATGGGATTGAATAAACATGGATATATTATCAAAATGATAAACAGGATTGTTTACGAAGGACTAAATGGAAAGAAAACAGATAATTTCAATAAAAGATATTAAGAACACACAAAACAAGATTGATAAACTAAACGACAATTCTCACATTACTGAGCCAAATAGACAATTAAGGAACATCCTTGAGCTTTTTGACCATGAGGTATTACCCGGCTGGTATATAAATGCGGTTAAAAGGATTTAGACGTTGTTACAACTCCCCTTAGCTAGGAAGCTAAGGGGAGTTGTAACAACGTCTAACGTAATTGCCTTCTAATCTTAGAGTAGGTATCGGGGATTTACCGCACACAGTGTAGTAATAAATCAATCTATACGACTGCCATTCTTTCAAAATACATCGATAAAACGAACAGCATATAAAATAATGAAGAATCGATGAATGAAGACAACGTAATTACACACTGTATGAGAAACATTAGCGTGGGCGATGTAACTACAGAATATTGTCAAACCGAACACAAAGTCAAGGTAGTTTCCATGAGTTCAAGGCGAAATTACTGTAGCGTGGAGTTAACTCACGCTTCAATTGCAAAATATTTAGTAACGGTTAGCTCACCGTGTAAGAGATTCTCATCAAAAACCAAGAGGCAATGAAAGTCATGAATAAACTATCTCTAAACCTTTAAGCTACGATATCTGCTTAGATATTTACATTAACTGAAATAGATACAGCTTAACTAAGAATTTCCCCAAAAAATGTAGTAAATATTTGTAAGAAAGCATTGACAAAAAGAACAGGTAATACCTTTTAAATCCATGAGTGCCACATGAAGCACGATGCTCTAATGAAGGTATCCGATAGAAGCAGCATTCTCTAATACACTGTAAGTATTTTTTCTTACATTTCTACTACAAACCTTTTTTCTAGCGATTAAGCGGTTTGAACCAAGTTTCTGCCAAACCAAAAATAATAGGCATTTCTAATAATGGATTTAATACAATAAAATTGTTTTCTCATAATCCTGTCCACGTAAGATGCTTCGTCTACGGGAATGTTTCAGTAGCTGGCGCGCCATTACACACAATAGGACTTTTATCATTATACTAAAGATAAGCTTAGGTACTGAAAGGTTATAATAGCGATGTAAAACTATTATTAAAAACATAAAATTGTATAGAAGATTAGAAATGAGAAAAAAGTTAACAGCTATAATATCTTAAATTGTGATATGGGAGCTATTGTTGGAGAATTTATTACGCCTTCTTTGTTTAATATAAAAAGTATCATGTCGATAATATGTCTTGAAACGTGGGATACATCTTATTACTTTTTCTTCTAGCTAACCTCTCCAATGAATCTTAGTTAATCTATATCTTACCCTGTCTACGCATGTGTTGTGATTAGCTTCCATTTCAATATCGTCGCACGACAAAATAGATGGGATAGCATCAAAGAAAAACGTAACTCTTTGATCTTTTGTCTATTTGTTCCGGCATTAATGAAGCAAACTATAGATTTATACAAATAAAGAATCCGTCTCTCAGCGGCGATAACGTAATTTTGTAGCTACTCCCACGGGCCGAGAAATGTGCCAGTATATCACTGCTAAATTGCTTTATTTACTATCTTGGCAATAAAAGTAACTTTGATTATATTTGACACCAAAAGGATTCGTTAGAAATATTATATATATCAATCGGCAAGACATGACTTACAAAATATATACTAATTTTGATTATAAGCCAAGACAAGAACTCAAAAACTTACTATATCAAGTGTTGCCAAATGTGGAACTTCCGCTTATGATAGAATTACCGGATTTAAAAAATTAAAAGTTACGTTCTTTTCAAAAAAAATATGCAGTTCACCTTCAAGTCTGTTTAGCCCAAGTGTAGAATTTTTGCCAATATTCCGTGAATGTTTGGTAACACATTAAAAATTAATAGCGTTAAGTGTTCAAAGTCGGCATATTAACGAAAATTAGCGGCTTACGTCCAATCAATTAGGTATCGCCGCTTCCCACCAGACGTGTGAGATGTGGATGTCGCAGATCATAAGACAGACGGCGGCAATTAGGATGGAGGACTATTTAGCGCCGGCGAACCAAATTACTTTAATGCTGTATCATACCGCTGTTTAATCGGCTTGTAAATTGATTTATGCTCAGTGTACCTCTTAGTTGCTACAGGGTCAATACATGTAGTCTAAGACGCACAGTGTACACGTGTGTCTCGACAAAGTCCTGTAAGGGTAGAAATGCAGTACATCGTATCTATAACGAATTTTGACGCCAGGGACCTTAAATAATTTTTTTGTTTAAATATATTTTTATTCAAGCACATAACTATTACAAACTCTGCAACCGTTTCAAAGTTATACGTTCAAATAAACATTGACAATCAAAGATTGCTGGTGTCTAAGGTTTTATTCGAAACGCCTTTTCATTGTAGTCTTTCAGTAAGTAACTGTTTTGAAGTGTCGATAGAGAAACATAATGTCTTAGGTACGGTTGAATATCCTCACGACCACACAAAGACGAAACTAATAGATAACAGCCTGACAAGTGCAGAATGCCTTTTAGAAACGGATACTTTAATTTTTTTTATATTTCTGATAAAGGTATTTTTTCTAACGTAAATTGTAAAGTATCACAATATTATTAAGATGATAAATTTTAATGAAAATTATATTTCTTTATTTCAACATAATCAAAATAAAACGTACTTTGGTTAATAAGTAACTTAAACAGTGGTATCTACTTCAAACAAAATAATTTAAAGAAAGTAAATCAGTTTGCTACAATTTAGATATTAACTTAATTTCGTAATAACATACCACCGAAACAATTTGGCAAAGGGCAAAATCGATGCCCGGGGCTAACTTTTGACCTCACCCGTGACGTGAGTAACCTACCCACGTTTGACATGACTAACGGCCACATTACTCTAACAAGTCCATCAAATACATGGGAAACCATAAACCCGCCCAGTTATCATTAGAAATAACGATGACGTTAAAATGTAACTTGCTGAAGAAATATACGAGCAATTTCTATTGTTGTTGTTTACAGTGTAAATCATTTTAGCTATTTCTCCTCTCAGGGAAACGTAGACATTCCACTATCTCACACTATTGGAAGAACGTCTGTGAAATGTACAACAGTCCCCGATTTATGAAGTTATTGTAAACACTCAGTTCAATTGTCAGTCATTATAATGAATGGGATTTCTTCCAAATGCAGCCTTATTAATATTTCATCAAAGAATTCAAATCAAAGAATTTCATCATAGTTCAAGCATGTTTTGACACCAACCACAAGTGTTTTAGGGACGTTATGAAGTCATCGTTTCAAACAATTAGCTATATTTGCGATTTTTCGCAATTCCACGCGTTCATAGTGTCAATAATGTGATAATATTTGTAGTTTTTCCAAGTTTTAAGTACGAACTTGTTTTCTTATTGACCTCACGTCGTTATTGGCTCGCTTACATCCGGTGTTAGTGTAGGCCATATCTACGTAAGGACACTTTCGCTTCGCATCTGATGAAATATTTTGCATTTGCAGCGGAAATTTTGATAGTTGTGATCGTGACTGGTATCAGTAAAGTGTCGCCAACACTAATGCGGCAGTTTCCCCTCCTCCGATAACTCCAGCGAGCACTCTACAAAACTGCATGTATAGCATTAGTGCTGCTTCAGTTATTTTGGGGACAACGACCTACATTGTTATCGAGGCTGCATTGGATTACCTCATTTTATATTTTCAAGTTTATACCATTCACTTCTACCATACTGAACATAATGCGGCGGAAGCATAATGAAAATTGGATATAAGTTTTTCCTTATTGTACTCGTTGGCTTTGAGTGAATCCCTTCTTGCGGCCATTCGCCAACTTCGTAATGTTATTTTGAAACTGCTAACGAAGTAATGAGTTCATGCTTCCGAGGGAAACCGTCCTATTAAACATTCCATGTAATTCTAAAAGGTTTAAAGCCGCTAGACGGCTAGAACTTACCAGTGTAAATAAGAATTATTTAGGAAGTTAATAATAAACTGGCATTTTCATATCAACTGCTATTTATTTAAAACCTCGGCCATTTCGCTCACTAAACTAGAGCTTTTCAGAAATACTACTGCAAAATTGTAAAATGTCTTTGACCACTAATCTATTGTTATTTTTACGTAGGAAATCAGAACTAATTAACTAGCGGTTACAAAAGTCATGTTACTCTTATTGACCCCAGTGATAAAAGTTAACACTCGGTCTTGGTATGCATATGTCTACATTATACGCATTAACTACGTAACACAATGTTGATATCCAAACATCCAAAGTTCTCAAGCCCAAAACACGAGTTCGTAATAAGAAAAGAATAATCTTGATTGAATTGTAGGCCATTTGTCTTCATTTTTGAGCTTTACTAAACGAAATAGGTTTTTTATAGCTTCCTACTCTGATTTCTTTTACTATAAAATAGACACATGTGTTTATGAATAAATAAAGACAAAACAGTTCAATATCTCTTTCTCCTTTGTTGGTCAACAGATTTTCTTTTTTTTTCGTAGCTACTGAGGAACTAATTCGAGCGTAATGTATTGAATAATTGAATGCAATACGCTGGAATTTTGACCTCTGGGCGGCTATAAGTATGTATGAATATTTATAAGTTTATAAGCAAGTACAGAGAACTTTTGGAATTGTATGACAAGCTCTGCAAACTTTAAGGTACATTTACTTTTGTTAGTTAGAGAGTTAGCCAGCTAATAGTTGAGAGTTTACATGTAAAATACTGATGTTTCTAACTTATTAAAGTAGAAGGTACAATGTTAGTAGCGCATGTTTATTTTCCATGTGAGTGTACTGATTCCACGAAAATTGATAAAACAATTCAAATTACTTGAACTATAATTTACTAAGGTAGATCGCGTGGTGGTCCATTACTTTTTCTATTACACAGTACCTAGAATTTTTAATGTTATTTGGAAAAATAATGTGATTTATAAAAAATAAGAATAATCAACATACTTGTCACATGACGTAGTTTTGCAATAATATCACTAGCCACGAGCCAAATAGAAAACATTTTATTTAGAGCAAAGATGCTCTTTAGTCTATGCTCTGAGACATTTTATCTATGACTGAAGAAGAGGGGACAACCCGGCAAACCTTATCAATATAAACGTGTAATATCTATTTACCGTAAATTGCTTATTTACCTGTGGTACTATGCAGATATGTTGCAGTAAAGAGGGTTCTTTTGTGATAAAATTTTAAATAATTACTGTTTCAATAACAAAGCGTTCATGTACAGCAGCAGCCCCGACCGTGACTCTCAAACATTTCTACACGAGTTCAAAACCCATTCACTAAAAATATACATCAGAATGTAATGAACAATTAAAATTATATTCATGGCTGTTACTAAATACACAGTAAAGGCCTCACGCGATTCGAACATGCTACCTTACGTAAATGTAGATCGTAAAAATAGGTATTGAAATAAATAAATCGATAGCACAAAAAATGTACAATACTTTCTAAACTATCTTTTTCAATGTAATTCAAGTTATTTACCGATACTCAATTACTCCAATACGAACTGTTGTACTTTCCATTTGGCTATAACATTTTTTATGTCGTGTATTAACTTCTTAACAGCATCAAAGAACTTTTGTGTTCAATTAAATGTGCTTTTTCGTAAACCGCCTAATTGTTGCTTTATTAAAAGCAATGTAACTTACTATATATTACGATATATTTCTTAAAAAAAACATACCTATACAGATATGTTGTAAAATTAAAGCCTTTTCGAGGTGATGCGTTTCTATATTTCTATTTATGTGCTCCTAAATATAGATAAGATAGATTTAACTATGGTAGACACGATAGCAGGCAACAAACAGTATCAATCAGTCGGAAGCCTCAGACGCATATTAATGCAGCAGTCATTGGTAAAGGGCATTCTATTAGCCCTGTACGACTGTGAACTGAATACGAGAAGCAAATGCATCATTTGTATGGGTCACCTATACCGATATTTATTTCTATTGTACCTTTATACACATTAGTTACTTTATAGTAATATACTAGCTGTTCCCGCAGTTTCACCTGTGTTTATGGCCACTGCATTGCTCTTAAAAACGGTCTGGTAGTTTCAGAGACTTGCGAGTTCAACCAAAACAACGAACTCTTAAGACTTATATGTATTAATTTTTAATTGTAACTTTAAGGCTTCATTTGCATAAAAATTGCGTGCCACCTTACATAATTTTGTTATTCAATTAGGTACCTAATCAATTTCAATTAAGAAATGCTTAGCATTTCTATAGAGATCTTTAATTAATACATTATATTTCGGTTCCACTAATACTGTTTACTGAAGGTTTAACAAAATAAAGTTAGAGATAAACATAAGGTTATATTAACGGTGACATTTGTGAGATAAGATTTAATTACTCACGATCATTATTCCTCACGGCTCATTTAGATATCGATTTTCGATATTAGCGCTAAACCATTCGCGTATCTTTTGAGATATCCATAATTTAGATCTACCGGCTAATTTTATATACATTTATTGCTTTGTAATATTTCCGGAATATTATATATATATATATGTATATACCGCTGTTCACCAGAATTATACACGAATAAATCTAACTGTACATTGTACAACTAGAAAAAAATTGAGATACAAAATCTCATACGCGTCATTAGATCACACAATGTAGATACGGCTGCTAAAATTTAGACTATTATTGCCGTTTCATTCATCAAAATTTCTCTTTATCAGGCAATTACTGTTTCAATTCGTCGTTCTGTCGCTGTTCCCGATGAGGGCTGGCTGCTCTTGTATTTTATTAAATCGGCCATCAAAGGCGTAGCTCAATCCGATATCCAATTTCGAGCCAAAACTGAACGGTTTATTAATAAACGTTAATGAATTGCCATACTAAGGCTATCGAACTCCCAAATATGTATATAAAAAATAAATCAATGTTTCCGCGTCTCGTAAAATTTACGGATACTACCGAGTCTCTACTTCGTTACTTATCCAGACATAAATTGCTAACGAATGGACTCGAGCAGCGATGCCACTAAAACGAAATCGAAATAAATGGACTTGATATAATGTTGTATGTATTACTCACTAATGCGCATGATGCGAAAGGTTTTCAGATTCTAAAAGCGGTGCATATACGTTATTATTTATTTACTTTATTCATTTATATATTATTACTTACATAATGGCTTTAGTTATTATTTAAATCCTATCTAGACTATATAGACGATATTACTTTCGCTCGCTGATCAAACACATCTCTTGATAAAAGATCATTCAGGTCAGAACATTTCAGGTCTTGCTATGGACGATGGCTATTTTAAGTTATGATTTACCGGATTTATAAAGTGATTGAGATGTTATTGACCTTCTCAATCCCTTTTAATATTACATTAGATAAACTACACAATTTGCTAGTGCAATAAAATAATAAGTTATCTGATTCTTATATAAGTACTCTGACCTTTTCGGATCTCCTTTATATCCTCGTAAGCTTGATAAATAATGTTTATACGTTACTATCATTAGTTTGTGCGCAAAAGCTCCTCGTGAATCTCATCCATGGAACTACCTTTTCAGGTTAGTTAAAAACAAATATCCTAATACTTAGTTCCTTAAAAACATATATTATCATCGAAAGTTACACTTTAAAATATGGCTCCGATCAGTTCAATTTCGTTCAAATCTTAAACGAGCTATTTCTAAATTATTAAGGTGCAGGAACGTGAATAACCTTCAAACATTTATAATTTGTTATGTAACGAAAATGTCGGATACGTATCAAAAAACGTTACGGCAATCGATTATGATATCAAGTGCACAAACTAAGTTCGCCTCATATCGTACATACATAAATAATTCATAGCCAGCGGGTCTTCCAACTTGCAATGCTCACACTAGCGACCTTTTCAAAAAATTCTTAATGTGATTTAGAGAGAGGCGTATAAAGAGACGCGAAGTGGAGCAGGTCCTGCGACGTCATTTTCGAGGGCGACGCGCTCCTGCATACAGAGCTCGGCATTACAGCCTCTGCACCATTTGTGCACGCCGCCATGCATTTACAAGGGGCATGCACGTACACTGCTCTAGCTTCAAAGACACTAATAGTCCATTCCTCGTTTCAGGTGTCGGGTGCCTGGAAACTGACACAGTGCTAAGAAAATGTGCAAGAAGTGCCTCACCACCACCTCTGTCAATATCTTGTGTGTATCGCGTGTGACAAGTGACGATAACAGTTAAGACTATGTGCGTGTGAGCTTCGACACGACGTCGAACTACTCGGAGTGGGGAGCGCTGGCGACCACCCCCAGCGATGTTATGGACGTTGAATTCAGGAATGGGAGCAGGGGGTGGAACGCGACGGAAGAGGGGCAGAGTGAGAATTTGTACAACTACTGGGCCTGGAGCATCGTGGATGGATCACTGATGCTACTTATCGTCAGTGGAAATACGCTCACGATACTAGCTGTGACTTTGAGCCGACGGTTATCGTCGCTCGTGTCCAACCAGTTCGTGCTGAACCTGGCTATATCGGACCTCATGGTGGGCTTGACGTTACCTTATCATCTCGTCTTCTACTTAAACGATGAATTTGGCACGATAAAGTGGTGTTGTCTGATGAGATTTATTCTCATAATACTGGCGTGTCTCGCGTCAATATACAACATCATAGCGATCGCAGTTGACAGGTAGGTGGAATGACTTTCGTTGACATCTTTTACTGTACGTACTATAGGGTGAGTCATTCTAGTGAAGTTACGCCATGTGTTGTTGGCAGATACATAGCGATAGTACACCCGCTACACTACAGTCGATACATGACGAAACTGGTGACACGGCTGCTGATGAGCGCCACGTGGACTGTCGCCGTCTGCATCAGCTGCATACCTGTATTCTGGAACGACTGGCACGAAGGAGTTGCGTGTGAGATGAACTTGGTAAGTTCTTGAGATGTACATAAAGCAACGTCACTAAACGAAGCTATTGCTACTATTTTTCTGTGAATGTGTCGGCATAGTAACAATGCTCTCACAAGCGTCCGTTTACCTTGCGCTGGGTATGCTTGTTTACTATCTTATCAGCATAGAAACAGTGTATTGTGTCATTTGACAGGCCTGTTGGTTAGTGATCCTGACTGCTGAGCCAGAGATCGTGGGTTCGATTCCCAACTAGGACAAATATTGTGTGATGAGCACGAAGATTAGTTCTGTGTCTAGATGTAATTTATCTATTATATGTATGTATTCAGTAAGTATGTTTATCAATAGTCTGGTTACCATAGTACAGGCTTTGCTTAGTTTGGGATCAGACGACCGTGTGTGAGGTATCTTATCAGGTGGTCGTGTGTATTATATGTTATTATTATAACATCGACGTAGAAATACTCGAATGCTTATATTTATACTATAGGCCTGCCTAATGGTGCATTTAAGGGGATATTGTTTGAACTTTCCGCCGTAGCAAGGTTCAATAACATGTATAGAACTAATGATATACCACTTATTACCTACTAGAAGACAAAAAAAATCTCATATTCTAGTCTGTTAAGTAAAAAAATTTCTTAGTTTGTTTTAGGTTTTGTTTCTGTATTATCTTTACATAGTACAAAACAAAGTCGCTGCCCGCCGTTTGTACGCTTAGGTCTTTTAAACTACTAAACGGATTTTAATGCGATTTTCATCAATAGATAGAGTGATTCAAGAGGAAGGTTTATACGTATAGTTTAATATTGTTTTGTGTTAATTTGTTGAAATATGACGATAATTGTTCGCTACATTAGTATCTACATTGCACCTGCGCGAAGCCGGGGCGGGTCGCTAGTAGAATAATAGGGGTTCAAAACACGCATAATGTAATTACTCCATTTTTTGTTTTTATAAATGACTACATCACTCATGTACTTTTTTTTGCACTGTGACTAAATCCAACCCGCGACCTACATGGCATAAAGAGTTTTGTTGTATGTTTAAACGCGTTTATTTCTAGAACTTTTAGATTTGATAGGCTATGTAACATCACGCTACGACCCTAAGGAGTGAAGCAGTGACCATAAACGTAGGTAAAACAGCGGGTAAGTTAGTATAGTATATGACATCGTATTGTATATATAAGAATTCCATCCATGTTTTAAACATTTCGATGGTGGATTTGTTAACATTGTTTTATTACCATGCCTTGTATCAATAAACCCGACGAATACCGAATATTCATACTCAAATATTGACTTTATTATAATGTAGCTATATATTACTCGAAATATGAATTGTTTGAATAGTAAATAAGCTCTTGAAGCGTCGGAATGCTTTAATATCACCAAGTAAGAAATGGGTGTGTCATTTTCAGGTGGTGCCAAAGTCCTACACGACCAGCATCCTGGCTCCGATGTTCTCTCTGATCTGGATGGTGATGTTCATCCTCTATTGGCGGATATGGCGGGAAGCGACCTGCCACGCCAGGCGCATGAGGGCCAACACCTGCTGCCCTACAGGGGCTAATGATTGGAAGAGTATACAGGTATATTTTTGTCATTACATTCTTAGCAAGGTGATATATGAGATAGTATTTGAAGGACATGTGATAAGTGGATTCTGATGTGTTATACCACTAAGACTTCAAACAAAGCCATCATCATAGCCTATGCAGGTTTGCAAGAAATGTGGATGTCAAAATGTAATTTTTTTTTTCGCCTTCTAAAGAGTTCTGTAAGAAAGGCAATATGGGCGGTATGGAGATCCATACCGTTATCATGCTGAGCAGTGCGATGGTGATACTCTCAAGCATCATGTCACACGAATGCCAATTTACGCGTGTTGTTAAAGTATCTTGTGTGCACCATTAAATTGATTCAATACTGTGTCGATTCTAGTTGTAGCGATGCCTGGTGTTTTAGGCAACAGAAACCGCTTACAATTAGGGGGATCGTATGCTTGTTAGCCACCTTACTTGTGGCATAGAAAAGAGGTGACCCAAGACTCAAACTACACCTTATATAATCGTTTTAGACATAGCAATCAGATCAAGTATAAGTCTTAATAATTGTAGTTAAGTGAAGCTCATAAATGCGTGTTAAAAAAAAAACCCTAGGCCTAGTTCTATCTAAACAACGCATTTTGACGAAGATATTTTTCATTCAAATTTCAGGTTGTACTTCTAGTATTAGGATCGTTTTCAATATGCTGGATGCCGTTCGTGGTGGTGGCTTGCGCACAAACCCTGCCGATCATGCCGCTTCACAACCACATTGCATACCGACTGACATCATCCCTAGCGATGTCCAATTCCGGAATAAACCCTCTAATCTACGCGTGGAAGAACGCCGGTTTCCGAGCGGCTTTCGCAAAGCTACTACGGTGTAAAAGGCCTGACACGTCAGAGTATCGGGGGTCCCCGGCTCCAGAGAGAAAACGTGGCTCTGTGGCGCTGCGTGAAGGCTCGATAACGCGCTCTAGCGCTCCCAGTGCGCTGTCGAGCCTCGGGGGACGACCAGCTCGACTGCTATTTACCGAGGGAGAGACCGATACAGCCCGCTGCCGTATCATAGAGAACGCCGGGTATATGGACGCAGAGTGCGGTGACACCAACCCGTCGTACGCCCCCGACGGGCCCACCCCCGTCCATAGGCCTGCCATGGCTGCGCGCGCTGACGTAGTGTAGTGTAATCATGAACGATCTTAGACGTTTTGTGGGAAACGTGAAACGCTTCTAGTATTAAAATTTGTTAGTGACTGTAGGTACCCCCTTTGCATTTAGGTACCTGTTTGAATCTACGCTCAAGTTTTTAAAAGCTTTATTGTTAAATTTTTATTAAGAGATTATAATGAGTTTCCTGCCATGATGATGTTTTAATAAGAGGTTCTCTGTCAAATAAAGATGTTTAAATGATATAATTAAATAAAGATGTTCTATGTAAAATGAAAATATATAACATAAATATGTATTGCCGAGTTTGTCTTGTATCCTTTAGTGCGACAGTTGTTAATTTGAGGGCCACGCCATCTATGACACTAATAAGAGAACTACAAAAACATGGTACAACTGACTTCACACACTTACGCGATTCTGCAGTAATAGCATAGATTTGCTGTTTATAGAAGTGACATTTAAACTATTATTAAACCGTATTACATAAATATATTTGCATAGTTACAAAATAAACTTGAACATGTTATTAGACAAGAATACTTAGATATAATTTACAAAATCATAGTGGGATACAATCGAGCATCTAAGAGAGCTTATAAAGTATCCTATTACTCAAATTAGAGAAAAATAAAACAGAGATTTTACGCAAACAATCAGCGTTTTGTCATTGATGGGAGGTCACAAGTAAAATCTTACTAATCTTATTGACGTGGTCTAAACCAAAATGTATTTCTGACAAGAGAATGAATACAATCTTTATAATTGGCTTAAACAATTTTAGCACATAATAATTGTAACCCTAGAATGGCATATCTAATTAGTACACTTAACAACATACTATACATAGTCATTGAAATGATATTATTAGAACACTATTCCTGTTATTTATAATTTGACGCAAATTTTACTAACATTAAAATCAAGCAGGTCAATCGTCAATTTTTATCATCAACAATCAAGTATTGTGAACTGGGGCAGATAAAAGAAAGAGAAATAATAAGTACATGGTACTGGTTGTGATATTTAGTAATCAATAGCCGTATATATGTTTCTTTTTGTGTTTGTCATACATGTTGTGTAAATATGGCTCTAACATGACTCTGTTAATATTTCGAGCAGTATAGTAAGTACAGTATAGTAACACGCCACATTAACTAGCCAAAGTAAAAGCCGCAATTTATTACGCATAACATTATATTTTTGGAGAGCTACTTTTATCTTTAAGTAAAAGTTTTATCTATTACGGAGATTTACTATTTATTTATTTATGTAATTAGAAAGCAGAGCAGAAAGATATTTTAATTTAAAACAAAGACATGATAGTTACTAAGGCAATAAGGTCACATTCGCATAGTTTGATTGCTGAGCTGATTTTATTAAACGTATTATATACATAACAAATAATTTTATCGTGTTAATTATTGTATTAAATCTTATTTATATCAATACGTAATCACATCAGCAACTATTTGTTAATGCTGAATATTTGTTGGTAACTAACCATAATGGTACGTTTATTTTTTTATGATACACTAGCAGTTCCCGCGCGGCTTCACTCGCTGTATATTTTGCGCGGAACCCTAAATCTTTTTCCAAAATAAAAGTAACCTAAGTCACTTCTTATAACACCAGCTATCTGCCAGTGAAAGTCCCGTGGAATTCGTCCATCCGTTCCGAAGATTAGCCGGAAGAAACAGACAGACAAAAATTTTAAAAACTGATTTTTAGGTATAGGTATCGTGTAAACTGTATGAGCTTAAAAAAACTATTATTTTGACATTACAAACAGACACTTAAATTTTATTTAGTTTTATGTGTTAATGTATTGATAATCTAGGAGATTATGTTACTATATTTGTAATAGACGGCGGTTTTACTTCGAGCCTCTTATGATAATGTTTTGTGTCAATAGGTCATGTATATCGAAAAGACCAATAATGTAAAATATTGTTTCAGTTTCGTATTGTAACCGCTTTTATCGTTCCTCCACATATAAATAGTGTTAACGCTGTTCATTCTTCGCAGTATAAGTCGGTCTACTGAATCGGAATGAGAGTCTTGCATAAGGTACTTTTACTCCATAATACGTCATAGTCGGTAGTTAAAATTCGACACGCTTGATTTTATAATTGTGGATAAACCAAATACTGTTGTTGTTAAACATTATGATCATCTGCTTTGCACACTTTGACGCGCAGTCATTCCGCTGACCAAACGTATATTAGAGCGCGTGTTTGGTTTCTTGACTGTTGCAACTCAAAAGAGTTGGACACCTTTCAAGCGCTTATCCGAAGTTCATCTATTGACAGTGTAGGTTTCTAGATGAATCCATCGAGGTACGAATTGCTTCACAATCAAAACTTTCCTTAGAATTGAATGAACAGACTTATTTATTTTATGTTTGTATAATATCATGATATGATGAATTACAAAAAATATACTAGATTATTATACTGCCAGGGCTAAAGTTTTTTTATTACGGCATTTACTCTTTTGCGTGAAGGATAGATTCATTTTATTTTATGCAACTTCTCTTTTTGATATGGCATTAACTTTAACTTAATTATTTGATTACTACGCCTCAAATTCACTTCATACAGTAGAATTTCATCGTAATTACTTCTGCACACTGCTTCTCCCAGGACAAGGTTGTGCCAGCAACTGAGCCGGAACCCTTAATGAGTATAATAATATATATCCTATCCTATTACTATTATGAATGAGAAAGTTTGTGAGGATAGATGGATTTTTGTCACTCTTTCACGCAATAACTACGGAAGAGATTTTGATGACACTTCAAGGCGCTCCCTTACCGGGAGCATTCGCGTGTAATGTAATATTTATAATTCGATTTTGAGTATTACGTTACAATACTGGCCCTAACTGACGAGCATTCGTAATGTAATAAATTCGTATTCGTAATAAATTCGTAATTCGTAATGCTCCAAATCGTTCAAAATGTCAAAATCGCTCAAAATGTTACATTACAGGCGAAAGCCTGTAATGTAGTATTTATGATTCGAGTTGATTAATTGATTCCACAATGTCAAACAAAGCGGTCGTTGTGATAGCGGGGAAATATTAATTCGTAATTGTTATTTACGTAAAAGAAAACCATAAGAAACGATATTGATGTCATCTGTCAACACAGGCGGTTTTATATTACAATTTACAAGTTATATCAAAATATTTCAGATTGTATCATTACAGGTTGCACACTGTAATGCTCGGTTCTCCTTCCTCACTGATGTAATGCTCGAATCTGTAACGTTACATTACAGGTGAATGCTCCCGGTGAGGAGCACCTTTACACTATTATACATCAGAATGACATATGCTATAATTTATCAAGATTTTTTTTTATTTTTGCAAAATATACTTTTTCCACACGGACAGCAGTTATAGCTAGTAAATAAGAACCCAACTAATTTTACCGTAAGTTTCTGGATTGTTCAACAGGTGACGCGAGAGTCGTTTTAAAAAAAAATTCAAAACCATGAATGCAAGTTAAATTCTTTGTGAAATTCTTACTAATTTATTCTTTGTAATCTATATATTAATACGCAATATTGTACGCAATATTAAGAAAAATTCGCGAAATTATCGACTGCGGTATTTCCGGACCGATACGACCAAATCAAACCTTTAAGAAAAAAGCGTACTCCCATCTCAAAGGCCAGCAACGCACTTGTGATTCATGAGTTGCAGGTGCTCATGGGTGGCGGTAGTCATTTCATATCAGGTGACCCGTCTGCTCGTTTGCCCTCTTTAGCATAAAAAAAAAGAATGGATTCGTGGGTATAAGCTGGTAGCAAAAAAAAACAACAAGTAATATAAATACTACTTACATAAATAAATTTAAATAAATTAACTTCTTACACAAACACAACAGAAATGTGGACAGATGTATGTGAATATCAGTTTTGGCCTAAATTGAGTGTGTCGATTGTAACCGGCTGAACCTAGATACAGCCAGTTATATCTAACAACATTGAATCCGCTTCAAAACTGTTTATAACCTGGTCTTTGACGCTACTACTTGTATATTTACCCGATATATCCCGATATGGGTATGTAGGTATGTTTTTATTTACGTGTGTCCCAGCGTAGCGCCTAAACTACTGATCCTGATCATATCCTACGCTATATACATTCTAACTAAATTAAAAATTTTAACCGAGAAGTGATGTGTTATTTATTTTAAACTAGCTGTTGCCCGCGACTTTGTTCAAACGGAATTTCAAATTTATCCCATGAGAACCGTACAAAAAGTAGCCTATGTCCTTCCCCAGGATATAATCTACGATCAAACGATCCGTTCAGCCGTTTAGTGGTGAAAAGATAACAAACAAACAGAGGTACTTTCGCATTTAGTATATAAATATTAGTATGGTTAAGGTCGATGGAGTACAACATCTCCAATCGACCCATCTTTTACCCTCTCATCTCCAACCAGACCATAAACCAAACTAGGAAATTAGAACCGCGTGGCACTATAGTGCTCCTAGTAAACGAGTTTAGTGCTAGACACTATTGCAGTTACTCGAAATTAAACGCATGAACTACTGGAATGCCAACTAGTTTTTACACTTCTATTATAAGAGGGGTTTTAACAAAACTCTCATCCTCCGCGCCGCGACATCCTTCCGGAGTCGGCTTTCCATCTAACCACGATACGGCCGAACTTCGATATTTTACGTGACGCGACTGCCATCAGATCTTTACATTCCAAGTACTAGGCGATGTCGAAGTTCTGTAGTTAGACCAGATTGTCGGACTTTTTAGGGCTCCAACTACCCGTAACGAAATGCCACAGATATTCGTAAGGCAATCGGGACTAACGGCTGACCGTACTCTCCGAGGCACCAAGGGGCCTCAATGTGTTAAGAACTTGTGGTTTTAACACAATGATCTACTTATGGTTCGCGAGCCAGCAACAGATTTTCATGCCCAATTTCCTCTCGGGCGAAAACTCGTAAAATGCTTTACAGAGTTGTGTCATGAAACCTCGTGAACGTCAGCTGCGGTTCCGTCGGGGGTTTAAGGAGCAGCAGCCTCCCGCGCCCGTAGAAAAACATTATTTTTAGTTATTTCCTCCCGATTGAGAATTGTATCAAATTATAGCCTAGCTTGAAGAAAAAGAAAAGTCAGCTGACTACCGAGTGGTGGATTATACGTCAGCTGGTCACATGAACGTGAAAAAAATATATACTTATACGTTCAGTGATTTCTCCTCCATTGAAAATTAATCAAATGACAGTTTATATGCTGCTCTATCAGCTGGCTGTATCTCGGTGGAAAGATTGTCAGCTGATGCCCTGAAAGGTGTAACGCAGGAGCCAGACGGGAGTATCTATCGCCTAATTAAATGCACCAGCTGAAGAGTTTTCCCTCGGCATACTGCCAGCTGATTTTTTTTGTATTTCGATTACGAGCGGGAGCGGGAGGCCGCTGCTCCTCAACCCCCGACGGTACCGCAGCTGACGTTTACGAGGCTTCATAATACAACTTTCTAAAGCTTTTTACGAATAATCGCCCGAGAAGAAATGACTGACGAAATTTGTACTTTATTGTGAAACCTTGTAATGTGGTAACCTACTCGGTTACCACTTACCCACGAGCCCCAAGAGTATGTTCAAATACAATAACTATTTAAAAAATATGTCGTCCTAAAGAGTGACGTAAAAGAGGTATCTGAAAACTTAACCAAAATGGTAGAGTATTAACCAGTTCTAAATAAAATTACCAGAGCGAACACTCTAAACATGAAACGAACTCCATTTGCCTTCGTTTTCAGAAAACTCCACAGAGTTCTTAAAAAAGAGATGTAGAAGTTGTTGTAACCGTCTATAGTAACGATGATTGGTAATATCTATCTTGTTTAGACATTTGAGTGGTATTATAGATATCTAGGATAATAATACATAATGTTGTTTGGTTACTTTTTACACAATATAAATCACATAAAAAACAATCTGAAAATTAATTATCACAGTTCAGCCTGTGTACGAGAAACTACTTTAATATAACATCAGAATAGGTGTTTAACAATAAAACAGTAATAAAAACGGTCCCTATACATACTTTCATCTCCCTCTGGTTTGATACACCTGCGCTATTTTCTTTCCTCTGCTCTAATGACGTACAGTTATGCTCGCTGTTCTCTAAGATCTTTTACGGTACTAAAATATTAGTTCTTTATTTAATTGCGTGCAGTATGCGCCGCCTTCGTCATCTCCTACTTTTTAACCGATAAAAAAAACGGAGGAGGTTCTCAAGTCCACCCTTTATATATTTTTTTATTCATGACCACGCATAAATTTTTCATCATATTATCCCTTCCTACTTGATTTAGCACCTAATGTATTTCATTTCAATAACTATTTTTCATCTTTATAATTTTGTTTGTAATCAGATAATGTTCTGTGCCTCCGCACAGGAGCCGTTCAATGAACGACGATGCAACGTATCTGACACCATGTTAATTAAGAACTATAATTTTCTTATTATAATTATATCAAAAATACGAATAGAGATATGTTTCTTACGCAATCTATAAATTTTGAAGGTATTTTCAACCCTAAAGTAGGAAAAGTCATCTAATGCCAAGTGTTCAAGCAATCGATCATGAACGCAAACAAATGAACCAGTGTGACGTTTCAGTTCAGCCTACTTTAGGCTTGCTTGCAGTGAATAAAAGCCAACAGTGTGAACGTTACGGCAAAAGCAAGCTTATTTTTACCGTACATGTTTATTACTTATGTTCATCTAACGGTTACCCTTGTTCGTTTATTTTAATTTGTCATCCTTCGTCATCCTTGACATCTACTAGTTGAGAGAATAATTCAAAAAGAATACCAAAATAAAATAAAAATAAATAATAAAATAAAAAACTCACCTCTACACCGGTTACACCTAGCGCCGTCACCAAATTCGGAGTCAGCCTGAATGGCACTGTCTCAGGAACCCGCAGCGTCTTGCCTTTCTCAAAACACACGTTGTAGTCTATATGCACCACTTCACCGGACGTTAAATCCACCAGAACATTGTCCAAGTGTCTGTCGCCTAGCCCAATTATGTAGCCTATCATGCTCATCACTGCTACAGAGTAACTATAACGGCGTGTCATCTGCCACCACTGCTCCGGACTAACACTACTACACCACAGTTCGCGCCACAACAGGTCTCGAGGAGTCTCCGCTGATAACTCTTGTAAGACTTGCTTCAGGATCGACACCGGCCATTCTTTTCTATTCTCCGTGGATATACCTGCCTCTTTCAAGAGTGGGTTCAGTTTGTTATAGAAAAGTTCTGAGGGACGAAGCACATTTACAGGCTTATTAGTCTTGGCTGTGAGTAACGCAGCTTCGCGATTCTGCCAACGTTTGTACAACGCAAACAATGGCGTCACGTTGTCCACCCAGCTAATCAAACCTGAGCGAGGACCCAAGGGAATGACTGAGTAGTGACGAGCTCTATACGTCTGGTTATCGTTATTTTCAGAGTCTCGAGCCATCATTGTATTTGTTATTGATAGCAATTGCATTATTCGCTCGTCCAGATGTAAGTCTTCTAAACCTTTGAACAAGTAAGTGTAAGCTTTACCATCAGAACCATAGAAGATCAGCTTTTTGGGTCTTGTTTTAGTAGGCAAGATAGCCACGTTATTTTCTACAGCTTTTATAGTTATTCTGACAGCCCTCTGATTGGTATGTACTCCTGGCATTGTTATCACAGTATTTTTAAGCTCTGCTAAGACTGGACTTATATCATACATTTTTAAAATGTATGATGTTCTTCTACTAACTTTCTGTTGAAGTTTTATTTGCAATTGTTTCAAGGGTGTCCACGACTCTTGTGGCTTGTCAGGATTAGCAGGGTTTTTTAACTTGTCTATTACATCCACAATGAGAGATTGAAATTTGGTCTGGAAGGACACCTCGTGAGGTGTCTCTGGTTTAGCTGATGTTACCTGATGAAGTTGCTCCAATACAAAAACTATTGGCTCGAATATTATACGATGCTTTTCCTTGATGAGCTTCTCTTTGTCTTCTGACGATAAATGTGGATTATTTTTCACTTTCGTAACTTCGGTTTCTAACTGTGTCAGGCGTTTCGTGAACTCAGAGTGATGTTGGACAAGGGTGCCAAGACACAATTCATCCCAAAGCAAATTGATACGTTGCAGTTCTTTAACTAACAGTTTCACCTGTAGAATAGCCGTAGGAGCTTGATTAGTCAACGTTTCAACCATGTCTAAGAAACAAGAATTTAGTTCATTATTTATTATTTTATCACTAGCAGCATCATCTATATCGATGTTATCTTGGCTCCCCTCTGCTCCGTCGTTGGATAAGTAAGACCTAGCAACATTTAACTCCATTAAATCTTTTTGTTCGTTTTCTACTGCTCCTACGACAGCTGGGAACGTAATAAGATGCGGTGTATCTTCCGCTAACCGACACAAAAGGTCTGATACACATTTCCTCACGTATGTTTCCGGATGATTAAGACGTGAAAATAATTGAGGGATGATGACCTTCCAAGGTTGTGTAGGCGTATTCGCTAATCCAGACTCTAAAACCGTCTGCAGTTCCATTGCATGTTTGACGATTAAACGAAGAAGACGCAAAGTAGCATTGACTACAGCGTTCTCACCACTGTGATTGATGTAATCCGAAGCACAAATAAGCTGCAGGAATTTAAAATAAGCGTCGGCAGATAGCTCGAAATAAGAGAACACCCGCTTTTGTGCTTGACGCCAGATATCCACTAATAATGCAAGATGTTCCGGGAAAGCATTGCTCAAAGACGGTACAGTGCGTAGTTGACTCTCAATCATTTCAGATGTGTTGATTTCATTCCAATCAATATCTTCATCATCACATGTAGCTTTTGTTTTCGACAATATTTCACAAACTGCTTCAAAATCTTGTGGGGAACAGCCAATCATGACACTCTCGATTTGAAGTTTATCATTATCTGATAATTGTTCGCGAGTCTTGGAACTAAATTCGACCATCTTTCGCCCCCAACGGAAACACCACGCTGCAAAATTAGCCCACGCTTTAGCTAATCCTGGGCACTGATTAACACCGAATTGCAGCAATTTTCCCACAGCTGAGTCTGATACCGGTATAACATTTTCCGATATATTATTGTCTACCAAACCAATTTCAGGGAGAGCTGATATTAATTTTAATAAAGGTGAGTCAACTTCTAAGATATTTTCACTCTCATTTTGTACCCATTTCGAAAGCGTAAGTAGTAATCTTGTACCTTTTTCACGTAGTTCATAGGTTTGTTCGCCCATTGCTAATCTTTGAGAGAATCCAAAGCAAATACTGGCACACAAATTAACAGCACGTTTTTTGGTTTCTTCCTTTGCGTAAGTTAATTTACAGAGTTCTCCTAGAGCTGTGGCGTTGTTAAGTGTCCAGATTTCTAGATCGTATGTGTTACCAGACATCAGTAGTACTTCACTTAATTCATCTAAATTACTGACATTTCCTACATTCATTTGAAAAGCAGAATTATGTTTAAAGTGCTTTAGTAATTCTCTTTTTGCCATAAGCAAGTTTGCGTTCTTTCTTGCACTCTTTATAACATCTAATCGCAAACATTCTGCATAAAATACATTTTCGTCGTTCATATTTAATTTTGTAAAGTACTGATTCCACCACAATATACGGCTCAAGTTTTTAAATTCAGAACCAAACTTGTGATCTTTTACGGTAGACGGTTTAAATGGATTAGAAATCAGCTTTCCGCATTTGATAACACTTCTTAAACCATTATTCGCCAATTGAAGCACTGCAACTTCTTTCATGAAGTGAACATCGCTGGTTCTCGAAAATTCTTCAGCTGACGACTTAAGCAAGAAGTCGCATTTTTGTAGCAATTCGTCGTATTTGTCATTATAATCATTGTTGTACATAGTCACTGCTGTGTAAACTAAACTTGATTCTATTCTATTCAGTAAACCCTGATAGGAGCAGGTATTTTTTAACATTTCATTGGATTCCGTGTCGAGGATATCCCAATTACACAATTCTGGTGGAATGTCCGTGCCATCCTCAAACAATCTCAAAGTTGAAAATGACGACCATGGTGAATTATGTGTTTGCTCATCATTTTCAATCCATTCTTGCATTTCTTCCCAACTTTGTATATGCTTATAGCTTTCCATAACTTGTTCATCAATAAACTTTGTGCTTCTCGTGTCTACTTGAGATGTAGATTCACCATCTTTTGCATCGTCGTGACCTTTGTAAGAGCTAATTTTTTTATAGAACTCGATAGCTATTTCGTGTCTAGAGTTAGCTTGTTCGGCAGCTCCTTTCAACCAAAGTAACTTCTTATCGAAAGTTTGTTTTGTCCATACATAGAGACCATGCAACACTTCTGGCTCTTCGATTTTTATTAGTGCTCGTGCTACACTCATTGTGATAGCTTCGATATCAATATTTGTATTACTTTTTGCAGCTGTTTCTAATATCAAAGAAGCATTATAAATGGTCGCACCGAAATGTCCTGCATATATGCTCACAGCTAGTGCTGCAGGACGGACTCTGGTTAGCCACTCGCGACATGTCGGCCAATTCGTGTGGAAGAACGTCCGAACGGGTTTAGCAACCGCCGGCAGAACAGTAGCAGTACCCTCGGCAGCATTATAAATATATTTTTCTAAAAATGTCATGAACTCTGTAATCCAGCGCGTTCTCATTTGTTCTGCTATAATAACATCAGCCAATTTCTGTTCTTCAGTTCCTATATATTTAGATTCATGCGATGAAATTTCCCTTGCTATTCCCTTTAAAGCTCCTTCTATCTTCATGAAAGTTTCTTGCGGCTTGCCAAGAATGGTCCGTAATTTCAGAGACACTGTAGTTTGAGCGACTTCTGACAGTGCCCAACCAAGGCAAATAGATGAAAAGCTTGTCGCGCATTGTCGGAAAAATAAGAGATTATTCTCATCAAAATCTGCACTTTGTAAAGGCCATGATGTTAGAAAAGCATCAATCAAAGCTTTATTATCGACAGGTGACGATTGGAGGAGACAATTCATTATAATCTTATAATGTTGATTTGATAAGTTGCAGAAGGAACCGCGCATAAGATATTCCTTGAATGAATTAGCCTTTGTATCACCATTGAGAATGTTCAAGCTCATTTTTCGTGTAGTAAACACTTTGACAACTTGTTTGTCTAACTCCAGCTGCACTATGTCCCAAGGTAACTCAAACAAAACATCTTTGCAAACATGAGATAGCTTGTTATTTTGATTATCAATGTGTAATATACACAAAACAGCAATCGTTTTTAGTATCATAACATTCCAAGTGAGTGTTTTATTTTTCAGCAAATGTTGAGTATTCTTCATTACAAGCAACACTATATCTTCGTCAAAACTGTATGCAAGTGACAGCATATTGGTTATCAAGACTAAGAAGTATTTTGACATGCTTACTATAGGTAAATATTTGTCCAATTGACAGAATATGTCTGATATCCAAGTCAAGATTAATGTTAATGTTTCTTTTGGAACATATTCATCCAGTATCATACTTAAGGTGTTCAGGATAACAGCTAAATGTCCAGAGGTGGGACTTGAGGTTGAGACGTCACCAAGACTGAGATTTGACAGTCCAAATATGTCATTAGCTCTTTGCTGGGTATTAGTCACTAAGTCACTTGATGCTATAAAATGGTTATTTTTTTTACAGTGAGAGTAAAGTAGGTACAGTATTGAATATTGCAGAGCAGGCTTATGTTTTGTTAATTTTTCATCGTGCGGACACATTTTAATAGCAAGAAGTTCCAATATGCTGGGTTGTAATGCCCACATGCCAATTATAGAGTTGCTAGCATTTGCAAGTTCAGATAAGCATTGCAGATAAAATATAATATTTTTCTCAGCATCCTCTGTGTTCACTTCCTCAAAATATTCAGACTTTATTATCTGTATTTCTGGTAATATAACAAAGTAAGAATTTTGTATATCTGTTAAAACATACTTATATGTTTCTTGTAGAAGTGGTATATTTTTCAGGTTCAACAGGTTGTTGTATACTGATAACACTGCTCCCAATATTACAGAGCTATTGGAATAACGCAGTGGCCTCAGAAATGATTCAGGGCCAATGGTTTGTATTATAAACTCAATAGGAAGGTTTGATGCTATCTCTTTTATCACTGTGGATACTAAATTGATTACACTGAGAGTTACAGCTTCCTCTCCTTGCAAAAAGTGTGTCATCTCTTTAGAAATCAATAAAAACAGTGCTGGTGAAGAAGATGAAGACTTAGATTGTAAATATTTCAAGAGTAAGCAAATACATTCATTGCCTGCTAATATCAAGTCAGATTCTGCATTCTCCTTTAAAGTTTTTGTCAAAACTTGAAGAATTTTTGTAAAAGCTTCTGTGAGAAATGTCCATGATACTGTCTGTGAAACAGTAGGGCTCAACAGGTTACCTAAACTTTTAACAACAGTGTTGAAAACATTCAGAAATGATGTTATTTTCTGCATACAGTCTTCACTTGAATTAGCATCATCTTCTCTATCATTGCTATCAGAATCCATATCACTTGAGTAAGCCACCATGTCTTCTACAAACTGATTTAGTAAATTCACAGAAAATCCGATAACAGCCTGCCAGTGACGGCTGAGTTTGAATAATGACTGTAGTGCAAAATCCTTTATCTTTTTTGGCTGGGCATTGTCTACATGCCATCCCACCAAAATATCTACTGTGTCAACAAAATGATTAGCAAAGTGTTCAGGATAAGAATTTGACATGATGATCATAGCATTTATTGCAGCCATAAATACATCTGCAGAGTCTGTGCTTTCTATAATTGTTTGAAGTCTGTCCAATGTTAACTCTGAGAAGTCAGCTAAGTTAGATGTTTGATAGTCCAGCTGATATGTTTCTGTGAATGAGAGAGTCAACAAATGTTTTATTGATGAGTTATTTACTGCATAAGTTGCACCAATCCAATCCAGATGTTTTCTAAAGTCATGACCCATGACATAACCAATTCTACCAAGAACTGCAGCTGCACCTTCCTTTGTCTCTGGGCCAGGAGCATCATACAATACGTCAAGAAGTGATTCAACTAAAATATCATAAGAACGTCGAATATATCGCGCATTTTCCGGCAACATCACAGCGTCTTGAAGTTTGCTACATATTACAAGAGACTTTTCCACGTCCACCTCGGCACACAATCGTCGCAGCAACTTGGATATGCGAGGATCTTCAGGCAGATTGACAGCCAGTTCTGATCGTTCATAGAACTTGTTGCTGCTACTTCCTTGGGACCAGGTGTCATTGGAGGACTGGTTTAACGATTCGTGATATTTGTAAGAACTGTCGAGCGGATCACGATGACGCCGGGGCGGGAAACTACCCCTACCCCTGCCACCGCGTCCGGATGGTCTAAACTCGGTAACTCGACCTCGGGATCGAAACCTACCATCTCTCGATGGTCCACCAAAAGACGAAGAAGTATCGTACGTACCAACATAACCTCTGACCTTATCGTCTATGTTTTCTTGACCAATTTCGTCCCTGTCCGGAGCATTAACACCCTCCGTTCCCTTTGGGTTTTTGTCTTTATTATTGGCAGTAATAGATATCATCACTAGAAATTTTGTCAAATACATAAATATAACCACACATGGCCATAAAATTACAACAAAATACGGGCAAAACAGACACTCTTCGCCAACAGTCACTGAATATCATAGACAAAATAGTACAACTGTCACCCAGTCTGTTATTGTGTGTCATTTCGTAAGCATCTCGATTTTTCTGAACGAAGGCAGTACATATTGCACAATCATTAGAAATAGATATGCATATTTCCTAAAAAATGTTTTAATATGTTAGTCAATTATAAATATCTTATACTTAAAATTTATACAGTTATTTTTATATAACTAAATTTTCTTATTCCAGGACAATGTTGTCTCTACCCTCAAAGTAGGTATAAGATGCCATCTAAAAAGTTTTAAACGATACACGTGTTGTCAAATCTTCAACATACATATTTTATACATTGACATTTCGTTGTTGCCATAACCTCAATCTCAATTGCTCTGTTGCAATTGCAAGTAAATGTGTTATTTTGGGATAACTATTAATTAATAATATATTTATATAGGTTTGCGTTGATATTGATATGCTGTTTTAAATATGAAGACTGTAAAACGAACTGAGAATTTTCACGGTAACGTTTTTATTAAATAGACATAAGTGCTATGTATTTTCGTGTTTACCTTTTCTCATATTTTTCTAATATTCCAGCATTAGAGCTAAAATTAACTGAGGCTTCAACTGCTGCTCACACAATATATTTCAAGGAACATTCAGTTAGAGAACATACGAAAGATAAACCACAGGGCCGAACTTTATTGGTAGTCAATGTCCCGCCCTACGCTGATGCAAATGGTATGATTAACGCCTTCAGAGACGCTGGAACTGTACAGTCCGTCCAATTTTATATAAAACCTTCGACTGCTGAGATAAAAAATATTCTCAAGTTTATGCCTGACCCACAAGAAACCACATTTAAAGCTGCTTATCTAGTATTCAAGACTGTTGCAGAGTTAGATAAAGCTCTAAAGCTGTCAGAGTTACGTCCATTAAACTCCGAGAATCATCAGGTAAAAGTGGGCATGAAAAAGTGGGTTGATGAATACAATAGTGCTATATCATTACCAAAAATGCTCAAAGAAAGTATTGAAACATTCATGAAACAGTATGATTTGGAATCCCAAAAGCAGGAGAAGAAGGAGAAGGAATTGGAAGGCGAAGATGATGAAGGCTGGGTGACAGTCACAAAGAAAGGAAAAGTTCAAAGTTTTGCTAGATCAGAAAAGGTTGAGAGTAAGATAATGAAGAAAGAAGAGAGAAACAAAAAGAAAAAAGAATTGAAAAACTTTTACACATTTCAGATTAGGGAATCTAAGATGAAACACATTGTAGCACTGAGACATAAGTTTGAAGAAGACAAAAAGAAAATTGCACAGATAAAACAAAGTCGTAGGTTTAAACCTTTTTGAAATAAAATAACAGTATTGTTTAGCAGTGTTTTATTAACATTATTTACACTAATACATTATAACAAATTCTAAATCATAGCTATCCCTCTTGTTTTGGATAGGCTAACAATTCATTAACATCTTGGATGCTAATTGTCTTTCCATTTAGGTACCCTTTTTGAAACCAATTTATATTTATTTTATTTTAGCATTGTTATAATTACTGCGGCAACAAAGTTACCACAATGTAAAATCAATCACCAAATATGAGCACTACTTATATCAATCATAGGGCAGAAATGAACTGAACATCATTCTCATGGTTCCTGATTACAGAACTTGTCAGATTGCCTGCTGATGGGTCTTGATGATGATTCTTAGTAACCTATTCTCTGGTAATGTGTCCAGGGCAGCAAGCAAATTGCTGATATTACCATACACACACCCATTAGCTAAGGCCACTTGAACAGCTTGTCCTATTCTGTGTAGACAGTCCTGGAATAATGGTTTTTGTTAAAATTGTTGCTTGATACTTAATGCTTATCTGTAATATGTAGCAGTGGGAAAATGATAGCAGAGGTGTTGCATGATGGAGTGGTTGTAGATTCTAACCCCAGCCAATACACCACTGACATGAACTCCTAACACAAGCATTTAGTCTGTAACCAATGTTGGTAGAATTCTTTAAAAAAACTATATAGAATAGGCGGCCATAAACATCTGACCATACACACCCACCACAGAGGCAAAGGCTAATGTTGGCCTTTTGGGACTGAGTTCTAATGCAAAAATCAAAATAGTAATAATTCTTTCTGATACTTTGAACTGAGAATAGTAATCGTGTGCGTTCGCGCAGCGGAATGTTGTTGAATTTAAAGATTTTAATTATGCAGATATTTAGTGTATGACATCGTGTGTATTATATTGTGTATGGTAAAAAAAAAAATTGTGCATGCAGCCATTGTGGTGAAATTCGCTAAAAACTGATTTCGCTGGGCGAACGTTGTCCTGGCGGAACTTTTTTGAATCCATGGACTTAGAAGAAAAAAAATGTGTCCAAAAATTAGTGTGTATTTGTGTGTAACTGTGTATGTATGAATAAAATTAGTGCATGCATAAACTTCGGAGAAATTCAAGTTTCCGCTACGCGAACGTTTGGCCATTAGCTAGTTTTCATATTAAGCGCTTCTATAGAGAGTTGTAGATTTTTACATACGTTGTTTTGAATTTGTTTATATTTGTTTAAAAAATAGATTTAGAAAAAATCGTATGGTTTGAAAGATAAAAATATAAACGTAAAATACGCTTATTAGGTCTTAGTTCGTAAAGTATGCACTTTGGGGTCCAGATTTTCACTGGTAGTGACTTATGTATGTATGCATTTTAAGTCTATTGCTGTCTCTAACCAATGACAGAGTATGTTTAGCAAGCGTTTGTTAACGTTAAGTTTTTATGAACAAGAGACTAGTCATGACAAGTGCCTCAGCTGCGGTCCCGACACGCTCAAAATACACGCGTCTGTGCGCCAAGTTGTATGCCAAGTTCTGTCGTTACTGGGGCCTGCGCCCCAGGGATTGTCATGACTAGTCCCTAAGAGGGTTAGAAATTTTGAGGTTAGTTTCTGTATTTTCATTCATTCATTCATATGCTCACGGCTGTTGTCCCAGAAGGGGTAGGCAGAGGTGTGAAATTTCTGTGACACCCACATTTCGCCAATTTCTGGGTTTCTACGTAACAGGTGGCGAGAAATAAATAAAAAATACATAATTATTACATGTAATTAAAAATATTTTTGTACACGGATGTTTAATTAGAGAAGTACTTGTTAATTGAAGATTTATTTTTATCGTAGATAGTGGCGTTATTAAAAAAAATATATTGGCGTTATTATTAAACGTAGGAGAGCCAAGCTTCGGCACGTATGGGCCGGCTTGACTCCGCTCGATACCACGGCCTCACAGATAACCGGTAGTGAAGCAATGCTTGCATTGCATTTCGCCGCGTGAGTGAGGTAACCGGAGGCCCTTACCCTTCCCTCTCCCTTATTCCCGTCCTTCCCCTCTCAACCCCCCACCATCCCCCTCTTCTCCTACTTGGGAGTAGGAGAAGAGAGGAAGGGTGGGGGGTTAAAGGGCGGCAACGCACTTGTGACTCTTCAGTTACAGGTGCCCATGGGCGGCGGTAGTCATTTACCATCAGGTGACCCGTCTGCTCGTTTGCCCCCTATGCCATTAAAAAAAAAAAAATTTTTAATTCAAGAAATACAATTGTTTTATTTTTGCCTAACGCTTTTGTACGCAACTGTACCATATTAATAAATACTATTCTGGAAGGTTAAGAACGTTACTTAGATATATGGCACGGCCGCTTTTTAGTAGCCATCCGAACTTGGTCGGGTTATGTAGGTTTTCGATGCTTTGACAGTATTTTAATTGTTTCTCTTTAATTACTGAATTTAATGAAATGAAATTTTGCATGTGAGTAGTTGAATTAATACACTAATTATTGGAATACATTTTACTATGCAATTCCTTTAGAACGTCGTGATATTTGACTGCTTTGTAAACAGTGGTCTATTCATGGTAAATTTTCCTATAACTCTTTAATTACTAACGGAACATCATTGATACTTGGCAACATGTTGCAGACACTTACAAGGTTTGTATAAACGTGAAAATCTGGACTCCAAAGTGCATACTTTACGAACTAAGACCTAATAAGCATATTTTACGTTTACATTTTTATCTTTTAAACCCTAGGATTTTTTCTAAATCTGTTTTTTAAACAAATATAAACAAATTCAAAACAACGTATGTAAAAATCTACAGCTCTCTATATAGGCGCTTTATATGAAAACTAGCTAATGGCCAAACGTTCGCGTAGCGGAAACTTGAATTTCTCCGATGTTTATGCATGCACTAATTTTATTCATACATACACAATTACACACAAATACACACTAATTTTTGGACACATTTTTTTTTGTTCTAAGTCCATGAATTCAAAAAAGTTCCGCCAGGACAACGTTCGCCCAGCGGTATCAGTTTTTAGCGAATTTCTATACAATGGCTGCATGCACAATTTTTTTTTTACCATACACAATTACACGACGTCATACACTAAATATCTGCATAATTAAAATCTTTAAATTCAACAACATTCCGCTGCGCGAACGCACACAGTAATCTCTAATTATAAATGTATTGAAGAATCAATGTAATAATATGTGTTTATGCCAATACCTGCAACTTCTCATCACTCTGTAGTTTGCCTCCTCTCTCCAAAACATTATGTGCATATACTTGAACTAATGGTGCAAGCGCAGCTAGATGTTGTGCATTGACGGCAGTTGGGGGCCCATGAGTTCTTCGCCCTGCACGCAAGCTATGTAACACACCTAAATGCAGTTTAATATATAACTCTGCTTCTGTTAATGGGTTGTTGTTGACAGTCTTCACTTTAGATCTCTCTTTTTCACCTTCATATTTAATTTTTTTTGAAGGCACTGGAATCTCAACCATTTCTGCATCTGTAAAACATTTCATTGTAAGATAGGGTTTAGGTATTAGCTCACTCCTTCCTTCCTAGTTTCACCATTTCAACATACATATAGAAGAAAACACAAATACCGTCATCAATATAGAGTGGAGCCAGAGCACACCAATGTATGAGTCCTGCTAAAGGTGTCACCGCTGCCATTGGTATTGAACCACTCGGCAATGCTGCTGGATTTAGCTGTGCTGACATGCACAGAGTTGGGCTTGAGTAAACCTGTACAATGTATAAAAAGTGATTAAGGTAGCTTTCACGCTAATGTAAATATCAAAATGATTGATTATTTATAATCAAAAATTTATATTTAAGTACTTCATTGGTACAGTAGTTGATGTCTGATCAATTGCAATTGGTCACTTATTATTGCGCAGTTTGATTATTTATGTATATGAGCCAGTAGCAAGTAAGGCCTTTGAATAGTTTCAATATCAAGAAAAGTGTTTAATAAGATCAAAGACAGATGGGCTTGTTAATCATGGGCTTGTAGATTTTTTAGGGATCTGTTTCTTTAAAAGAAAACGAACCTGTATATTATATTATAACTTTGTTTGTTTACTCTTTAAATTTAAATAGTTCGTAAATAGTAACTCTTTAGAAAGTTCACTAATGTTATAGTTGCCACTGTTACAGTAGCATCTGAAGGCAAACAGATGCTGCTGTATCAGGCAGGTAGCCATAAAAAAAGAAATTACTCAGTGAATAAATAAGCTATAATAATACTAACCCATGATGTAATAACTTCTAGCAAATTTTTGGGAGGCAGCTTCTTTGTTCCTTGCATGTCATGCATGTACAATTCAGTGACAGCTGTGATGAAATTGGAAACAAACTGTGGAGCCATGTTTGCTAGGGATTTCAATGCAAATTGATTTGATGTGTTGAGACTAAAATGGTCTCTAATGACATTCTCTACCAATTGAAGAGACTGGACAGATGAGCAGCCCATTTGCTGTAGCCAAACACCTACTGCTAGCAATACCTGCAAAAGTAGTTTAGTAGCACTCAATGATTTTGATAGGGATTTCAAAAATTATTATTGAAAATTAGTAACAAGCAGTGTTTAAGAATCACATCTGTTTTAACGAATTAGTAGGCAGATTTTGACACCTAATAGACCACACAGCAAGGTAATAACAAAAACCCAACAGACTGATGTAAGTTGTCTTAAACTATTTTTATCATGATCATAACAAGCATAAATAAAATTGTGTCCAATGAGCCAACAAAAAATAAATTGTTCCCCCTGGACCAAAAGCTTTGTATGCCTGTGCCTAGGCCTAATGTAAAGTAATCAAGAGCAGAAACGGTCTCCTCACTATATAATTTAATACAAAGTGCTAAAAAGACAACTAAATCTTATACCTAGGTCTTTTTTTAAACACATGCTAGTAACAATGAGGCATACTACACTGACAACAGGTGGACGACCATGACTATGTGGAGAGCTCCTCATGAGCACAGAAGCAGAGGGAGACCAGAGGCAAGGTGGAAGGACGAGATAGAGACTGTCGAAACACGAAATTGGCCCAACTTCGCAAGGCATCGAGACGAACATGACTAACAATATCCACACCCATTACTACTCATCAATGTACATGCCAATGGAATAATAAAGGTTTCTTATTTTATTTTAGTAATAATGATAAAACATACTGGAGTACTAGATGTTGGCGCAGGAGTGCTAGACGCAGGCAATGGCGTACTACACGCTGAGACAGCCATACTAGCAAGTATGCTTAATATTTTAAGCCTTCTTTGACCCTCCATTCCTCCAAATAATGATAGAAAAACTGTATTCTTCGTTGTTTCATTCGTACAAGCCGATAAGTAGTCACACATGATCTCTATGAGTTGTAACTCCTGGAGAGGCGTTAAACCTCCTGCTCTACGTCCTCCACGACGATCAGATTCACAAAATACGAACTCCGAAATTATGTCCATGGCTATATCTAGTTGCTTGTTCGATGGCGCCGCTCGACCAACCAGCAATTGCTCTAAAAATACAAATATAGAAAATTACGAGTTCTTACCAAATTCTGATAGTTTTGTCGCGGAAGTGTTGAATTGAAGTTAATGAGGGGACTAAGTTAATTAACAAAGTAGGAATTAATGTGTAATATTTGCATTACCGATTCTAATGAGGGCCTCTCTGGCGCAAATTGGAAATTCATATTTTCGTAGCGCATGTTTCAAATCAGATAAAGACATTGCCGAGATAAATTGTTTGCAAAACAAAACACAAGATGCTCTGCGAATAGTGCGAATGCAGCGCCGACAAACAGTTGACACTTTGGGGGGGATGACAGTCATACAGTGCTGCCATAAGAACAATAATACTACCTCTGAGGTGCTGCCAGTCTCAGATTTATTGTACACACTAGAGATCTCCAGGTGATCGAATTTCTACCATAAATCATTTTTAGTTTTTTTAGTGCAGTATAACTTGAACTGTGAGTCTGTCATTGTATAGACTTCCTTACCATAACAGGTTAACATATATACTGGACCTTGTAGGCATATGTAGCTTGATGTAGATAGAGTTCACGTAATTTATAAAGTAACACTTGATTAAAAAAATTTGGTATCTGCCAAGAAGTTCTAATAACAATTATTTTAATAGGTAGGTATAATATATTATCCTTAAGAGCCATTTCACAAAATTTGAACGCTCGAGTTTAGGTAAATGACGGCAGCATTTTGTATGTGTGCGTAGTTACTAACACGAACACACTGCAAGCAGTGTAGCGCGAGTGACGAGGCAGACTAAAGAATCTTGAGCTGTTATAATAGTAATGCACTTATTAGAGATTTATTAAAGAAATATTTCATTATGCAGTAGAATGAAGGTTTTTAGACTAATAATAAATCACAAATATTCGTGTAGATAAAACGTATAATAAAAAGAGCCTTAAAACGACATATCGAGTCAACGAAATTTTTCATAAAGGTTTTCGCTATTGAGCTCTATAGGCGTTATAAATTTTCACCTTAATTACAATTATGTTTTTTTTTATTTTACCATATAAATCACGCACACAATAAGTACTTTATTAAGCTAATTATATTTTTAAAGATTAATTAATAAGGAGCTGACAGAACTCAATGTTTAGATTAGCGCCCTCTAGTGGATCTATATATGTATTATTAGCGTGACGGTCAAGAGTTCAGTGCTTTTTCCCTATAGTAAAAGTGCACAACGTGCCTAAAGAAGTTTTCACTTCAAAAATTATAAATCTTGGTACCCCGAAAACATTTTTGAAGTGAGAAAATGGTTAGATATTTTTATATTTGAATAATGATTGTATAATGACATGATTATGTATAATTGTATATAATATTGGCTAAGGCGTCGATCGGTAAATCAAGTGGTTGTCGACTCGAACCCCACCCAGTGCACTACCGGCGTGAACCCACTCCTAACACAAGCACTTAGCTTAGCTGGAGGGGTTAACCAGAATACTAGTAATGTGTGACCCACGTTACTGGTATTCTTTAAAAAAAAAATTACAAGTAACAAGAGAAAAAGTGATACTTTTGAAAACAAATATCTTCTTTAACAGTTAAATATTTTAACTATTTTATATTGGTAAAGAGGAATGCGCACCTACTATAGACACTTCGGCCCTGAGTGCACATATATAAAAGCATATGAAATTTACAAGTTACAGAATTAAATGGTTAAGAAATTGGTTTAAAAAAAAGTCCGGATTTTTGAGATAAAATGGTTTTTATTTTTACAAATATAGTTTTAAACATTAATTTTCTGTAACACATTATCAATCACATTATAAATTACATTATCAAATTTTGATTAGATCTGCCAGGTATGGTGACGTGATCAACTATTTACCTGCTGTGGTCGAACTCATTGTTTTATAAGATTTCGAACTTCTGCTATTTCCAACAAAATGTCTCCGTATTTTGGCGCCATTTAAACCACAATTAACACAGCGTAAATGTCTTCTTGAATGAGTTACTAAGGGCTGGGAAGACTCTGGCTGGTATGAAAGGAAGGGATGGGGGGGGGGGTGATCATTATCAATGGCTATGGCAGCCGAACTTCTCGTTATGTTTCCTTATATACATTATTTGACTCCAAAAGTATTGAAAATCTATTATTCGCCTGCCATCCTATGTGATTCTAAAATAAAAGTGACAATCTGCATCTACGTGCTTCAAATTCAAAACAAAATAAACATAGTATATACAAAAAATATTTACGATGAGTCTGAAAGTTCCACTGATTCCTCAAGGTCGTGGTCAAATACAACAGCTTTCACCTACAAATTTTAAGAAATCATATTGTTTGTATAAACTAAGATAATAAAAGTTTGTTAAAGTCCCTTTAACGCATATTTATCTAATTAAATAGAAATAGTGATGGCTGACTATGTCAATTCGGTAGAATGCCCAAATGAAAAGTAAAGAAAAAAATGTACTACTGAAATATTTACGATTGATTCCAAAAATTCCACTGATTCGACCAGTCCGGGGTCTAATGCAACAGGTTTTTTCTCCTATAAAATTTTATAAATTATATTATTTACTGCTAATTAGAGGTATGCTTTAAACCTAGAATTGTTTCTAAAAGAATCAATTTCTGTTACCGGGTCTAAATTTTCACTTGTACCCGGCACAGCGTCCTTCCTTCCTTCTAATGATACTACCCTCCACTACTCGATTTGCGCGATTTCTCATTCTAAAATAAAACAGCTATTAAGGTCAATACCTACAAATAACTTGAATGAATAATAATTTGAAAAAATAAAAAAGATCTACCTTGCTTCTGTTGCTTTCTCTATGGCAGCAGAATTATTACGTTTTCTTTTTTTGACACAATGGTATACAGAACTTTTGCGCCCCATTTCTTAAACTGATAAAAAAATAGCATCTTTATTCTACAATATACTCAAATAATACTTTACTTCAAAATAAACAAAACTTAAGAGTTTTGTTACCTTACCTGATAAAAAATTATACTGAGAATCAAAACTTTGTTGTCGTAGTATAATAATGCGTTTACAATACAAGCGCTCGAAAATCGGGAAGCGGGAAAAGTGACACAGGTCCTACTTCGACGGGCGATAACGCCATTCTGATTGGTATCCACTTGCGCATCGTAATTTATTGCAATTTAGAGTAGTTTTAAAAATGATCTTATTTCTAATTCAAATAAGCATTTGTCAAAAAAACTTTAGAATTAGATTCTTCAAAGAACATAGTTTACTTAAATATGTATATTTTTTTGAAATTACGCTTTATTGTAACCAAAAAATCGCGATAAATTTGCGATATAAGCTGTATAAATTGGACTAAGTCTTTATTTTTTTGCTAATTAATGTAATCAATAATTGAGAAAATAGTACATTATCTAAAGATTAAAAGATATGTCCTATGCTTACCGTATTTTTTTCAACCAAATTTATAAATATTATTGATAGATTTTGGAATCGGAAATTGTCTCTGCGATGATTTTTCACTAAACGAGTTGTGGGAGATTGATCAACACAGAGCAACGAAGTTGGTTTTCTTAAATCTGATACATTAAGGAACAAGATCAAAGAGTATTCTATAGCTTACATGTATTTTAGAATTTCAAAGTATTACCTAAGATCATAAATTAAGCGACCGAAATCTTAAAAAATTGCGTGAAAACGTGAAATGGCTCTTAAGCAATAGTCTGTGGGAACTTCTCTAGCAACGTTTAGTTACTGATATTTCAAAATGAAACATTTCATTGAAATAAATTATTATTTTTGACTTTGTGTATATATTTACTACATTAATCTTAGTCGGATAAAGTTGAATAATTTTGTAGTTTCACATGTTAATTGTTGTTAAATTTTAGCAACAACACGTGTCCTTCAAAAGCCTCAGCTGTTCCATTTTTAATCTGTATTAAATTTTGTATCGTTGCGTCTTGCGATTGCGACTTCTTCTATTGACGTTTAGGTTTGGTTTGGTTTGGTTTACGGTACGGAATCCTTTTGCCATTGGGCTTTAATCGAAAGTAATATTCTACAAAGACACGACTTATTAAGTTTGGAAGATGGAAGTCATTGTCGCTAATGTAGACCATATCAAATTTGACATAGATTACGCATTAGAAGAGCAATATGGAGCCCTACCGCTACCTTTCCCGGGAATGGACAGTAAGTGCATTTTCAAGCAATATATTAAAATATGACTAAAAAAATATTTATCTTTAGAACATGTGCTTTATGCGTCGATCATTACCTCGTACTTTAACTTTGATTTACAGAATCAACTGCTGCTGTTTGCGAATTTTTCAGTCAGCCTGGAGGCTGTGGAAATGGGCCTCAATGCCCCTACAGACACGTTAGAGGAGACCGTACCGTCGTCTGTAAGCATTGGCTTCGCGGCTTGTGTAAGAAAGGAGACCAATGTGAATTCCTACACGAGTATGACATGTCCAAGATGCCTGAATGCTACTTCTATGCGAGATTCAATGCCTGTCATAATAAAGAGTGCCCATTCTTACATATAGACCCTGAAAGCAAGATTAAAGATTGCCCTTGGTATGTAAAAGCATTTGTTTTGACCATGTTCATACTAATAAGCCCCTGATCACATGCTATATACACTTGCAACCAGACTATCACTTGTATATTGCCAACCTTCTTAAAACCTTACCTCAGCTCAAGGAATTGCTGTATGGTATTAGTCAGAAAAGATAAAACTTGGAGAGTGATATTAAGAAATTGTATCTAGAACTGACAGGACTTTGACTGCTGTATAGAACCTTCAGTCTTCTTAATTTTCCATCTGAGGTAGCTCCATTTCAAGATGCAGCATATTTGTGCTCTATCTCTGCTCTTAACCTTAACTCTATGCTTAAATGTGAAGTGAACTGTAAAATATATGTTTAAATGTGTTAGGATGGAACTTACAAAATTTAAATATCAACTCCAATGATACTTACAAGCAAAGAAAAAGAAATCTATCCACTCTTGGTTGCAAATATCTGTAGTAAGACTTACTGTGATTTGAACATACACATTTTTAAGGTATGACAGAGGGTTCTGCCGCCACGGTCCTCACTGTCGCCACCGGCACGTGCGACGAGTCTTCTGCATGAACTATCTCACGGGATTCTGTCCTGACGGCTCCTCTTGCAAGTATATGCATCCACGATTTGAATTACCTGCACCTCCAGAACAGACTAAGGATGCTAAGAGACTTCCAGTGTGTCATTACTGCTCTGAAGTTGGACACAAAGCTTCTACTTGTAGCAAGATACCAGCTGAGGTTAGTTTTATGTTGGATTATTTGTGTAATAATGGGGCTGTATAACGTATCTAAGTATGTTTATTGTGTTCTAGACCCTTTTTTTTTTTTTTTTAATCGTGTGGAAACCCCCTCGGGTCATCACTCCACTGGGGCTGCCAGTGAGGTGATATGTCGGAATCGAACCGACTAAAACCACACGGTGTTCCGTCATAAATAAGTCTATTGCCAGGGACTCGGGTATACCCTAGGAAGGAAGTCCCCGAGAACCCTGGCAGACCTTGGCCGCCTCTTAACAAAAGGCAGCCACGCCCTTGCGAGCGGGGGGCCTTGCCCCCCTTCCAGTGTAGAGAGGCGCGCGCGGAACACGGCGCGCCACCGTCTCAGGCCTGCTTCTGCTAGAGTAACGGGCAGCCTCACCCGTTACCCCCAGGCCAGCGCTCATGGAGGCCGGAGATCGTTCTGCGCTCTCCGTCGCCTGGTGCCTCTCCTTCGGGACGGAGAGTACTAGCCCTCTCCCGTTCCCTTTCCACTGCCTCTTTAGCTGACATCACTTCCTCACAAAAAGAGGCAGCGGATTCCCACGCACTCTCACTTTGGACCATGGACAGAACCATGGTCTCCAGTGAGAGGCTTCGCACTCCAATAGCCGCCGCGTGGTCAAGGCGTTGTTGCGTCCACGCTGAGCACTCCACTAAAGTGTGGAGTGCAGTATCCTCGCGACAGCCTCCGCAGTGATGGCACGCAGACGTTGGCTCCCGGCCTATGCGACACAGGTACTTGCCGAAACAGCCGTGGCCGGTCAGAACCTGCGTCAGCGGTGTTCTAGTCTCTAGTGTTGTGTAATATCTTTCAGGAAATTACTATCATTACTCTGAACATAATTAATTATTAATTTTAAGCAGCATATATTAATATTCTTTTCTCTTTTTATTTTAAAAAGTAAACATATGTACTACTAGCTAAGTTTCACGGGCGGTGCCGTGGGAATATTGGGATAAAAATAGCCTAACCCAGGCTATCCAGGTTTCCAGTTATCTACATACCAAGTTTCATCGCAGTCGGCTCAGTAGTTTCTGCATGACAGAGGAACAACCATCCATACATTCTCACAAACTTTCATGTTTATAATATTAGTAGGATTAATATATTTATCCCTTTTTACAGCAAAGAGAGGTAGCTCAAAGGCAAGAAGAGGCCAGATATCGTGCCCTGGGGTATGTCAAACCTGCTAATGAAAATGAAGACCCCCATGGTCAAAGATTACAACGGATAGTCCACAAACCATTAGAAGAAGTCACATGTTTCAAGTGCGGTACTAAAGGACATTATGCCAATAAGTGCCCAAAGGGTCATCTTGCATTCCTATCGAGCCAATCTGGACAGAACAACAACCCAAACAACCAGAACAACAACCAAAACAACACATTCAAAAAGCCCAACTAGTATAAATATGTGAAGCCCCCAGAGGGGAGGCTTCCTAAATGAACTTTTTGTAAATAAATTTAATTAAGGTATAGGATTAAGACAAAATTCAACATCATCTCAGCTATGGGAGTTCCACTGTTGAACATTGGCTCCGAGATTCGTTTGCATACTTCTGCAATGAATAGTCCCGCAGTTCTTTCATATAACAGTTCTCAGTCATTGTGATTGAGTTGTTGAATAACGAATTGTGGATAAATCTAGAAAACTATGAGAATGCAAATATACAATTATGTAGAGAGCCATGCCAAGATGACACTAGATACAACTTGGAACTTCTAAATTCCATAAATATATGCATATATGAAATAATAAGAATTATAATTGCTTAGATAATCTAAATATCCAGATTGGTAATTCTCATTACTTTATTAGACCATCTCTAACACCTTAGTTGGCCACCTCAAAGCAACTGTGTGTTCGCTGAGAGTTAATAAAAAAACATGTTAACTCATAACAAATTGCGGCCTGCTAATATTATTTATTACCAATAGATAATATATAATTAAATGGAAAAATGATATTCTTGGTTGTAGTTTGTATTATTATTGAGTAGCGTGTAATGTGTGCCACTGCTGGTAGAAGGCTCTATCATGCCATTCATCGTGGTAGAAGGCTCTATCATGCCATTCATCGTGGTAGAAGGCTCTATCATGCCATTCATCATGGTAGAAGGCTCTATCATGCCATTCATCGTGGTAGAAGGCTCTATCATGCCATTCATCGTGGTAGAAGGCTCTATCATGCCATTCTTCCCGGTCTTATGACATAGTGGATATAATAAAAAAAATTAAACAACAATATAATAATATTTGTTATAATATATCATCAGATGAAAGACATGATGAAGTCTGATAGTTGGTGACGTTTATGATGAAATGTTCACTAGCTTGTTTACCTTGCCATCAATTTGTAACAAAATATCCTCTTTTATTTTGGTTAATGCATTATCGTTGCCAGCTTTGTAACAATGTTTTGACTTCTGGCAATTAATAGTTGTATTGTTGCATGCTACATTGACATTCCCTGCATGCCTAATACCACAAAACTCAGTGCGAGCGGTGGCAAGCGACGCCTGTCTAAGATGCTTCATAACATTTATTACCTCTCTGCAAACAGACTTTAGTCTTGTTTACCAATTTAGTGGTATACGAGAGAAGTTATAAGGAATCTTTGGTTAATAAAATATTTTATTGCTCAATGGTCTAATGCTACTATCTGTAAAATACCTCTATATACATATTTAAAAAATGTTATATAATTTGTTCAAATAATCACAACAGAAACTCGTATAAAAATGTTCCAATTAACTTGCATTGCATTGTTATTGGTTGCTTTGTTTGGCTGAGCATCACTTAAGATGGGCCGGGTTTTAACTATGTGGCAAGTTCTTGGTTATGCATCTTTATTCTCTGTCTGTTCAGACGATTTTTGCGTTACGATTCAGCTCGATAGCTCATAAAATCCCGGCCGGGATACCTGAATATTCGTCTAAATATGCTAAAAGCAGTCATAATAACTCAGTGAGTAACTTAGATTGTTTTATTTAAAGATATTTGGTTGTATCTCGAAGTTTTTCGCCTAGTTTCTCATGCTGTTCGGTAGGACTGCCGACCTACAAACCAGCCGTAGCGCCTGACACTGCAGGCCTTTTCACGGCTTGTTAAACGATGAGCCCGAAACTAGTCTGTCATCCATCACAAAATACAATACATTCATGATTTATGAATATGATTCACAGAAGTTTTTATTCTTACTCGGAAAATAATATGGTTTTTCATCAATATTCATAATATTTTTGGCGGGTCCGATTAAATAATAATTAATTTGTTCAAAAGAATTCTAAAGCTATGAAGTAGACATAATTACTTTTATTTCATAATCCACAGATGGCGTAAAAATAAAATATATCTACTCGCGGTCAACATATTTATTTCGTTGCGTTTTTTCCTGCTAGCCTCCATCCGCTGACGTGAAGTGTAACTTCGTTCCAATAAGTATATAATAAAAATAGAAAACCTTTCGCTGGGCTATGCAAATCTCTACCATGTCAATGACTCAACCATGTATTAACATCGATCACAAGCATTAACATAGGAATATATTCATTTATTCATTGATCACAAGAGTTATGAATTGGTGAGCAAAATGGTCCTGCAAGAAATAACTTCTGAAAGAGCCATGAAATCACAAAGTATTTTTCATTAGTCAATACCTACTAAAAAGATCCAATGAACTTGGACCTTTGAAGACATACCGGGCAACTCTTCAAAGTAATATAATAAATGTGTAGCGATTGGCAGCAGTAAAATCAAAAATTTTTACATATCCAAATACATATTATCAAATACGTATGTACCTACTAGACTAGACTAAACATTGAGTACAAATAGGATAAATTCACAGCAAACAGCACATGTAGGTACGACAAGTTATTATGAGGTCAATTCTGTAATTAATGATCTGACTAGCCGTCCCCGCAGTTTCACCTGCGTTTATGGTCACTGCTCCGCTCCTATTGGTGGTAGCGTGATGTTATTTACCCTTCCTCGATAAATGGGCTATCCAATATTAAAATATTTTTTCAATAGAACCAGTAGTTCCTGAGATTAGCGCACTCAACCTAACAAACAATCTCTTTATAATATTAGTATAGATTTATAACTATGAAGAAACTGATTAGTAAGATCGAACCGCCCGAATTGATAGGCCAGGGCATAATAGTCCCACGGGCTACAGTTTATATGTTTTTCGATCTTAATGATTTGTCGCCAAAATTAGACTGCTTCTCGCCATAAGAAAAAAGACGTATCATGACGTTTTATGCATAATTAAATTACAACACTTACAACCACCATTGCAATCAGAAAAAAAGACGCATATATATGCTAATATTTTTATATTTGGCATAACTCAAGCAGAACTATGAAAATCAAACAACTTAATAAGACGCATCTGTCAGAATATTATACCACCAAGATATAGTAAAGACATTTCTGCGTAGATGTGAATTGCATCTTAATTATGTATGTAGTACCTATTGAAAAAATAGCCCTGTGCATGTGGCATTAGCGTTTTTTCTACTTAGTATGCGGTTGGAGCTGTATAGTCAGTTGCGCCCAGGCAATCCACTGTTTACAGGTCATCGATACGAAACCTTATTATAGGTAAGGTTTAAATCAACAGCCTAGTAGGTTTAAATTCAAACGTGGGAGAACCATGCTTCGGCACGTATGGGCCGGCTCGACTCCGCTCGATACCACGGCCTCACAGAAAACCGGTAGTGAAGCAATGCTCGCATTGCATTTCGCCGCGTGATTGAGGCTACCGGAGGGCCCTAACCCTTTCCTCTCCCCTCCCGTCCTTCCCCTCTCCCACTCTTCCCCCCGTCCCCCTCGTCTCCTACTCCCATCTTAAAGGGCGGCAACGCACTTGTGACTCTTGAGTTACTATCGTAAAGCATACTAAGTCTAAGCTGAAAACAAAATAACGGAAATAAGGTTTTGCAATTTTTGAAGTGAAACTTCTTTAGGCCCGTTTGTGCACTTTTGCTATGGGGAAAAAGCACTGAGCTCGTGACCGTCACGCTAATAATACTTAGATAGATCTTCTTTTTCTTCAATAATAGCAGCTGAATTGTCGTATTTAGGGTATAAGTGTTCTGTGGTTATATTGTCATGCATCATGCATGTCATCTGTGACATCTGTCACATAGTTAACAGCGCGTGGGATAGGTAGCGAGCAAAGACTACAATAGTATATAGGATATAGACAGGCAACTCTGCTTCTTTTTATTGACAACACAAAACTCTGCCTAGTGGTCAGATACCGAAAACTAATATAATATACATATCTATAGGTATATATATATATATATATATATACAATTGAACAATATATAGGTACCTACTTATACGGTGTATGAATGTTTTGTTGTTGCCTGTTTCTTGTTTTATTGGTTCTAACATGAGAATTTTATACTTTAGCTAATTAATGTATGTTTATGACTAATCTCCGATTTTTATATTCAAACCAAAACTTTTATTGCAAAAAGAAAAGCACAAGAAACCGGCAATCGGTACTCATACGCAGCCATTTGCAATATAAGTGAAGTGTTGCCAACCTAATATTAATAAGTTCCAAATATTAAAAAAAAATGTTGATTGTTACGATTGTATTTTTAATTAATATTATTGTGTGTTGGTGAACAAATTGTTGTTTGTAAAGAATTTGAAGTGGTTTTAGATATTTAATATGCAATATTTTGGTATTTACAAATGCGAATTTTAAATCGTAATACATTTGTGGGTAATAAATTTCCCCTCATACATATTATAAGTTTAAATATTGTAACACAGTAATTTTAGTTCCGGTATCTATCCTTGGGATGGCACTGGACTCAATAAAAAAAGTGCAATTCTTTTATGTTCCAAGTTGCCATAGCATGGTAGCGAGCGACGCTTCGCTTCTGTCGGCTTTAATTTAAAAATAATTTCTTTAACACTTTCGCAACACAATCATAAGGGCAAGTGCATTATTGTTGTTTTCTGTTCTTCGAGTTCCTCAGTGAAGCGAGAAATCGCCGAGAGGTTGAATCTAATCAACACTCGGTATCGTCAATAACAACCTCTTCAACATGGTAAGTTGCACGTGTTTACTGTTATTGAGAAATAAGTGTGTAAATTAGTATTCCATACTTCTTTTATGCAACACGATTTTACAAATAACGATTTATTGCCTTTTAAAATAACAACTCACCTGTTTAAAGTTATTATAACCTAAAAAAGATGTTGATTTTCTTATATTCATTAATTGGTACAGTTACGCTGTATAACAATACGAGAGTCAATATTATTAACAATAGGGTCCATTTGCACTTAGACTCAACCTACCACCACTTAAACATTATCAGGAATTTGGTATAGTTTATAACATTTTATATAATTGCATTATTATTAATGTTTATTTACAGGCTGATGAAGCAGCAGTTAACCCCAAGGCATACCCATTGGCAGATGCTGCCCTTACTGCCAAAATCCTCAACCTGGTGCAACAGGCAGCTAACTACAAACAGCTCCGTAAGGGTGCCAATGAAGCTACTAAAACATTGAACCGAGGGCTATCCGAATTCATCATAATGGCAGCTGATGCTGAACCATTAGAAATTGTGTTACACATTCCTATCCTCTGTGAGGACAAAAACGTACCTTATGTATTTGTAAGATCCAAACAGGCATTAGGTAGGGCTTGTGGAGTTTCACGGCCCATAATTTCATGTTCTATCACAATCAATGAAGGCTCTCAGCTTAAACCTCAGATTCAGAGCATTCAACAAGAAATTGAAAGACTCTTAGTGTAAGTGGTAAATGTTAAGAGTGCTATATTAAAATATATATAATTTTATTATTAAATAAACATGATTTTATTTTCAAATCTCATTATTATCCAATTTTCAATGTCCAAAGTTAGGTTTATTATAATAAAAAGGAAAACTTTTGTTTACTTAAAAATGCAGCTGGACTATTTTATATGCTTTTTGTAACTCAGTTTACTGCTTCTAGAAGATTAGCTTTACAAAACAGAGCAATAGAAAAAGCGCATTTGCAGTTGGTCACATTAGCACTTAGTACTGACCAAGTGCAAATGGCACTTGGTCCCTTTGCACTTGGCCTCATTCACAGTCGCAGGGAAGAAGTAGGTTTATGGACCAAAGTGGGTTGGGTTTATAAAAAATCAACAATATAGCAATAAAACATCCAAATTTGATAAATTAGCAATGTAATAAGTAAAATAATAACACACTTCTCAATCAACTAATGACAGTAAGTATATAATTAGTGAATATTGTCAATCAAACATGAATACAGTACAAAGAGGATGTCATACTTCTCAATATGATCTACAAGTCACACATACAAGTTATTTGACTGTAAAAATATAACTTTCTTCATGAAGTCACCCAAAGATAAAGAACCCAGCTGTAGTTTCTGTAAGTTTATAATATTTTCGATCAAAATGACTATCTACAGCCTTTCTGTTTTTCCTTTTTTCAAATTATGCGAAGAAGGGAAATACTGAGACAAGGTTATTAAAAAAAAAACTCTTGTGTCAACTGCGAACGTGGGACGAAGTGCTCAACAATAATAATGCTACAAACATTATTTAGTTTATATAAAAATTACAAATATTTTATAAAATGGTAAAAAAGCCACTGCCATTAGTCAGTAACCAATGGATGCTTCTTACATGTGCCCCGGATGTTTCAATAAGAAAAATATTAATGTACTGTCAAAAGAAGGTCAAAATAAACTTAATCATGTTTTTAGAACTCACAGAAACTTGGAAGGTTCAATCCTGCTCATGCATCAGAAAGCTTTAGGTAAATAACATTCTGATAATGAAAATTACAATTTATTAAAAACATTTCAAGTTGGTTCCTAAATCAATACAAATGAATAAAATTTAAGTGTCTGTTTGTAATGTCAAAATAATAGTGTTTTTTTAAGCTCATACAGTTATTTGCATGTTATCTATGCCTAAAAATCAGTATTTTTATTTCTTTTTCTGTCTGTTTGTTTCGGCTAAATCTCCGGAACGGGTGGACCGATAATCCACGGGACTTTCAATGGCAGATAGCTGGTGTAAGCTATAAAGAGTAACTTAGGCTACTTTTATTTTGGAAAAATAATTAGGGTTCCACGCAAAATATATAAATATGTACACAGTGAAGCCGCGCAGGAACTGCTAGTCAATAATAATACTTTAACAGATATCATGATATAAAATAATTCTTGACTCTAAGCTTCCAATTGTCTTCCCATCTCGTCTTCTGGAAGACAGCTAGTTCTCCTCTCATCCTCTCAGCTAGAGCATTTTGTCTTGCATTATTAGGAAAATCTTTAAACCAGTTGACAATCTTTTTAGCTAATTCATCACTATTTTTAAATGTATACCCATTTATGCCATCTTCAACTAGCTCATCTAAACTGTAAGAAAAATTTTTTTTTACTATAACGTAAACAAAAACGAAAAAAAATCAACATCTCTAGTAATTTAGTAATTATCCTGAACTGGAATAATAGTCAAATCAATACAAATAAATAAAATTGAAGTGTCTGTTTGCAATGTCAAAACAATAGTTTTTTTAAAGCTCATATGGCACGATATACCTAAAACTCAGTTTTTTTAATTTTTGTCTGTGTGTCTGTTTTTTGCGAAAAATCTCCGGAACGGGTGGACCGATTTCCACGGGACTTTTACTGGCAGATAGCTGGTGTTATATTTTATTTTAAATAAAGAATTAAGGTTCCAAAATATATAAATATGTCCACCACGCGAACGAAGCCGCGCGGGAACTGCTTATATTAAAATAAGGTTTATTATTTTTTGCACTTACCATAGGAAATCAAAGGCACAAGCCGGAAGACCTGCTCCAAACATGTCCACAACCTTCATTGGAAGATCCAGGCCTGAAGAACTGGTATGAAAACAGAGACCTAAATCTGCACTTGCAACCATTGTAGGATAATCTGTAGCTTCTAACCAGGGTGTGATGACCTTTATGTGTTTCCATTGTTTTTGTTCTATTACCTCTAGATAATGGTTTTTCATGGGCCCTTTGCCCGTAACAACACAGATGAGCTTCGGAAGATTCTTGGATGTATCATATGTAGTTTCGTAAACTGTAACAAGTATATATTAAAAAATAAACCATCAGACTCAGAAATTCCTTAAAAGATTAGAAAAAGCTCTGGTAATCTCCAAATGGCTGAACATATTTTGTTGAATTCAATCAAGTCAACTTTCAAACAGAAAAACTCAATCAATATCGGTCCATCCATTTAGGAGCTGCGATGCAAAAAACAGATACACACATTAAATTTATAGCACCCCTTCTTCTTGATTAGGATCGAAAAGAGAATGATTGCCCACTTGGGGCAATCATTCTATATTAGTATCAGTAAGGAGTGTGTTTAATTTATTGTAAAATTCGTAATTATAATTGACATCCCTTAGTGGGTGAGCCATATGAATTAGCAACTAAAATGGTGTAAAATGCAGTTAACACTAGCAGCCTGGAATCATGAATATTTTCATTAAATCTTTAGCTATCTGTTAAGATTGATGACTCACATATAACATAAATGCACCAAATAAAATGGTATTAATACTAACCCTGAAAAGCATCTATCATTATCCCAAAGTCCTCATCTGGGGTCCAGCTGCTACTACTAAACAATAGCCCAGGCCTATCCTCCCGTGCCACAACGGTATTATCTATCACTTGGGTAAATGCTGTACGCTCACTATCTATGGACATTGTATCATTCAAGGCCTCCTTACCTCCACCAAACTCAGGGTATTGTGAGCTTAACTTTAAGAACCACTTATGTTTCTCATCTAATGTTATAGGGTGGAATATTTTCGGTGGCCTATCATACAGTACTGTGGCCTGCCTGAAAGTTAATAAAAACATACATAGCATATTTGTGGTGGCCATACTTCTGTTTATTATAATAACAGTAATAAATTCAAAAATGCACTCAATTTTAAGTTAAATTATTAACAAATAAAAATGTGGGTAGATACAAAAATGCAGGTTTAGATAGCAAAGATATTCTGTCCATCAATTGCAATCCACTGTGTAAGGAAAAGACCCAGCCCTTTGGTCTAGTTTGGTATAGTTAAATGACTTGAGTCAAACATTAAGGTCAGTTATGTGGTAGGTAGGGTAGTGACAATAGGTCTTTATTAGGAACAAAAAATTAACTGCAAAAACTATTATTGTTTGTAGTTTCACAACAGTATTAATTTTAACATGTATTTTATTCACAAAACATCATTGCCCAATGACAACGTAGTATGTGCTTTTTAACTAGTTCAGTATTTTTTACACTAAGTACCTATAGTCAGCTTCACCTGTTCATGATCACTGCTTCAATCCTAAGGGTTGTAGCGTGATGTTATACAGATACTCTGCCTCAATGAATACTGTATCAAATACAAAAATAATTATTCAAATCCGACTCATAGTGCTACAGACTAACATATATAAACAATCAAACAAAAAATTCTTTGGCTTTTTTATGTTGGTATAAATACTTACTTTAAATTCCAGTGTGTCAATAAATCTTCTTTCATTGAATAAGTGACACATAAGTTATAATCAGCTGATTGACCAAAAAACGTCTCAATGGCCCTTGCAATCCTTACCAGCATGTGATCTGCAGAGTATGACATAGCCATAATCGAATAAGCATAATTGTGCCAGTCTATTATGAACTTGGTTCTAGTAAACAAACAGTAAAAACGACAGACTGGCAGTGTAGGGATTGCTGGGGGATTTTGACATAACACATAGTGACCATTTCCAGTGATAAATAATGTAAACCATAAACTTATTGTCTGCCATATCACTTTGGCGGCATACCTCGCCAATCTAGGAGCTCGGCTAAGAGATAACGGGTAAAGTTTATGTATCGTGATGTGAGCGTGTTCTGAGATTTCCGTCAGTGGCTTTGACTCTAAATAGCCAATAATTTGTACTTCCAGCCCATTGTTCGCTAGAGATAACGCATGGTACTGCATACGTGGACTTCTACCTATGTCTCCAAGTACCACGACTTTTGCTACCTTACGTTCTACTTTAGTGTCCATACTGATGGTAATTTAATTTCACTTCACGAAATTCTGATACTCGATCATTTGAAAGTCTATGTAAGAAATTCTTTCTTTCTTGTTAAAGCTGTAGGTATTTCAAACATATGTCAGATTGTCTGTTATCACTTATCAATCACAGGTAACCAAATGTTGTGCACAAAATATTAAAATTTAAATCCAAAGTAACACCAAAATAAAAATAATAGCTTGTTTAGTACAATGACTATTATTATAGCAACTAGGCTATGGATGTTTGATTGGATTACTCTATCGACGACACTAAAACCTGAGAATCAAATCGTCATTATCTTCTTAATTTTTATCATAACATACTCTTTAGGTAGGTACCTATAATATTCAAAAGTGGGGGCTAGGTTGCAAAACGAAACGTCAAAACAAGTTAACCAGTTGTTTGGTTTTATGGTACGGTTACACGCACGCCGTGCAGCCTGGCAAGCAGCATGGCACGCAGCTCGGCGCGCAGCCTGCCACGCAGCGTGCCTCGCAAGCGCTTCACACCAGGGCTGCCAGTAAAGACAACTTATTTTATACCGCTAAGACTCGGAAATTATACAAAATCATGTACTATTATACAAAATCAGTGTTGTACAACTATAAAACGTCACTCTTTGGGGATTTTAGTAAAAGGTGCTTTAACTTTAACGTAAAAGGATTTAACAGTTTATCACAGACATGATTTGTTTTAAGTATCTCTATGTGTATGTACGTACTTTTTACGCTATAACATCAGCAATAACATTGTATCCAATTATGCAATGCAATCTACTATACAAACAGGATACAAAAGATAACCGATATTATACTAATTTTGTATCCAATTTACAATATGGCAGCCCTGTTTCACACACTTGCAGGCATAGTCCGTAGGGTATTAGTATTCTGTGGACATGGTAGTCAGTGCAAACATGGGAGACGATGTAGACGTAGATCTCGTGGGAGCTACTGCTTTGGGCTTGATCTATTTTTATTGAAAAAAAAAACAGCTCGACATAATTATGCATGCGAAATTTTACTTAAAACTATTAGGTTTTACAATTAAAAAATCATTTATGATGTAAAAACACTTTTCAAGTAGCCAAAACTTTAAATTTGATTTTTTTATTTGACATGCGTTATAACTATTTTTACATCGAAGAGTGCTTTTACATAATTCGTTTCTTACTTTAGTGGGATCGCTTTGAATGAATTTACTATCCTCGCTAACTTTTGAATATAATTTTTTATTATTTCTAATAAACATGAACATAATTAACCATGATAAGCATTGGGGGCGGCTTCTTCATTAAATGTGTTTCGTAACTGTTTTAAAGCATACATAAATCTATTTTATTTACTGCACATCATTGATATGCGATTAGTTACAATTCTCTAATCGTCAATCAATCAATACTAACTTTAATCCTAAGAATTGGCACTATTTTGTTTCATATTTTTTTGGGCCCTGATAAACAATATTTATTTTTACTAAAAGAATAGTTCAGAAACATCTTTCTGAAGTCTTCTTTTGCTTTCGATTCATGCATGATACAGGTTCAGACCACTCCGATATATTTGGTGTCGTCAAAAATTTATTTCGATCGTTACGTCGTCTGTATGCCACGAAGATGCAAACTATACTAACGCGGCCGATGCGAGCGTGTGTGTGTGTGTGTAAACAGGCACACAAGCACATTCACCCTTTGAAGTGTGTCAAAAAACCGACAGTCGTCCCGATCGGCGCCAAGCACGTGCACCAAAGACTACAATAGTATATAAATAGCAAATAGACAGGCAACTCTGCTTCTTTTTATTGACAACACAAAACTCTGCCTAGTGGTCAGATACCGAAAACTAATATAATATACATAGCTATAGGTATATATATATATACAATTGAACAATATATAGGTACCTACTTATACGGTGTATGAATGTGTTTTGTTGTTACCTGTTTCTTGTTTTATTGGTTCTAACATAAGAATTTTATACTTTAGCTAATTAATGTATGTTTATGACTAATCTCCGATTTTTATATTCAAACCAAAACTTTTATTGCAAAAAGAAAAGCACAAGAAACCGGCAATCGGTACTCATACGCAGCCATTTGCAATATAAGTGAAGTGTTGCCAACCTAATATTAATAAGTTCCAAATATTTAAAAAAAAATGTTGATTGTTACGATTGTATTTTTAATTAATATTATTGTGTGTTGGTGAACAAATTGTTGTTTGTAAAGAATTTGAAGTGGTTTTAGATATTTAATATGCAATATTTTGGTATTTACAAATGCGAATTTTAAATCGTAATACATTTGAGGGTAATATATTTCCCCTCATACAAATTATAAATTTAAATATTGTAACACAGTAATTTTAGTTCCGGTATCTATCCTTGGGATGGCACTGGACTCAATAAAAAAAAATCAATTATTTTATGTTCCAAGTTGCCATAGCATGATGTGCACATTCACGCAAGCATGCACAAACAGCCTGTTCACATGCTTGCGTCGTTGAATGTCGGTTTGAACGCGAGCGTGTGAACGCAGCCGTTAGTCGTCCCGATCGGAGGCAAACGCGATCACATTCACGCAGGCATGCACAAACAGCCTGTTCACATGCTTGCGTCGTTGAATGTGCTTGTTGAATGTCGGTTTGAACGCCAGCGTGTAAACCCACCATTAAACATTCGTAGCGGAATCTCTGCGTTGACTCTACACGTGAGATAGAGTCCATATATAAACATTCGTAGAAGAAGAAGAGAGGATATGCACTTATTTGCATTAAATAATAACATTTAAAGAAAAACATGTTGGTTTTGAATGAGGAAAATAATTCCAAATATCTTGTGATTATTATTTTGTACGGATGAGGATATTATAGACATAATAATCAATACAACAATAATAAGTGTGGGCGGAGTTCCGCTATATTTGAGAAACATTAAGCTTGAGGTCATGTGACTATAGTTCCTATCTACTCTTCTTCTTTTATTGTGAATCTCTGGCAATGACAACAGTTTGCCAAAAAACATATATCTACTCTTTCTCTTTGACCATAGCTATTAACTAAATGATGCAGAGATAGTGTTATTTAATTATCTGTGATGGTGTCACTCTGCACAACAAGTTGTCAAAAATCATAAGAACAGGTTCCCTATTTATGATGTCATTCCTCCTCATATTCCCCGCCCCACATCCCTTAAATTGATCCTATCACTTGTTTTCACCCCTTTTGTATATATATTAGGCAAGTATATTAATGTAAATAAAATTAAGTTGTAATTTTGAGATCATAACATAATACAATATTTATTTTTGTTTGTTTTATTCTTGTTTTCAATTTATTTACATGAATGGCTGTCTTACTCATGCTTAATTATGCCTGTAAAAGTCAACAATTCACAATTATTTATATAGTCTTTACATCTCTACAATAAAAATTTTTTTTTTTTGCTCTACCACAGCTCTATTTAGAATCCTTTGACAGTTTGTCCTCCGAATACACATGATGGTGGGTTTACACGCTGGCGTTCAAACCGACATTCAACGAGCACATGCACGGGCAAACGCATGTGAACAGGCTGTTTGTGCATGCCTGCGTTAATGTGCTCGCGCTTGCCGCCGATCGGGATGACTAACGGCTGCGGTCACACGCTCACGTTCAAACCGACATTCAACGACGCAAGCATGTGAACAGGCTGTTTGTGCATGCTTGCGTGAATGTGCATGCGCTTGGCGTAGATCGGGACGACTGTCGGTTTTTTGACACACATTAAAGGGAGAATGTGCTTGTGTGCCTGTTTACAACCACGCACGCGCTCGGCCGCGTTAGTATAGTTTGCATCTTCGTGGCGTACAGACGACGTAACGATCGAAATAAATTTTTGACGACACCAAATATATTGGAATGGTCTGAACCTTTATCATGCACGAATCGAAAGCAAAAGAAGACTTCAGAAACATGTTTCTGAACTATTCTTTTAGTAAAAGTTAATATTGTTTATCAGGGCCAAAAAAATATGAAACAAAATAGTGCCAATTCTTAGGATTAAAGTTAGTATTGATTGATTGATTGACGATTAGAGAATTGTAACTAATCGCATATCAATGATGTGCAGTAAATAAAATAGATTTATGTATGCCTTAAAACAGTTACGAAACACAGTTAATGAAGAAGCCGCCCACAACGCATATCATGGTTATTTATGTTCATGTTTATTAGAAATTATAAAAAATTATATTCAAAAGTTAGCGAGGATAGTAAATTCATTCAAAGAGATCCCACTTAAATAAGAAACGAATTATGTAAAAGCACTCTTCGATGTCAAATAAAAAAATCAAGTTTAAAGTTTTGGCTACTTGAAAAGTGTTTTTACACCATATATAAATGATTTTTTATCTGTAAAACCTAATAGTTTTAAGTAAAATTTCGCATGCATAATTATGTCGGGCTGTTTTTTTTTTCAATAAAAATAGATCAAGCCCAAAACAGTAGCTCCCACGAGATCTACATCGTCTCCCATGTTTACACTGACTACCATGTCCACAAAACACTAATACCCTACGGAACATGCCTGCAAGTGTGTGAAACAGGGCTGCCAGATTGTAAAACTGGATACAAAATTGGTATAATATCGGTTATCTCTTGTATCCTGTTTGTATAGTAGATTGCATTGTATAAGCTGCTTGGCACGCTGCGTGGCAGGCTGCGCGCCAAGTTGCAAGCCGTGCTGCTTGCCAGGCTGCACGGCGTGCGTGTAAACGCACCTTGACATTGGCGAAATTGTGGTAGCTCCACAAAGCCACAAATCAAAAGTTGAAGTTGAAGTCAAAAATCTTTGTCAAAAATCATAAACAGTTACAGTTAGTTTGACAGTATAGACTTATAGAATAGCTTTTTGCAAAAATTAATAACAAACGGAAAAAATGTCTAAAGTGTTAATGATAAGACATTTACCACCTTCACTTTCATTGCAAGACAAGGAACAACTTTTAAAACATTTTGGGGCTGAGAAAGTTTGGGAAACAAGATCTAAACGCAATTATCTTTTTGCTTCATTTAGCAGTGTTGCTAAAGCGAAAGCATCGCTAACACGACTACATCAGCTTGAAATAGCCGAGAGAAGATTAGTTGTCGAGTATTCTTACGATAATGTACCAGTAACAAGTAAAAAGCCCGGAATAGAACAAAACTCAGAGACAACTAAGTTAATAAAAGAGTTTCTAAAAACTTTAAATGCTTGGAATCCAACAGTGGATTTTTATCAACCTCCCCCAGTACATTTAAGTTATAAATATCCAGATGTCACTCCTGAAATAGCTGTTAGTGTGGTTCATGCACTGTTTTCTCATAAACCATTCTACATACAAACTCTCCATTTAATGAACAAGATGTGCCTCGAAGATCCTTTTAGAGAAAACACAGCAGCTATGATTTTTTTCAAAGATATATTTAAAAAGTTCTTTTTAAATGAATTGCAACAACAAATAACACAGGTACATCAAAGTGAGACCGAATCAGAAATATCTTCTGCAGAAGATGAACAAAAGCTACAACGAACTCAAAAAGTTATCAAAAGGAAACGAAAACTGCCTGTACCTAAATTTCGACTAACCAATGTGTTATCTGCACCACCAGCACCAAAAACTAAAAAAATAGTTATCAGTCAAGAAGAAGCTTTTGAAACAGTCACCCCAATTATAGAACCAAAGAAAATATTAGTAAATGTCCATCAAGATGCATTACAAAAGCCATCTGAAGACCCACAAGTTGTGGGTGAACTTGGTAAATTCCAGAAAGAGGAACAACCAGTTGAAGTTGAAGAGAAACAGGAGGAGCCTGACCAACCAACCATAACTAAAAAAGAACTTCAGCGTAACAGGATATCATACAGTGATATGAAAATATTGCCAGTATTCAAAAATTATCATCCAGGAGAACCGTCAATGAGGTTGTACATTAAGAATTTGGCCAAGTCAGTTACAGAACAGGATGTGAAGAGAATATATAAACGGTATGTAGAAAAAATGACCGATGAGGAGTTGACTGGATTTGATGTAAGAGTAATGCAAGAAGGCAGAATGAAGGGGCAAGCATTTGTGACATTTCCCTCTGTGAGGGTAGCAGAAACAGCCCTGAATGAAACAAATGGATATTTATTAAAAGAGAGACCAATGGTTGTACAGTTCGCTAGGGCTGCCAATAAAAAAACAATTGAATGAAATAATAGTTTTATTTTTATATAACAGCTATGATAGGAATCAATGCTTCTGAAGGCATATGACCCTCCTAGGGCAACTAAAAAAGCACACAATGATAAGCAGTACATTGCCTATACCTACTTAAGTCATTCATGGTGATCTTCTTACCTTAGCAGATACAATGTTACTTCTTTAGAGTAGAAGTAGTTCTCATATTGGATTTCAATCAGAAGCAAACCAAGTAGTAATCTGCTATGCTGCTATATCCCTTCTGTGTACACCTTGTATATAAATAGGCAAAAAGAAACCACTTCCGAATGTGACAAAAAAAAATGTTGTCCCAAGTTTCAAAGGATCTATTATGCTAAATCTTATCATGGGCAATCCCATCATAGCAAAACCAGTGTCAAATTTTAGTTGTATGATTGTGTATATTCAGTTGGTTTCATAAATAAGTCCCACATTTTACAAAGTCAAGATTAAAGACAAAAGAGGCAAGGTAAAAAAAATAACACATTAAAATTAACAATTATATTTGCATCAACTCAATAGCATATGACATAGAATCCTCATCACTCTCAACCATCTGACCAGACAGCAATTTATTTATTACAGGCAATAAATCACTTACATTATTTAACTGGTTTATAAGATTCAGAACAGTATTCAATGTGTTTTGTAAAACAAATGTCACCTTTTCATCCTTTGTCATAAGATACTGCTGATAGAATGCATCCATGAGTAAAATGCACCAGTCAAATAGTTTACTTTCATAATCTACATCCATAGTTTTTTCAGAGTTAACTAAAATATGTGTCATATATGTTAATAAAAAGAGTGTGTCATCTAAGCTCAGGCTGTTTCTCAAATGTGGAATAATTAGAGCATCACTAAATGATATCTGTAGAGTATAATTCAACAATTCAAACTTAGCCTTGTGAATGGTTTGTTCTTTTTTAGTTTTATTTTCAGTTGTAAATAATTTGAGAAAATGGTCTGAATGACTGATGTCTACATTGCTTGGATTCACTAGTTTGATACAATAACTAAGTAATGCGACCAAAACTGATTCTGGGATATCATTAAATTGCTTGATAGTTTGGTAAACAGCTCTGAAATCATCTTTTTCTAATAAAGGGGGTAGGACATTGCTGCACATACTTCTTTCAGTGATTCCTAATTTCAAGAGATCTTTAATTTCATTATTAACTTTAAACTGCAATTCAGTCGGTGAATCCCAGTTTGCGATTTCCATACACTCATCTTGAATGATCTCATGCGATCCTAAAAGACTTGATAGATTTCTCTTTGTTTGTAAGACATATGGCAACATGCCTATGTGGTTGGAAGCCTCAAGAATAATTCGTCCATAAAAACAATACAATTTTGCATCTTCTGAATACATTTTCATAGGGTATCTGCAAGATCCAACTCCTAGGACAATGTTGTAGGCTACAATAATAGCGCCATCTTGTTCAGTGTTGCTTCCAAACAATATAAGATGGTCCTTGCCCATCCAGGCAAGCGATACACTAGAGTAGGTTGATATCCATGGTACAGTGCCGATAGTCTTCCAGTCCTTAAAGTTGTATACTGTCATTTTTGCATCACTCCCTGAAATAAAAAAAATTCATATTATTTACCATTCATACAAAATGAAATAAAGTTTGGTCTACTTGGACCTGGGTTAAATCAAATATATAAAAACCGGCCAAGTGCGAGTCGGACTCACGTATGAAGGGAACCCAGAAATACACATTCTGTGAAAATTTCAACTGCCTACCTATTACGGATCATGAGATACAGCCCACTGACATACAGACAGACAGCGGAGGCTTAGTAATAGGGTCCCGTTGGTTACCCTTCAGGTAAGGGACCTTAAAAATCAGTATAATTATGATTGTTCGTATTTTATGCGCTGCCATACAGTTTACATGTCTACATGCCAATGGAAATATATATTTATTCTACGAAAGTGAAGCCATATGCAAAAGTTAGTTATGTATCTATGATATTCATATAGTCTATCTGACTGAGAAAATGTAACTTTTAATTGGGTGCAATGGTTCTGGAGATTACCCACAAGCTCACAAAATACCATTATTATAGATAAGTATAAAATTAATCAAAGTAAAATTTCAGATTAGAGTCAAACACAAACATGTAATTTGAATGAAACCTGTGAGAAATAGTTATTTTAGAGTTAATATGTTGATTTAATATACTTACATAAAACATATACAGCATTCTTTTCCTGAGTACAGATAAACTTGCCAACAACATAAACATCATCAGACCTTACAATTTTAGTTCTAGTAAGTTTTGATCGCTCCATATCACCCAACTCATCTCTCAATGGAGAGTTTAGAATTTCATATTCATCCTTACTATTCTTTACAATATAACATATGTAGTCTGTTTTGTTTACAGTGTAGCAAGCTGACTCAATAATTGTATCGGTATCTTTTAATAATGCTTTACTTTCGTAAGTCTTCCTGTTGTCAAGGGCATATGGTAACGATGCACAGTTACCATTAGAGAATATGATGAGGGCTGACTGATTGTCCCTTGGAATAAGTTTCAAGATATTTATGGAAAACTGCAAAGTAAATAAGTCTTGATATCAAATTTCTTTTACTTACAAGTGAATTACAGCTATCATGGTTTAAATTGTACATAATTTTAATTACATATTTGGGGCATGTTACACATTAAAAATTAATCTACACCAGTTTAAAAGTTATTGACACAATATTACTTAATCTCTCATTCGCCCTAAGGCAGACTATAATAAAGATTGGTTCTGTATTTGCCTTACAGGTACCAAAACAAGTACATGGGCTCTGTAATGTATTCTATATGTATTCTGTAATGTATATGTAATGTATTCAGCACTAAGTGTATATAAATAATGCTCTAAAATATTAATGTTATTTTATATACCTTGTATTTCTTTACTTTGTCCAAATTGTCAGAATCATCTTTCCATATTTTTATAGCATTCTTATTAAAAACACATACATAACTTTCTTGCTCTTTGTCATATATCACAGCTGATGTTATGTGATCCTTAGAGGTCCAACCGCCTACTTGCTTTTGATCAGAAAGCTGAAAAAAATATTTATCAGCATAACCTATAATACTATAAAAAACATATACACAATATTATATCTGAAACAGTTTGTTTTAAAATTATATCATTGTAAACACGACTGAATATTAAATGTTATAATAATTGATGTGTAGTATATGTTAATCAGTATGAAATAGAACTTACTTGATATTTATTAACAACATTTCGCCCTAAAGTTACAATAACGTGTTCATTCTCCTTATCTTCTGCGACGCCTAGAAAGCTTTTCTGATCTATTAAAGGACATAATACATAATAATTGTGTAGCTTTGCCATTATTTATAACACGTTTATAGACCCATTAAAGACATAAAAACATTTAAATCAATGATAGCTTCCACAAATTACACGCTAGAATGATCATCTGTTTGAATAAAACCATAGAGAACAATAAAACCTTATAGAGTGTCAGTTGACTTCAACTCAACTGTCATACTGTCAATTTGATGCACAGTAGACATGTGTAGTTCCGGAGCGTAATACTTCCTGGAACTATGTCCGCAGTCGGAACTGTGTTAGTTCTTTCCGACTTGCTCAACCTAACCCCCGTACTTCACGCGCGCCGCGTGCAGGCGAGCAGTGCCGAGTGGCGCATGTGCAGAGGGTCGCTCGGCTCGACTCGTGTGCGCTCGCCACCACTCGGCACCGCTCGCGTTCTTGTCGGTATTTTGGCGAAGATCAAAATGGCGAGTGGCGAGCGCGAGTGGCCGGCTACACGCTCGTGTAGTATATTCGTAGAAGTGGGCGATCATGAATGATTGACATAGTCGAAACATTTACTAATTACTAATACTGATTTATTCATCGAATATTGATTTTAATTTAAAAATTTTATTTTGGAACGAAGTTCCTTATCGCGCGTTGCGAAAGGGGGCTAGACGGAAAAAATTAAGACGAAAAGTTGTAACTTCCCCTTTTTATTTAATTTACAATCTTACATAAATGAGAGAGACTATCTATATATTCTTCTAAGTTTTTTTCAAAAACAGCAGTTCGGACCCTACCAAACCAGGGATCTCACTAATCCTAGCGCCCGATAAAATATTGGGGTAGGGGGGGTGAAATTTTTAAGATGGGTAGGGTAGGGGTGGGTTTCGTGGCGCCAAGAGGTGGGGGCGGGTTTGGGAGGGGGGTCGAAAAAAAGCGTTATTTTTAGGCTAGGACTAACCGTTTCTGCGTTATGAGCGATTTTTTTAATTTTTATTTAGTTTCCAACTTTACCTAGACGAGAGATACTACCTATATATTTTAATAGTTTTTTCGAAAACAGCAATTCGGACGCTGCCAGACCGGGATGATTGATATTTCCAGAGATTAACGCATATAAACAATATTATTATAATATTGATTATAAACATTTTCTGTCTTAATAAATAAATTGTAAAACTTGGTAACTGAAACTGAACCATAGACTGAATACACACTAATATCCTGAATTGAACTGCTCGTAAGTACCTATATTAGGAAAAATGAGAATAATGTTGATATTTAACTAAACCCGTTATATAAATTAAAAGATTAGGTTACATTGAAGTATTAGATATAAAACTATATATGTTTTAAAAATATTTTATAACATAATAAAAAAGTGCATTTGAAAGAAAACTTTACTTATCAAGGGCGTTTGTTCACATTTCATCGCATCCCCGCGACAGACACGAACGAATTATTTAGTTATTACACTTATTACTAACGGTTAAAATCGAAATATCTCGAGACATCTTCATAATTGTATTATTCCATTAGTATGTTTCACAATCGCCCTCCACTATTGATTTTTACTGCGCTCTCCAAGGTTTCGTGGCAACACTGGCAACTGAATGTGTGCGTTCGCGCAGCGGAATTTTGTTGAATTTAAAGATTTTAATTATGCAGATATTTAGTGTATGACGTCGTGTAATTGTGTATGGTAAAAAAAAATTTGTGCATGCAGCCATTGTGGAGAAATTTGCTAATAACTGATTCCTCTGGGCGAACGTTGTCCTGGCGGAACTTTTTTGAATCCATGGACTTAGATAAAAAAAAAAGTGTGCAAAAATTAGTGTGTATTTGTGTGTAATTGTGTATGTATGAATAAAATTAGTGCATGCATAAACTTCCTAGAAATTCAAGTTTCCGCTACGCGAACGTTTGGCCATTAGCTAGTTTTCATATAAAGCGCTTATTTATAGAGCTGTAGATTTTTACACACGTTGTTTTGAATTTGTTTATATTTGTTTAAAAAACAGATTTAGAAAAAATCGTAGGGCTTAAAAGATAAAAATCTAAACGTAAAATACGCTTATTAGGTCTTAGTTCGTAAAGTATGCACTTTGGGGTCCAGATTTTCACGTTTATACAAACCTTGTAAGTGTCTGCAACATGTTGCCAAGTATCAATGATGTTCCGTAAGTAATAAAAGAGTAATAGGACAATTTACCATGAATAGACCACTGTATAAAAAACATCAACCCCCACCCTACCCACCCTAAAAATTTCAACTCCTCACCTGAATATACTGTCGGGCGCTCAGATTAGTGAGACTCCCGGTCTGGCAGCGTCCGAATTGCTGTTTCCGAAAAAACTATTAAAATATATAGGTAGTATCTCTCGTCTAGGTAAAATTGGAAACTAAATAAAAATTTAAAAAATCGCTCATAACGCAGAAACGGTTAGTCCTAGCCTAAAAATAACGCTTTTTTTCGACCCTAGCAAACCCATCCCCACCTCCTGGCGTCACGAAACCCACCCCTACCCTACCCACCCTAAGAATTTCACCCCCCTACCCCAATATATTGTCGGGCGCTAGGATTAGTGAGATCCCTGGTTTGTTGGGGTCCGAACTGCTGTTTTTGAAAAAACTTAGAAGAACATATAGATAGTCTCTCTCATTTATGTAAGATTGTAAATTAAATAAAAAAGTGTGGTTACAATTTTTGGTCTTAATTTTTTTGGTCTAGCCCCCTTTCGCAACGCGCGATAAGGAACTTCGTTTCAATAGCTTGTGTGCGTACGTTAAAGTGTCTATAATTGGGGAATTCACCTTACACCCTTGATAAATAAAGTTTGAAAATAATTTTCTTTGTTTTGTTATAATTGTATTTAACAATACAATATACATTAATATCTAATACTTTATTGTGACGTAAAGTAATTTATAACGGATTTTATTAAAATGTAGAAGTATTACGTAAAAGAAAATGTTTATGAAATTAAAATCAATATTCGATGAATAAATCAGTATTAGTAATTAGTAAATGTTTCGACTATGTCAATCATTCATGATCGCCCACCTCTACGAATATACAACATGAGCGCACACGAACGTGTTGCCGGCCGCCCGCGCTCAGTCAGCTCGTGCGACAGCAGCGACATACGGTACACTTTGAACTAACAAGTAAAATTGGAATTGTCCTATCTGTACGTAGTACAATATATAGTTATCTGTGCTCGCGCTCCCCGCACGTAGTGTTTGTATACCCTTTGCTCGCCGCTTTGATCTTCGCCAAAATACCGACAAGAACGCGAGCGCACACGAGTCGAGCCGAGCGACCCTCTTCACATGCGCCATTCGCCACCGCTCGCCTGCACTCGGCGCGCGTGAAGCCATTCGCCACCACTCGACATCGCGTTCTTGTCGATATTTTGGCGAAGATCAAAGTGATGCATGCTATGGCAACTTGGAACATAAAAGAAATACACTTTTTTTATTGAGTACAGTGCCATTACAAGGATAGATACCGGAACTAAAATTACTGTGTTACAATTTTTAAATTTATGATTTTTATGAGGGGAAATTTATTACTCTCAAATGTATTACGATTTAAAATTCTCATTTATAAAAAACAAAATATTGCATATTAAATATCTAAAACTATTTAAATTTCTATGCAAACAACAATTTGTTCACCAACACACAATAATATTAATTAAAAAATACAATCGTAAGAATAAACAATTTTTTTTAAATATTTGGAAATTGTTAATATTAGGTTGGCAGCACTTCACTTATATTGCAAATGGCTGCGTATGAGTACCGATTGCCAGTTTCTTGTGCTTTTCTTTTTGCAATATAAGTTTTGGTTGTTTTATGTGTAAAACTATCCGTTACTTGAATTTAAAAATCGGAGATTAGTCATAAACATACATTAATTAGCTAAAGTATAAAATTCTCATGTTAGAACCAATAAAAAACAAGAAACAGGGAACAACAAAACACATACATACACCGTATAGTTAGTATATATATATATCTATAGATATGTTTATTATATTAGTTTTCGGTATCTGACCACTGGGCGAAGTTTTGTGTTGTCAATAAAAAGAAGCAGAGCTGCCTGTCTATATCCTATATACTATTGTAGTCTTTGAAGTGACGAGTGGTGAGCGCGAGTGGCCGGCCACACGCTCGTTTTTACTGCGCTCTCCAAGGTTTCGTGGCAACACTGGCGACTGAATGACACGAGCCTACACGAGCGGTGACGAGCGTGTGGCCGGCCGCTCGCACTCGCCACCACTGGCCGAGAGGCTCGCCCGAGCGGCTCGCCGCGCATGAAGTGCCAGCATAACAGACAGAAGGCAACGATTGAAGGCATCAAAGGTGCCTAAGCTGCTTTTTATTGCAGCAATTATAAATAAATACCTACATATTGTAACACGAGGAGTACTTCTTCTAAATCACCTACGGCGTACTCCACCATGTGTAACGCTTCCACCACGTGTAAACCACGTGTAACGTGTAAAGCTTGGGGCTTTAGGGTATCGGGAACGATAGATGTTAGCTAAAGGATGAAAATTAAAATAGCAGGCAAACGCACTATGCGATATAATCAAGATCAGATTATTCATATAACAATTATAACTTCACACAAATTAATTATAAATACTATTTCTTGAACGTTTCCGTGCACCTTTGGCACGACAGTCGTTCAGACCGTCTTCTGTCTCCCGGGCGACTCTCTTGTCTTCAACATTTATTCTTCATAAAATATTTCGAACGTGTTCTAAATTAGAGTTTGGTGCCACCAGCCTGTGCCTCTCGCGTAGTAAAGAGTTATTCTTCCAATCGAAGGAGTATATAAGCTGAGCGAGAGTGCCGTCGCTACAATATATAGTATATTATATATTATGATGTATAATTAATGTAAATATTACTTAATTATATATCTATACTATTGTATTGATTTTTGAAGATCCAGTCAATACAATAATTTTAAATATTTGAAGTCTAGTTAGGTACGCTATTTTATTATTTGTACATTATTGGTTGAGAGTCCTACGTCTGTATGAAGTATGAGTATGAAGGAAAATCAATTGATATTGTTTACAATTATCATGTATGTCCGAGGAACTGTCTAAAGCGAAATAAAACTGTGAACTACAATGTCCGGATAAAAGTAGGGAACTAGATAGTTCCTCGGACATGTTTCTGGAACTAGTTCCGACAAGGAAAGGAACCGTTCCAGGTTCATCCATCCCATGTCGGACATGGTTTGCGCATGTCTAATGCACAGGCACAGAGTACCAGAAACCGGACAAGTGCGAGTCTGACTCGCGCACCAAGGGTTTCTTGGCTGTCTTAAGTTAGTGGGGAGAAGTCGTTTTTTTACACATTTTTTTCCTTTTTCAACTGTTCGTTAACTGTTCTTAACTGTTCGATCGAAATTTTTATTTGTTCGATCTTAGTTTTTTTTTTTAAATAAAATAAAATAAAAAATTACCCTCAAGTTGGCGGTGAGAAGTCGTTTTTTTACACTTTTTTTTTGCTTATTCAACTATTCGTTAACTGTTCGCAACTGTTCAATCAAAATTTTTATTTGTTCGATCTTAGTTTTTTTATTAAAAATAAAATAAAAAATTACCCTCAAGTTGGCGGGGAGAAGTCGTTTTTTTACATTTTTTTTTGCTATTTTAACTGTTTGTCATTGTTCGATAAAAATTTTTATTTGTTCGATCTTAGTTTTTTTTTTATAAATCAAATAAACAGTTAACAAACAGTTGAAATAGCAAAATAAAAAGGTTAAAAAACGACTTCTCCCCGCTAACTTAAGAAAGCAAATTTTTTATTTTATTTAAAAAAAAAAACTAAGATCGATCAAATAAAACTTTTGATCGAACCATGACGAACAATTGAAATAGCAAAAAAAAATTTAAAAACCGACTTCTCCCCGCCAACTTGAGGGTAATTTTTTATTTTATTTAAAAAAAAAACTAAGATTGAACAAATAAAAATTTTGATCGAACAATGACGAACAGCTATCGAACCGTTTAAATAGCAAAAAAAAAAGGTTAAAAAACGACTTCTCCCCGCCTTAAGAAAGCAAATTTTTTATTTTATTTATAAAAATAAAACTAAGATCAAACAAATAAAAAATTTGATCGAACAATGACGAACAGTTAACGAACAATTGAAATAGCAAAAAAGAAATGTAGAAATACGACTTCTCCCCGCAAACTTAAGGGTAATTTTTTATTTTATTAAAAAAAAATAAGATCGAACAAATTAAAAATTTTGATCGAACAGATAAGTTGAAAGAGCAAAAAAAATGTAAAAAACGACTTCTCCCCGCCAACATAGGACAGCCGAATTTCGACGAGATAATCTGAAACTTTGTCCATGCCTTTAATTTATTTTTTTCGCGGGATTTTAAATTACAACATAAGTAAAGTTTTCATATTATATACTTATTACGTTCAAAGTAGTTGTAGATTATAAATTTGTAAGTGTTAATTTAGTAAACGAAGAACAGCCTATGTGAGACACGATCGGCATACTTGCCGAAATGAAACATTCCTAGACCAGAGTTCAAGGTTATTGAATAAAGTAATTTCCCTATCGTCCATATTTATTACATCATCGCTTCATTTTCATTTCATTCAGCGCACGTTATCGTACTTGTGCGGCTCGTGCGTTCTTTATTTATTCTCTCACTTCATTTGTGGCAGCCTTCCAGTGCACACTACCATGTCTACGGCCGGGAAAGTTATTAAGTGTCAAGCGGCGGTTGCTTGGGAGGCAGGAAAACCTTTTTCTATTGAAGAAATTGAAGTCGATCCTCCAAAAACCGGTGAAGTGCGTGTCAAGATCATCGCGACTGGAGTATGCCATACTGATGCCTACACACTCTCTGGAAAAGACCCCGAAGGAGTATTTCCCGTCGTTTTGGGTCATGAGGGTGGCGGTATCGTCGAAAGCGTTGGCGAGGGAGTCACCTCCGTCAAGCCTGGAGATCACGTCGTACCTTTATACGTTCCTCAATGCAAAACATGTAAGTTTTGTCTAAACCCTAAAACTAACTTATGTCAGAAGGTGCGTATCACTCAAGGACAGGGTGTTATGCCTGATGGTACCAGGAGATTCCGTTGTAAGGGACAAGAGCTATACCATTTCATGGGATGCTCCACTTTCAGTGAATACACAGTTGTATTGGAAATTTCTCTATGCAAAGTTAATGAAGCTGCTGCCTTGGATAAAGTATGTTTGTTAGGGTGTGGTGTCCCTACTGGTTATGGAGCTGCTCTGAACACTGCTAATGTTGACGCTGGTTCTAATTGTGCTATTTTTGGTCTTGGAGCTGTTGGTCTTGCTGTTGCTCTAGGATGCAAAGCTGCTGGAGCTAAGCGTATCATTGGCGTTGATATCAACCCTGACAAATTTGAAGTTGCTAAAAAGTTTGGAGTCAATGAATTTGTCAACCCTAAGGACTATGACAAGCCCATCCAGCAAGTACTTGTTGACTTAACCGATGGTGGTTTAGACTACACTTTTGAGTGCATTGGTAATGTTAATACCATGCGTGCCGCTCTTGAGGCCTGCCACAAGGGTTGGGGTGTTTCGGTAATTATTGGTGTAGCTGCTTCTGGTGAGGAGATCAGCACTCGCCCATTCCAACTTGTTACGGGACGTACCTGGAAAGGAACAGCTTTCGGAGGCTACAAGAGCCGTGACAATGTACCAAAACTAGTAGAAGAGTATCTGGCTAAGAAACTGCCCTTGGATGCTTTTGTAACCCACACTTTACCTCTGAAGGAAATCAATGAAGCATTCCATCTTATGCACACAGGCAAGTCAATCCGTGCTGTGCTTCAATTGTAATTTAAGAAATATATTTTATTTTTGTAATCCTTCACAAATCTCAATGTTTTTCAGTGCATTTAAGAACTTTTACATGTCAATATTTATATAAAAGTAAACATTTCTTGATACTTTACCTTGCGTTATCATTTTGATACCTGACATCTTTATATTTATCTCTCAGTTACAATAATATTTTGCTTAAATTACTGTTTAGATCTATTGTTTAGTTGCCAACACTTTAACTAAGACTTTTATTTATTACATATACACTTGCTCTAACAAATATGGATGGGTGTGTTTTACAGCAACTGAGAAAATAGAGCTCATCTGGATCTATCTACAACTAGACATTGGATTTTAAATCTTTATCTATTTGCATAACACATAATAGTATGCAAAACAATCATTACCATTGTTGCAGACAATTGGTGTGTAGATAATCAGTATTGACAAATTAGCCAGCAATGTTTAGCAAATGAAGATCGAATTCTGTACCTGACGAAAAGATATAGTACAGCTTTTTTTTTAAATAGGTACATACATTTTTCATAATTTGATAAGTAAAATTAGTTTTGATTATTTTCTTCTTGCAATTATAATACATACCTATATCAACTTTTATACCTTTTTGAATAACATATAAAATGAAGCAACTGGACCACTATTATTTCCGATTAATGTAAAAAAAAATAATAAAATAAAATTCATTATTAACCATAGTAATCATTGGAAATATGTAACCAATGGCACCTGTTTGGTCACTTTTGCATTAAAAAAATAACCTTCGGCCACATTAGGTAGCTTAATGTTAGTGTGGTCAATTTGGCACGAAAAATAGGGGTGATCTTGGAATAATTCGCATACAGGTGAAAATTAGTACAAATGTTGGGAACATCATTATAAAATATGAGATGTGAAAATTCCCCATCTCAAAAAAAAAATTCAAGGTTAAAGTTCTCAAATATGGTTTTTTGCATTTTTCAGTCAAACTAAGTTTTATCATAAAATAATCTAGGCAAAAAAATGTCGATTATGCAATTTTCTATAAAAAATGCCCGTAAACTTTTTCCTAAGAATTGCTATTTCTGAAATATAGCGATTCAAATACTTACTGGAAAATGTGTGTATTATGGATCATGGAATATACCTATACAAGGTGTCAGGAAATACTATACATTCCTTTCTAAGGAGTTAAAGAAGAGCACATTTGGAGCTAATTGAGTCCCGATACTATGTCCTAAACTTGGTTATGTCTGAGTTTAAAATTTATAATTAAATAAGTTTTAAAGTCAACATGAACCCTTGATGTCCATATCAACCGCGCGGCCGACTCATAAAATTAGTTGAAACTTTGCCAAGAATTAGTGGTAAGCGTTCTTTCTTTTTTTTTTTTTTTAAAAAGACTCCCGCATTAGGATTTAGTCCTGTGTCGCGGGGGCTTTACAAACATACAAACAACGGACACAGAACACCCAGACTCAGATGGGAATCGAACCCCACGACCTCTGGCTCAGCAGTCAGGGTCACTAACCACTAGACCAACAGGCCAGTCATGTATGTAGGTTTAAATATATAGGTAAGCTTAAACCTTCTTTTAATAACGAGATAAACGCCATTGTATTTTAGGCATTTTGCCGTCCGAGCGGACAACTAAAACCGAATCCAACAAACTGTTGAACCTATTTTCTAAATCGTGATAATATTTAAAAGGTGCAATTTACCCCTAGAGGTGGAATAATACCGGGTCTTCAAATTTAAATTGAACCAACCTTGAGTACAGCCAATTCAATTAAAAAATGAATTATTGAAAATTAATCACAAAGCGGCGAGCAAAATTTGAAATCGGTTCTACTCCGAAATTGTGAATCTTAGGAAAAAAATGTAAGGGCAATTTTTATAGATAATTGCAATATCTACAATTTTTTCTGACCTATTTTATGATAAACTTACTGTTTGGTTGAAATAAGCAAAACAACCCATATTTGCAAACTTTGACCTTGAATAACTTTTTTGCAGTGTGATTGATGGGGACTTTGCACATTTTATTTATGATCACAGAATAGAATGTTCATCATGGTGTCCCCAGCGACCGTACTAATTTTTGTAACCTTCACAGATAACATAATACTATAACCTTGAATGTTTATTTTGAACGGAATATGCTGCATAACTTACATACGTCACGTCGGCGTATATATATACCTACCCCTCTAACTCGTCCAGCCCGTAATACATCGAGGAAACATTATCTAACTATGTAACATGACTGACGATAGAGAATGCCTATTGAATAGTAAATAATTATGAATCATCCTTTCAATGTCAAGACTTAAACAGTGGAATAGCGAGCAGTGAATAACACACAGGGTCTGATGCTGGGGTGATATGTATAGTTGTATTTAATCTTTAGATAGGTAAAGAGATATTAATGAACAATGGTTGATTGTAGTCTTTGATATCGTTGTAGTCTTAGATTATAGACCCATTTATAATCTAAGGTTGTAGTAGTTACGAGCACATAATATTATTATTCTTGAATGGCATTGTGTTATCATTTTATCAAGGGTCTGAACAATAAATTACTTATGGTTGTATACCTAATTATACGAATAGTTACAGAACAGAACATTATACCTATATTTAAAACCACATGGCTACCCCTAAGTAGGTATATCGTCAAATATCTAATAGGGTAAAATTTAACTAGTTTCAATCATATATTTCTGTCCCCTATACCTACTACAGATAATAATACAAAAAAACCTAAATCATTACAATTGACATGGAACTTCATGTGTTGTTTAGAAATGTGCACCTTACACTAAGAAAAGCATTGCCCGAGGAAAAAAAAAATTTACCCCTTTATTTTTCAAGCTAGGTAATTCACCTGTTTGTTGGCTACACATAACGCTCCTAACATTTGATCACACTTTTCTGTAACAGCCTGTATAAGCCTCGGTAACAGTTTGCCGTCATACCGCAGACACCGGGGCATCAACATTTTTTTTTAGTATTTATGAAGTCCGAATGTATACGGGGAGTAAGTAGTGAAATGCCTTCTAGCCATATCCTCTTTTACGCAGTCCATCCATCTTTTTTTTAGTTGTTCTCCACTCTTTTACCCATCAATTTCCATACATACAACTCTCTTTTGCTTATCTCTCCGTATCACATGTCCATACCAAGATAAGGCTCCCAGCAATGTATTAATTCTTCACTTTGACCATTCTAGTCACTCCACGAATCCATCTCAACAGTCGCGTTTCAGCTGCATGCAGGCGCCTCTCATCCCTTCGGGGGCCAACATTAAGATGCATGCAGGTCTGATACTCAGATCATAGTCTTATAAATCTGTCCCAAAAACCAATTTCACACATTAATGTTAGTGTCCCGACTTCCTCTGACAACAGCCAATTCAAGTTGCACAGATATGCGACCCTGACCTGCTGGAGCTATTTCTTGAACTCTCCAACCATCCATATAAACAATATCACTTAGTTTCCATTGCCTTCCCTTCTTTGTCCTTGTCTTTTCAAATACTTCCAATTTTCCAGCTTTTGATTCCCAAAGGATCCGGTTGAGTAAAATTTTTTTTTTAGGATCATTTTAATCAATATTTACACCCGAAGTTGCATTAAAATTAAGTGTTCAAATATGGATCTCTATAGGTTTAGAACTTAAATCAGTCTTCATCTTACTGTTGTGCTTATGAACATCAAGCAGATAAATGAATATCATCTGAAATTCGGACATACCATGTTAAACAATTTAGTAATACCAATACCTACCGCCAAGTTTATGTGGAGAAAACGACTAGTGGAACTTTAATATCGTACCTACCTACAATGAATTTGTATATATTGATTAAAGTTAAAAGGTCAGAATTTTATGGGATCTGATAATATCAATAAAATAACCATTAAATATAGAAAATAACATGTGTCTATATTCATAACAAAATATAATTACATTGCATTACTTAATTACGCAACTAACCAACATTTTTACACCAAATATTTACAATTTACATAATGATTTCAGCTAATTACACAGATATCAAGATAATAAATATAATTTTATTGGTGTCAATTCAACAACCATAAAATGTTTAGTGTAAACAGAATCATGTCAATAATTAGGTATAGATCATAAGGATTTTTTTATTATTACTAGATCAAATTCAGGTTATGTACATCAATTAATATTATATTTTGGGTACTTATTATTAATAAGGGTAGTAAATATATTAATCACAGTTCATTCGGTTTTACATTGCTAACGGGTTCCCGCCACAAAAAAAAACGTCAAATGACGTCAAATACAGTCAAAGAAACGATTTCCTTTAAATACTTCATTGAATAGGTAATTGTCTTTTGTGTAAAAACGAGCAGTAGGTATTGATTTTATTAGGATTTCTTAATTTAGTGGTTGTAACCACAGGCTTGTATTTGAGTTGAGAATGTGTCGATGGGGGTGTGTTTATAAGATTATATTTTAAAGTGTAAACTCTTACAGGATAAAATACTCATATACTTACTTAACTTCCTTATAGTTAATAATCTTGCAAGGACTGACATGTTTGTAAGATTTATTATTAAACAAATGATCCAAATGGTTTTAGGGTGTATAATTCATGCCTATCTATGTGGGTACAATATCTTTATTTCAAGAGTTATTATGCATTAAAAGTCAACATAACTGCTATTGTGAAGTTTGGTTAAATCCTATTGTTCTGAAGTGATATGTTTGTAGTACTCTACGTAAATGTCGCATTGTTCGCCTGTAACAAAGTAATATTATGTACAAATTAATACTTTTTAAATTGGTTGGAGTTGGGATGAAAGCAGTTGAACACAGATAATCATATATATGGGGGCTTGGCATGCATTATGGCAGTAGCGCACAGAACTGAACCTAAATCAATTGAAATTCAAATGAAAGAGAATCTGCTCAGTTATTTTATTAGTATCAACTTATCACATTTCATTAATTAGGTACTGTCTGTAATCTATAAAGCAGATATGACGTATGAGAGCTAATAAGTTTTTTTTTTTTAAATACACACGCGGTCCGATGATCTACAATAATATAATAGTAACTATAATTTCGATAGTTATTTATTGTACATAAATAAATTGTTATACTCAATATGGGAAGAGAAAAAAATGCTCCTATTAATAAACATGTAAGTATTACGCGTACAGAGGAATTTGAGTTTTGTATATTATTGAAGTTTCTGTAAAGATGGAGTGCAAGAATCTAAAATTTATATAGACACTCCTGTATACAGGTGTGAAAGAACCTCCCGCGTCGGTGTCAGGTGGAAGCGGTGGTAATCCAGTGTAGCGCCTGACACCGACGGGGAAGGACGCTACACCCTTGTGTAAAGGACACCTTTTGGGTCAGAAACTAGTCGGACATCGCTGAAATACAAACGTAAATTAAACTCTCTTAATAAAAATCATTTCGTAGGTATTGCATAAAATTACTGTTTGATTTAAAGAACCTTGTTCTCGAATGTTTAAAATTAAGAATTACGGTCTATTAGGCAAATAACTATAACTTTATTTATCAAATGATAAATACATAACACCTTATCTTTAATATTAAATTTATCATGTTTTTACTCCATGGCACCACATAAAATTAACATAATAATTCCGCCGATAAGTTATCAATCGAATTACATAAAACATACATTTATTTTTAAATACCTATTTGAGGTATTAAAAGGAACGTAGTTTTATACGCTTACTAGCTATTGTACTCCTATCGTGTATGCAATTTTTTATATATATCACTACATATTATAAAACAGAGTCAGTCTGTCTGTTCGCGATAAACTGAAAAACTACTGAACGGATTTTCATGCGGTTTTTACTAATAGACAGAGTGATTCATGAGGTAGGTTTAGGTGTATAATTTGTACCCGTGCGGCCCGTGTTTCAGCAACCCGGGCGGCTTCGCGCGGTTAGTAGAAACATCTTCAACAATCATCATCGTATTTCAACCAATTTACACAAAACCGTAACAAACTATACTCCTAAACCTTCCTCATGAATCGCTATGTATTGGTGAAACTCGCATGAAAATACGTTCAGTAGTTTTTGAGTTTATCGCGAACAGACAGACAGATAGACACGGCGGGAGACTTTGTTTTATAATACGTAGTGAAGAACGGTTTTGTCTATTTTTGACCTCCCTATTTTCATGTAAGGACACTTAAAACTTCGCGGGCTTTCTTTACTTCTTTTCACCTAAGATTTTATCTAATTTTTTTAAATAGTTAAATGTCATTAGAAAAGGACCAGGTTTATTAGTACTCATAATTTGACATTAATCAAAGATTTTGTGTAAATTTTATTAGATAGAATTTAGATTATCCCTATACAGGTTGTTTGGTAAACGCTCTCGAAGACGAAGACAAACGATAGTACCAATGACACCTTTGATGATGGGTCAGAAAAAAAATCGATTCCGATGATAAATCTAAAATACTCTCGATTCGGAAATCCTTTCAATGATTAGAAAAGAGCTGATGATCTTTACGATGGCACAGACAGAAGATAGGTGTCGCGTAGTCAAGTTACTTTTGAGGAAGTGCGGCTCGCCCCGCGCGCGCTCGTTGCGGGCGCGCAGCGCGTGGTAGAGCGCGGCGAAGGCGCGGGGGCAGACGCGCGCCGCGGCCAGCAGCTTGCGCGCCGCCAGCGCCGCCGACGCGCCCGCCTGCCGCGCCGCGCCCAGCGCCGCCACCGGCTCGCGCCGGCTCAGCAGCACCTCCACCACCTCCTGCACCACCGCTCGCGTCAGCCACCTTCGACTTGTGTTTCATATTTTTTAAATATTATATCAATTTATTTCGTGTATCGGAAATAGCTGTAACGATTTGGATCATATTTTGTATTCAGATCCAGTATTGCTTTTTAAGTTTATCTATAAAGGTGTTTTTCCCGTTTTCCAAAAAATAATAACGGTGTATACATGTTGGTATTAATTAAAACAAGGGAACGAGTCCAACAGATTGTTACTTATTAATTCGGTTCACCATGAAAACGATTTTTTTTATTTTACTGATATCTATAGGTAGGTACTAATATAATCAACCTGAGGAACTTTTTGTTTGTTTATTTTTTAAACACGCTAATATTTAGAACTATCATTCGAATTCAGAAACATGTTCTTTATATAATAGCCAGATTCATAAAAAATAATGAGCATTAAGCTACTCCACTAAACTAGCCTTAAATATTGATTTTCGTTAAGCAAGTCAGAAGAAAAACCGCTCCCGAAACAGCGCCAACCCACGTGCACTAACGTAATGGTAAGTGATACGTAAAGTTTTATAAAAATATTGGTTATTAATACGTAATAATTAACTAGTAAACGATACTATATGCCTATCTCTTAAACGTAAACCGCAATAAGGTATTTTGTAACAAAAAATTATTGAAAATTAAAAACCTATTTATGAGCATTATTATTAGGCATGGTTTATTAATCCTTACAATTAAGTTACTTCATCATCAAGAAAATTTTATGAAGGTAAACTTTGCTTCTTATATCATGTTATTTGGACGCATAGTTTAAGAAACAATGGAAAATTAAAATAATTCAACACTCGGCCCGAGTCTATACTATAACATTCATTATGTGAAAACACTCATTACTTTAACGGGGGCTAACGGTAAAGCGGTATGTTTGTATCGAACCAACTAAAATCACACGTTGTTCCATCACAAGTGAGTCTGCCGCAAAGGAGTCGGGTATACCCTACGAAGGAAGTACCCGAAAACCCGGGCTGAACTTAGTTGCCTCTTAAACCGTAGACGGCCACAAAATTGCACGGTTTAGAGAGGTGCGCGCAGAACACGTCGCATCACCATTCAGGTCAGCTTCTGCTATTGTAACGGGTAGGTGACGCATAACCCTGGTTGCCACCGTGAAACAAGCATCGCCAAGAAGAAACGAACTGTGAACGCCTCCATGCCAAGAAAATCTTACTAAAGTATTAAAATTCACCAATCGGTGACTTTTTTTTAATTATACGAGGACGAAACCGCGGGCACAGCTAATATATAAAAACGTAAAACTTGAATGCATTTCCCTAAACGTGTCCATGAGTACTGAGCGCCTTACCTCGTAGCCCTTGAGCCGCCACAGCATGTCGAGCGCGAGCTGCGCGGCGGCGGGGTCGAGGTGCCCCAGCGACAGCAGCGCGCAGGCCAGCGGCCGCGTGTCGCCCAGCGCGCCGCGCCGCAGGGCGGCCCGCAGGCGCGACGCCGCGCCGCGCGTCACCAGCGCGCGCACCGTCACCTCGGCCGCCGCCTGCTGCACCACCAGCGCCTGGCGGCACAGCGACGCCAGGTACGCCGTCACCACCTACCGCGAACCGCGATCACCGGATGAGAACTAGGCTTCGCGTGCCGGAGATCACCATTCACCCTCGGTTTGTAAACACTGACGATGACGATATCGAGGGTATACCTCAAACTAAATATCATAGATGGAGAATGTAGACTGATTTCACTCAACAGAGATCTGATGACTAACGACACGGCGTGACAGATACCCCCAAAAGCCGTAATCTTGTAATCTACTGCGGCTTTACTGTTTTTCTATAACGCTGCCAGAATATTGTGTTGCCGTACTAAGAACGATATACGAGTAATCTAAGCACCAATTCTTTTACCACCGATTCAAGTTCCATTCCTGCTCGTTCAACTCGTGACTTTATAAAGTTTATGTGCATATTAAAAACCGATTACAAGCAACCCCCCTCAGTTGGAAGTCCGAAAAACTTGGTAGCCAGAGTCCAGAGTTGATATCCGAAATTCCATAGTATATGTCATATCAACAATCCCATAATATTAGCTCTAGGCACAGATAAGATAATAGTTACTTCGTAACAGATACATCACTCCCATACAAAACTGAAAATTGTGCGTTATAATACGTTATAATAGCCTACAAAATTTAAATAATAATACCTGGCGTTAGCTGCGACCGTGTGCGTTCGCGCAGCGGAATGTTGTTGAATTTAAAGATTTTAATTTTGCAGATATTTAGTGTATGACGTCGTGTAATTGTGTATGGTTAAAAAAAAATTGTGCATGCAGCCATTGTGGAGAAATTCGCTAAAAACTGATTCCGCTGGGCGAACGTTGTCCTGGCGGAACTTTTTTGAATCCATGGACTTAGAAGAAAAAAAATGTGTCCAAAAATTAGTGTGTATTTGTGTGTAATTGTGTATGTATGAATAAAATTAGTGTATGCAAAAACTTCGGAGAAATTCAAGTTTCCGCTACGCGAACGTTTGGCCATTAGCTAGTTTTCATATAAAGCGCTTATATAGAGAGCTGTAGATTTTTACAAACGTCGTTTTGAATTTGTTTATATTTGTTTAAAAACCAGATTTAGGAAAAATCGTAGGGTTTAAAAGGTAAAAATATAAACGTAAAATACGGTTATTAGGTCTTAGTTCGTAATGTATGCACTTTGGAGTCCAGATTTTCCCGTTTATACAAACCTTGTAAGTGTCTGCAACATGTTGCCAAGTATCAATGGTGTTCCGTTAGTATTTAAAGAGTTATAAGACAATTTACCATGAATACACCACTGTTTACAAAGCAGTCAAATATCACGACGTTCTAAAGGAATTGCATAGTAAAATGTATTCCAATAATTAGTGTATTAATTCAACTACTCACATGCAAAATTTCATCTCATTAAATTCAGTAATTAAAGAGAAACAATTAAAATACTGACAAAGCATCGAAAACCTACATAACCCGACCAAGTTCGGATGGCTACTAAAAAGCGGCCGTGCAATATATCTAGGTAACATTCTAAAATTTACAGCATAATACCGGTATTGAATTGGTACAGGTGACAACACAATTGTTGTTTCGATATAATTTATAGGTCATTTATTTTTCTACACCTGCTTTTTTAAATGTATTTGACTATGATAGTAAGTACTATTTACGTAGGTACTTTATTTAAGTATGCGCTTGAGACTTGCGTCAGTATATGACATTAACGTTGTACTGGTAGTGACTTATGTATGTATGCATTTTAAGTCTATTGCTGTCTCTAACCAATGACAGAGTATGTTTAGCAAGCGTTTGTTAACGTTAAGTTTTTATGAACAAGAGACTAGTCATGACAAGCGCCTCAGCTGCGCTCCCGATAGGCAGAGGTGTGACATTTCTGTGACACCCACATTTCGCCAATTTTTGGATTTCTACGTAACAGGTGGCGAGAAATAAATAATAAATACACAATTATTACATGTAATTAAAAATATTTTTGTACACGGATGTTTAATTAGAGAAGTACTTGTTAATTGAAGATTTATTTTTATCGTAGATAGTTGCGTTATTATTAAAAAAATATTGGCGTTATTATTAAACGTGAGAAAGCCATGCTTCGGCACGTATGGGCCAGCTTGACTCCGCTCGATACCACGGCCTCACAGATAACCGGTAGTGAAGCAATGCTTGCATTGCATTTCGCCGCGTGAGTGAGGTAACCGGAGGCCCTAACCCTTCCCTCTCCCTAATTCCCGTCCTTCCCCTCTCAACCCCCCACCCTCCCTCTCTTCTCCTACTCCCACTTGCCAATGGGCGGCGGTAGTCATTTACCATGAGGTGACCCGTCTGCTCGTTTGCCCCCTATACAATAAAAAAAAATATATTTTTCATTCAAGAAATACAATTGTTTTATTTTTTCCTAACGCTTGTGTACGCAACTGTACCATATTAATAAATACTATTCTGGAAGGTTAAGAACGTTACTTAGATATATGGCACGGCCGCTTTTTAGTAGCCATCCGAACTTGGTCGGGTTATGTAGGTTTTCGATGCTTTGTCAGTATTTTAATTGTTTCTCTTTAATTACTGAATTTAATGAAATGAAATTTTGTATGTGAGTAGTTGAATTAATACACTAATTATTGGAATACATTTTACTATGCAATTCCTTTAGAACGTCGTGATATTTGACTGCTTTGTAAACAGTGGTCTATTCATGGTAAATTTTCTTATAACTCTTTAATTACTAACGGAACATCATTGATACTTGGCAACATGTCGCAGACACTTACAAGGTTTGTATAAACGTGAAAATCTGGACTCCAAAGTGCATACTTTACGAACTAAGACCTAATAAGCGTATTTTACGTTTACATTTTTATCTTTTAAACCCTAGGATTTTTTCTAAATCTGTTTTTTAAACAAGATAAACCAATTCAAAACAACGTATGTAAAATTCTACAGCTCTCTATATAAGCGCTTTATATGAATACTAGCTAATGGCCAAACGTTCGCGTAGCGGAACTTGAATTTCTCCGAAGTTTATGCATGCACTAATTTTATTAATACATACACAATTACACACTAATTTTTGGACACATTTTTTTTCTTCTAAGTCCATGGATTCAAAAAAGTTCCGCCAGGACAACGTTCACCCAGAGGAATCAGTTTTTAGCGAATTTCTCCACAATGACTGCATGCACAAATTTTTTTTTACTATACACAATTACACGACGTCATACACTAAATATCTGCATAATTAAAATCTTTAAATTCAACAACATTCCGCTGCGCGACCGCACACGATGCGACCAGAAATATATCTTATCTACGCTTTTCGAAAATTGAGAAAGCCTTGCCCACCGCGCGACCTTCGTCTGTGTGTGTAGCCGAACTGCCGGACATTCTAGGGTTGTACAAAGTACACAAATAATAAAATAAATTATTTATTTGGGATATGTTCCGATATACACTGCGAGCAGTGCTCTTACCGCGCAGACATTTGTTTCGTTATGGACTGACAGTATACTGCCGCAGTATCCTAGGGAAATATATGAAGTCATAAATCGTCGCCATTTTTGTACTGTGAGCACTGGCGTTTTCGAGGAAAGGTGCTCTCAGTGCTTTGATTACGTGATCAACTACAATTTTTTTTCAGTTAAATAGTAAACAATTATTTGTCGAAATATGTTCATCACTTTGAACGTACATAGCCCCATTTAAATAATTCGGTTATAAAGTTATTATGCATTCGGTTATTTGAAAAACACTATTTTCTTTTAATAAAAAGTAAACTTACTTTTATTATGCGAGTAATTCAATTGACAATTGACTTGAATATTAAATTTTTAAATATAACTACATTCAAACAATATTTTTTCTTGTTGAACAGATAACTGGTACATATATGTATATGATAATTATTTTCACGTCAAAACAGCGCCAAAAAACATAGATGACAGTATACTGGACTGCGTTCCGTATTAAACAGTAACCAGTATAGCTAATTATAAAGGAACAGCTTCGCAGTATATTAAATTGACGTCACTCCTTATAGTGCTCGCAGTGCATATCGGAACAGACACTTGATAATCAAATTAATGGGTGTTGAGTTTTATATAATGGTAAATAAAATTATTTCCCCTATAAAATTATTATCTTTAATTTTTATAGGTAATTAAAGTCTCTCTTAAACCTTCGATAGTAACATAAAATGTTGATGCTGTAGACATATACATCACTATCACTACATCACTACATATTATAAAACAAAGTCCCCCGCCGCGTTTGTCTGTCTGTCTATCTATTCACGATAAAATCAAAAACTACTTAACTGATTTTCATGCGGTTTTCATCAATAGATACAGCGATTTATGATGGTTTTGTGTAAATTGGTTGAAATATGATCACGATTGTTGAAGATGTCTCTGCTACCCGTGCGAAGCTGGGGCGGGTTGCTGGTAATGGCTGTTGCGTAGACTAGAGAAAGATACTCTGATAATTTAAACTTTGTATAGCATATTTTGTTACACAAAAGTATAAAATAACAAATAACTACCTACTCATATCATAATACCAGTGCTGCAGTCTCACAAGCTGCAGCAATATGCTGAGATAGGTGCCTTTTCTGGGATTGCACAGGGCACTTTAATTACTACGGATATATTTCTTTTTATATGTATGTATGTATGTATATTTCTTTCTATTGTATGTCTTCGTTTTCGGGAGCGTCTCACTAACACCCTGTATATAGATGTAGCTTGAAAAAAATAGATTAGAAAAAAAATCTTTGGGAACCCCTTTTCCTAATGTAGATGCACATTTTCAAACAAAACATTATGAATTTTCATGTCAATTTCAATAATTTTGTTTAATGTGATCATGTGCTGGCAGAGTTGTCGTGCGGCGGTGTCTCTCGAGTTCGCTTATGCTTTCAATACCTTGTCCAGGAGTTGCATCAGGGAGATGGATCCTTTTCATGGAGTGCCTTTCTTTTTTGTCGTATTATTAATATATTTGTGATGGCCTGAGGATGAGTGATTTACAGTGAGGCGACCATAAAAATCACGAGGACACCTAAGTTATTGAAAGGATTTGATGGATTTCGAAACCGGATCCGGACCGGATGTGGAAAGCGGAGGCCCGGGTGGCGCGCGTTGGGAGAGGTCTATGTCCAGCTGTGGACTATGATTGATTGAAGTTTTGCTTTGCATTGGCTTCATTCAATGGCAATCATTGAGACTTAAAGCAGGGCTACATCACTCGCTCGAGGTCGCGTTTTATATACCTACCAATTTAGCTATCCGTCCACGGTAAAAGTGTCAGTAGGGGCGACAACGCGTAGCTGAGAGCGTGCTCTCAGCACGACAGAACGGTATTCTCCGTAAATAAAAACAAAATGTCAAATCGAACTTATTATGAAGTGGAAATGTTTTGTTATTGCTAAATGTATTTATTGTTAGACGTTAGTGATCTGTGAAATCCTTTAAAAATAAGTTACAAAAATGATTTTAGCTATTACTTTTTTATCAATATAATATAAAAACATCTCCACTTCATGTGTTTATTCTTTACTCGCCATTGCCGCGTGGCTGTACTAATAATAAATAATAGTTATCTTTTCAAAAAAAAAAAAATGTTGCTTATATAAATTCTATACGAGGTTGATAAATGATGATGATGTAATAAATGTAGTCTATTAAACCGTCAATAATAAACCCATAATTTCTACGAAAGGTGACGAACTTAGGTGGTTAGGAACTTAGGGACGAACGCAGGTGTGAACTGCCAGCGTATTCATTTGTTGTAACTTGTAGGCAAGGCGAACTGACGGCTGCTTCTCTCACACAATATGTAATATAGTTAGAAGTATAGTTAAAATAATAATAAGAGGTACTGAAATGTAAAACATATTGACATCGGCACGGATTGAGGTTTTTATTTGAGTAAAGAAAGAAAGAGAAACATTTATTCTGACATTCACAGGACCGCACACAATTTTTACAAAAAATAAATAATAAAGAAATATATCCGTAGTAATTAAAGTGCCCTGTGCAATCCCAGAAAAGGCACCTATCTCAGCATATTGCTGCAGCTTGTGAGACTGCAGCGCTGGTATTATGATATGAGTAGGTAGTTATTTGTTATTTAATACTTTTGTGTAACAAAATATGCTATACAAAGTTTAAATTATCAGAGTATCTTTCTCTAGTCTACGCAACAGCCATTACCAGCAACCCGCCCCAGCTTCGCACGGGTAGCAGAGACATCTTCAACAATCGTGATCATATTTCAACCAATTTACACAAAACCATCATAAATCGCTGTATCTATTGATGAAAACCGCATGAAAATCAGTTAAGTAGTTTTTTAGTTTATCGTGAATAGATAGACAGACAGACAAACGCGGCGGGGGACTTTGTTTTATAATATGTAGTGATGTAGTGATAGTGATGTATATGTCTACAGCATCAACATTTTATGTTACTATCGAAGGTTTAAGAGAGACTTTAATTACCTATAAAAATTAAAGATAATAATTTTATAGGGGAAATAATTTTATTTACCATTATATAAAACTCAACACCCATTAATTTGATTATCAAGTGTCTGTTCCGATATGCACTGCGAGCACTATAAGGAGTGACGTCAATTTAATATACTGCGAAGCTGTTCCTTTATAATTAGCTATACTGGTTACTGTTTAATACGGAACGCAGTCCAGTATACTGTCATCTATGTTTTTTGGCGCTGTTTTGACGTGAAAATAATTATCATATACATATATGTACAAGTTATCTGTTCAACAAGAAAAAATATTGTTTGAATGTAGTTATATTTAAAAATTTAATATTCAAGTCAATTGTCAATTGAATTACTCGCATAATAAAAGTAAGTTTACTTTTTATTAAAAGAAAATAGTGTTTTTCAAATAACCGAATGCATAATAACTTTATAACCGAATTATTTAAATGGGGCTATGTACGTTAAAAGTGATGAACATATTTCGACAAATAATTGTTTACTATTTAACTGAAAAAAAATTGTAGTTGATCACGTAATCAAAGCACTGAGAGCACCTTTCCTCGAAAACGCCAGTGCTCACAGTACAAAAATGGCGACGATTTATGACTTCATATATTTCCCTAGGATACTGCGGCAGTATACTGTCAGTCCATAACGAAACAAATGTCTGCGCGGTAAGAGCACTAATCTATTTTTTCAAGCTACATCTATATACAGGGTGTTAGTGAGACGCTCCCGAAAACGAAGACAGACGATAGTACTAATGGCATCTATGATGATGGGTCAGAAAAAAAATCGCTCGCTGACGCTCGGTTCCGTTGAGTTTCCATCCGTCAGCTGTTTTTGATTAATTTTTTATGAAATTATCGTTCGTTTCATTAAGCTATACTAACATGATGAAATATAAAAAAAATGCAAATAAAAAACTGTAAAATATGTTTTTTTTTCATCAGGATTGATTTTTTTTCTGCCCCATCCTCAAAGGTCTCATTAGCACTATTGTATATCTTCGTTTTCGGGAGCTTTTCACTAACACCCGGTATAAATAATAAAATTCATATAAAACTTAAGACATCCCTAATATTGAAAGGGTTTAAAATAATTAGTTTGTTAAATATATTTTTACGCACCTGCACCAAGTATTTATCTTCCGAATGATGCTGCAAAACATGTGTGCACATATCGGGCTGTGATATCAACACTTTGAAGTTGTGTGGGGGCTGCGACGTATCTGCACCTTGCCCGGCTGTGTTGCGAGCCATCTCCAGGTCTGCCCACTTTCTGAATCATAGAAAGAATAATCTACTTGGAACTTTTAAGCAGGGATGTTATGGAATTCCGTAACCGTAACCGAAACTATCGGATATCCGAAATAAAAATCTATCCGAAACCGTAACCGAAACTGATAAAAGTTTCGAATAATTTCCGATAGAGGTGGAGTCTATATAATTGATTTTACTATAATATATACTTACATCAAGATGCAAATACATGTTTTGTGTACATGTGATTTTACTACCAAATGATAAGTTACCTATCTGTATTTTCCTGTTTTAATTCCTTAAAAATCTAATATCCATATCCATAAACGAAACTATCGGATAATTCGAAATAATTTGATATCCGTAACCGTATCCGAAACCGGAATTACTTTATTCATATATCCGTATCCAGATCCGAAATTTCATATCCGTAACATCTCTGCTTTCAAGTAAGATTAGGAATTGATTCAAACAACAGTGTCTACTGGCCTGTTGGTCTACTGATTAGTGATCCTGACCGCTGAGACTTGACCCAGGACAAATCATTGTGTGATGAGCACGATAATTTTTTCTGTGTCTTGGTGTAATTTATCTACAATATGTATGTATTTATTAATATATAAGTATGCTTGTCAGTAGTCTGGTTACCACAGTACAGGCTCTACCTAGTTTGGGATTAGATGGCCGTGTGTGAGGAATCTCAAGTTATTATTATCTTTATACAATATATTACATATACAGTTGAAGATATATATGGTACCTAATACTGTTGGTGTTACTATTCGACGGATCAATATTTAAATACAAAAAGTGCAATAAACGCAACAAATATTTTTTTATTTCTATATCCCACTAATATTATAAATGTGAAAGTTTGGATAGATATAGACGAATGGATGTTTGTTATTCTTTCACGCTAAACCACTGAACTGATTGCGATGAATTGGTATGTAGATAGCCGGAGACCTAGATTAATGCATAGGCTACTTTTTATCCCGATATTCCCACGGGATCGGGACTTACGCGGGTGTACCGCGAGGCGTTGTTAGTATCTAATACATTTTTTTTGAATGTACTAAACTTTTATACTATTTCAGAAAAATAGTATATTTAGCAAGTCAAACCTTACATGTTACAAAGGCGTTCTAAAAGAAATGCTTGCTATTTTACAATTATTAGCACTGGTTATTACCTGGTGAGTGAGATGCATGTGTTATCCTTACCAAACGTAAAGGCACAAGAAATCTGAATAGACCTTAGAGAAAAGAATAATTGTAACAAATCTACCAAAAGTATGTATTTATTATAATACAGGGTGTAAGTGACAGTGTAGCGGGTACTTATCACGTGCAATAGTCAGTTCATCATAAAAATTCAAGAATAAGGATGAGTTGTAGTCGCGCTACGCAATGTGCGCTTACCGATGCGATCTCACCGCGACAAGTCCGAGGCGCGGGTGCTTGTCTCGAACAAGCTCGCGAGGGGAATGGCTCCGCGCCAGCAAGACAATTTAATGTTTGCAGGTATATCGTTTGATTGATTATTATCATTGGTGTGTATAGAGTGTATTCTATTTTATAGATAAACTTTACCCTTGCTTCTTTAAACCAAGCAGAGCTAAATCTTTACACTACCTTTATCCATTTTTAAATAAAATGTATGCATTAAGGACGGACAGACAAATGTCCAATATTATGATCTCCTTATAGATATGACATGAGCTATGTATACTACGTGCAAGCTGACAGCGCAAATTTAAATTTAGAAACAAATTTTCGTCTGGAGTGCTTCAAGGTTGTGTCCTAGGTCCACTATTCTCATAGCATTTCACCTCCTTAACCTTTTCCCAATTCTATACGACGTAATATGTTTTGTACGTTTATTCTACTCTATCGCTCGTCATTTCATCGCATGCTCCCTTTCTAGCCATATCATCTTTCAAACTACCTAAGCTGTCTCTAATGTTTACCTGTACACTGCATTGATCTCATCAAACACTTTGGTTAGTTCGACAAGGTATGTACCCGCTTCAGTTACAAGTTGGTTCAGTATTTTGTAGATGGTCTCCTTGCCGTGAGTCCGCCGGAGGAGTACTGCTACTATTTTTGATATTTCGTCCTTCGGTACCTGCACATATTAAAAAAAAATATACTAGTAAAAAATACTACAGTAAATTGAACAAGTTAAAATAAACCTCATGTCAATTGGACATTTAACCTAAAGTATCTTCTGGGAACAGAGCATCAATAATTGCACAGAAAATATAGGAAAATTAAAATTGTCGTCGCCTATTGTGAATTGTAACGACAGTTGAGACAATGTGTGGGATATTTACATTCTGAACAATTTCCACCTGATAACCACACGTAGTATATGCCAAGAATCCATAAGCTGAGGCATGTATTAAATATGTTATATTTGTACGACACCAATATGACAAATCATAGCGTCCTGTTAAATATTTTGATAAGATCGTGTATACCTACGCTTACAAATAAACTATGATTATTATAAAAATACATAAATCAAACTAAACTAAAAATATGATTACCGAATGTGCTAATCCCGAGGGCACCAGATTGACTCGCCACAGACAGCCGAGCCGCGCGTCTATGATGTAGTCTGGTTGGAACACGACCCACGTGTCGGAGTCTGCCAGGCCATAGATAGAGATGTAAGGATATTGCGATGTTTATAGATGATTTGTTCGATAGGGATTTGCACATATTTTGAGTAACCAGAATATTAAATCGGCAATTTTATAAGTAAGGAGCATTAATATGAAGAAGCACTGCACACTACATAGGTACATATAGAATTATTACTTTGGCATTAAATCAAAACAACCAATTTGGCGACCTATGTGACGCGGCGGTAGTGTGTTCTACAGCAAGGTGGGTTCGATTCCCGCTCAGTCCAAATATTTGTATTCATGAGTAATTATTTGCACTTGTCTAGGTGTTTCTATGTATAATAATGTAGTACCCGGACATTTTTTGGTGAAGTAACAGTTTGTAGATAAATTTAAAAAGTAAAACCATCTTAATACAAAATGTTAGAGCCGTTTCCGAGATACACGATTATATATGTATATACAAAAATGACTCGTTTAATGTTATTAGATGTAGTTACAATCAAATGCATCTGAGTATTATAATAAGTATTACATTTTATATTATTAAATACCTAAGATAGTCTGAAAATAGTTAGAACCAGGTTAGGAAATTCTCAAAGCTGAAAACTTATTATAAAAGATGGCAAAATGTGTAAGATAATTCATTGTTATTGTAAAAAATATGAATAATAATAAAGGATACACATAGGACAGAAGTTGTCCCCGACGAGCGCTGGCTTCATGGAATCACCCGTGACCACGGGGATGTGGATCGCAATGTTGTTTTCCGGCTTCGATTCCTCCATTATATCGAACAGTTGGGATGTTTGACTCGACTGGAATTGAACAATACATTAGCTGACTATGAAGTTCAACCACTTTTATGTGTCGTAGGGCGGTCGTTGAATTGGACCCATCGAGATCTGTCTGGACATATGATACGACGGAATTTCTTGATTTAACTTTTTGGGAAACCTGTCATTTACTTTAAAGCTTAACATTTGACTATTTGCGAATTTAATATTATAAATGCGAATGATAGTTTGTTTGTTAGACTTTCACGCCTAAACTACTACACCGATTATCATGAAATTTTAAATACACGAACAGTGATTTAGAAAAGAACTTAGTGTACGATTCATACAGAAAAAACCGAAACCGAAACTTCTATGTTGAATTGAATATGTTTGTAAAATAATTTTAGGCAACTAATGTCTGCTGTTCACCTGATGATGTACTACGACCAAGTCATCGACCACATTGACCGCGAACCTGCCGACAAGACCTGTCTTCAACACGTGGGTGAAGTGGAAGCCGTTGGGACCAGTGATCGGCATCAGCCACACCTACAATTAATAGATATTAGTAGAGTAGAGGAAGCTTGTGAGGTATTGTCAGGACCGCAACAACGGGGGGTGTCCAGGGTGTCCGGACTCCCCCTAAAAACCTGTGGACACCCCTTTAGAGAGTGTCCCAATATTCCCACATAACCCAGAAGACGATGCGTCGAGGAGTCTGCGGAAAATTTTAGTAAAAATACGTAATTTTTTTTACTCCTCATAAAAAATATTTTGGACACCCCCTACTGTTTGAGGGTTGTTGCGGCACTGGGTATTGTAGGCTAGTTTCAAATCAAACAATAGGAACTGTAAATAAATATTATTATACAGGCTGTAAGAAACACCGTACCGAACATTGAAAAGTGTATTTAGACCATTATTCTGAGTCGAAAATCATTGGAATTTTTTGGTGAAAAATTCATTTTTTTTTTATAATTTTATTTTTTTTCACATTTTACCGGAAAAAAATTACCCCATACGGCCAAAAACTGCAATGTAATCAATTAAACAACATTTATGCAATCAGCTGCTTCGACGACGCCATACGTTTAAGGCCATTCAAGGTACCGCACAAAAAGAATACCGCGTACATTGCGTAGCGCCAAATGAAACTATCAAATGTTGTGGGACAATTTATTAGTGTGTCTTAAAGATTTTTGAGTCTAATTGTGTATTTTATTAAAATAAATTATATACAAAGTAGTGCATAGCGGCGCAATAGTTAAAGTGGTCGTCTCGCCACTACGCCGCGCCGAGTGTTAGAGATTCGAGCCCATATGGGACAAAAATTTGTGTGGTCTACATTCTTTGTGTCCGTTTTTAATGTTGCTTGAATGTTTGTGAAGGCCCTGCGGCACAGGAGTCATTCCTAGTGTAGTAGTTATGTTTTAAAAACAAAGAAAATGCAATACCATGGTTAGAAATGGGCCTTGATGGAGACAATAGTTTGATAACTCAACCACAACTTTTAGTCACATAGAACAACTTTTTAGTGTAGGTTTGTAATCGTCATAATAAAAAACTATACCTCTGTTGGCCCCGGAGCAGCTACTGTAGCAGAATGTCCATGTCTGAACACAGCACACCACGTAGCGTCGCAAAGACGAAGTATAAATACATCACGTTCTAACACGGGCTTTGATGAGTCTACTGAAATAAATAAGGAAAATAAAATTTCTTAATGTATTATAAAGTATACGGACTGCGGCCAAATGTTATAATGTTGAGGGATTGTCCATTAATCACGTGAGTCTCGAAAGTGAGGGGAGGGGGGGTTCGTTAGAAAAATCACGAAATATCATAAGGGGGAGAGAGAGGGGCGTGTAGTGATATATCACGTGTATTGTTAACGGAAAAGCGACCCGTGATTCGCCGATAAGACGAGTATGTCTGATAGAAACAACCTGCAACCGAAATGTCTGTCTGAACATTTTTATCACATTCCTTAATTATCCAGCATTAGATTATATCTGTACACTTTGTACTAAAAAAACAACCCCTGAGAAGTTCTATATATATTTATTGGTGTGAGGACTATCGTCGTGCATAAACGGCAGTTATTACGTGGTTCAGCTCGTCTTCGCTAGACAATGTTCAAGTATGTTTTTGCTGTATGTGGAAGTCTCCACAACCTTTTATAACATGTTGCATATTTTTTTACGTAATATACAATATAAACTGATGTTATGAATAATATGAGTTTGTTAATAAAACTTAGCAAGTTTAGTTTACCATCCTATTCGTATTTATCCTTGGTTGTGGCCATATATGGGTTAACAAACTGAGGGTCACAATTAAAAAGATGTGTAAATATATACTAACATTCTAGCTTTTGCAGTTTAGCAATGGTACAATTGTTCAATGAGAATGGCTGCAGTAGTACTCCATTGTTGCCCGCCAGTAACACAATATTACTCTGAGCGCACCAGGCGAACCATGCACAGCTGTCAAACAAACAATGAAAGCTGATTAATAATTCATTCTTCCTTCTAGAAACACCTACATAAAAACATCATATAGGTTGCTCAGAAAAAAAAGGATGAGAATCATGACAGAAATGACTGGCTTGGTGGTCTAATGGTTAGTGATCATGAGTACAAAGCCAGAGGTTGTGGGTTTGATTATTGTGTGCTGTCCAGGGCAAATTATTGTGTGCTGAGCTTTAGATATATATATGTATGCTTATCAGCAGTTTCGCAACCATAACACAGGTTTTGGATCAGACGGCTGTGTGTGAGATGTGTCAAGTTATTATTATTATCAACTCTAACTGCAAATTTATTTTACATCTATGAGTTGGTGTTTATATGAGGAGCTATGGTTTACTTACAGGTGAGCAGGAAGGATACAGACTATGATTCAAGATTCAACAGGAACCATTTAAGAGTTTTAACCCAAGTATAATTCTTCACAAAGTTCTGCTCATCTTGACAATATGGAGCTAAGTATGTTACAATAAGTTTAATAAACTTGAAACCTATCCATCACCACAACCAGTTTCTGACCAGCCAAAGTTCTCAATAGGAATTACAGATTAAGCGGAATTACCTGAAAGAAGTATTCTTCAAGCTCTTTAATATTTTTTTCTCCGGCAACACTTGTAATAATTCAATCCCATGGTCAGTAATAAATGCAATTTCATTAACCTTGGGCCATACAAAACCCAGTATCTTTGCATTCTTCCATTTGCAGGTATGAGTGTACTCTATATTCGTCGGGGCCAACTCTTTGAAATTTACAAATTCGACTGTAGCATTTTGGTTGTCTAGATTTCTTTGTATAGCCAATATTTTTAGGTCTGGTGAGAATTTAATCGAAATTATCGGACCGCGGTCTTCCATGCGGAAAGACGTACACTTTGATTCGTCCATACCATTAACTGTCACGCCTGTAACGCCCCCAGACCTTACCGTGAATACCTGAAAAATTTAATTTTAACTGGAATAACAAGACATTGCACTTCACGGTTTTCGTCTTCACGGAAGACCATTGTTTATCTACACTCTGAAGAAATAATATATTAGAACATGTTATGTAGAAACTAGCTCATTTCATTGTGTTAAAGGTGAAGGACATCAATCAATTTATCATATAAAGGAAATAAGCACAATTACCTGTCCATTTGTGTCGTCAAAAAATACATTTGTCACTGGGCTATCAGCGTCGAAGCGCTTTGGTTGCTCGGAGAGTGCCAAATAGAATTCATCACTGTCTTTTAAATGGAATCGAGCCATGTTTTGACCAAATAATTTTGTAATATGAAAACATGAAATACTATCGCCTTTGTTATGACACTCAACTGTCAAAGTGTCAACCAGTCAACTGTCAGAGTTGTTAAATTTCGTGCTGCCAGTTGCCATTATACTTTTTGAAAAGACGTTATTTATTTTAAAAGCTCAAAAATCAAGTAACGATATATATATTTCCAAACATATTTCACTTCATTTCTTTGTTATTAAATTAACAAGTGAAAACCTTTTATCTCTGTCTCTAGTAGTCCATGCGAAAAGAGGCACTTTTAAATCATTATTTATTACAAATGGTAGGAATAGATAAAATGATTTTGTGCTTGCGTTGTCGTTACATCACGAATCACGATTCACGATGGCGAACATGGACATGCCTTCTTCCCAAAAAATATCGTTACATTCGGAAATTATTTCATAATAAAATTATTGATTATGTACTTGGTAAATCGATAGTGGGAGAGGCATGCTTCCGGGCCGGCTCGACCGGAGTGGTACCACGGCCTCACAGAAAACCGGCAGTGAAGCAATGTTTGTATTGCTATTTGCCGAGTGAGTTATGTTACCGGAGCACTTAACTCTTCCCTCTCCCCTTCTTCCCCTATTTCCACATTAAAGGCCGGCGACACACTTGTCACTCTTAAGTTGCAGGTGCCCATGGGCGACGGCAGTCATTTACCATCAGGTCCCGTCTGCTCGTTTACCCCCTATACCATAAAAAAACTAATGCTATTGAAATTTAAAGAAAAATTTACCCAAACGTGTTGAAATTATTTTATTTAAGTATCTGTTTAATAATTAAATGATTATTACCTTTTGTTTGCTCCCCTCACGTTCCTACGTTGTGTTAACGTGTTATCCAAGCAGAATCTGTCATCGCAAGAAGATGTCGGCAGTTGGTATATAAGTCAGGGTCAAGTCACGTTTCCCACAACTCACTTCAAGTTCTTACAAGAAACAGCATCACAAATAAGAAATTAACTGTTATGTGTCATCTCATCTGAGATATTCTGTTTTGATTGGCTGCAAGCGTTGGTTTTCATATTTTGTTTATCTCTTACTTAGTCTTTAAGTTCTACAGATATTTTTTAGTACACAATGCTAGTCACTTATTTTTTGGTGACATAGTGGTTATGACTTTGCTCGTATTGATACATAATGATATCTCCTGACGCATAGCTCCAAGTAATATTTTTTTAATTTCAGAAATATGTCTTAGTAATTTTAAAATATCTCTAAGGCATGTCCATATTACGACATACATTTCATTTAATTCATTTATTACAATAAAAGAAACAGATGAAGACATATGACAGCAACACGTTTTAAATACTAATGTCAGTTAATTGTAACGTTATACCTACTTGTTTGTTGAAACATTTTTTAAATGTTTCGAATTCCTTTTGTAATTTGAATGTGCTGTTGATTTAATGAAGGAAGATCTTAGAGTATACATAAGCAAACTTGCTTATGTATACTCTAAGAGGAAGATTAATTAAAGCCATTGTCATAAACTACCTAATCGTAAAAATATCTTAATCTATATAATCTAACCTTTAGGCGGATCTTGTTCTTGTTTGGGGACGAAGTTCCTAGGGCATTTCTAGGGCAACTACAAATTATATATTTATATATAAATCTATCTAATACCTTTAAACGAGCAATTCTTGTATATTTGTATATATATATACATATACATATATAATATAATCTGAATCGCGGAAACGGCTCCAACGATTTTCATGAAATTTAGTATGTAAGGAGTTTCGGGGGCGATACATCGATCTAGCTATAGTTTCATTTTTAGAAAACAAACAAAAAAACGAGCAAAGCTCGGTCATCCAGGTGCTATCTATTTATATATAAATTCTTATATTGGCATAATAACCATAAATGTACCAATAGTGTTTGTTTACTCTTTTTGGGTACCAATTCCAACACCAAAGAGTATACAAACACTACGTACCAACACCAATTCAATAAAAAAGGTAACCATAGCAACCACAGACACAACAGTAAAAAAAAAAACAATATTTCGTAGCGTAGAAAGTACGTGTGTTCAGGTGCGTATTCTTGTCCGATATTGGAAGAACAAAACTAATAAATTATGAATGAGAATATAGAGTTGAAGACATTTACAGTGAATGATTCTATTGAAAATGACATACAAGAGTATCATGAGATTAAACAAGATACGACACTTGATGATGTAGACACTTCATTCTCATCGAAGCAGTCAACAATACCGGTCGATGAGTTTGAGTTTTTTACTCGATACGATGTAAAAGTTGAACCTAAAAAATATTTCAAAAAGAAAAAGACAAAGAAGAAGATTAAATCGTCTAATTTGATGGATATTATAAGCTCTGAGATCGCTGCATCTACGGTACCGATAGCTGAGAATGTAATAACACGTGTAGATAGCTCAAAAGAACAACAAAATAGTTACTTACAGACTAATTTTAGGAGAAATAAACTATTTCATAAGGCAAGACCATTTTTCTCCGATGCGGAAAGCGGGTAAGAAAAGATTAAATCATTCAATCGTTATGACATCTTTGACTCACGTAAGTAGGAGACGCGTATTTTACGTGGGCCGTAATAATGTTTAGTTTTTAGGATGTATGTACCTACCTGCCTATTATATTTAGGTTGGTTCATTGGTACGAGGCGATACTTGCTTGCCACAGACAGTCAAAGTGGTTTATTCCGTGGAGCATACCACTTTGACTTTAGCAAATAGGTAGGACGCTACAAGAGAAGACGCTGAAAATGGATTTCGTTTTATTTTCTACACGACTGCCTAAAAAAGGAGTGTAATGTTTCCAAGGATCATGTATGTTTGTGAATTTCTTTCTTCTACTATAACCTCTAGGTGCCTAAACTTTAACAGATTTGGATGTATGGGGTATCGTTACATCATCCCGGCTAACATGGGAAAAAAAAAAATCATTATGGCGGTTATATTTTCAAATATAAAAAAAATCTTTCGTTAATTTTTTGGCAGGGCAGTCGTGCTCTTTGATTAGTAACTAACTAGTAATTATATGGGCATAAATTTTAATTAAACCAATTTAATATTTCTTAGGTGGAATGGACGTCTTCAGACCATTTATTTAAGTCCAATATTTCCAAGGGTCCTTGAAAATGCTATTACTGAAGATCACTATATTCCAGTTGAGTACGTACACCCATCTTCGTATGATAATATGATTGCAAAAAATTCAGATGTAGACAAAGATATTACTACAAAATTCTTAGACGTGACAATTCACAACATAATTTTCAAACACCACCACAACTTTAGTCTAGAAAAGTTACTTTGTATAAAAGTTGTTGAAATCTTTGAACACTATGAGGTGGCTCAAAAAACACTAAAGGAACTATCTAATGACATTAAAGTGAACAGAGAAACGAAAGATAATCTTAAGAAAGACCTAGCCAAAGTAAGTCCAAGTAAGAAGGAAGGTATAAGATTTGATCAAACTGTACGAAAGTATACGGAGAAACTTATACAGCTAAAAGAAAAACAAAAAGACTTAATCAAATATAAAAAAGAACTTGCTCATAAAATAATTTCGCTCTGGTCAGATATAGAAATGGTAAGAGAAAAGAGTGAGTGTATAGAAACACCGTATAAGATAGAACTCAATAAAAAGAAAATAGGGTCGAAAGAGTATGAAATAGAATGGAAGCATACTTTTAATAATGAATTCACAGATAAACTCGATACCATTGAATACGAGTATGTGAGTAAATATTTAGAATATAAAAAGGTAAAACATGAACAGAAACTAAATGCGGCTAATAAACTGATAAAGCCACAATTGCACGTTGATGAGGATTCAATAAAAATTGAAGCTGAGGAACTAGCGAACATCATTATAGCAAAAGATGAAATAGAATTAACATTAATGAAAGATGAAAAAATTCTTACTGATTCTGTGAGAATAGGCTTGCGTTTAACCAAGAACTCGTATAATTTTGAAATCTATGTCGATGACGTTTTTGTTTGTGAATCTGAACATTATCAGAGCAATTACATGTTTCGTGTAGAATTCACTGAAAGTTTCTCTGTGCAGATTTTACCTATGAACAGATGTATAAAATTAGTATTACTAGAAAATTCGCATATTATTGCAAATCAAAAAATATACTTAGATGAAGTTAAAAAAAACAACGCCATAAGTGATTTTAATGTTGAAACATTTGTGTATGCTAATAATATTGAGCCGAATGCTAAACATGTTGGTAGTGGGCATAGTATCAAAGAAATAGCAGTTGCAAATAAAGTAAGACTAAGAAGCTGTAGTATTTTTAAGGACGAATTATTAACTTCTTGTGAAATTAACGTAAAAATTGGATGGAATGACAGAATAGATGTAAGTCAATCTGAAGCAATAAAATCATCGATGGAAGTTGGCAAACAGTTAAGAAGACTGCGAGGTGGAGTCAGTAAACCTGAACTAGATATGTTGATAGACGTAATAAGTAAAATTTATGAGAAAGACTTTAATGATGAAAGCATGATAGAAACTTTACAAAAATTAAGTAAACTAGAAATCACGGATGATGATAGTTTTCCTGTAGATGAAAGTAACCCTGATCTCGTAAGACTAAAGTTATTACATTTGAGAAATATTGGAGGATTTAATAATATAGATAAAAAGCTTGTTCCTCTCCATGCAAGTCAAATATCGACAGATCAGCTGAACTGTTTACAAAAAACGAATGAAAAGGAATTTGGTATGGATTATTTAAATGATAGAGAAATGGAAATGGACCCAATTGAGATTCAAAGGTTTATAGGAGCGAAGTACGTACAAAAGTTAAACAAAAATATGATGAGTAATTTGAACGAATTTCTGCTTCAGAAGACTCATAAAGATGTCGTCAGAGATTTTAACATAAGCTTAAGGTTTGTATTAAAGTTAGACAAGTATTCAAATTATATCATTGCTTGCGAGTAACACTTAAACTTTATAGGAAATGCACACATTCTTAACATTGTTTTGCCTCCTTTATTTTTGTATTGTGTAATATTTTGTGTACTAAGGAATTGTTTGAGATGATGCCCTCGACAAATTTTTATCACCACACTACTCGTCACCGACACGAGTACCTACTCTCACACTTAAAAGTCACACAGCTTCCGTACTATGCCAACTTCTCCAGGGATGTTTAAACTGTGGCATAACCCCTCTGCCATGGTTATTTTTTTATGATATAAATATGTTCAAAATAAATATAACCCGTCTGCAAATGCAGGCAGGTCCCCCTATTGTGAGCGACTACCGATGCCCATGGATACCTGCGACTCAAAGAAAAGTCACAAGTGCGTTGCCGGACTTTGAAGTGGGAGATCATCAGGGAGATTTGAAGGTCGTCTCGTATAGGTCCGGGAATATCGCAGGCGACAATATGTTCCACACATTTTTCCGAGTGCCTAATTGGGGTTCTTTAAAAGGGGGTTTTACACGATCGGTAGCGCAGGCGTAACAATATTAATGTGGCAACGTTTATAGGCTTCGCACACACGCTTTTCAGTTATCCGTTAGCTTTGGCGCCTTTGTTGTAAACTATATACGGAAGAGCAGTAGTGGAAGTAAATAAAACTGCATAAATTGCAGAAATATATTCTCCAACCACTCTAACGTTTCGAGTGTAACGACGATGTCAAATTCAGCCAAGCAACAGATGCTGTCTGGGTCTCTGTGCAAAGAGCAAGAAATCCGAGTGACAATACTCCGAGCTTTCAACTTGCTCGATAGGGGTTCTACAACGATAGAAGAGGAAGATGAGGATGACGACAAGATTGCAGGTAAGGTAACTTAAAATTCTCTGTCTTCATAATTGTTTATTATCACTATTTTGATAGTTTGATATTGATTTTGTGCTAGACAAAATAAAACGACAACTGTGGAGCGGTAGTATAGCATTCTACTGCAACCTTTGGAGTCGCTAGTTCGATTGCCACTCAGTACATTTTTTTATATTTGAATCCTTATGTGAAAAAATAATACCTACATATATATATATATATATATATTTATACACATGTAGTTTACTTCCACAATATTCGGTCATCGTCTCTATCCAGCGGTTCCAACTTCGGCCAGGTTTCCGAGTGCCAATCACGAACTGGAAATAGATACTTATTCTTTTATTTGTGGACAGTAAATGAAAATTAGAGAAAGTATTAATTTACCAATTTTGCAGGTTTCAAAGTGCGACCTCTGAGGCCTTTTGTTCGAGTAAGCTATCGAGGAGTGTCGGCTCAGACTGTTACATCAATTGGCTGCCACCCCTCATGGAGCCATACATTAAAGATGAACGCCAAGTGAGTACTTACTTTCCGCAGTTTGAACCGCGTTTAGGGTCTCTGCACGACCCCTAAAAGCCGTACCGTGATGTTACGTAGCCTTTAACCTTCCTCGAGACAACAGCCTCAGCTGTTGAAAGAATTTTTCACCTCCGACTTCTAGAGATTAGCGCGTTTAACAAAAAACATAATGTCATAAGTATAGCTTTATTTTACGTAGGTACCTATAATACTTCCCATAAATGACTATTACATCGTAACTTATTTCAGACTGGAACCACTTTCATCCATTCAAATCAACGTCTTCGATGAATATAAAGCTCATATTGTTGACGGATTCTCCGAGGAGGACCGCTCTAGCAGGACTGTGCACTATAGATACTACAACAAATGGCTCGGCACGTTACAAATACCGCTGTACGCTGTACTGTCTTTGGGTACCGTAAGTAAATATAATACGGTTCTTGACTGTTGTCAATTTTAATCAGTTAAACATCAAAATGTACGTGCTATAGAAACTTGCATGAAATAAGGGTTTATGACGTCATACCCGCTATCGTCAAATCATTTACTTTAATGTTTATTTTTACAATTAAACAAACTACACTTTCTTAGACTTGTTATTTAATTTTTTTTTATTGTAGGTACTAGCTGTCCCCGCAGTTTAACCTGCGTTTATGATCACTGCTCCGCTCCTATTAGTCGTACAAACTCTTCAGCTTTATAATATTAGTAGGTATAGGGGGCAAACGAGCAGACGGGTCACCTGAAGGTAAATGACTACCGTCGCCCATGGGCACCTGCAACTCAAGAGTCACAAGTGCGTTGCCTTTAAAGTATTTTTTATAATCCTCGGTAAAAGCAGTTTTTTATTGGATGGAAGGTACCATATGTAATTTTTTTATACTATTAAAGGGGGCAAGTTAGGTCGTCAAGCGTCAATCACTAAGAAACTACATTCGCATTCAGGTATAATATTGATTAGGATAATAATATACGTACTATACCTACATACGTATACTATATATACATACGTATAGTACTTCTGGTTACAGATACGCGGCACATTTAAAATCTCAAGTCCACCACTCTTGTTTGGATACGAATGTCTGCAAACAAAAGAGTCTACTTCATTAATCCCTGAAATAACGCAACTTATGAAAAAGGACACCTCGTTCATAACATTAGAAGTAACTACGGGCCTTTCACATTTGGGAGGATTGCATGCTTACAGTCAGCCCTTACCTTGTTCTATAGAAGACGATTATTTAATCAAACACCTCAATAATTTCGTCACAGAATACATAAATGAGTTTCCGATGAGAAATATTTTGCTGACCTTCATAGACAGTGCGGGTAGAAACAAATGTGTAACACAATTTTTGCAGCCAATACCTCTACCAGATAAAAACTTCTTCCCAAAAACTCCAAGATGTGAGTCTGCAATTTCAAAATCCTCAGGATTTTCGAAGAGCTCATCTTCGAGTGGAAAAAGGAGGGAGCTGGATTTGGAGAGAGTGGGACAAGAGGAGAGGGAGTCAGTATATAGTGGTTCTGTACGCGATGGAGATAATTTGACACAGATGATTAATACGTGTTTGCGTTACGTCTCCCTAATTCCTACTTATGAGCTGACTGAATCTCATGTTGTTACATTATTGGGACTTGTAAGTATCCGTTGGAATTCGTAGTTAAAATTTTGCTATTTCTCTTTTGACAGTTGTCACAGTTGCTTTCAATAATACGGTAGTTAATTGTCTTTTCAAATAAGTTCACTTTATTAACCACAAAAGGTAACGTTATGTAGAAAATTGTTTGGAATAACAACTTGACGTCATACGTTGTTCTCGTCAAGTCAATCACTTTTATTGTTTTGTTAGACAAGACCATACCTGATGCGATTTTTATTACTTTTTATAGAAAATGTATCAAAAAAAGTGTTATAGTTACCTACCCTTTCCACAACATTCGATAGTGTCGCTAATAAGGAACGAATTCTAGGAAGAAGTATAACAGAACACCACTGTGGCTGTAATTTGCCTCATTCACTGTCTTGTAATGGTTCCTTACGGATTTTAATTAAAAAATAATAACACGTACAGTAAAAAATGTACTTAATTTTTAAAGGTGTTAAAACACCTTATTTCGCGGCCCTAGGGCGGTGCGTGCGAGCGGTGCGTGCGAGCGGTGCGGCCGCTCCGGGCGCCAAGTAAATAGATTGGGGGCGCAACAAAACGACATTTTAATTACATTTTGATTCACATTTTATCAAAAAAAAAATATTTTGTACATATTCTTTTTACGGCGAACAATATAGAAAAATTGAGGTTTTGAATTTATAGGGGTATACACTTTGGGGTCTTGCACCACCTAAAAATGTAGCTTAGGGCCGCTACTGGCCGCCCTATTAATGCCGTTTTTTTTTTCATATAAACTTGAAATTCAATATTTCACAGGAGTTACTTAAAGTCCTACATGGGTCTCCTCTAGACCACACCATACTTTTAACCAGTTTCTTCATCTACCTCGGAATAAAATGTTGGGTGGCTATCGGCCTTGGTCTGCCCCGAGGACGGAGCAGCTACGTTCTTATAAAGTACGATCTAACGACAAAAAGAATTGTGTTGGACACCGACAAGTTGTTCAGGAGCAAGGGATTTTTGAACAAGAGCGACGGATATACTTGGTACGTGTGTGACGCAACTACCGGGCAGAGGCATGAGCTGAGAGACGTCGGATGTCCATTGAAGACTGTTGATTATGTGTTTGATAATGAAAATGTAAGTGTACAATGAATGTTATAGTTACTTAAATTCCAGGAACAGTAAGGTTCTACGCCATAAAGAAGAGGTTATTCGATTAAAAGTAAGTGTTCCGTCAAGAATAGATTCTTGACTTGAGGAGGTGAACTCCGATAAATTTCCGTCTCGTCTCGACTGTCCGCTAATTGGAGGAACAGAAAATCCAAAATAAACCTAAGCCACTTCTGCCTCCACATAACCTTTAATTTTCCCTTTACCTAGGTTCATCTCGTCACTCGTCAAAAGCTTCCATACTTGTCCCGCAGACCCCATTACTTATTCATAAAAAGCCAGCGACGCAAACTAGTAGCATTAAGTTGTATTTGCCTATTTGTACGAAATAGCTCTAACAATGTTTTTATTCAACCACACAAACGGTACCTTAAAAAGAGTTTGTATATTTTTCCAGATATGGGTCAACAGGCAGGTGTCACAAGATTGCGAGAGTATTTCATTTGATTTCTCCAAATCCTCGGAATGGACAGCAGTAAGTACCTAAAATTTCTGTTATATGGATGGAACCTCTTTGCATCATTAACAGCCTATTGCACTTCACTGTTGGATATTATATCATCCGGTCTCCTGCATCCAATCCATCCCAGCTAATTTCGTCAGGTCGTCAGTCCATCTATCTGGGGGACGTCCCACCTTCATGCCGATGGTGGCGTATGTGTAGCGATCCTACAGCTCCCCTTAGGCTGACTTGGCCCCTTTAATATGATTGAGCTGAACGATGGCTGGCGCGTTCGTCATGCTCATGCACGACAGCTGTTGGTCGGGGCTAGTCATCTCCGGACTGGTGATAACTAAATATTATTTTATTTGATGTTTAATAGTCGCGATTTACTACCGTAATACGTGAAGAAAATCTTTGTTCCCCTTTTTAAGCAAATATCATTATTTATATATTATCATATTTGAAACACTTTAACTTTATATATGTACTCGTAAGTAGAAGAAGCGCAGAGAGCTAACATTTTTAATCTGTGTTATAAATTGGGAACATATGTGAAAACAGCTACAAAAAGCTACAGAAGCCAGTATTAATGCTGACCTGTCATGGTATGACATTTCTATACAATGACAGTTCAAGTTATGCTGGTCATAGACTTAAATAAACATTTAAAACTTAATTACTTATGGTCGTAATTCGACCACCAGAATATCTCTGGCAGTTTATTCATACCTACTTATATTTATCAGGTGTTCGACAAAGCTGTATTTGTAATGAAGCAGCCGGTAGTGACGGATCTTGCATTGTATTCCCCACCACCCAATGTGGAGGGGTTAAGAGCTGCACTCGAATCTAAAATCAAGGCTAAAATACAGAAGTGGCGATCGCATATGAAGACTATATGGAACAGGTGAGTCACAGCATTGTTTTAATCGAACTGGCTGATTAATTACGATAGATAAATCGACATTAATCAATTGACGTGAAGGCCATAACTATAGATATGCATTGTTTTTGAACAGTTTTATTTGGCTTGCCTTGTTTGTTTCTTGTGTGGGTCAAATGGAATAATTGAAATTTTACCGCTTTCCTGTTGACCGATTGATCTGAAAATTGGTACAAACATTATGTTCTGATGACAATACACAATTTATGTGTCATTGTAAATACAAGATGGCCGCCGCCACAAAAGTCGGGTTACATATTTTTTTACAACCTCCACAATATTGATATCAAATGAAAGGACTTCAGTAGTAGAATACAGTTCACCATGAAAAAGTCCATTATATTATATTACTAATATACATATTACGTTATAAGATAAAAAAAAACTAAAAACGGGGGGAGGAAATTCCTATGGAACCGTACCGTGCGCGATCATTTAGGTTCCAATGTGTGAGGATGAATGCTCTGCCGGCGGCGAGCGGTGCGGTGCTCGAATGCGGCCGTGGGCATCGTGTCAAACAGTTCCTCGGAGCACAACCCGTTATACAAGCGATGGAACACTCATAAGGATGCAGTCTCTCCTTAGGCTTAAGGGTTCAATACCGCTTGTGAGTTTGGGATCGTCGATGATTCTCACAGCACGTCTTTGGACCGAGTCAAGAGGCCCAAGCTGGTATCCAGGTGCTCCTGCCAAGAGATGACAGCAGTACTCCATATTTACTTAGATTACGCTACGTTCCACGATTTTTTTTCCGAATATTTTTTTTTTTGCTTTTAGTACATTCTCTGCATCCTTATTATGTTTCTTTACAATAATTTAACCGTCTAACTTAAAAATATATTTTTAGTTTTAATTACAAGGAATACTAGTAATATGGGTCACACTGGGACTGGCCTGTTAGTCTAGTGGCTAGTGACCCTGACTGCTGAGCCAGAGGTCGTGGGTTCGATTCCCACCCAGGACAAATAATTGAACAAATAAAGCATGATCATTTGTTCTGTCTGGGTGTAATTTATTTATCTATAATATGTATGTATTTAGAAACATATAAGTATGTTTATCAAGCTGCTTGGTTACCATAGTACAGGCTCTGCCTAATTTGGGATCAGGCCGTGATGTGTCACGTTATTATTATTATACACATTACTAGTATTACTGTTAACCCCCACAGCTAAGCTAAATGCTTGCGTTAGAAGTTCTCGGTAGTGCCCTGTGTGGGATTCGAACCACAACCTTTTGATCGCAAGTCCTAGCCATTAATACTAGCCGCTTGACTTTTTATTTTTAACTTCCCAAACTGTTTTATATTTCTTTAGATATTGCAGCACGCTTCTTAGAGAGATGCTACCACAATGGGAGTGCTGGTCGTTTCATCCAACGTCACATAAGCCGGTGTTCAGCCACAAGTTGAAACAACTCATGGCCACATACAAGGTATGCTGACAATCTATTATTCAAATTATAATATTATCTAACTATTTATATATATAATTTTATAGGATCAATAAAATATAGTTGTAGTAAGTGATTTACCGTTATGTATGTAAATAACCTGCCCATAAGTGAAATGGGCAGCAATTCACTGCCAGCTATGGTCAATTTTTTAAACGTAAATTAGTATTGCAAGTGTAGCCTAGAATTGCCATTACCATCACTTCAATAAATAAAAATCCTTGAGGATTATGAGCCTCCTCCTTATGTTATCTCATACAGTCGATAGATCGTCTTAGAATATTAATACAACGCTGCCTCACTGCCTCGTCAAAATAAAATGACAAATAAATTAAACGTCAAGATAAAAAACGGAAGACTTACACCCGGTTTCTAATAAGTTAATCAAAATATTGTTCAATAATCTAAACTTGACCCTATGATCAATTTCATTGAAGATTTGAATGGCATTTGGCATACGATGCATACGATTTTGCAGTAAAATTTGACAGTTCTGTTAACGATTCAATGATCAAATCAAAGTGAATAATCATGCTTTCAGCAACTCAATATACATATATGTATATTGAGTTGCTGAAAGCAATTATACTAAACAAGAGATTTGACATACGAGAACCGAGTACTGGTACGCCAGGCTAATAGTAGGTAATTTTTTTAAATAACAAATGTAATTATTAAGTCACTATGATGTCATTTTTGCCAAAAAACCAAAATTTTCGCTTTTTTCGCACAAGCAAAATTATAAACAAGCATGATTGTAAGTAACCAGCAAAAGGTATCAAGCGTGTGCTAATATTGCTCCCACAGCTTCACAAATCGACACTTAATTTTTAGATATTCGGCTTCCCACTCAACTTGCCGTACACGAACACTAAGTCGGTGATATCAAGTGTGAAGTCGACTGGTTTGCACGTGACCGACGACCCAAAAGTCGAGTTCGCGCTCGGCGTGGAAGTGTGCGCCTACCCTAACAACGTCACAAGTGTCTGGGTATTTCTTGCCACCATCAGCAGGACGTAAATAGAAAATATATTATTTATTACGTGGTTACTGTTTTTCTTTCCAATAAATTGTTAGTTTAACGACAATTGGGTGACGTAACTTGGCATCGAACAGATCAAATTAGATTGTTGAATACGTCATAGGAAACTTGCTAAAATAAGCATGTTCTAATGGATAGGTAAATATTTGGGTTAACACCGTCCACCAAACAAAAACTTTACAGAAGAGCAATATAAAATTTTTATTTTTAAAACTCATTTCTCTGGATACTATAAAATCAAGTTTCTTTTTTAATTCAAATAAAAAATAGAGCTTGTATGTCTTTTCGTTTTAATGCTAACAAAATAAAATTAACATTTATTCCATCGTAGTATAAAAATATACGTAAAAATAGAAAAAAGGAGATGCTTATACGTGTTGTAGCGATCGTTATGATATTTGAAGCCCTAAGCGCGAGTGGACGCGGTCCGGTCGCGTGTATCATTCAGTTCCGGGCTGACTTAACCTAAGCACAGTGGTGGCAGGGAGGGGTGCTTAGCTGCCCGGGTCGTCGGTTTTGTTTTGTTTGGAGCGGCGCAGTTGTTGGATGTAGTGGCGCTGGATGGGCTTGTGCAGCGCGAGTTGCGCCAGCGCGTCGTCGATGGAGAACCACTGGCGCTTGCGGCCCATGAGCCGGGAGTCCTCCCACTCCGCCAGTTCTTGGGTTACCGTCATCACGTACACTTCTGTTCGGTGTTTGTGCTCTCGGTTCTGGAATGTAATGAGAAATTAACTTGAATTAGATATTGTACAATAAGATTGGTGCGAAGACACGTTACAACATCGGAAGTCTGACATCTAATTCCCGGAATGTTTCGCTTTCCTCAGACGTAATATTTCTGGAATATCAATTTCCTTGATGAATACTATAGGAATTCGACATTCCATGAGGTGGACATCTATGTATCGGGAATTACACATACACAGACAGACGGACAGACAGGCTAGAGACTTTGGTAGTTTTTTAGTAGGCTTTTTATCCTGGAAAATTTACGATTCCCGTGGGATACATTTGAATTTCGTCGCAAACAATGTCGCGGGCAACAACTAGTATACTATGAATCATGTCAAGACTTCTCCGCAATAGATGTAATTACTGTATTGACAAGGATTTGCAACCATATATATATATATAGACTAGTTCATAAAATATTTTGATCTGGTAGATTACGAAGTTTACTCAAAGTTTCTGTAACTACGTGTTACGTACGTTTTCGTGTACCTAACAAATGAGTTCAAACTAGCTGTGGTTTAAGACAACAAGAAACTTGCCAGACTTAATTTTTAGGTGCATGTAGCTGAAATGCGAATGTTGAGATGGATGTGTAATGTGACTTGGATAGAGGTGAGGAATAAATATGTTATGCACCAAGTGATTAAATAGTGCAATATTTAATCATTTATAATGCCAGGGCAACGTGAATAACGACAAGTGAAATTAGGCTCTGTGATTAATACTTACATAAACTTCGTTATTTATCACATTGTTCAACTATTATGAATATTGCTACATAACTATTGGGTAAGTTGATAGTTAACCCAATTAATGTACATTAGGCAGGGTGCTAGGATCAAGAACACGGGAGGACCGTGATCAGATGTAGAGCACAGGTGCTTTCTATTTACAGTTTATATAGCTTTTACTTATCTCGAAATGAAAACGACTACGAAAGTTCGGTAAACTGTTTTGCAAAAAACTGTGCAATCCAAAATGCCATTAAAGTGATCATAACGTGTCATCATCTCCCCGGGGCAAATGGTTATATGGGATGTTGACATTGAACCACATGATACGATTCTGGGTCACAAGTTTTTAAGTTATTCTTGTTAAATAGAAGTCTGACTAAGGTTAAAAAATCTTTTTAACAAAAAATTAAACCGACGAAAAGAACTAAAAAGCAAAAAAGAAATAAACCTTAAGTCTTAAGTATTGAGCTTATTTACATAAACTATCAAATTTTATATAAACTTATTTTGAGTCGGCGCCAAACAAGAAACTGATTAAGTATCGAAGATCGATCGATCGAAGAGAAGTATAGAACTTAGTAAGTCAAGTGATAAGTCTTAACACTTAAAAAACAAGTTAGGTACTGTTGGCCATTAACTAAAACGGAGGAAAAGGTAAAAACTATTATTTATTATTATTATTTAACAAAAATTAAACCGACGAAGGAAGAAACTGAAAAGTGAAAAATAAACTCGTTAGCGTAACTAAACTCCTACACTTATTTAAAATACCTAAATAATTTTCAGTTTGAGACCCCCCTTTACCCTGGTGATAGTGGTTAGGTTTTAGACTAACAAAAAAATCAAAGTGCAAATGATCTTAAAAGTTTTCAGAATATTATCTTTAAATACAGATATCTTCTAATGCTGGACAATTAAGCACTCGGAAATCGTAGCATGGCAACTGCGAGTCACAAACACGCGTCACTTTTCGGTTTAGAAATCGCGGCTTCAATGCTCAAATATATACACGCGATATCTTACTAACCCCCCTCCCCTCTTAAGATATTTCGTGATTTTTCCGAACCCTCCTCCCCTTTCGAGCCTCACATGATTAATGGACGACCCCTTAACTCATTCGATGATCAAATCAAAGTGCCTAATCATGCACTTGCCTAGTTAATGTTTGCTTTGATCAGCCTTTAAGTTAGTCTTTGAAAAACACCTTTCTCTTACATGTCAAAATCATACAATTTCGTAAGCAAACAATTCGCTGGACCTGGATTATTATGATAACAGGAGAGAATATTTAAAGAAAACTAGTTCTCAAATCACAATTTTACTGGCGTAAGCAATAAGATTTGTTAAAAGAAATGAATATATTGTAACTTCACAAAACGACGGTACACACAGTTAATATTGATATCTGCTAAATTTCAGGTTGGTCACCCCTTAGATTAGATTTGAGAATGAAATAATTATTAATTTACACTCTTACTGAAATCGCGTATGCTTTAGCAATCTGTAATATACTGCTCTGAACTTAGCTTAGTGCACCCACCGAATTCAAAGCGACAGTAGTAAGTTGACATTCTGTAGTTACATACATATATATTTACCGTGACATAAATCAGCTATATTTTATAAAATAACAAGGCACTTGTGAAGATCTTAAATACAAGAACACATTCCATCACTGTCAGTCCTTATTGTATATGAATGTTTTACCATTTTGCAACTTAATTAAAGGACTGTCATTTGTGTAAGTGAGGTAATAACATTCAGAGAGGCCATTGGCGCCTCTAATCCTGAGGACTAAGTCAACTGCTTCGTCCAAGGGTTTCAAAGAACAAAAAAAGGTATACATTTTCAAGGACAGTACTTTTTGTAAATCATAAAAAATATCAGTTACATTCATACCCATGGTCGCAAAATTAGTTTTAGACTTTATTCCCTAACGATTTCAAACCACTAGCATTATAAGTGATAATGATAACCATCCAATGATCTCGTGCTTACTAATCTATTTAAAAACACAAGTTTAAACGGCTTTTAACCACGAAAGCAAACCCTGACTTCTATAGGCGATAAGAGCAGTAATATTTGAGAAAGGCCATATAAAGTATACACATACACTTTGTACAGGGATTGTCAATATCAGCTGTTATGACGTCAGTTACATTTATTTTTCTGTACAAACCAGTTTCATGTTCTATCTAACCTCGCGCCAGGTGGGTAGCAACTTTTAGTCTTGAGATAAGCACACACTCCCGTAATTTATGCCAGGGTTAACAACAATGACTTGTAACCAGGTCGAGCATAGCACCAAGACATACAAAATTATAGTAGTTGGTGATATTCTCTCCATAGCACTAAGGAAGAATCACGGAAAAAGCGAAAAGTTGCATATTATTAGCCATTCCAGCGCTAGACTGGCTTTGCTCGACGAGTATGGTTTATGTTGATGTTTATAAAAGACTAACTGCACCTGGCATGCGTTGCAATGCCTATTTTTATTTTTTTATATACATTTTATGGGCCCGGAACACTGACCTCTATTATGCAAGTACGCTGGACTAAATCCTACTAATATTATAAACGTGAAAGTTTGTGAGGATGTATGGATGTATGGATGTGTGGATGTATGGATGTTTGTTACTCTTTCACGCCAAAACTACTGAACCGATTGCGATGAAACTTGGTATGTAGATGTATGTCCTAAATATAATGGTGCCTTGTCAATACATTTATGAAAACATCATGTATCTTAGAAAAAATCTGCATCTCTTTACAAAACGGCGTAAAAGACATAATTATGTTACTAGAGATCGACATAAATTAGTTCAACCAAAAATTTTGGCTAACATAAGAGCAAAACATCTTTTATGGGGTACTGCGTTAAATTCTATAATAAAATACCTGATAATATTCTTCAACTAAATGAGAAAAAAAAATTAAACTTGTATAAAACGCACGCTATGTAAATGAGCATATTATATACTAGATCATTATTTAGATGATAAAAATGCTTAGCAAAATGCGGGTCTTGCTCCACAGTCACACTGTCAATGAGTAGGTACTCGTCTTGTTGTAGGTAATTAAAACGGTAAGTATGAACGTTATTGTAGGGAGTGATTTATCTGTTACGTAGTAACTACTTAGTAATCTGTGATTAAATGCTAATAAAATATAAATAGCTTCGTGAAATTATTTTTATGCCTCGTAAGTATACATATTATAAGCATTTATATCGATAAACTGATGCAATATTTTTTATCGTGTTATGTCTCATCCCTAATATTAGTTCCAAGGACAGCCATCATGTTATCAGCGCCACAATGGCGAAAATCAAATGGCTTCAGCTTGATAATTGACGTATGCAGTCCAGCGTACTTGTATAATACAGGTCTGTGGCCCGGAACCCTACCGGTCGTCTACTGAACACACTACTAAAGTTTCACCACAATCTGATCAATGGTTTCGGAACGCATAGAAGACAAACATACAAACGCTAATTTTTATTTATATAGATAAATGGAAAGATATTCACCACAATCTGATCAATGGTTTCGGAACGCATAGAAGACAAACATACAAACGCTAATTTTTATTTATATAGATAAATGGAAAGATAATATATTGTGTTTATAACAAAATAATTTTTCATTATAATAATTATATTTTACATTGGCGATTTCGAATAATTGATGATCAATTTCATGAAAAAAAAACCAGTATTCTTTTTTCTTTTAATGGTAAAGGGATGGTAAATGACTCCGCCCATGGACACCTGCAACTTAAGAGTCACAAGAACGTTGCCGGCCTTTGAGGTGGGAGTACGCTCTTTTCTTGAAGGTTTGAAGGTCGTATCGGTCTGGAATAACGGAGGCGACAGTTTGTTCCACCGTTTGGTTGTGCGAGGCAAAAAGTGATGGGAATGGAGAGTTTTGTCGCGTTCAACGATGGCTGTATAATAAGTCCGGTACTTAATTTTTATACTGACATAATGGTTTCAAAGAAATTGCTTTGGATTCTCCTGTTTATTCCTTAACTAACAGAGCGGGCAAAGCGTCTCTAATCCTGGACGATTTGGCTTTCGCCTGTCTGTATGTGCACTGATGAACAGATTGTATTTTTCAACTATACCTGACGAAACTTTGAATTGGGGGTGATGGACTATTCAGATTGTTTTAGTCTTAGCGCTTTTTGACTGAGGGGCTGGTGCTTCTAAAAAAGGGGGAGAGACTGATGCGTTATTTACAGACCCATTTTGATCATATTTTGGTATTTTTAATTTATATACTACAAAGCTTGTTTCTGTGCATCCTAAAGATGCCTGGAACAGATCGTTCTTAACGATAAGGTTCATTAAACTATATACGATCAATATTCCTATGTCTGTATTCATTTTCCTGTTAGATAAAAAATTAATCTAACAACTAACTAAATTCTATACACCCCACAACTTGCAGAATGACGAAGACAGCTATGTACATTAAATTTATTGTGAAAGGAATAACAAATTGTCTGCATAGAGGAATATATTACACTTTTATACAGCTTTAGTTACCAAATATATGAAACATAAAAACTGCAATAAAATGAGAGATTAATGTGTAGATCACTAAATTATTTTTTTATTGGATTGGAATTATTTATTGGATCTACGACGCAGACGATAGTAAATTTTATAAAGCAAGTCTAACAGTGCCAAAGTGTCTATACCTATAGCACGATTCCTTCCGGCTTCCCTTTAAATATTAATTACTTGACAATGCTAATGTAAGTGCTATGATTATTTTGTCAAAGGGTCGAGAATTAAATCTTTCTTTCTCTATGAAAACATGTTTCATTTAAATCTCCATTTGGAGACAAGAAGATGAACTTCAACCCAAGCAATGTATTCTCTTAACAATATGTTATAGGTCAAAATGTATAGAGGAGTGGTTGCGTACTTATGAGACACAGGCACAAACATTGCATACGGTTTTAACTCAATCAATTTTTACAGCAATCTTTTCGGCCAATCGTGTAAGAATAATTAGATTAGAATGACGTCTGTCAACAGCTATAACGTGGTTTGTAAACAATGGACGTCGTATGACGTGTCGTAAATAAAGCAATCGGTACACGTTAATTGGTTTTACGACAAAGGAATTGCTAAAATAATTATGACTGGTCTAATTAGAGATAAGTAAGTTATTTGAACTGTGAATGAAACGTGTAATTTATGAAAAAATATATACATGTAAAATGCTTTAAATATCTCTTTACGGTATGGGCAGAACAAGACTTAATTATATTGAGTATTGTTTAAGTGTTCTGATAATAGCAGTACACACTGTAACGTTGCCTGGGTCGAACCGCGTGCTGGACACGTGGTCGATCCAGCAATTAAATGGACAGGATTAATACACACGAGATCACTAGGTTTCACAGTTTATAATTTATTTTGTAAAATAATTACAAACAATTTAGGTAAAGACAGAGCTAGGCTCAATGCGTAAGGAGTTCTCAAAAGCTTTGATCTTCGGCTGGCCGTGATGAGGAGATTACTCAGAGCGGGAACCGTGGCGAAAGAGGACGAGTGCCGTTGGTCTGCTTCTTTTATATCCCGGCGGATGTGTGGAGTGCAAAGATGCGCCTCTACGATTACCCAACAAATAATATTACCTAATGCCAATATTTAAGGAAGTGATCGTCATTGTAAAAGCATTCGGGTTTCCACTTTTTTTGAAGGTCATGGGAAAGGAAGCTGTGCAGTTAACATTGTACCTAACAACACGCACTGAAAATAGTCACTACAAAACAAGAATTCAATTGTTGAATAGAGTTAAATTGATACCATCCTGTTTAGAGATTAATGCGACTTGAAAATCTATTGAAATATACATATTAATAAAAAATATGTAGTCTACATTCGTGGTGAAATATTTTTCAATACCACTAAGGTTGCAAACGGATGATTGTAAGCAGTTACCGTTACCCATGAATGCTTGCTATATCAGGACGTCATTTGGTTGTGGGTTAATTTGTGGACCATTATATGGAACCACACTATGTGAAGATCCATGTACTGTATGAGGGAAAACCATTACTTGCAAGTCATTTTAAAATGAGTTGGAGGATAAGCCTTTTGTACCGTTTTTCTCTAGATTTGTATCTATTAATTTCGTAAGTGCCGTAAGACTTTGTTGTTGACATTGCACTTTTAAGTTGGGTATTTCTGACAGCTTACGTTTTCTTAGGCGCAACTGGTGCTTAGTGTATCAACTGATAGTACATTTTCGTAAATTTAGGCTACTACAGTAGTGATTAAAAAGAACTATTAACGTGTAACAAAGTTGTGAATAATTTGCACGAGTTCTTATCTATAATAACAACTGAAACGCTAGTAATTTCCGTAATCGTTCCTAGAAAATAAACAATACGGTTTTGTGAGATTGCTGAAACAATTGATTGTTTCTCTCACTCACAAAGATGTACTGTATCTACTGACATTTTAATTCAATGTATACAAGTACCAATAAATAATAGATTTAAACCAATTATTAGAAACTTATATTATCTCCATTAGTGAGATAACATAAGTTTTTCATAATTGGTTTAAAGCGAGGCCAGGCACGATCACCTAGCCTAATCTTCTGACCAGAGTAGGTGATTCACCAGTACGCCAGTCATGATCATCACGACTGGCGGACCGCGTCAAAATGATTGACGTCGGGAAGATATTTGTATATATAATACCAGCAGCGACCTGCGGTTTCACCCGCGTAAGTCCCGATCCCGTGGGAATATCCGGATAAAAAACTAAAAAAAGCCTATATGTTAATCCAGGTCTCCAGCTATCTACATACCAAGTTTCATCGCAATCGGTTCAGTAGTTTTGGCGTGAAAGAGTAACAAACATTCGTCCATCCATCCATCCAAACTTTGACATTTATAATTTTGGTGGGATTATCAGAGTGAAACCAATCACTGCACGATGCAGAATCAGTGGTTACCATGTAGTTCAGCTAAATATATTTCGTTACGCATACAATGTGCATGTTGCCACACAATGATATCTAAATGTGGGGTTGAGCCTATGTTATAGATATAATAAAATGTATCTGGACTTTGATATAACCCTTTATTTCTAATGTAAAGGATCACTGAGGGGATGTACAAAGCAGCTCCATCTAGCATTATAGCATTTCACTTGTCCTATTGCTATTATTATAGGACGGAAAATGAATAAAAACATTTGATATTGTGCATGTTTGTCTAAATTAACAATGAAAGGTTTACTGTGAAAAGTCACGTAACATGCTTTTGTAGGCGACATTAAACAGTGGATCTACCTTCGACTTGCAAGATTTTTGGGGTTCCGCTTTTCTCAATTCCCTTGTAACCCAATGACATTTTGTAAACATCTTAGTTGTAAGGTTGTAACCATAAATTCTCTCTATTACATAAAATTATCATTTTAAAATGTGTGTGAAGGCACATACCATATCGTGTCAACTAAAGATGCCACGAATATTTGAATTCAGCCGAATGTAGCATACTATTCGGCAGAAATCCGAATACCAATCCATGAAAAATAAATATTCGGCCACGATTATTTCTTAACCATGAAACCGCGTTTCACACTCTCCTAGTGTCAACTCCGAAGTATGGATTTTTTTCTGAAGCAGTTAACTATTATATTGGTGATTTGTAGACTATTTATAATTATAAGTTATGAGAACTGAAGGTTAAATAAATTCGGTTTAGAAGTAGACCCATAAAAAGCCCACAAAAACATCCCAATTGACAAAAATATATCACAACTTATTTATTACTTTCAAGAAAAAAGGTTAAGGTTCAGGGACCATTAAATAGTTTCGGTGTTTTCTGAATTATCGTTACGTCAATAACAAGGAGACATCGTAAAAAGACCCTTGGAGACATCCACCAAGTTGGCATGTAACTGAATAATTTTATACATTCAGTCAGTGGTTTGATTAGAAATAAATTAGATTGGAAATTGTAGCATATGGGGCACCGTGCCTATACAATTTCTTCTGGTCCAAGAAAGCATTCGTTATAATTTATCTGTCATCTTAATATGTACTTATTTCTGTTAGATCTTATCCTATAACTTTAGAGTAACCGTGTACCAATGTGTTTAAGTGAAAGCTTTAGGATATCTGAGTGGAAATTATATATAACAAGGAATTTATAAGGTTAATGTTACTAAGTTATAAAATATAAAAAATATGGTTAAAAACCGTTTCTACTTAAGATAAGATAAGATAAGCAAATAAAATTATCTCATCTTATCTTAAGTAGAAAGGGTTTTTAACCATATTTTAACTTGAGATATAACGGGTCTCTATCCGGTATCCGGCCTAAATTTACTATAAGGCCGCATACCATCATTAAGTATTCGGCCGCATACCGCATATAAAATGTATGCACTTCATTTAAGTCACATATTAACAAATATTATCGCCATATTTTCATTTCAAACAACATTAATAGTACTTTTACTGCATTAAGAGGAATCAAACAGTTTCGCTTGTCTTCATAGACAAGGCCAACTTCTGAAAAAAGTCTTCCACGTCATCCACTGCTGCATAATAATCTTAATAATGATATCTTAGCTGTTAGTTTAGCTGACCACAAATATCAATTTTACATGATATTGCGTTTTTTTTTCTTTTCTTAATCGTGAGACTGTTGTTGTTGGCTTGTTGTTGTTTTCATTTGCTAAGTCATTAAAGCAATTGCAGACCGTACCGTAAGCTTCGCGAGATACATCCGACTCTGGTTTCCTCATCTCCACTTCCTTGAGTTGGTGTTGAAGATTAACTGCTACGATTTCAATAGAAATGTCTGTTGAGCTCTTTCAGTTTCAACATCATTCAGACAAACTATGTTTTTTCAAGGCAGCAACGTGTGACATTAGTTCCGACAGGCAGGACAGATAATGAACAATGTTCACCGAATATCCGGCTTCGTAGTTCCCAGGATATCCGGTATCAGGTTAAATAACTATGTGTTCAATATGTCACTCTAAAAGTTACTTGAATTTAGTTGGCGTCCCGCATTCATCGTGAAACGGACGCCTAAGACTCTAAAATCAGGACGTCGGAGGCAACTTACACATGATCTTACAGTCCCTATAAAAACAGAACACAAGGTTATTTTTGGACGCGATCTTCTCCTGGGTTGAGGTCCCTCCCAACCAGGTGGCTCTTATTAAACAGTAGATTATCTTATTTTGCTTAGCACTAAGAAAAGTACGCAGACATCTTTGCCTTGAAATATTCAGACGATGAATGGTTTTCAGCGCCCTTGAGGCATGAAGGAAGGCAAGCGGAACCCCACAGATAGACAAGTAGAAAGGTTCAGACAAAAAACTAGGTATCGAATTAGTTCTGCCAAACAATTCGTTTTAGTTAAAACACAAGTACTATTAAGCTCGCAATCTAAGCCGTCTCAGGGTCGCACACGCAAGCAAAAATTATGGGATTATTTATATGTTTGTCAAGTACTAGCTTTGAAGATGGTAGGGCACTTTCCACCGGTAAGTGTAGTAGTGTGCAATAGCGCTAGTGCAAAATTCAATTGAAGATTTGACCCACACTAACAAAGTAATTTAATTAACCTTCTAAAAAGTACAACGTAGTTCAATGCATATAAATCCAGCTATTTTTAACCGATGAAAAAAGGATGAGGTTCTCAATTCGACCGTATATATATATATTTTTATGTATGTTCAGCTCTCACTCCGTTATTTATGAACCGATTTTGACTTTTTTTTTGTTAGATAGGGATAGGATAAGATAGGATATACCTCGAGGGTGGTCCCATGTCTACTAAGTCAGGATCTGATGATGGGTTCCTGACAAAATTAAGAGGAACCCTCGAAAATTGTGGCCACGAATAGTGTTTCTGTTTCCTTTTCATACCTTAATCAGGTATTTGCGTATAGAAATCATTAAAAAATAAATAAACTAAGTCTTGAGTATTGAGCTTATTTAGATAAATCAAATTTTATATAAACTAATTCTGAGTAGGCGCCAAATAATAAAATGAAATGGACTCGACAAAACAAATCTTATGAACCCAAACAAACCAAAAAAATTTAATCTGTTCTATAGTTATCTACTTAACTATTTTTCACTTTACAAAAGCTAAAAAATAATATTATAATCACATAAAGTAAAAATAAGATAATTATCGTGTTATGGCATACAATACATTATGTACGCCGTACGCCGTGAACACAATCAGTGCACTTTGATAGAATCAAAAAGGTAAACAACAGGTATTGTACTTTATTAATGTAATCGCGATTAAAAAATTTAAAGAAATATTCTATTTAACGGAGTTACCTAACAAGCATATGGCCCTGCGGAAGAGTTCGCCGATAGTGGGTCGTACGTCATCTCGTCCCAAAACAAACTCGGCCTATTGGGACCAGTTGATGAATTAAAAATTTCATCTTATTATCATTCGTCATCTCGTCCCATTCTTGGTTTTGTTAAGTTTTTATACCTTAAAAAGTTTTCTTCTTGACTGTGCTAAATTAACTAAATTTTAATCGGAATTTTTCTTAACTTTTAGAAAATATTGGGATAAGTTGTTAACTTAAATATTAGGAATTAAAGTAAGACCCCAGTCTGGAAGACTAGATTTAGTAAATATTAATTGGAATTTTTTTTATAGTTAAAAATTTACTTTATTCCTAGACACTTTAGATGTGTGTACACAGGTTTATGCCCTGTTACATGTGTACATACCATTATATCCTGTTAATATAATTGTTAAAATGGAAATCTAAATTTTAGAAACCACATTGACATCCTCAAATCACCTAATCATTAAGTGTTTTGAGGATGTCAAATTGAATGTGATGTGATGATGTGAAATTCACTAAAGATAAATAATGATCCAAAAAAGGTTAAATAATACCTAATCCTCAATTGCGGTGATACTCTAAAATGTACTTGGTCCCTAGACACTTTTGATGTGTGTAATATATTAATGTTTCTTTACAACTCAAGTTTACATCAGATTTAGAGACTTATAGAAACTGAGACTTAATAATTACAAAATAAGGGCTCTGAAGGCAGGTTTCTTGGACTATGAATTAATAATCAGTATTTGACTATATGAACAGCTAAATGCACGATTACTTCATGATATGGTCAAATCTAGGTTTTCATTAATAGTGGCGCTGATGTTGTTTTGTTTTTGTGATGCATCATGGAGCCAGACAATTATTTTGTTTTGAAAGTGAATAATGATGTGCAAATAGAAGATAAAAGTGCAGTGAAATGTTGTAACAACAACTTAAAAGAGCAATTTATAAGTTCCCATTTTTGTTAAACCAAATGTGAGTGCCGTTGGTTGGGGCTGGTCATCTCGGAACTGCAATTACTTACATATGGTAGTAGTTTGCAACTGTTTATAGTTAAGAACAATATGTTACATTGTCCGCCCATTTAATGTAACCAAAGACTTGTAAAAAAATGTTGTAAAACAGTGCCCTTGGAGTTTCTTGCCTGTTCTTCTACCTATAATGGGTTTATATGGGTTTGTCGGTTATCTTAATAATTTTATTTTTAATTAATTTCATTTAATCATTTGTACACCATTCAATATGGTAGGACGTTGTGCACATTTAACATATTACTAACATTAGTAAACTAATCTATGTTCCACAAATAAATAAATAAATAAATGAATGAATAAAATATATATTGCAAACTGCACTGCATTTTTTTTTAATTTAACCAAATTCGATATACCATTGTTATAATATTGCATAATATATTGAAATCTAGTGACATATGATGAAGACGGTTTTGTTTAGAAGGGTTTAAAATATTAATATTTAACTCATATAGATACACAACATATGTCAGCCATTGTCGATCTTGAAAGTATCTGTTTTAGCATTAGTTTGCTTTTTTTTATTTAGAGCAAAAATAATTAATTATGATAAACAACAGAAATGATTGTAAATAGATGTTATTAAATAAATTAAACATAACAAAACATATTCATATCTGAAATTCATGACCACATCAGTTTTTCAATAGACAAGTTATGGGCTATCAAAAAGAGAGCAACTAGTGCTATAAAAAAATTTAAAAGAAAGTTTACGTTAAAATAACTCTCTAATTGTATATTTAAATGCCAAGACTATAATCACATTCCATATTTATAAGTAGCATAGTGTGCACACATATTACAATGGTTTTTTTTTGTGTCAAACAGATGTACCTAATAGCGCCGAGAATAAAACCTGTTTACCAGTTGTAATGACAGCTTACCTCGAAAACACCAAGACATCTGCCCAGCTTGCCGATGACGCCGGCTTCTTCGAGTACCTCACGCATAGCAGTCACTGAAGGCTCTTCTTCAGGCTCTACGCCGCCGCCTGGTACAATCCAGTTGTCAGGACGTCGCGACGACGTCACCAGGAGCACCTACGCATCACAACAATAAACTACATACTTTCCTCACAATCCCACATCGTCGCTATCACTAAAAGAACAGAAATACAACACTAACCTCTGTTTCGGCATCAGAACGAACGCAGATACACGCCGCGCGACGTCTAAATCCCTCGTCGTCGTAAATCCGAATCGAATTAGGCTTCTCCTTCACCATTTTTTTATTAAACACGAACTAAATAGACGATCACAAACGAAAAGCTGACATCAAATATAAAGAAAAACTATGAACCGAACTTAATTTTTTAATGATCAACAAACGCCATAACTGAAGTATCCTATGTTGAACGTATCCATTTTCTACTAGTAAAGTTACACAACGTACATGTAAAATGAAACTATAATAACAATAACGCTACAATTAGAGCAATATTTCAGCTAAAACTAGCTTTTGATCGCGTATTTTAAGCCCATGTTGAATGGTGCCTGACGTTTTATTTCTTTGCGAAAATCGAAATAGGTTTTCTGGAAAGCAATAGGGAGTCTATCAGCTGACAGCCGGAAATCGGAAATTGTATTGCCGTGTAAGTACATTTATTTTCCAATGTTGCTATAGTTTGTTTAATTGTCAGTTTCTTTGACCTTCAAAATTGTCGATCCTATAACGCTTATTGTAAAGTGTGGCATTTTGCTATCAATTTAAACAATTCATAAGGTTAAAATAACATTTGAGGTAAAAACAGACAGCAAGCCTTACAAAACATATAATACTTTATTAAGTTATTCTACTATTAATATTTATCACAATATAATTACAATATTAAAAAAAAAATGCGTGAGGAAGGTGTCTTTGAGACACCCGGTTGGAACGAAGTTCCTTTCGATATATATAAACATATTTAATGGATAGAATAAATTGTATCAAAATATAGTAAATATCATATAAATTCGAAATTAAAATTGCGCAATGTGTAAAAGTTGCCCGAACCACAGATAAAATAATAGTTACTTCGTAACAGATACATCACTCTCATACAAAACTCAAAATACCTACGTTATAATAGCCTACAAAATTTAAATAATAATACCTGGCGTTAGCTGCGACCAGAAATATATCTTATTAACGCTTTTCGAAAGTTGAAAACGCCTTGCCCACCGTGCGACCTTCGTCTGTGCGTATAGCCGAACTGCCGGACACTCTAGGGTTGTACAAAGTACACAAATAATTAAATAAATTATTTATTTGGGATATGTCCCGATATACACTGCGAGCACTGTTCAGTGCTCTTACTGGGGATAATTCCGTTGTGTTATGGACTGACAGTATACTGCCGCAGTATCCTAGGGAAGTATATGACGTCATAAATCGTCGCCATTTTGTTACTGTGAGCACTGGCGTTTTCGAGGAAAGGTGCTCTCAGTGTTTTGATCATGTGATCAACTACAATTTTTTCCAGTTAAATAGTAAACAATTATTTGTCGAAATATATGTTCATTACTTTTACCGTACATAGCCCCATTTAAATAATTTGGTTATAAAGTGATTATGCATTCGGTTACTTAAAAAACAATATTTTCTTTTAATAAAAAGTAAACTTACTTTTATTAGGCGAGTAATTGTCAATTGATAATTGACTTGAATATTAAATTTTTAAAATAACTACATTCAAAAAAAATTTTTCTTGTTGAACAGATAACTTGTACAATGTACATACGAGTATATATGATAATTATTTTCACGTCAAAACAGCGCCAAAAACATAGATGGCAGTATACTGGACTATGTTCCGTATTAAACAGTAACCAGTAAAGCTAATTATATAAAGGAACGGCTTCGCAGTATACTAAATTGACGTCAGTCCTTATAGTGCTCGCAGTGCATATCGCTTGATGATAAAATTTATGGGTAATAAAACTCAACGTCTTATAAAATGATAAATAAAATTATTTCCCCTATGAAATTTATATCTTTAATTTTTCTAGGTAATTAAAATATTCTTAAACCTTCGATAGTAACATAAAATGTTGATGCTGTAGACATATACATCACTATCACTACATTTTACACCGCCGCGTTTGTCTGTCTATCTGTTCACGATAAACTCAAAAACTACTTAACGGATTTTCATGCGGTTTTCATCAATAGATAGAGCTATTTATGAAGCAGGTTCAGGTATGTAATTTGTTAAGGTTTTGTGTAAATTGGTTGAAATATGATTATGATTGTTGAAGATGTCTCTGCTACCCGTGCGAAGCTGGGGCGGGTTGCTAGTAAAGGCTGTTGCGTAGACTAGAGAAAGATACTCTTATAATTTAATACTTTTGTATTACATATTATGTTACACAAAAGTATTAAATAACAAATAACTACCTACTCAAATAAAAACCTCAATCCGTGGCGCTGTCAACATATTTTTCATTCCAGTAGCTCTTACTATTATTTTCACTATATTTCTAACTATATTACATATTGCGTGAGAGAAGCAGCCGTCAGTTCGCCTTGCCTACAAGTTACAACCAATGAATACGCTGGCTTATACAATTTTTCACATAACATGAGTTCCATCGACTAGTGCCACTGCGTTATTATTAACTCAGTGACTAGTGGCCGGTTAAATTCCAGTTAACTAGGTCAACTGCCGTTTGGTCAAAGAAAATATATGCTCACAGGGAGCGTTTGGTATTCGCCTTTATTTAGAGGTGTAGTGATGATAAAGTCTAACTAAATTAAATCCAATGATCAATAAAACCTTTGATCATATATATATATACCATAGATGTTTGATTGAATGATTTGTTGGCTCGAGTGACGTTGCGGAGCGTCTCTTAAACTAACCTTATTTCTCTTAATAGTTGTTTGGTAGATTTCGAAGAAAAGTCTACCTATTGGTTTTATACCAGTACCAGTTGTCCAGTTTACCAAAAATTTCCCTAGACCCCAAAACAACCACCAGTTAAAAAGTTTATATATATATATATGTATATACCTCAATTTTACCGGCGCGATAGAGAGCGAAGCGATAAATAGAGAGCAGCAATTATGCACCGTCTGCAGCATCGATTGCTTTCATACTTGGGCGAAAAATCAACAGGGCAAAAATGAAGGTTAAGTTCGTGAATGGGGGATATTCCCCCAAAGAGGGGGACTGGGGGCAGATTTTCAAAAAAAATTAAAAACACGAAATCTATCTCTGCAGGCCCGCTGCGGGCCCATTTTTTGTGAAAATCTCGACGTTTGAGCTATCAGACGCTTTGCACCCTCGATAGTGTTGTAACGTTTTATGGTGCGTTTACACGCACGCCGTGCAGCCTGGCAAGCAGCCCGGCACGCAGCTCGGCGCGCAGCCTGCCACGCAACGTGCCAAGCAAGCTTTTCACACCAGGTCTGCCAGTAAGGACAACTTATTTTATACGGCTAAGACATGCACGACCACCATTATGGTGGGTTTACACGCTGGCGTTCAATCCGACATTCAACGAACACATGCACGGGCACACGCATGTGAACAGGCTGTTTGTGCATGCCTGCGTGAATGTGCTCGCGCTTGCCACCGATCGGGACGACTAACGGGTGCGATCACACGCTCGCGTTCAAACCGACATTCAACGGCACAAGCATGTGAACAGGCTGTTTGTGCATGCTTGTGTGCCTCGGCCGCGTTAGTATAGTTTGCATCTTCGTGGCGTACAGACGACGCAACAACAACACCAAATATATCGGAATGGTCTGAACCTTTATCATGCACGAATCGAAAGCAAAAGAAGACTTCAGAAAGATCTTTCTGAACTATTCTTTTAGTAAAAATTAATATTGTTTATCAGGGCCAAAAAAACATGAAAAAAAATAGTGGCAATTCTTAGGATTAAAGTTAGTATTGATTGATTGATTGACGATTAGAGAATTGTAACAAATCGCATATCAATGATGTGCAGTAAATAAAATAGATTTATATATGCCTTAAAACAGTTACGAAACACAGTTAATGAAGATGCCGCCCCCAATGCTTATCATGGTTTTTTATGTTCATGTTTGATCGAAATAATAAAAAAGTCTATTCAAAAGTTAGCGAGGATAGTAAATTCATTAAAAGAGGTCTCACTAAAATAAGAAACGAACTATGTAAAAGCACTCTTAGATGTAAAAATACTTATAACGCATGTCAAAAAAAAAATCAAAGTACAATGGCCAAAAATTGTCTCATTATTTTAATGCACATAAATAATATTTATACCAAAGCAATTTATTGTTTATTTTGAGATTTTACAAATATCTAAATGTTCCAATAAAAGCCGGCGTTAAATCTAGTTTTTAAAAGATTATCAACGATATAATAGCCGTGAGCCAGTCAACCTCTTGACAGGCAGAAACTTTCTTGGACGAAGTGCGAAAATGAGCTTTATATGATTGTCATAAAGCTCATTTTTGCACTTCATCAAACTGTCGACTGTCAAAACTGTCGCGTATTTGCTCATGCTATCCTACCTTGTCACTTTGACAGATCACAGAATACATGCGCTTTTTTGTCGATGGTGTTGTCTTGTGTGCTTTAAAGACAAAAAATATTCGCGCCTTTTTTACTTCACAAATTGAAGAGCTCCACTGTCGCTGAAGTGCAACATTATGGTGGGACTAATTATGACAACATAACCTACAATATCTTTATTTTCCGGCTGTCTCGACGGAAAATGACTTCACTTATGGAGTCTACAAGTGACGCTGAATCGTTCGACATATTTTTCGTTTATGTGCACTCATCTTTTATGTCAGATAATTTATAGTATGGACAGCTGCCATTGTACTTTAAAGTTTTGGCTACTTGAAAAGTGTAAAAGTAAAAATAGATCAAGCCCAAAGCAGTAGCTCCCACGAGATCTACGTCTACGTTGTCTCCCATGTTTGCACTGACTACCATGTCCACAGAGCACTAATACCCTACGGACCATGCCTGAAAGTGTGTGCCAGATTGTAAAATTGGATACAAAATTGGTATGATATCGGTTATCTTTTGTATCCTGTTTGTATAGTAGATTGCATTGTATAATTGGATACAATGTAATTGCTGATGATATAGCGTAAAAAGTACGTACATACACATAGAGATACTTAAAACAAATCATGTCTATGATAAACTGTTAAATCCTTATACGTTAAAGTTAAAACACCTTTTACTAAAATCTCCAAAGAGTGACGTTCTATAGTTGTACAACACTGATTTTGTATAATAGTCAGTGGTCGGCGTATATAGGTAGTGCCATTTGATGGGATTCGTCCATTGTGGCACTACTTTTTTAACTATATATACCTAGTTTTTATTAATAGAATACCAGTTTTATAAAAACTAACCGAATAGCGTTACGACTCATTACAACTCGTATACAAACACCGTTTTTAATGTTTCGCGATTTTAACATTTCTCATACTAAATATTGTTTACAATGGATCATAATCGTGGAAGTCTAAACTAATACTAGCTTATTCCCGCTGCTCCACTGGTGTTGTATTTAAAAAAAAAACATCATTACATTTACAAAATTTCATTAAATGTGTTGAGTAGTTTCGGAGATTAGCGTGAACGAACAACACATCACATTTAAATTTTAAATATTCAGATTAAAAAGCTAATAATCTTATTGCGTTAGATAGCACCAGTGTGTGATTAATTGTTAATTGTCACCATACTAACTAAAAACAGATCAATTGTAATTGTGGAAAATTACACATATAAAATACATTTAAATAAAACATGCCGACGTGGTTTGTTTTCGTTCATAAACATCGTCGGAAAGGGATTAGAAACGTTAAGGTAAAATTATATGAAACATACCGACGCCCTTTATTGTCATTTTAAACTACTGCCGACTATGTAAGTCTGACTGGCCTGTTGGTCTAGTGGTTAGTGACCCTGACTGCTAAGCCAGAGGTCGTGGGTTCGATTCCCACCTAGGACAAATAATTGTGTGATGAGCATGTTCATTTGTTCTGTGTCTCGGTGTAATTTATCTATAATATGTTTGTATTTAGAAATATATAAGTATGTTTATCAGCAGTCTGGTTACCATATTACAGGCTCTGCCTAGTTTGGGATCAGACGGCCGTGTGTGAGAAGTGTGGAGTTATTATTATTATTATATATTACTGAGTCGGCAGGGCTTTAAAAATCTATAGGTACACAAAATTTAACGTACCGATTCCTTTCATTCCATTATCTAAAAAAAGCGGGGCGCTTTAGCAATTTTGTGCCATTATTTATTTATACATTGTACTCATTAGGTACATATGTTCAATTCGCACTCCTCAATCCTCCACTTTATTACTATTATATTATTATTTATTCGTTTCAAACACACCTAATAATATGTTAATAAAATAGAATCATGATATAACATTAAAAAAACTAATAAATACATCAAAGCGGGAGTTCTACTCTTGCATTAAAAATAATAAAACCTTTCGATTTTTTTAATAAAAACTGTGTGCAACAAAAATGGGGTTCTTACGACACATCAGACTTCAATAGACGTCGAACGTACCTTTTCTATTTATAAGTGGATTCTGAATGTAAACAGAAATTGGTTGAAGTTAGAAAATATTGAAGAAGTTATAGTTATTTATTTTAATTAAAAAAATGAGGAAATATGTGATTCTAAAAAGAGATATATTAAATTTATCTAGTTATTATGTTCTCATAAAATGAACGTAGTACAACCATTATATCTTATCGCTTTTATATTATACTAGCAACCCGCCCGGCTGCATACGGGTACAAATACAACACTTAAACCTTCCTCATGAATCACTTTGTCTATTAGTGAAACCGCATCAAAATGCATTCAGTAGTTTTTCAGTTTATCGTGAACAGACAGACAGACATACGCGGTGGGGGACTTTGTTTTATAATATGTAGTGATTTTGTATAATATATTAATTATTTTTATTTAATTCGTGTTAAATTTAACATAACTTATAAGTTGACAAATTGTAGTTTTTGTTAAATAAATTTTGATTAATACTTTGATTTATTGGTATATCGCTAACCTCTAAAATTCTCAACACTCTTTTTATTATATTAATTTACGTACACGGTGTACAGTTTAAAACAGTTAACAAATATGAGCATTAAAACCGCTTTAGTATAAGGGTAGGTACTGTAAATATAATTAAAAAAACAAAGTTCCTAGAGTTAAGTTCAGAGGGAAGTCTAACGTGAACTCGAATCGACTCGAATTTTAAAATGCAGGAATCTCGGGGTATATCCATGTTCATATAACATTTGAGGTCATTCATCCTAAGTAGCACTACCTACGCCGACCACTGATAATAGTACGTGATTTTGTATAATTTCCGAGTCTTAGCGGTATAAAATAAGTTGTCCTTGCTGGCAGCCCTGGTGTGAAAAGCTTGCTTGGCACGCTGCGTGGCAGGCTGCACGCCGAGCTGCGTGTCGGGCTGCTGCCAGGCTGCACGGCGTGCGTGTAAACGCACCATTACATGTAGCCAAAAAATTATAAAAACTTCTATTACAGAACCTAGAGAAATTGACTATGGTCTCATTGTCTACGCCATTGACAAAAAATATTAATAATATGTTCTATGCTCTGTGGCCTGCAGGAGTTTGTTTTGTTTATGACAGTTACGTTATTTCAAATCGCTTGCTTGCATTTCCAGTGTGAAATCTAATATATTGTTTTTCAGTTCTTTTCAGGTGTCATGGGTAGGTAAAATTATTTACTACCTTATTTTTTAATAACATGAACTATAGTTTTGTAGTTTAAACTTCTATTTCTTAATTTAAATGTATAATTAGTTCCGTAAAGATTTTTACAAGTAATTTGAGTAGTAATTCGAATTTTAGCGTTGTTTCATTTCCAGAGGAAAGCTTCGACTTGGGAAGACTGTTGAGAAATCATCAGAAAGTACACAAAAGCAAACCTTCGCAGTTCGGGAGCGTAGCAGGCGGGGTTTGTGTTTACCATTAAATTACTAAAATCTTCATTTCATCATGTATGAGCCACCTAACTCTTGTAATTTCAATCATGTAGGTATATCCTGGTGTATTCATGTAGATCTATTTTGCATATAATGTTTAATGCAGCTAATTCTAGACTCAGCAACAATTTTAAATATTGTAGGGATTAATAGTCATACTAAGTACAACTGCATTATTAATTTTAAAGCTATTACTTTCAAGCTTATCATATTTTACGGTTTCGAATATCAAGTCATTGTACTATTTTTTATTAAAATCACTGCATGTTAAAGTAACCTGGGCCAACTCATTAGTTAAAATCAAAAAATTTTAAAATAATGCATAATTGACTTCAATATATATCACGCCATTGGAAACTCACTAGCTATTAAGTCATCCTTGGGATTGCTTTTGTTATGTTACTGCTCAGGAGATCTTCCGCCAAGGTAACTTGGAGATATGGTTGCCAATAAAATTCAGTGGTTAATAAAGACTCTTGTGTAAGACTGGTATCTTCTCTAGGAAACCCATTCCCCATACTAGCTGTGCCCTGCGGTTTCATCTGCTAAGTCCAGATGCCGTGGGAATATCGGGATAAAAAGTAGCCTATGTGTTAAGCCAGATGTCCAGCTACCTACATACCAATTTCATCGCAATCAATTCAGTAGTTTTTGTGTGAACTATCAACAAATATCCATACATCCTCACAAACTTTCACGTTTATAATATTAGTAGCATATAATGTAAAATAATCACAAAAGGCTGTTGAGAATTAGTTGACGACCTCCTTTTTGAAGATTTTGTATAGTTATATATTTGTTTTATGACAATTACTCTTATCTATTGTGTATGGACATTAATGCAAAGTATATTGTCATGAGTGCACCAATGTCAGTGTATTACATAGATTCTACATAAAATAACAGACCAAATTTACTTTTCAGGTGAAAAAGAGGTTTGAGAATAATCTAAAATACCGCAAGAGCAATCGACTTTCAATTTTTGATAATATAAGAGACTTATCAAGGGGTGAAAGCCCTGTTCCTGTTGCCAAGGTTCAGTCAAAAGAAGAACACAGGAGGCAGCAGTTAGAGAAATGGAAGGAGCAAAAAGAAAAGCAGAAGAAAGAAGCAGCTGCACAAAAGAAGAAACCATTTGTTGCAGGTGTAGCCCATGTTTCACTTAAGTTCATACCTCCACCGCCTATTCAGAAACCAAAACCCAGCACATCTGGTAGAGTAACACGATCTCAAAGTTCTAAAATTGATACTAAATCTAAAGAAACTAAAGCCTCAAACATGAGTCTGTCTACATCAAAGTCATTTGCGCCAAAAAATGCTTCGTTTCGGCCTCCAGAGATAAAAAATGTGACAAGCTTACCCAAGTTAGCTCCTGCTAAAACTAAAAAAGAGAAGAAGCAGAATATTACATTTGATCCCATTTTGCCGAATGTACAAAAAGAGAATAAACAAAGTAGATCTAAGGCTGTAAAACATGTAGCTGTAGATACTAAACCTGCACGAAAGCAGGCTGAAAGAACAACCAAAGCGAAAGTAACCAAACCAAGTCCGAAAAAGTCTAAACTAGTTAAGGCTGCTCTACAAAGCAGTTTATCTAGTGAAAAGGAACAAACTGTCAACGTTTCTCCAATTTTGAAGAGTAAGAGCTCTAGAAAGTCATTAGCAGCCCCAAAGTCAACACCTAGGAAATCAATGAAAATAGATAGTCAACCATTTACTCCTAAAAACCCAGTACCAAAAAGCGAGTCAAGCTCAGAGGAGAGGTTACGATCACCAAAATCTGTAGAGAATGCATCAATGACTCCTGAACAAATTACAGAAGAGGCTAAGAAGATTAGTCCATGTGTGACTATATCTAGAGGTAAAGATAATGCTAGAAAAGAGATGAAGAAGAAACTTAATGAAGGTAATATATTTTTTAAATTCTAATCACACAATAAACATCTGTACATATCTAAACGGCCATATAAATGTACCCATAGTTTTTAAGGGTACATTTGCCTTTCAACATATTTTATTGTCATCAAAAAGTATTTATACTGTAACCTCCTAATATAATAGATTCTGATTCTGGTACATTTTCTGCAAACTGGTAGGTAATCTGATAAACAGATAGACCATTTCCCTCTACATCAATCATCAATTTGCAAATTTTCAATATATTTGAAAATATCTGTCTGAAAAAAACCGGACTAGTGCGAGTCTGACTCGCGCATCGAGGGTTCCTTAAGCAAACAAACTTGTAAACGTCCATCTCGACAAAGTGAACAATCCAACGGCTGTCTTAAGTTGGCGGGGAGAAGTCGTTTTTTTACACCTTTTTTGCTCTTTCCATGACGAACAGTTAAGAAACATTTGAAATAGCCAAAAAAAATGTAAAAAACCGACTTTGCCCCGCCAACTTGAGGGTAATTTTTTATTTTATTAAAAAAAAAAAAATAAGATCGAACAAATAAAAATTTTGATCGAACAACGACGAACAGTTAACAAACAATTGAAATAGCAAAAAAGAAATGTAAAAATACGACCTCTCGCCAACTTAAGGGTAATTTTTATTATATTTAAAAAAAAAAACTAAGATCGAACAAATAAAAATTTTGATCGAACAGTTAAGAACAGTTGAAAGAGCAAAAAATATTAAAAAAACGACTTCTCCCCGCCAACTTAAGACAGCCCAATCCAACCGCAAAATATATGTTTCTAACCACAAAAACTTTTTTTTTATGTGATATAACAACAAATTAACGACTTTCGTAGTTTCCTTCTTTTCTGCTGTCGGACCTTGCTTCTTACCAAATTTCATTAATCTAGGTAAATGGGAAGTACCCTATATGTTTCCGACCCAAAACCTATAGGGTACTTCCGGTTGACCTAGAATTGTCAATTTTGGTTAAAAGCAAGGTAAAGGCAAAATTCCAAAAATAAAAAAAGTTGAAAATTAAGGTAAATTTTGGTACTTAAAAGTTTTCGCGAAAATTTATATTTGCCCATATATTTCTATCGTGTTGACTCAGGAAACCTGAGTATCTGGTATAAATTTCAACTTGCTAGGTCCACCTGTTCCATTAGTTGTTTAAAGAATGCATACAAAGAATTCGCCTCACTATATGTATATCTAATATATTTGACAAAATCAAGCAAGCTCTTTCAAGAGTTAATGTAAATTGATGTTTAATAACAGTACACCTTTATCAGTGCCTATAGAATAAGCAGACACCAGTTGTGTGACTGACAAATCTTACTATCGCCTCCAGGATCTATAGCAGATATCACTAATTACCCAGTTTCATTTGGTCAGTTCAGTCAGTTTCTTCTTTTTTTTACAAATAAGTACTTGTCTGTCATTTGATGACCCCTGATCTAGTTTTCTTACTCGTTGGAATGTTTCTACAGAGTGTACATAAGCTAAGTGACTCCAATTCGTTCAATTAAAATAAAAACCTAAAATCAAATATGTTGAAAGGTACCTCTGACCTTTGCCGCATAGGGGAAAAGTTGCCAGGGTATGCGAAACATGATCGCATGAATGGTACAGCAGCGCATGAAATATGATCACACAAAAATTGTTCTTTATATAAGTATAAGATACCTGTTTTAAAAAGGCTTCATAACAAATTAGAACTAGGTTTTAGTACTATTATAAAAACAACTATCAACATCACTGATACATTGAACACTACAATATTTCTTAATTAAAGTTCGTGCCTTTGTGCAATTATTGCTTTGTAATAATCTTCATGTACTAGAGTGTTATCACCAACTAAGATTTCTATCAAATTATAAATAGTTTTTATAGAATCGTTATTAGAATGTATTATTTTACTTAATAATTTAAATAATTCACCGATAAAATTAGCTGTGACTACACTGATTGATGAAATCTCATCTTCGGCCCATTTTTTAATAGATGAGGCAGCAGTATCCAATTGAAGGAGAATGGGTTTATCATTTTCTGTTTCATACAATTTGTCTATTATGTCGAGAAGCATTCGCAAAGCTGCAGCCTTAATTTTGTCTGTGTACTTAGGATTGTGTATAATTTCAAATTTTAGAGTAAGTGCTTCTTTCAATCCATTCATAAATTTTGTGATCTTTTCTGCTTTAGCTATGGCCTTCAATACATCTTGAATGACATCCTTATCTTTCTTTATACTAGTAACCATTGTGACGAAATCCTGATTATGACTTACAACCATACTGACCACCTTTAGTAATATCAAAAGTTTATTTTTAGGCAACTGTAGTATTTCAGCCAGAAAATGTCCGCAATGGTCTGTAAAAGCTGGATATTGTCTACACACTCTATAATTCAGGCAAATATATTGCATTGCCTCTGATTTTAAATATGTGCTGTTTTGTTTAATAATCTCCACTATATGTTTAGAAACAGTCTTGAGGAAGTTAAAAGATTTTTTTTCAATACCACGGTTAGGAGAATGAAATGCATCAAGTGTTTCATTTAGAATTTTTATTTGACTTTGGTAGAGAAGTCTACATGCCATCTCAGCCACATCAAGCATTATGATATCTTCACTGTAAACCATTTCTTGGTTATCTCTAACAGTTTCGTCTAAGTACTTCTGGACCATTTTAGTATAATTGTGGATCAAAGTGTTTATGTCAACTATCTTAGTTTTAAGCTCCATTTCTTTCATTATTAGTGCATCCATATTTATCAAAACATGTACACCTCTATTTTTGACATAGTCAACATATTCTAAAATTTCACTAGTTTTGTTTGTTTTATCTAAGTTTCCTTCTAGGATTGATGATATAGAGTCATGTTTCTTGAGTGATTTATGTGAACGTTTAAATAAGTCCTTTAATTTCAAACGATATTCTGTGTCCTCCTCAATTATTGCCAGAGAAGCAGAAAATGCTGTAAGAATTAATATATTTATTACAAGAGGTATACGAAAGCTACCTACGAGCATGATTGAAATTATTTTTGAGACCCAGTAAAGATGCTTAAATCTTAGTCAAGACAACACAGTTAAGAACCATTTTCTCCTATTCTCAACCGATTTTTTAACAGCTATTGAGTTTTAGTACTACAGTAAAAAAATGAGTCAGATAGTTTTTTTTAAATCAAAATGGCAACAAAAAGCAATAGGTGTTGAGACACTCATGGTACGGAAACTTTATACAAAGACAGTTCAAGTTATACTGGTTAGTGATATAAAACAAAACATTGAAATTCAACTCAAACATAATTAATTATGGGCCTCTCAGGCTCTCAGCAGTCTCCAGTATGTATAATTTATCGTAAAGCTGTTTGAAAGTGTAGTACGCCAACTGTCACATATCTTAAACCGCTACATACCCAGTAATGTAATAAATAAACGAAGTAAATACATTGTAGTGTACAACAACAATCATTTATCAAATGCAACACTAAACTACTGAACACATAATTTAAAACATAAAAACAGCCATATTATCACATAATTAGTTAAGGTAATTTTAGTTTCAATTACTTTAATTTTAATTTCGTAACTGCACATTTTTCGTAGATTACCTACTTATACAAAAGATTCAGAATGGCTGCCAGTAAATTATATATGTGTCAATTAATTGAATTAGGTATCACATGGTAGAAATCTATTGTTAAATAGTTATTGAGGGATGAAAACGCATCACTCGCCTTCGATTTGTGACGCTCAATGATAATAACAGCCAAGGTTTAATCATGGGAGATATATCGGCCCTAACGCGCCGAAGCCATGCTTCGGCGCGTATGGGCTGGCTCGACCGGGGTGATACCATGGCCTCAAAGAAAACCGGCAGTGAAGCAATGCTTACATTGCTTTTCGCCGCGTGAGTGAGGTTACCGGAGGCCATAACCCTTTCCTCTCCCCCTCTTACCCCCTACACCTCTCTTCCCGCTCTTCCCTCCCCCCCTCCTATTTCCCCCCTTAAAGCAAAGCAACGCACTTGTGACTCTTGAGTTGCAGGTGCCCAAAGGCGGCGGTAGCCTTTTATCATCAGGTGACCCGTCTGCTCGTTTGCCCCCCTATACCATAAAAAAAAAGGTGAAACTCAACGATTTGCCATTGACAGGGAATACAAACTGAACTCTTTTAATAGAGAGATATGTTTACCAGGCGTGACAGGTTCCTCCAAAGCTTATCGTAACCTATCAAGCACGTAGTGATATTTCGACACGTGTTTCTCCTTAACACGAGTTTGGCAGTTATCAAAGTCACCACCAAGTAAACTGCTAAATCATGAAAATCAATCATGTTTGTTTCATCTTCTAGGTTTATTAGATGAGGATGCAAGCGATATGGACAGCGTGGACCACTTCCGGAAGCAGCTGGCATCAGAAGTCAAGCGCATGACGGAGATGTGCGAGACTTGGGAGAAGATTTCTCAGCAGAATATCCTGCCTGAGTCAGTCCAGGTAAATAGGTTTGTTTATTGAAGGTATAATACGGTTGTTATAGTTTTATCGGTCGTCAACAGGTAGCTTCAGCCCTTGATAAAATTACTGGGCTAGAATCCAGAATCATAGTATTAGTGCAAATTATATTGTTGTAGTTTTTTTTTTCAACTAGCAGTTTCCGCGCGCCTTCGCTCGCATGTTCATATTTATATATTTTGCCCGGAACCCTGATTCTTTTTCCAAAATAAAAGAAGCCTTAGTTACTCGTTATAACAGCAGGTATCTGCCATTGAAAGTCCCGTGGAAATCGGTCCACCCGTTCCAGAGATTAGCCGTAACGAACAGACAGACAGACAAACATTTTCTTGAAAATAACTGTATGAGCTTAAAAAAATACTATTCTTTTGACTTTACAAACAAACACTTCAATTTTATTGAAGAACATTTTATTATCCTCCCCAGAAAAGATGAAGTAATGGGATGAGATTTCTCTTTTACAATATTATCTTTTGTCGCGGGTATCTTTCCTCCTAGAAATAGACCTCTGATCTCCATAATCCACTGTGTCGAGTTTCTGATTGGGTCGCTCCGCTCCCCAGGAGGCGGTGCTGTCGGCGGTGGGCCAGGCGCGGCTGCTGATGTCGCAGAAGCTGCAGCAGTTCGCGGCGCTGGTGGAGGCGTGCGCGCGCCCCGAGCCCGGCCTCGCGCTCGTCACTCCCGCCGACCTGCACGGCTTCTGGGACATGGTGTTCATGCAGGTACTACTGACTAACTCGTACAGCGGCGGGCCAGGTGCAACATTACATTAGCTCTAAGGTGTTACTTTGAATGAAAGTGTCCCTTGCTTCAATTTTGTTTCTCCAATTCATACATAAGAGCCCCACGAAATTATTTTACCAAAAGAAACATACCTATAGGTATTTGTGGATAAAATAAATATAAAGTTACTAATTGTCCATCTTCTCCTTAACTTTAGGTTGAAAACGTCGACATTCGCTTCAAGAATTTGGAGGAATTGCGCGCCCGGGGCTGGGTGGAACTAGAACCCGTCGCGATAACTAAAAAGAAAGTTGTGAAGGGTCCTGTGAAGAAACTGACAAAACCCTCAAGGGCGCCCAGCCAGCTGAGAGAAATGATTGCAGGTCAGTTACCATATTATTACTGTGTAGACCGTGTTCCTACTAGAAATGTCCTGATTAGACCGATATACTAAGCACTGGATTGCATTCTGCAATGAGGAATCCATGTTTTACGGAACCGAATTCGGGAAACTGAATTCTACCAGACGTGCTACGATGAGACACCAAGAGCGCCGCGCCATTGGAGGATATATACATAAAACCAACTCAGCTCTTTATGTAAAGTTTTCGCGGAGAGATTATAAATTAATGAATGCATACTATTTAGAACAAAATAAATAATAGTTAAAAAAACTAATATAGAGGAATCAATAAAATGTTTATAACTATTGCCACTACGCATGCACCCCACGCTTTTTGCCAATAATAAATTTATTAAAATTTATTTTAAATTTTTTAGTTGGATTTTCTATAAAAGTGTTTTTTTAGTTTTTTTAAACAATTTTTTTTATCGAATATTGCATTGTCATCGGTCTTTGATAGGTGTGCAAAATCTGAATGAAAGCTTGTGTGCAATTAACAAACTATCGAGCTCATGATCTGTTGAGCTTAAGTCATTCGAATAGAGGTTTTCCAGCTAGTGATGGTTGAGCAAACGTTATTGGATTTCGAATAGGGAACTTATGCTATGCGATATTTCAGACTAATGCTCGGTTCCTATAATCAAGAAATGATTCGTTTTGCTTACGGACAGTTAAATTTCGTTGAATTTTCAACGAAAATTTTACTGAACGTCAGCAAAACGAATCGTTTCTTAATTATTAGGAACGCGCTTTCAATCAGTCAGTTAAGTATCATTTAGATAAATATAGATACCGTAATTCACAGGAAATTGTTTTTTAGGATGCCGTTCCTCAAGGAACCCTTATAGGATCACTTGTTGTCCATCTGTCTGTCAGGACCCTTTGTTTTGACCCTTGGTCCCTTGAAGCTGTAAAAAAAATCAAGCTTCTAAGTCAACGCAATCAAAAGGCACAGCCATTAAGCCTTAGATTTTAACAAATTTGAACATTTTGCAGGTAAATCGATGTATGGGAGAGAATTCTTAGAACTGCAAAGTTAAGTTTGTGTGTAAAAGACGGGCGAAAGTCTTGGAGAATTAATTCCTGAAATGAACGTACTATACTACGTACTTACGTGGGAGTGCCATGCTTCGGCATGTATAGGCTGGCTCGACTCCGCTCGATACCACGGCCTCACAGAAAACCGGCAGTGAAATAATGCTTGCATTGCTTTTCGCCGCGTGAGTGAGGTTACTGGAGGCCCTAACCCTTGCCTCTCCCCTATTCCCGTCCTTCCCCTCTCCCCCCTATAATCCCCCTCTCCCTCCCGTCTTTTCGCTCTTCCGCTATTCCCACCTTAAAGAGCGGCAACGCACTTATGACTCTTGAGTTGCAGGTGCCCATGGGCGGCGGTAGTCATTTACCATCAGGTGACCCGTCTGCTCGTTTGCCCCCTGTACCATAAAAAAAAACATAAAAACTATCTACATACAAGTTTGTTTGCTTACGGAACCCTCGGTGCGCGAGTCAGACTCGCACTTGTCCGGTTTTAATTTTTCTGTTGTGTTCTTTCACAAACATGCATTAACAAAAACGTGTATAAAATTGTTATATATTTATAATTAATTCAACTTACAGCTGCAAGGAAAGCCAAGAAGGAACAGCAAGATGATACTTCTTCAGCACCCGCAGCACAGGGTACTGGCGACAGCAAAACTTTCGACGCAGGGTTCTTCAGTGTACGATCACCGGTCAGATCTCCAGTTGCGACCCCCCCGGGACATGGGACTCCAGGAAGCAAGAATACTCTACTAAAAGCTGTGTTATCCAACGAAGCTAAAAAGTCTGCCACTAAAGTAAATATAGTTCATCAAATAGACAAAACACTATTTTAATATTCAGAATGTGAAATGAAAAATAAAGAGAATATTACAACCGAAATGAGAACAGGCTTATGGGGCCATCATCCTCGCGCCTTTCCCAAATAAGTCGGGGTCGGCTTTCAGTCTAACTACGATACGGCCGAAATTCGATATTTTACGTGAAGCGATTGCCATCAGACCTCCACAACCCAATTACTAGGCGATATCGAAGTTATGTTTTTAGGGCTCAAACTACCCGTAACGAATGCCATAGATGTTCGTATAGCAACCGGGACCGACGTGACGTGCTCTCTGAAGCATGGAGGGGTTTCAGATGTGTTAAGACTGATCTGGGTAGTATTACTTGTCTTAACCTTGCAATGTGCTAATCTACTCGGCTACGAGCTCCACAAGCTTAGGGGTAGTATGCTTTATAGTAGATAATATTAGTCGAGCTTCTGTGGCAACTAGTTGCTCTTGTAGTGCCGACCTTAAGAAATGAGTAATGAATGATATGAACTTCACACTGTGTAGGTACATAATAGCGTGAGCCACTTCCAGCTACGCTTAATCTGTGAAACTTGTTAGTTCAATATGCAAGCGTTGGTGTTTTTGTGTTCATAGTTTTATTTTTCTAATGTAACTTAATATTTTTCCAAAATGATATGTGAGTGGGAGCATACCTTCGCTATGGATATGAAATTACGGATCTGGAAATAGACACGGATAGACACGAATAACTCAATCCTTCGGGAACCGTTTGACTGGCCTGTTGTTGTGGTTAGTGACCCTGACTGCTGTCATAGGGCGTGTTTTCGATTCCCGCCCGAGTCCGGGAGGTTCTTCGTATCCGTTGTTAGTATGTTTGTAAAGTCCCCCGCGACACAGGAGTAATTCCTAATGCGGGAGTTGTATTTAAAAAAAAAAATCTAGAATAAAATTAAATTTCATCTAGATAGTTTAGACGCTTTTACGTGAAAGAGTAATAAACATTCAACATTTTTTTTACAGAGCTCTGCGTCATTCGCTATGTTACGTGCGTCAGTAATGGGGAAGAATATGGACTATGAAGGAATAGCTCCCATACCGGTTCGTACTGCACAAATCGTAATGTATACGAGAATATAGTTATCGTAGATACCACTGATGTGATTATAGAACTAAGTAATATTTTAATGAATAATTGTTTGTTGTGTAACAATAAGGACTTATTCGCGATAATATTTATAAGGCACCATGTCTTTTTGGTTCTCTAATTTTATATTTTATTTAAATATGGAGAAATCAATGTCATTCCTAACTTTGAACATATATTATTACAAAAAGTTTATACTTAGTGATAGTAATATCAGTCTAAAATTTCTATGGAAAAATATATTGACCTCCTCCAAAGAAAGTACAGGGAAATATTATATAGTACTAGCAGTGGCCCGCGGTTTCACCCGCGTTAGTCCCGATCCCGTGGGAATATCCGGATAAAAAGTAGCCTATGTGTTACGCTCTACGTACTAAGTTTCATTGCAATCGGTTCTGTGGGTTTTGCGTGAAAGAGTAACAAACATCCATCCATCCATCCAAACTTTCACATTTATAATATTAGTGGGATTAGTGGGATATATATGTATAACATGTTTGTCTTCACAGCAAACGCCAATGACTCCGATCAACCTATACGCTACTCCGGGTCGTAGTATACTCAAACCCTCAAACACTGACAAGAAATCCACTAGGAAATCCATCAAAGTAGTTCTTTTTGACCACTCTGATGCTGAGTCAAATGAGAATTCCTATCTAACTCCGGACAGTGAGATTAATGACGTTGGAACTGAGGAACACCCAGATAGCGGTATCTCCTCCATGGATTTAGAGAAAGTAGAGAATAAAGAAAATTCTAGAAGGAAGTCTAAACTCGTAAGGCAAGATGCAGAAGATAGAAGTCCAGTGCTAACGAGAAGTAGAAGAAAGAGCAATGCGGATGCTGTTGTCACTCCTCGAAGGTCTTCAAGAAAAATGGTGTTGCAGGAATCAGAGGAGAATGTAGAAGAGAACATTCCTCAACGATCTTCGAGGCGAAGAAAGAGTCAAGTGACTAACTGACATTTTTTATGACCATGTTTAGCTTATTCTGGATTGGTTTGTAAAAGCCTAGTTATGAGCAAATGTTTCAAATTATAAATGTTTCTATATATTTATTTAATATATAGATCTAACATTGTAAATTAGAGGGAGATACACACCTGTTGGTCTACTTCACAAAAGTGTCTTACTAAACATTACACAATACAGTTAGTTTTATAACTCTTAAGAGGTTACAGTTCAAATTGTGTGTACAGTTCAAACCATGTGCCGTTTTCCATAGCATCACAATTGTATGCCTTCAACTTGTTTGTGGGATTAAACTCGTAAAATATTTATTGTTATTCGGAAATTAAATCAATGTGGGTGGTTTTCGGCCCTCTAATGAAGGGCCAGAGTAATCACATCTTGTATAAGTTTTATAGTACAATTATCTGTTCTGCAGTTGCCATAAATATAACAAAATATTGTGTATTTTACCATTTAATTATTGTTCAAAACACGATGCTCATTCAGAGGCCAATATAGATATAATTATGTTAGACTATTTAATGTTAAAATCTTTTTGTATGTAATGTTTGAAGTCCCTTTCTAAGGTGGCGTTCAAGTAAGTTGCTTATTTGACTTGAAAAATATCTAATACAAATTTTTCTCGCGGTTTCTTTCGCGTTAGAATAGCTCGGAAGAACTTATGTTAAGAAAATTGCCTTGCCCCAGACTCTTATACACGCCTGGTTTTCAAACTTTTCCTTTAAATATAAATTTCCAATCATGATCCTATTTGTATGTAAACTTAGAACGTATTAGAATGACAATTCAACAAGTATAGTCATTGTGTCTCTTTTGTGTTGAATAGATGTAATCATGTGTTTTTAATTATTATTGGGGCAGTCCCGGGTGTGGTTTAGTGCCTTATATCAATGAAGGAGATAGTCAAGTCCACTTGGAACTATGATCTTCTACAGATAAGGTATTACTGTAGTATTAAAAACCTTTATCTACTCGTTAACCCTCTCCACCGTCACATATATATTGTGACGAACGAACATTGTTTTTTTACGTCAATAATTTTTTTCATGTTTTGGTGCATCTTATTTTTGTCACATAATTATGTGAAAATGGCGTTAAAAGGTTAAAAAATTATTTGTTTGTATTCCTTAGTAATTTTTGGAAATGTTAGCTACTAAATTTTCTGATTTCATACCATATTATATTTGAGCTTATCAACCGTTAACCGACTGAAGAATAAAATAAGGCACATTTATACGATATTTCTCTAATAAGAGATATGTTACCTTACATACAAAAGTTAATTGTGCCTTACCATATCCTTGCGATAATTTTTATTAGGTAATATTCCCGGGGGGACTGCCTCGCCCCTAGACTAATGTTAGTTTATATCTATTAGACAGTGTATGAGTGAATGTAGACAGTGTATGTTTGTATGTCTTGATCATTGTACAATACCTAATACTAATTATACAAAAGTTTTCACAACAGTTTTTTATTGATTTACCTATGCAATATTTTTCTCGTTTTATTCTTGAAATTATGTTGCCAAAGGTTGAAATTCAACGGTAATTCATCGAGTTGTTGATAACAATGAAGTTAAGGGTCGAATGAAACAAAAATGAAAGCTCTTTGATAGCTACTAAACAAAAACATTGACCTCCTATGACTTCCAAGAGGACTGGTTGGAAGCGGCCGGCATCCACCGACGCCCCGCGATCTGTACGAGGTCGTCTGTCGGAACATTATAATAGACGTCCTACGCTCTTTCCGGTCGGTGGTCTCCATTCGACAACTTTTTTTATCGACCATCCGTTCTACGTGCTATGTTGTGCCCTGCCCATTGCATTCAATTTGCTGAGCCGTTCGCGACTATACCGGCACCGGTTCATTCAGATTTAACTGTAAATAAAACTACGTAACTAGGTACGTAATGCAGCGTAGTTAGGGTGCCTCGAACGATACTTATTCATTTCAGTTTAAAACTCGAAAACCCTATCAACAATTGCAAAATTTCACAACACAAACATCAGTAAGTTTCCTTACACCATTATCATCACTATTTTCTGAGCCATGAGACGTCTACATCCTAATAGCGGTCTCTACTACAAAAATGGAATGGAATCGACTGAACTAACAAGGGTGGCACAATGGTCATGTGGTCGCCTCGTCACCCGCGCCGAGTGTTGTGGGTTCAAATCCTACACGCTACAAAAAAATTGTATGAAACACAAAGGTATCGTTTAAATGAATACAGAATAATAAAAAATATATGTACATACATATATCTTTTGAAACTGTTTAAAAAGGTCAATGTTTATATCAGTCACCGTTTTCACCATTTACAAAGGTCGTGCCTTTGTTTTCGGTGACTGATATAAACTGGTCCAATACTCCGGACTACACGGTAGTAGGTACTGTAAATTCAGTGTCTTTAGACTTAATTTCACCTTTCTGATCCACTATATGTAGATCTATACCTAAGTGATCATTTATTCAACGGTTTAATGCTTGAAATTCTTACGTCCATATTCACTTTATATTTTAAGCACATGAAGGTGAATTCAAACCGGAATCAATAGAATGAAAAAAAATCTCTCTAATGCGCGATCATTGTCAATTAGTCTATTTTGAAATAGATTGACCTCTTTAGTAAAATGGTGCACATTTGAGATAGGTGGTATGTTCCCCTGTTTGTCTTGTGTAGGACTCTTGTCTGGACCGCCGAATGAGCTCCGATTAACCGGCTTTATAAATGTGCTTCCGCCTGAAAAGTTCTCCTAACCTAACCGTTTCTGAAGTCGTTCGTTTGTTTTTGCTTCATTTCATTCATCATTTGGTATACCTACTTACTAACGAACCAAGCTGGTTTGTGACTTTAGTTGTATAAGCGATGCTTCTCTATCATAGTAATATATGTAAAATTACTGATTTCTGTGACCATGTATTACTTTAATTAAAAAATTAAATTATAAAATACACACGATTAATACAATAGCGCCGTAGCGCGTTAGGTTGATCACCCACACCCGTGCTGATAGATCATGGCTCTTAGACACATCCTGTTCACCGACATAATGAACGCTGAAGCTCAGAACAATTGAATGGTTAGTCACGTTAATACTTGTCATAAATACGCCCTATTGGCTATTATTGTCGGAATATATAATTACAGTTTTGCAAATTCTTACGTAACACCAAACGTATTCATCCAAACGTGAACCTTTGCCAAGTGCAGAGAATAACTAACAGTAATCCTTTGGCCCAGTACACTGACACATTAAGCACTGTGCCAAGTCGTTATCTTTGCACAACCGGCAATAGAACGCAAGTACAGGCTTAGGATAAAAACCTTTGATGCCTGAGGGTAGTTTTAAGCTTTTGAATGTTATGCACACATTTATTGTTACTGCTGGTTTTGAGCAGATTTACTGATTTTTTATACAATTAAACGGAAGGGAATCACGATAGTTAAGAGTATGCAAATGTTTGCACACATTACAAAAATTACGCCTGGGCTTCGGAGAGTATAGCTTCGGTCCGTTAAACAAGTACCTAATGCTTTTGTCAACAATAACGCGTACTAAAAAGCTCTGCGCAATTTACGTAACGCGTAATGCTATGTTAATCTTCACAGTTCTTTGGCAGTTAAGTAGTGTATGCTGTAGAGTGGTTTTCTATAGAATGGAGATACTTCCAAATAAACGTTAGAACAACACTTTGATTATTAGACATAATCTTCCTATATTTTTTTCTTTAAATATGGTTTTAGCCAAGCATATATGGGCGACTACTTCTAGCCCAAATTCACTAATGTCCGGTTCCTGTAATCAAGAAACGATTCGTGTTGCTTACGGACGGTCAAATTTTAAAATTCAACGAAATTTCGTTTCTTGATTATTGGAATAGGGCATTACAGATTTAACGTCTTAATTAACCTTTTATAACTATCTGCCATTCAAGATTGAATAATTACATAATCTTGATCGAAGATAACGTTTTAAAATTAATTGATAACGCTTAATCAGCACCAAGTGTTCATTAACCTATCTGCGATCTAAAGAAAATTTATATCAAGCGATTTTCCCTCCCTTGACATTTCTAGGGACTCATCATTTAAAGGGAGCAATTAAAAATGTCAGTGAAGGCTGCGATAATAATAACAATTAAGAAACTCGTCGGAACAGCGGGCCAGATTAAGTAAATCTATGCAAATTCAGAACGGAAGTGAAACGGTAATAAGGGGTAATTTGGGTTTTCTAGCTGGCAACATTGTGAGCAGCGGGTCGCTTCGTAAATGCCATGTATTTATGTGTAATGAATGAATGAGACCTATTGTTTTAAGTAATTACAGTAAGTAAGTACATTATTTTATTTATAACATTTGTTAGAATTATTTAAGAGTTTTCCACTCACAATGATATCACTCACAATGGATTTTAGGTGAAAATGTGTTCTAAACATATATCCCACTAATATTATAAATGTGAAAGTTTGGATGGATGTATGGATGTCACGCAAAAACTACTGAACCGATTGCGATGAAACTTGGAATGTAGTTAGCTGAAGATCTGGACTAACACATAGGCTACTTTTTATCCCGATATTCTCACGGCATACACGGCACACATAGAAAAATTTCAATAAAAATGATTACAACTGGTATCTGATGGTTATTCACTATGGTATGGTAACTGATGGTAACTGACCCTGGGTTACGAAGTAACTATTATCTTATCTGTGCCCTGGGTATTATTGTGATACAAAGATTATACACCTAAGTATTTGTGAAGAATTCTAAGTATAAGTATTAATATGAATTGGATGTTATAGAAGGAATGAGATTTCACTGTGTTAACACCATTGATTAACGATGTCGATCTACTCTATATTTTTATTTAATGGAGCGAGACCAAATTATGCATTGTAACGTAAATTTAAAAAGTGAAAGTGCTGAAGTTATAGTCTTTCTTTTTATATCATAAATAATTGTAGTCATTCCTAATCGCGGACCGGAAAGCGCAGCAAAGACCTAGTAAATATCGCAGGCCGTCGCGCGTCGGTGACTGTAGGCCGCTTGCAACCGATCTTTTTGAGGAGGCCTATGTCCAGCAGTGGACGTCCTGTGCCTGAAATAGTGAAGATTCCTAATCGAAAAATATGTTTTAGTCTTAGATATGTTACTGTAAGATTGTAAACATCGTTAGTTCATAAACAATCTCGCGATATTATAAACTGACAAAAAATTATAAACTGCATTCAACCATTTACATTTTAATAGATAATCGCGAAATTGAATAAAGAAATATCGATATTTCTATGTTCCACTCATACCATAGACGTATCGATGTTTTAGAGGACTTAACATCGATGTTTATCTATCGTCGATGAATGTCGATCATCCCTAGAATGAGCGAAGTAGGTTAGTCGTACGTCGACGGTCTGCATTTTTGATTTTGTCTATCCGTCTTGTTGTCTACATACCCTCGTAATGCTCAAACGCTTGAACCGACTTTGAAGAGTAGTTTTTTAAGGGTCGAGGACATTTAAAGATTAGTTGTTTTGATGAAAATGTGTTCCTGGTAGTTTAGAGATAGCATCATCGCTAGGCGACTTTTTGCTATTGTTTTATTTACTGTTAATTTAATAAGCGCTATTTTTAGATTTAAGATATTATATAAGCGCATTAAAGTTGTCTTAGTATCTATTCTGTTTTAAATAAGAGTCAAATTTCGAATTTTAAATAAACTTATCATGATTTCAAATTGATATGCAAATACCGTTCCTTAAGGAACGACGGCGTGCCATTTGTTATGTTGTCTCGTAATTACTTCGGGGACACAATGTACTGTGGTGCTTTAAAAAAAAACGAAAAAATTTGTTACACGTCAAGGCTTAAAGACGCGCGAACATTTTCCCGCGAATAAAAAACGCGTGCATTTCTCATGTGCACAGATTAATGTCGATGTACGACATCGTAGTGATGTGGTTTGATTTGTTTCATTATCGATAAGGCAGGTGCTTATATTTTTTTTAAAAACTCGGTGTTATATATTAAAAGTGTTTTCCGAAACAACCTCGGATATTAAATAGCTATAGACACGACAACCCGGTTTTATCGGAGTCCAGCCCAATAAAAATCCCAAACTGACTAAAATACATATCAGACCCCAAGACAGATTTAGATAGATAGACAACACTTTATTTGTACACCATTCTTACAGTAGAAGTATCATACATACATGCATACTCAGAGCAATAATTACTATGAGCATACGTGTGTTAAACAGAAAACGTGCAAAAGGCGGCCAAAGAGTATACAAACACGGGCGGCCTTATTGCTAGATCCAATCTCTTCCAGGCAATCTTAGGATCAAAACGATTCAGGGAGACAGTGATAGTGTGTGATGTATTAAAAAAATCTAACAAAATTTGTAATTGCTAATTAATAGAAAATAAAAAGATATTCTGTATCTTCAACTACTTTACTTCCTATAAATTTATACCAGTACCTACTTAACCATATATACATGCATACTTACTTAAACATACTTATATAAATATATATACATAAACTTAAGTATATACAATGTCATACATATTAAGTATACCTACCTATAAGTAGATATAAATGATTGACCAGTAGTAGTTAGTACCTATAATAATAATGACAAATAATGTTCGTGAACCATTTTCTTGAAAGTGTTATTGATGCTTGAGCTTTTGACAAAATTCAGAATCGTGATCATATTTTCGTAGCCCAAATATGAATCTTATACAAAAAATTTAAAGTCGCTCAAGCTTATCAAGCGGTGCTTCAGTGAGATTCAGATAGCTGACATCGGCATCGTCGAGAATTGGGAGAAGTGCTAGTGCTCGTGCAAATTTAGTGGCAATCGGAAGAAAGTTACGTAATCTTCGCAAAGTTCCCGCTGAAGCGAAAACTTTCCGACTGAGTTCCTGCATCTGTAGACCAGAAGATAAGATGCTATCCATGAAAATTCTTAAGTTTTTGACACTTGTGCTGATCTTTAATGAAGTGCCACTAAATTTAATTTGGAGTAGTTGTGTTGTAGTTTGTCGGTGACACGACCATACAGGTAACTATGAAACCAATCAATTGTCCTTTGGAGATATGTTAAGAGACTGCAGCATACTATTTACATTTGTGGAGTCTGAAGCTCCTGTTAAATTAGATTCACCAATACTATTAACTTTCGTGGATTGTGGAGCTCCTGTTAAATCATGGTAACAGAAGGATCCTGATAAGGAAGGTTACTTAAAGGTTAGTTAGGTTATTATTCATTTACTATTCAACAAATAGCAAGAAGGTAGAATAGACTACCAGAATCAATAAGAAATAATGAAAAGAATAATGTTTTTATTCATAAATTAAAATTACCTAAAAACACCAAGTACTAATAACTACACAATGTGTACTGGCAATAATTTATATTGAGTATTGAGGTTTTATAGAGCAGATGTTACTTAGATCGGGGCACCCGACTCGGGAAGTACTCGTACTAGTGTTAATACTCATAAGTATGCTTGGGTATAGAAGAGAAGGATTTGTAATGAAAGGATAACAATAACACTAAAAAAGTGTTTCTAGACACAACTAGATATCAGATGGGCCGTGAACTAGCAAGTCAGAGCGACCTTGGTCTTTTTCTAATTTCGTTTGACTTGGTAATTTGTCCAAAAAATTATCGATACAAAATTTTTATGGTTGTCCACACATCACTATGTGTCGTTGGTCTCGTGGCGACAGGAATTTTATTTCACTTCATTTCGTGGTGTGCTGCTTGCCACGTATGTTAGCGGTTAGGTAACCACACAATTATGTAAGTAATGAAATTTTTTGAATTATTTTTTAGAAATTGTTGTGATATTACAACGTTATTTTTGACAACATTTCTTTAAAGGAAACGTAATTTATTTGTGAACACTTAGCTATTTTGAAAACAGAGTAGTATGTAACATACCGAAAATGATGAGCCATGAAATTAATTTGAAGAAGAAGAAAGTTCAGAAGAAGTTTAAGCATTAACATGTTGACATTAATTCCGGTCGTGGTCTTTATAGTCACATAGCACATTACAAGGACACCGAACGACTGATCCAGTTGTAGCTATGGGAGCGGCCCTAAAACTGAGCCCTGTAGAACTCTCACTGACTGTATACCCAAAACTCAATACATTACGACTCTCTCCGACAAAAATCTCAACCAAGCTGTAGAAGTTGCGAGAACGACTTGGTTTTTCATTCCTCTAATGCAACACCGCTAATACCATCTCTTTCTCTTTATTGATACTACCTTTTGTCAGAAGCTAAAGCGCTTGATGGCATCTACGATGGAATCGGCCGTCGGTTTGCATGTTACGAATGTACATACATACAAAGGGTCTAAGAGTCTCAAAATAAATGTATTACAAGCGCTTATTAAAAATAAAAACTGGCCTGTTGGTCTAGTGGTTAGTGACCCTGACTGCTAAGCCAGAGGTCGTGGGTTTGATTCCCACCCAGGACAAATAATTGTGTGATGAGCACGATAATTTGTTCTGTGTCTGGGTGTAATTTATCTATAATATGTATGTATTTAGAAATATATAAGTATGTTTATCAGCAGTCTGGTTACCGTAGTACAGGCTCTGACTAGTTTGGGATCAGACGGCAGTGTGTGAGATATGTGAAGTTAAAAAAAAAAGAAAAAGCTTGCAAAATGCATCAACTAAAAGACAATTTGACTTTTATTATAAACAAGTAGCTTTAGCTCGCGGCTTCGCTCGCGTTAATCTAGATTTTGTGTATCAATTCACTATTTCTCGTTCTTTTTCGACAAAAGGTGTACCTATCCTATGTCTTTTTTTGTGTCCCTAACAATGTGTATATTTTGTATGCAAAATTTAATGATGATCGCTAGAGTAGTTAAGACGTTGCAGCGTAAATAACAAACTTACATTTTCTAAACATTATCCTTAAAATTCTTTTTTGTAGGGTTCCGTTCCTCAAAAGGGAAAAAAGGAAACCTTATAGGATCACTTTGTTGGCGGTATGTCTGTCTGTCTATCAAGACCCTTTTCCTCAGGTATTTGTGAACGCATTAAGTTGAAGTTAACACCGAATCTGCGGTCCCTTGAAGCTGTAAAAAAATCAAGCTTCTAAATCCACGCAATCAAAAGTTACGGCCATTTAAGCATTAGATTTGACCAAATTTTAACATTTCGCAGGCAAATCAAAACCTATAGGGTACTTCTTCTTCTACGTAAATATGGTAAGAAGCAAGGTGTGATAGCACAAGTAAAGAAAAAATCCGAAACTCGTTCATTTGTTACTGTATCCTTTAAAAAGAAAGGTTTTCTTATTTTATTACAAACCTTTGAAAGTTTTGGAAAGTTGATAGATAGATAGATAGAACATTCTTTATTCTACACCACAGTTGAACAGAAATTAAACATAGTTAGTTTATACTAAGCGGCAAGTACAATGGGCGGTCTTATCGCTAATAGCGATGTCTTCCAGACAACCTTTGTATGGAAACAACAGAGGAAAGTAATCGGTAGCTTGTGGCGTACCAAAAATATTTAGAACGGGAACAATGAAATAATAAATATAGTATCTAGGTAAAGCGAATGATATTATCTGAGAGGTAAGAATGGGGTGAATAGGAATACGTGAAGTATCTACACATACATATATATATACACATACATACATATACATATACAGTACACATACAGTTGACTTTGTCGTATATCGATGTATGGGAGAGTATTTTTAGAACTGCAAAGTTAAGTTTGTCTTTGGAAAAAGACGGCTAAAAATCTTCGAGAATTTATTGCCAAGATGAACGTCCTATCTTCATGTAAGTTTGCTTACGGAACCCTCGGCGCGCGAGTCAGACTCCCACTTATCCGGTTTAAGTTAAGTGATTTCGAATAGTATTGAGCTCTAACACTAACTGTGGTAGATTTAGGGGCAAATTTTAAATTTTCCAACCAACAATGCTTCCTTGAATGAACTCCATGACCTCTGAGGACTGTGAGGTTGAATACTCATTGTTTATGCCCCGAGCCTTGTAGGGTGAACGTAAAAGTAGTTGTCTATTTCAAAAGGATGGCAACGCGATGCGAATAACTAGTGCCACAAGTAATATAAACAGTGTCTCTTAGCGTTTGGTTTGCATGGGGGAAAAGTGTGGTGACTATGAGTTCCAATATTCCGGGACAATTCAAAACACTCTTAGTTGTGAAAAAAAGTTGTATAATGTCAATTAAAATCTTTAAATTATCCTCAAGTAATAAGAGAATTGCCAATGCAATAATTTAAATCAAAATTAAAGTTTTGACTCCCTAGAATAGTGCTTTCACGTCATTAATGATTTTTTAGTTGTAAAAACCTAATAGTTTAAAAAAATAAAAATCGCTTGCCTATTACAGGCGAATAAGTCGGGATGCCACGGAAAATCCACAGAAAAATGCGCAGCCGGTATTCTGATTAAAAAAAAAACCTTTGTTTAATATCTTTGTTATCTTTGCTTTTCAATGTAATAATTTAATGTAGACACAATTAGTTAACACAATGATCCTTGGCTTGGTCTAAGGAGACTTTTTTGAAACATAAAAACAAAACAAATTAAGTATTATTTTATTTGATTTTTTTGAATGACGCTCTTTAAAAAATCGAAGTGCTTAATAAATGTTTAATTTCAAGTACCAGTTATCAATAGTGCATAACATTTTGAAAGTTTCTTTGTCCCGAATTTCCTCCCTGTACGATGGAGTCCCCCTCCGCCCGCTAAGAGAGTGAGTTTATTAAAAATTGGATTTGCTCGACATGCCGCGCCACGCGACTCCACCAGCGCCCACTCGGTCCTTACACGGACACATTATTATTTTTCATTATTACTCCACAAGCGGGGACTGTTGCCTCACGATAGGAAAATATTTTGATTTTATTAAGTATTTAGTAATGTTAGCTTAGTATTTTTATTTTACGCAAATTATTTTGTAATATTAGCGATTGATGTTTATGAAATTATAACTTTACACAGTGTTACAGCAAGGTGTGGTCATGTTCGTGTAGTAGAGACTTTCGTCTAGCGGTAACATTTTAGGACAAATTTGTGATTTTAAGACAGAAATTTTATTTGAAACATGACAATTGACTTAAGCTAATATTATTTAAGAGAGAGAGTGCCGTCATTAAGTTATAGGTATTTAATATCAATAATGTTGATCCGGATTTTTTTGAAAATGCCTGCAAATTTGATTCCATCTCTTTGTAACATCTGTGAATTCTACTGCAACGTCGGAATTCGACGGTTCGATTCCCGCTAATTACAAATATTTGTATACATGCAAGATGTAATTGCATTATTCCGGGTATTTCGATGAATAATTTCTATGTATTTTCAAAATATATGTCTAAGTTAATCTATTCTAGAACTCACAGTAGGTACAAGCTATGCCTAGTTTGGGTCTAGACAACGCTACTCAACTGACATCCCAGTCAGTTCAACCACATCTCACCACGATCGTTCATAACAGCCTATTACAGTCCACAGCTGGATATAGGCCTCTTATGTAGGATATAGCACTCTGTTTTTCGGACGCTGCCGGAATCTTGCGGCAGCTGCACCCATCTGTAATTTTCTTTTCTGTGACATATTACTCCGAAAAGAAGTAGTCGTTTTTGACTACCAGTAATACTACGGGGCTATTAAAACTCATTGGAACCAAGGTATTATCGTCATCTACGAGAAAAAAGTAAAGTAAAACCGCTAAGTTGGTATCACAGTAACAGGGTTGCCATTATACAAAATAATTTCCATATTAATGGTATCCATGCATTTATCGGCGATGCTCCTTTATAAATTAGATCCAAACTTGTATAATCCAGATTGTGACCCTCCGCCCTTAGGCATGTGTAAAATATTACTGACATTTTTCAGGGATTTAAGTCGTTCACCCTATGAGAGATAGTTATACAGAGATGCGTTTGTTTGCTATCCGGAGGGGCCGTGAATTAATTTTGTTGAAAATATCCGCTTGAAATATTACTGGTGAATATTTTCATGACAGTGTTTGAGTTATATCTCAATGGTAGCTACTTTAAGGGTAGTTTAGTTGATGGATGTAAATTTTAGTTCAGTTTTAGATTGATATAAATGTGGTAATCAAAATTACATAAATGGGGTAAAATATTGTTTTAATTGAAGTAGGCTCTCGGGCTGTCGATGTTTAACATAAAAGTGATGACGTAGAGTCATCGTCAAGGGACTCGTACAGGAGGTAGATCAGATACGCTAGGGATGAAAATCGAAGCAGTTCGACTAGCGTACTACCTCTGGCCTACAGAACATCATCGTTATTTAGAAGCATAGGGTACAATATGTAGTATAATAAAACCTTTGAATTGACGACCAGTATAAAATAAAAAAAGCTACGACTCAAAAACCCTACAACGATTAGAAAATAGCTGATGATCGTCGAACGCCTGAACAGATTTTCTTGAATTGTAGCTAAGAACATTCTCGATCAAGTCATCTTTCAAAAAAACTAAATCAAAATCGATCCATCCGTTTAGGAGGTATTACGCCACAGACCGACAAACAGATACACGTTAAACTTATAATACTTTTTGGAAGAAGAAAGAAAAAAAATACATTTATTTTGACAAAAAAAAAAGACACAACACATACTGCAGAAAACGTACAATAAATAATAATTAAACAAAAGTAGGTAATGTTGGGAAACAGAGAATGATAAGAAGAATCCATAATATTACAATGACAATAAAAACCATAAACATTAATTATTAAATATACAGAATAACATCGTTAAATATACGGACTATTATTTTAATCTTAATTAAAAAAAAGAAACAAAGAAACAACCTGGATGGGTAGATTCATACATTAAAAACATAACGTATGCAGTGAGTCTCAGTATCTGTCAAAAACGATGTTGCTCAGCCTGAAGCTGTATCACAATAAGCGACGACGCAGCGCTGATTTTCAGCAACACCTTGGTGATATTCAAGCGATATTTTACAATTTGCGGTTGAGTATTAAATTAATAAATATTAAGGAGTAAATATAAAATTTCAATTATTGTCCATAAACCCTACTTTTTAAATTGAATGACATTGTATTAAATATTGAATACATTTTGAGTCGGGGGTTAAAAACATGTAGTAATTTGGAACCTAATTATTTATTGTTAAGAAAATAATGGTCTATAGATCTATTTGTAGGTAAAAATAACATAAAACCAATTTCTAAATGAGCTCCAGGACCTTCATATTCGGGTACATTTTCTCATGAATCTGGTTATCAAAATTATCTAACTTAGTTAATTTATTATTGTAATTCCGAGACGTTCTAAAACTGGCATCTTATTCAGAGGTATAAGCACAGAATACATAATAGTACCAGTATAAGCAAATTAAAAGATCTTTTTAATGTCAAGATATAATACCTTATTTTATTAATAATTTATTTGTACGTGTTTATACTTTGATTATATACCTGTCATATAATCAAAGTGTTTATATAAGCAAAATTGTGCTGGTTTTGTGCTGGCAGCTGACTCGAAAGCGAACTTCACACATTTTGGACCTTGTGCTCGTGAAAAATACGACTTGCTAAATAATGTTTTAGTAGTTGTTTTTGTAATATGTATGTTTTTGTTTAGGTTGAAATTTTGGAAGGATTATATCTTAAAAAACCACTTAACTTTTGTGTTTTTACCTTAAGAGGAAACTTCTTTTTTAAAATACCACGGCATTATGAGCCAAATATTATAGCTGGTTCGTAGCTGCCGATGTATACCACGGAATAGCAATTTCATAGACCTTTTGTTATTTATAAATTATTAAGTTTTAAGATTACACACTTTTTACTTACTATAAATTGCATAAATACCGCGGAATTAGGTGCTTTTGCTTTACAGACAGTATTATTATGTCTATGTCCTGTGATATGATTATAAATTATTGAGCTTACTACACTACACGACTAAAACACATAGGCTTATAAGTTTTAGTCGTTCAATGAAATACTGTGGGAATTAGAGACGCCTAACCCTTTAGAGGACCGCAATTAGGCATCACCATTGAAGTTATGTTGTTTTTTTACCAGTCATGGCGAGTATAAATTGCCACGAGATCTCCATGGGATAAAAGGGTTGGCAATGAAACGATAAACGAATAGCATTAGGCAAGGGCAGGTGAGAACTTATTGGCTGAAGTCGTTGGTAAAAAAATCATTTCTGACAATATTATCGTTTCAGACTAACAAATGTCAATATGTCGAGTACTCTAAGTTTAATTCCCATATAAGACAATAAAGTAGATGACTGTTATATAACATCACTATCTTTATAGCAAACGTCAAAATGATAGGTTTAGTACATAGTCGTATGAAATACTGAGGTATGACGTCACGCCTTAGTGCTGTCAAATCACTTTTAATGTTAGTTTGACGATTACGCCGACAATTTTCAAACCGTTTCAAGATATCATATTGGTCGACTTAGGCGAAATAATCACACTAATAATTTTATAAAGGCGAAAGTTTGTGAGTGAGTGTGTGTGTGTGTGTGTGTGTGTTTGTTACTCTTTCACGCCAAAACTACTGAACTGATTACGATGAAACTTGGTATGTAGATAGGTTTAGACCTGGAATAACATATAGGCTATTTTTTATCCCGATATTCCCACAGGATCGGGACTTACGCGGTTGAAACTGCGGGGCGCTGTTAGTTTATTTTAAGCCCAGAAATTTTCCCAATGATTGGTGTGATTCGTAAATAGTTTTATTGAGTATTTGAGTCCGTTCGTAAAGATCCCGCGTCGTAAGCATATAATTCCTAAGCGCGGGAGTTGTTTTCTTTAAAAGCGCCTACCTAATCTACCTAATATCTTCCCAGTTACATAAATATGAGTACAACCGAGCTATATTTCAATTGTCGGACAAATCTCCGGAGCATGCACCGGGTGGTCCGGTAATGGCGAGTCATCGTGCGCCCGTGTAGCGTCGCCAATCGCTTGGACGCGCCAACGAAGATGTTATTGTACTGGTCTCTTGATGATACTGAGTATAGTTTTTTTTGGGTTGATCTTAGACTGGTAGCTGTGGGTAGTAGAAGTTAATTTGGAAATTATTTTTGTGGTGATCTATTTGGTTTTGTTGAGAAATGAGTATCGGTCCAGTATTGCGGTAACTGTGAATTAATATAACGGAACTCATCGCTATTTATATAATAAAACTTTAATAACGTAATAGTAATTTGTTTGTACAATTTATTTGTTGTGCCTTTCATTTTCTATATTTAATAATAATAATAACTTCACACATCTCACACACGGCCGTCTGAGTCTGTACTTGACCAGACTACTGATAAATATACTTATATATTTCTAAATACATACATATTATAGATAAATTACACCCTGTTGTCGCCACATTAAAAACTCCTATTTATTTTATTAAAAATAGGGACGAACTATAATAAATGATAACACAGTTCACTATTTAATAAAAATAAGTAAATAGACATTATTTTATATGTTATAACTTACAAGTTAAACGTGCGTGTCTGTGTATCTTTTCGTGTGGTTCACCTGAACTAATAGACCGATTTTGATTACGGTTTTTTGTTTGAAAGGTGACTCCGGACTCCGTCCAGTGGTATTTTAATATTTTTTAATTTGTTTAGATTAGTTGTAGAACTTAGTATCACAAAAAGTATATAATATGATGACCAAAAGTACCTAGTCATACCTATGTATTCCTGTACATATATGTAATGTATGTATACTTGTACGAGTCAGCAGGTTACGCTTCTTGGAACGTATTCTCCGCATAGATTGTTGGGAGAGAGTACATCAGTGTCGGCCAACGTGTCTGTTTCAATAATTGAACATGAAGCTCGTTAATAAACCGTGAGTGATGGGTCACTCCATCGTATTTGCTGATAAAAGTACCAAAATACTGACTTGGTGTATTTCATAGACAGAAACAGAATATACATCCTGTAAGCATGCAGACAAGATTTTTTATTGAAAATAACAAAAAACTTAGCCGTTTTCCTAAGGAGTTAAAACATAGGAGATTTCCAAAAGGAAAGCACCTCCACCCAACAGAAAACCATGCCACAGATTTCTAAGTAGTTACCACGTAACGTAAACCATGGTTAAACAGTAGGTACTCAAAGCATCGGGCTGTTTGTCTACCTTTGGGATTATTAGCCAATTTTTGGCGGTGGTTTGCAAACTTAATTGTTTAAAAAGTGTATTAAAACAAGTAAGGTAACTGGTTACCGTGGTCGGTGGATGCTTGCAACAACGGAAACGGCCGACTATTTTTTTAGGTCCCAAAACCTGCGGCAGAGAATGATAACCATTTCACGGGACTTGAAAAAAAGTTAAATCTCTTCACATCTCGAGACGCGTTAACCTGTAATTATGATTAATGGTTGGCTGCCCTTATCATCACCACATGGCAATCTAAACGATAGTTGGTCTGTAGCAGCCGATGCCTGTGAAGACATCCAGAGAAAACAAATCCACCGGCTTTTCGTAATTTTTTGAAAATTTAAATCGCTCAGCCTTGCCTCGAGCCAAAAGGTTCTTCAGCATTTCTATAAATACCAGTTTGGCTTTCAAAATTAGAAGTAGTTACAATATCTGGTTATCAGAATACAAATTTGAACTGAAAGACATAATTACGCAAACAAAGCAATAAGATTTAGAAAATAAATATTTTTAGAGAGGATTGTCCCTGATCTATAATATAAAAATGAATCGCAAAATGTGTTGGTAAGTTCATAACTCAACAACGCCTGGACCAATTCGACCAATTCTTTTTTTTAAATGTTCGTTGAAGTTCAAAGATGGTTTTTACGGCGAGAAAAATTTAAAAAATTGCCTGAAAAAGTCTAAAAAAAACAATTTTCTATACTCCCATACAAACGATTCGTAATAATACTTAAAAGTCAATTTGAACTTTAATACCATATCATAAAGTTAGTGGATAGGTTCCGGGAAGGCAAAACAATTGAGTGACGTTAGTATCGTATATTAGATTTTAAAAATATAGTATAATGTCAGTAATGGAAGAGGATTGACATATATATTGGTTGTCAAATATTTATGCATGCGTTCAGCAATTTATTTTGTGTAACCTAAGGAAAATATATCAAGTTACAGACAAAAAAATAAATTAAACCCGTGCGAAGCCGGGGCCGGTCGCTAGTAATTAATAAACTATTATTAGTTAAGATTGCAGCTCCAACATAGATTACAAAGTTAGACTTAAAGATCAACAGGCGATTCGACCAAAAAAAATAAAATTTCGGTAGGTATATGCCAACATAGATAGTATCGTCATTACGTTAAAAAGTATAAACGTAGTAGGGGCTTCTGCTTACTAAGTTACTACCTTTAACGGAAATAATCATAAGACAAAATTACCAGTTCGAATTGAATTCAGATCAGTAAAATCACCTAACATAATGGCAACTATCCAACGAAGATATCAGAGGTGGTAATTCGCAAGTAGTAGGAATTAGGGTTCCTGAAAAACTCGTCTACTTATTTTCTGAGTCGTTGCTATGTCTGGACACCCAGACAGTAAATCCTCGTGCAGTAAGACTACCCGTAATTCGTAACAAATGAAACAGTCGACGGAATCAGAATATTATTATCGGGTGGTGACAAATACGTTCCGAGTGCTTCCCAGAAATCGCGGCGAGACGTGCCAGTCGTAATGTTATTACCGATTCGTTTGATTGTTGTCGGGACGTTTGTTGGCATTTGGCTAACTGTGGAGATGTATCTTGAAGGGATAAACACGTTGGGTACACGTAATATTACGTAAAAATAGTTTGTAGAAGGTTTTTGCCAGTCCAATCCTCTCCTGATACAGTTTTTAATACGGAAATTGCTTACCATCAGTGTGTTTAGAGATTGTAGAAAGATTTACTCTTTCTACAATCTCTTAGTTGTGCGTCTGCCTGCTACTGTCATGATTATTTTAATTATGGCAATTAATCTCAAGTATACCTGCAGGTCTGCAGTCTTTCTAAGAAAATCAAGAATTTTTCTTAAACTTACATTTGCAGTTGAATCGATGTATATAAGTCTTTTTTTTAACCCCCGACGCAAAAAGAGGGGTGTTTTAAGTTTGACATGTTTGTCTGTGGCATCGTAGGTTCCAAACGAATGGACCGATTTAAGTGCGTTTTTATTTGTTTGAAAGGTCACTTGATCGGGAATGTTCTTAGATATAATTCAAGAAAATCGGTTCCGCCGTTCCAAGATCATCAGCTCTTTTCTAATCGTTGAAGGGATGTTAGAGTCAGGGTACAGATAAGATAATAGTTATTTCGTGTTATTTTGCTGTTAAGTGTATGTTAGCTTCATTTTAATAATGGAATTGACTGCATGGAAATGATTTTTAACGTCAACTCGTCAATTATGACAACTTCCATTCGATTCGTTTTTCATAACAATAACGACATCGTTTGTATCTCAGATGAAATGTCTGACAAAAGCTTAAGAGTTTGATTCTTTATCGTTGTGCTTACAAAGTGTGATATCAAACAATATCAATCTTAAAGAAGTGTGTGTTTTAAGTATCCTCAGGCCGATAAAAAGAAAATCTTTGCAAGTGTTTTGAATGAAAATAATAAGTAATTTAACACGACAAGTACCTGAGCACGTTAAAGACAATTCCGCCCTAGCAGCAAACAATTAATAGCAGTTCGCAAAGTCATAACTCGCTACAATAGTATCCACCAAAGTTGTTAACAGAGTTATATTATCTGTTTATTGCTTATGGGAATAGGTGTAAGCACGGCTACGATACTTCTGGCACTTTTTTGTTTTTATATACATATATGGCAGTGAAGTGATATAACACACAGCCAATAGTTTGATTTATATACATATATGGCAGTGAAGTGATATAACACACAGCCAATAGTTTGATTTATATACATATATGGCAGTGAAGTGATATAACACACAGCCAATAGTTTGATTTATATACATATATGGCAGTGAAGTGATATAACACACAGCCAATAGTTTGATTTATATACATATATGGCAGTGAAGTGATATAACACACAGCCAATAGTTTGATTTATATACATATATGGCAGTGAAGTGATATAACACACAGCCAATAGTTTGATTTATATACATATATGGCAGTGAAGTGATATAACACACAGCCAATAGTTTGATTTATATACATATATGGCAGTGAAGTGATATAACACACAGCCAATAGTTTGATTTATATACATATATGGCAGTGAAGTGATATAACACACAGCCAATAGTTTGATTTATATACATATATGGCAGTGAAGTGATATAACACACAGCCAATAGTTTGATTTATATACATATATGGCAGTGAAGTGATATAACACACAGCCAATAGTTTGATTTATATACATATATGGCAGTGAAGTGATATAACACACAGCCAATAGTTTGATTTATATACATATATGGCAGTGAAGTGATATAACACACAGCCAATAGTTTGATTTATATACATATATGGCAGTGAAGTGATATAACACACAGCCAATAGTTTGATTTATATACATATATGGCAGTGAAGTGATATAACACACAGCCAATAGTTTGATTTATATACATATATGGCAGTGAAGTGATATAACACACAGCCAATAGTTTGATTTATATACATATATGGCAGTGAAGTGATATAACACACAGCCAATAGTTTGATTTTATTGTTGCGTTCCGAATCCATTCTAGGGGTTAACGCAGATTGGGCGGTAAAATGATCGAGCACTTTTAAAACGTGGATAACTTTATCCTACTAAAATAGGTCTGATAAATAAATCGGGCTGATAAAAAAAAACGGCTCTATCCGGTTGACTAGATAGATAGATAACTCTTTATTAATACAATATTGTTACAGTGGAAGTGTACAAAGGGCGGCCTTATTGCTAGATGCAATGTCTTCCAGACCACCTTAGGATGGATCAAAATGATACGGAGAGAAATTTCTAATAAATATAAAAATATACAGATATTCCATATTAATCTATTTTACCTACCTTTAAGATAATATTCATATTTTTAGGGTTCCGTACCCAAAGGGTAACAAACGGGACCCTATTCCTAAGCCTCCGCTATTCGTCTGTCTGTCAGCGGGCTGTATCTGATGATCCGTAATAGGTAGATAGTTGAAGTAAAAGTTTTTTTTTATAAATATATATTATATATATATATTTATAATTAATGCCGCTATAACAGTTATCGCTACTAGTACGTACTTGGCAACGAGTGGCGTTACCGATGCACTCCCAGCTACCCACAATGGCATTGTAAGGCTGTGTCACACTTGCGCTTAAGATATAGCGCACCAAACACCAAAAAAATATAGCCAGTGTCAGTTGGGATGATTTATTTATTTATTTAATAACTTTTGAAGAAGGCTTACAGACTATGAATAATTAGAGTTGTCTATGCCAATACGCTTGCTATCTGGACTAATCTTAGTTTTATTAGTTTAATGTAATAGTTTTCTTCTTATTTCTTTAAAGGGTAAAGTATCCCAACTTTAATATTGTTGTATGTATAAAGCTTACCTTTAAAACTTTACTTGCGAATGAACTAGCTTTTAAATCGTTCATTTCCACTTCCCTTTTGACACTCACTGTCTTAACGCTGTCGAAAATACCTACCTACTCATTTTTAGCGCTCTGAATATTTTATATATTTTGTTAAGACAAAAATCATATTCATTATATAAATCATAAACTTTTATTCTGTCTTTGTTCCGTAAAGTACAATGGTTATAACAAATATATAACCATGTTGCTAACAACAAGCCTCCATAGTTAGGTAACATATATTACACTCAAAGAGAAATCCGTCATGATATAAAGATTCTGACGATACCTTATACATCAAAATCTGTTCAGGCATTTAGAAGTTATGGTGGAATAAAGAAACTCACATGAACTTTGAGAAATATTACACTCCTTTTTTGGGCAGTCGTGTGATAAAATGGTTAGTGTATCACGGCCACAAGGTACACACTCGTTAAAAAAAATTCATTTGCAGGACTACTAAAATAAATTAAATTGAGGACTAACCCAACACATATGTAGGTAGATGTATATTTCTACAGACGAATTAAAAATCCCAATCCATCTAATCTGTCTAATTTGATGACGTTAATCTTACAGATTTCAGATAATATAAAAGCGATATTATAAAGCTACATCTGGAGAGCGGGTATGAGCAGTTCTTGTCGCATCACGGTGTTGTAATTAATTGTATACAGCTTGTTCTTAATAGCGCTAATGCGAGCAATAGCTTACAGCGTTCTTAGATAAGTACATCGGTACTGCTTGGGAGTTACTTACAACTATAATATTTAAGATTTCCTATGCTTGACATTGTATAGTTACTTCAACTACGGTCTAGAAATTGCCGAGTCAATTTTGAGTAAGCATTGCGTGACCCGATGATTCCGACCGTTTTTTTAGTTAAACGGTTTTATTATAAATAAACATAATAATGTACCATAAGCTAAAACTAATTAGAAAGGTACCAGTCATCTCACCACTCTCCTCATCAATCTGGGGCATTGATTAGACTAAAATAAAAGCGTGTGGCGTAGCGTAACCTGAGCAAATATGTACATAGTTACATACCCATGTCGAGGGGGTTGAAAAAAATATAGTAATAGATTGCAGACCAGCGATACAGTTCATAGTGTAAGTGTATTAGTAATCATTTATTTGTAATTATGTTAGTATTATTAGAATCAATAAAATTACATTTTAATCTAAATTATGCCACCAATTACCCTTACCCAATGTTTTTGAATAGGGCAGTCAAATCTATGAGTAATGACTTTCAGAATGCTGTTGCTGGTAATCCGCAGATGCCGCAGTAAGGGCAACATTTTGAAAGCATATTTGTACTAGATAGGTACGAAGGGCGTCATAGGATCACCGCGTATATTTCACCCACAGGACACTTCAGTAGAAAGATTGTAAAATACATTTAAATAATGTAAGTTGCAATTTTGAGGTAGCGGCCATTTTGGAGTTGGGAAGAGGTTACCGAAGGCCCTATACCTCCCCTCTCACCCCACTCTCCCCCTTCCCCTACTCCCACCTTAAAGGCCAGCAATGAACTTGTGACTATTGAGTTGCAGGTGCCTGTGGTCGGCGCGGTAGTCACTTACCATCAGGTGACCCGTGTGCTCGTTTGCAACCTCTTTAAAAAAAAAACACAAACCAACCAAAAAGCAAAAAAACTATGCCTACAGGCCACATTGTGGATCGTCGTATTGTAACTAGGGCTTTGTACTCGTAGTTATGTAAGTAATGTAAGTGACAACGGCTGAGTAGTTAAGGCTTGAAAGTGTACCAAACAAACAAACTCATATCAATTGGCATCTATTATATTAGTTACGATTTAAGATGTGATTTTAAGTTACTTGTTATTTTTATGGTACTAGTTAAATACCCGTCTACAACTACAACATGTACATCATACAAAGAAACAGATATAAATAATTGAATCTATAGCAGACTGACGTCAGTCGGTCGCTTCCGTAACGCAATAAATATTATTACCAGTTCTATAAATTCATTGCGACTGTACTAGGGAGAGCTCATTCTTTTAATTTATCGTGGGTCTACGCAGAGGTAATAATTTGTAGCGTTCCCAATACACTGCCTAACTGTGGCTTAACTTTCTATTATTATATGCGTAGACAAAGGAATGTAAAACGACTAGAAAGTCTACAATAAATGAGTGCTACCTAATTTTAAAGTTTAAGAAAGCATGAAAGAACATCCTTCTGGCAACATCCGCAAAATGCACATCAACGCCATCTAGTGAAAATAGGCTGAACTACGTAGTAATTATTGATCCTACATCGCGTAATAAAAGTTCTCGCGGTAATTAATCTATATACAACTTTCTAACATCAACCGTCAGGCCGCGGTTCACCATGTATCATCACCTAGCTGAGGGTTTGAGGTACAACACACGTTTCGTCACAATCCTACAACAATTTGTTCAGAGTGTGTCTGAAAGAAGCTTTTAGTAAGCAATACTGGGCAATGGAACTATTATACTTTGATTGTTAAAACAACAAAGTCGATCTTATTCTAAAATCTAATCACAATTCTTTGTATACTCGTAGAAGCACATAAAATCGTTTAAAACCTTTAGCAGAAATTATAAGTTCTTCTGAAAACAACAGGCACAGCTTTAAGATTTCATCGGAATAATAATGAGCTCGGTGAACCTTGTGTTTCGGAGTAACTTAAAAATAGAATTGGATTGAAATGTAGGTGTTTAAATATTTCCGTGTTCGGTCACTTTGTCGCGACGGTTGTTTTTGCTTGAATTTAGGAACATTATTCCTCACAGCCTTAGATTATATATAGGTCCAGATACCGTGACCAGTACAAAAGTCACTGTTTACTTTGAACCCACTTTTTGGAGCTGTGTGAGTGAATTCCGCCAAACGCGAGTGTCAACATACAATATCTGCGCTTGTGTGCGTGACGGTTTTACTTCCAGTGCATAGAGGTTACCCCAAAATTTAGGGACTTTTTTATGAAACATAATATTTTTTTTTATGTAAGTAATATTAATTAAAGACATTTTAAATGTATTTAAATGTGTTACATTCGTTTATTTAATTTTCTTTTTATTTAATTTTCTTAACCCAATTTTCATGATTGTTTCACTAATGTTAGGTACGTTGGTGAAACAATCTCTCTACATATTTTCAGGAAGGTTTTAGTATACAACACGTTATATTAAGTTAGGCATTTATTCGTTAATTTTTAAAAAACTAACCTTTGTAACTGATTTTTTATTCAGATATGTCTATGAGATTCCATTTTGCTAGTATTAACATTGAAACTCATGAAAAATAATACAAGTAGGCACTGTAGTATTTTAACCGATTTTTTAAACTCACATTTTAACCTTCAAAACTTATTTTTCAAAACTCCTTGTTAGTTACTTGTTAGTTATTTTTTTTTTATTGTGTAATGGAATAGGCGTTTGTCTTCCAACTCACCTGATGGAAAGTGATGATGAAGAAGAGGATGGTACACGCCTATCCAAGAGAAACCCGATCACTTTAAAAGAGCGTGTCTTGACAATGAAAGGGTGGAACTTTTATCTGCGTCTAGTCGTACGCTGAGGGAATGGTGAGGGTCCAATTAGTTGAAAGAGAGCCTTCGCACACTCACCAAAGTGAATCCTACAAAAAACCAATAAACATTCGACTTTACGACGAAGCTCAAGAGTATTCCCTGTTCGTGAGCACATCGTCGTTTATAAGCTTACAGGCTCTTCGGTACACAGAGGCCAGAGCTTCTAGTTGATATTTAGCTGAGCCATCCCAAAGGTGACTGCAATATTCCAATCAGCTCTTTGTAGAAATGGGACAACTGACAATTTACACCGCTGGTAATAAAGACCCTTTTGCACATTGCTAGTGTAGGTACAATATCATCCACTAATATGTTCTCCTTTAATTAGGAACTATTGTCAAATTACCGGTACACCTGAAGGTGTATGAGCGTCGAAGACATGGTTGTGCAAAGATAACTCAAGACAGTCAACAGTTACTGCTCATTTATAGTAATAAAACCAGGCTCATACCTTCATACTGATACATATTCCTGCCATATCGTCATATCAGCTAAGTTTTTACAACTTTTGTGGTATTTACTCTCAACCTTGGTAAGGATTATAGCCTGCAGGTTTTAGTCTATGCCCAACATGTGACCGCACGCGCGGGAAATGGAATAAGAGTTTGTCTTCCATCTCCCCTGATGGAAAGTGACGATGCAGACAAAGATGGTACACGCCTATCCAAGAGAAACCTATCCACTCTACTCTTGAATGTATTCAAGATTTTATTTGTCTGGAAACATTGACGCAGGCAGTTCATTCCAGACTTGGGCTACTCGAAATGATAAGGAGCTGTCAAAGTTAGTTCGACTTTTTGGTGTGTCGACAATTAAACGATGGATGGATGAAAGTGATTGTAGTTGAAATTTCACATCTATCTTTAATGTCAATAAGGAGTCCGCCAATTTTATAAAAATTAAAAGCTTGCACTTAATTTTAATTAAGTGCAATCATTAAAATATAGTCATGAAAAATAATATTTTCTAATAAACAAAGGTTTTAGTTAAGTAAAAATACTACGAGTACGTGGTATCAAATATAAAGTAAAATATATAGGTAGGACCTAACCTATAAAATAAATAACAATTAAGAATAATTTTAAATAACTACGTATTGTTCAACATTCAAAAATATCCCTCCATTGAAAGTAGGTATTACCCATACCGCAGCTTTACTTTAATTATATATGTTATAAATATCCCTCCATTGAAAGTAGGTATTACCCATACCGCAGCTTTACTGTAATTATATATGTTATAAATATCCCTCCATTGAAAGTAGGTATTACCCATACCGCAGCTTTACTTTAATTATATATGTTATAAATATCCCTCCATTGAAAGTAGGTATTACCCATACCGCAGCTTTACTGTAATTATATATGTTATAAATATCCCTCCATTGAAAGTAGGTATTACCCATACCGCAGCTTTACTTTAATTATATATGTTATAAATATCCCTCCATTGAAAGTAGGTATTACCCATACCGCAGCTTTACTGTAATTATATATGTTATAAATATCCCTCCATTGAAAGTAGGTATTACCCATACCGCAGCTTTACTTTAATTATATATGTTATAAATATCCCTCCATTGAAAGTAGGTATTACCCATACCGCAGCTTCACTTTAATTATATATGTTATAAATATCCCTCCATTGAAAGTAGGTATTACCCATACCGCAGCTTCACTTTAATTATATATGTTATAAATTATATTCGATTATTCATTTAAATAGTCATGGATTAGGGCGCGTTCGTAAGTTATGTTTTATAGAGGGGATCACTACCGGGTTGTGATAAAATGTTGCAAAGGGGTGCGTGGCGAACTAAACGAGTTTAATAATTTGTGAAAGAGGTATTTGCACTTCACGTGTAGGATGTTAATCAGAACGCTGGTAAATTTTCATATTTTCAATTCCATAAGGTTTCATTAAAAAAAACGTAATTTTTTACTAAAATTGTAAGTAATTCACGTGTCCTGCAGAACAACACAAAAAAACTGTCAGTCGTAGAACTCGTAGGACTGCACGTCAGAAGCACGGTACAGTTATATACGGTAAAAACACACACACATCGGTATATATGTATCTGAGCGTGACGGTCACGCAAGTTCAGTGCTTTTTCCCCATACCAAAAGTGTCCAACGTGCCTAAAGGAGTTTTCACTTCAAAAACACCTCTCTGTAACACGTTGAAAGTATTTGTATTTATATGTATTTGCAAAACTATCACATGTACAAAAGTACCAATAGTGAATGAATCTGAAGCATGTTTGAAGTTCCTTGTACCTCTATTCAATTCAAAAAAATCTTTATTTCATAAAATTGACCATCAATTATTCGAAATCGTCGATTTAATAAATAATTATTATAATTAACAATTATAGATCAACACACACAGAGTCACCGCAACTATAGTTTGCTTCGTCAAATGTAAAATGATTAAAGAAAACAAAATGGATAACATAATATCACATCTGCCTGTTTCGATCTATAACGGCCCGTTTCCAAATGGTTGAGCCTCTAAAGATTCAAGTCACGTGCCTCTGATGCACTGGAAACGAGTCTCCAAATCCACTCTATTTATGTACTATGTATTATTGTATTTATTGTATATTGAAATATTCTGAGTGTACACGTGCAGACATGATGTAGAAAGATCTGTTTTGTGTCGCATTGGCGATGTAGAACGTATTTTTAACCGACGAAAAAAAAGGAGGTTCTCAATTCGACCGTATAATATTTTTTTTTTATGTCTGTTCAGCCCTCACTCCGTTATTTATGAACCGATTTTGATTATTTTTTTTTTGTTAGATAGGGTATACCTCAAGGATATAGGTCCCATGTCAAGGAAGTCAGGATCTGATGATGGGATCCTGATAAAATTGAGAGGAACCCTCGAAAATTATAGGAACGAATAGTGTTATTGTTTACTTTTCATTACTTTATCAGGTATTTGCGTTTAGAAACCATCACATCATGTAGCTGAGCTGATGATGAAAAAAAATCATAAAATAAAAATCTTTTTAACAAAAAATGAAACCGACGAAAAGAACTAAAAAGCAAAAAATAAATAAACCTTAAGTCTTAAGTATTCTTTCCATAAACTTTCCATAAACTATCAAATTTTATATAAACTTATTTTGAGTCGGCGCCAAATAATAAAAGGATTAATTGCCTACGTGGAACCATGTCCATTTCTACGTAGGTACATATAAAATTCTGATAATTAATCAGTTTGTTGTTTGGCGCCCACTCAAAATAAGTTTATATAAAATTTGATAGTTTATGGAAATAAGCTCAATACTTAAGACTTAAGGTTTGTTTATTTTTGCTTTTTAGTTCTTTTCGTCGGTTTAATTTTTTGTTAAAAAGATTTTTATTATTTGTGCGGTTCGTTATCTATGGAGTTTCTTATGAAAACTCTGAGACCCAGTTCTATCGAGACCCTAAATTTTAATAACATTGGTTTATACTGTGGGTGCTAGAACAGTTATGTAATAGATAAATATTATTATGTTATTATACATATACTAAATTACATAAAAAAAAAACAACAAATCATGACATGACAAAACTTAAAATCGTTCTAAAACTAAAAAATATTGATAAGTTGCATAGACAATTTATTAAGACGTTGTTTGCTAGGTGGGGCAACGAACTGAATCCACATTGACAAGAAAAGTAGCTTACAGAGGAAGGCAATTAATCTGGACTGCTTGATACCATTTTCTAATAATCTGCAAAGAAATTTAATTAAATAATATCGTAACCTTCTATCATAAATGTATCTCATATTAAGGAAACCCTTAAGAAAGGACAGAAATACCTATTTTATGCATATTGTTTATGTCCTTTTAAATCAAAACGACATTTCTTTCTTCCGAGACATAAACAAGGGGCATTATGTAAAGCGAATCGCAGACAGATGCCATCCTATTGCGATATGAATTATTCATCGCACTGCGATCAACGGTAGTCCATTTGTGGCCAACCTCACTGGCTGATTTCACGAGAAAAATTGGTTTCGAGCTCCGTGAAGGCTTTGAAATTAAATTTGTTTTATGCGACTTGTTTGTGACGTGTGGAATTACATTTTAGGTAAGGAGCCATGTTTTGTAGATTTGTATGAAATAATAAGTTATTTTGTGATGTGATGTGTTCTCAAACCATATAAGTAGAATTAGTTACAACAAAAATAATGTTGTACTTTCGTGTGTTTCTGGGACACTCCAATAGTTCTGACAGAGGCCCTTTATCAAGGAGCAAAGCGATGTGTCGCGTCAATATCCAAGTACTTCCTTCTTTATTATATCTTAAACAGCTATAATTACCTCTCACCGAAGGGAAGTATTTGTTTTATTATTATATGGGTAGTAAATACTTCAATGAATGACGACTAAACTGTAGGGGTATTTGAAATCGAGTATTTTTGAGTAAAACTTTATAAAAGGTAAAAAATAATAAAAATTACGACTATCTACTTGCTTGGTCCTGTAAAACAACCAGAAGAATTTCTTGGATTTTTAAAACACTTCGCGAAGACTCAACAGAGCACTTTATTAGCTGCTTATGATAAATTTACCAAAAACAAGTTTGCTTTAACAGCATCCGTCTACGTTAGCTCCCGTCCCTCACACAAGCATTTTACTTTGACTATGGATTTAAATCTTGGAAAAATCCCTTAAACCATAAAGAATATATCAAAATCTCGTGAAAGTATATATCAGCTGATATAATTTGCCATCTAATTTCACGCTTCAGCCCCAAGCCTGGTCTCCGTACTACAAATGTAACGAGTTGAACTCCGCACACGCTCGAAGTACGACCACACGCAATTTCCGGCTGTTCCTCGCAGCCTCAGAATTAAACTATTAATATAGAATTATACGCCCGAGTGTTATTACGGGTGAAGGAGGGAGGCTGCGGCTGAAACATTTATTTAACTATGAATAGAGATATTACAGTATGATTTTAGCTAAAGGATACATTTGCAGGTTCTCAGGCGCTGACGAAACATTTACTCGTGAAAGTAACTATTATTTTAATTTCAAAGCAGCTTGTTTAGTATTGTCTTATAATTACAGAGCATGAACTGTCTTCTTGTTTGGAGAATTACTGGCTCAGTGTTAACAATTTTTTAAAGTTTTTCTTGGAAGACTTGCGCCTTAAGGAAGTGCTCGTGTCACAGAGGTCGGGAGACAACAGGAGGACTGTTGAGGAGTTTCAACAGTCTCCTATTTAGAAAAATACACGCCAGGCCTCGATGAGTTTGACTGACTTTTCTCCGGCCTCAATGAGCACTATTCTGAGGGTGTCGTGTCTGGCAACTCCTTGCTATAGCAGAAGCACGACTCTCTCCTCCTCTCCTCTTTAAACCGGACAGGGCAAGGTAATGTACTGTAAGCCTGGTGAGTTTACTACATACTTTACATCTACATCTATGAATCTCGCTGCACCCAAGTTATACCGAGACAGAGGACATCGATGCGCAATAGGCTTCAGTGACGGAACACTAGTGTTTTTAGATGTTTGATTGGGCCAAAACCGCGCCTTCAACTGAGAATCAGTTTTCACACCAGACAAGGAAGGTCAAGTAGCTTAAATAAAAAATGTAAACAAAAATAAAAAGTATTATCATGCGGTTGCTCCGTTTAGTACAACAGGACAGAACAAAAAATAATAAGAAGTACTGACTATACGCGATAACCGGTTTCTACAAATACTTGAAGTACCAACTTTTTGTACATTACCTAAGCTTTAAAGACTCAAAAGAATAAAAAATCAAAGCATTACTAGGCTAGTAGCTTTGGAATTGTCCATTAATCACGTGATGCTCGAAGAGAAAAATCATGAAATATCACAAGGAGGGAGGGGGGGGGGGGGGGTTGTAGTGAGATATCACGTGCATTTATTATTTCGTAGAATGGGATTAGTCTAAAACCCCACCACGTATCACCAGGGGGGAGGGGGTAGTTAAAAATGTGCTATAAAAACTATTCGGTTGGCTGCAATTCGAGCAAAAAAGAGTTATAGTTAAAAAAAACACACTAATAGAAAACCGAACTAAAAACTAGAAGATAACTTTTGGTTGTATTTGCTTACCTTTTAGTCTTGTATTGTCATCAGTGTTTGATACATATTTTCAACATCGTCTTGACGTTTTGAAGTTGGTGAAAACTAGACTACTAAATACAGGTCAAGTTTAAATTAAAAAACCACAACCAACTGTTTTAATTAAAAAAAAAAACAATATCTATGTATATCAGTGATACTTCACGTAGCGTACAGTTATTACCGGACACAAAATACAACCCCTACATAATGAATGAACATATGATCTACCAGTAAATTAATCCAACAAATAGTTGCAAACAAATTCAAATAGCTCACCTAACAAAGAATGTTCAATTTGTGCGTAAAACAACGGGGTGGCGACCCCAGTTCACCCCTGTTAATTAAATGTTTTCAATAGGACGCCGAGGGGTGAGGGGTCTGTTTTAATCCTTTACAATTTGTCACGATATTTGATACTGTATTTATTACTTTAAAAGCTTTAATATTGAGGGTGTAATGTTAGAATCTCTCGTATAGTTTTCATCAAGTACGAGTAATTTGTTGAAAACGTAGTTATAGATATTTATTTCTCAGAATAATATTGTAATTTTTGTTGTCCTTGGCACTTTGTCTGTCTTATATATTTTTTTATCTTCTGTGTAAAGATGTTGTGTACTTCAAGTTACAGTGCTTCCTTTTCAACATTTATGTACTTACGTAATTACGTTCTTCGAATATTCAGACTTGTATTTTCAATTTTATTTTTAATTCGAAAGTCAAATCGCACAGGATACGTTTTTATAAACTCTAGTTGGTGACCTTAGAACTGACGAACTTTCAGACTGATTCAGTAAAAAACAACTAAGGACTTGTGAAAATCCGGCCTAAAATTCTTCTTTTCGAAGTGTTTGCTGGTCGTGAACGAGTGCCGTTGGTAGGGGCTGGTCATCTCCGAACTGCTATTACTTACATATATAGTAATTTTAATAGTTTATTGATGCATACAAGTTTTTACTAATAGCTCTTTTCTTAATTTGAACATAATTACATATTATTTGTTTTACAATAACAAAGAGATTAGCGCTGACGACTGTAGTAGTAATTATGTGTTGCAGACGTTGCAGTCGGTCGTCAGCGTCCGCCATCGGCGATAGTACATTAAATTTTTACACTTGTTGTTTGTTAAAGCATTTAGTAGTATAGGTATTTTTGAAGTGTCAGCACTTCAAAAATACCTATAACGGGTTCAATTGAAATAAATGGTTTGATTTTGAATGCCATCAACTTCCTTTCTTTCCGACCTAATTTGTGTCATCATCTTATATGTTTGAAAAGTGTACACAAATTCTAATCTTTATCTAAAAAATTACATATGATTACATATGACACTTTCAGTATTAAAGTTGCTGCTCACGGGAACTCAAAACTAATTAAACTATTTGAAACTCAATGTTTAGGTACGTGATCCTACGACAATACAGTTTTGCCAAATAAAATAAATTATGTAATTCGCGTCAACCATTGTCTTGTTTAAAAATAGAACGACGTCTGTGTTTGTTGAGGATACGATTGTATCTTTGAGCGAAGAAATATGTTTTGACATCATAAGAAGAAAAATAATAATAGTCTCTACCACTTAATTGGACATGGTTTTGTTACGCACGTGATCACGGGCATGTACAGTATGTATTTGTTACCTTAGATGTTAGGAAGGACAATGTAGCAAAAAACATAAGTTAAAAAAATACAGAAACAACAATAGCAGAGTTTCCGTGCTACATCTGATACAGCGCACAATATTCTTATGTTCTACTCGCTACACATCATTTAAAGTTTGTACCGCTTGGTGTCGAGACCCTGGGGTCCGAAGATCGCTATTCTAGGGTATTTGAAGTGCAAACAGGTTATTTGTCACGTGGAAATATTAGGCAATCCCACTAATCCCACTAATATTATAAATATGAAAGTTTGGATGGATGGATGTTTGTTACTCTTTCACGCCAAAACCACGGAACCGATTGCAATGAAACTTGGTATGTAGATAGCTGGAGACCTGGATTAACGCATAGGCTACTTTTTATCCCGATATTCTCATGGGATCGGGACTTACGCGGGTGAAACCGCGGGGTGCTGCTAGTGACTAATATAATTTACCTGTAAACAAGTAATCTTCTACAAAAATTAAAGTCGTTCTCATCTGAGGCGTATACAGCTCCTCCAGTTTTTTTGGATACTTCATTATGTATTAGTTACGGACATTTTTAAATTGCCTGACATTTCGATCGGGTTACATTGGCGGTGGTCATACCGCGTCCCTTCTCCGTAGGCGAATCCATAAGGTGGAACTTTTTCGTCCATCTGTATATTTTTGAGCTTTTTGTTTTGCCATGTACATACCGTCATGTCAGTACATACGTACCATGTACATACATACTAACCGAATCCTTATTCTGTAAGCCGTAATACCGACGTGCCCATATTCTGGTGTTCCCACTGCGGCGAAAAGACAAGGTTGCATATCTATTAACACTGCATTCCACGCAGATAATTTTAATCCATCTTCGTGATTGATATTTTTATGTTTCCTAATTACTATTGTTCCACACTGCTAAATAAAGGTGCGCTCGATGGAGGTCTTGTCCATCGAGCATTACTTTTATTGCATGCTATGAAATTCAATCCAATGATTGGTAGGTAATTGCTTATATGCTAGTCTGTGGGGGTTTCGCGTATCCATATATTGTTTGACTCTTCTAGAAGCGTTCCTTCCTTCTTATTAACTACTGCGAATGGAGTATATTTTAGACTTTGTAAGGTCAAGATATCCCCTTGTTGCGGTAACAATATTTTTAACACTATGGTGTAAGCTGTGCGTAAACAGAATCTAAAACTTTTTATAATTATATATGTAAGTAATTCATGCTCACCGTACTACTTTGACCTCCAAAGTCCAGGTAGGCAGGCTGCCTGCTAATCTCTGGTTGCTTGCACATGATTGTCGGTTGTTCTCATGGTTCGTTTCATTAATATCAATTATCATAACAAAACACACAAATGTATGTTCTTTTTATTCAAGAGTGAAGTCTCCTAACACAGGCGTTACTTGCTTAAAAGGAGGATTCAATCACAAATCATTCGTATTGTAACATCAAATTGTGTGATGCAAAAATAAACTATTATTATCATTGATTGAGTCAAGAAGCAACAAATTAGTATTCCATAGACTCAAAAAAGGAGAAGGGGCAAAAAACTTTGTAGAAGATGAAATCAGGACAGCGTGATCTGTCTTCAGTGACTGGAGACGAGTCACTGGAGACAGCAGTGAATAAAAAAAAACTTGTGGTTGAATGAATGAATGAATGAATGGAGAAAAACTAATAAAGCACTTTCCACTTCAACTTGCTTTGCTTGATTTGATGGGGTTGTTTGAAATGTTTTAAAAATTACTTGGTATCTTACAATCTGTCTCTCATCTATGTTATCTAGTATTATCTGTAATTGGACGTGTTGGCTGACAACCTGAGTAGAAGACCGACAACTGTATGAGAGCAGTAAAAACTCAATCAGGGACACACCCAGCGTCGCAAAAGAACTTTAGAGTTAACGACACGACTCCGATAACGAATTATATGGATTGATTGTTAATCAAGTGACAATATTTTTTTTTACACATGCACGCCTCTCTATGCCTATGGAGTAGGCAAAGGTGTACTACATATTATACACATTTCAAATATTTTTCCAATATAATTAAGGGATTCCATTGCAACGTTTCTAGAATCTGTTAAGCTTACCCAGGAATCGAATCTAAGACCTTGCGATCGCACCCAAACCTTAGCACTAACATAAGCGACTTGTCATTAACTAGGTAACTAGATACCTTAAAAGTATTTTTTAAGGCGGTTCACATAGTTTGCTACATAAAATGGCTTCTTTTTGACTACTCTTTACAGACTAGTGAAAGGGTCTAATATTTTATTTTTTTACCGTATCGATAAACTTAATTAATTAATTATATTTATTGTGACCTTAGCGAGTACGACTTGATCCTTACAAAATTTTAACACGATCCTGAATTTTAAAGTATCACGTTTATGACCAATAATCCTCTAATCCAGATTTACTTTGTGTAATAAGTGACCAATCTCTTAATGATTTAATTTGTTAAAACCAAACAAATAATAATCGGTGTTGGTATTTCTAAACCAACCTTGTGGCTTAGACTGACTTTGTCAAAAACAGTGCAAATGACAGTACGTAATCTAAAGTTAGACTTGTTAGACGTGTAGTGAACATAATTCAGGCTCCAGACCGCCGGTAACAGAGACGAACGGCTTAACGCTCTCTCCCAGAGATCACGAGATTCTACCAAGATATTACGAATGGAACATTTACGTTATGGAAATAGCTCCTGGTATATGTGTTTCAAGACCTGATTATGTTGTCTTGTTAATGTTTAAATTCACGAAAATCTCGGTACAAGTTGTTGGAATTTTGGATAGGAAATAATTATAATATTGCGCGACGGTCAATTGTTATGTATTCAGATTTAAGATATTGTATTATGTTCGTTATAAATACTTTGGCCAGACGCGATGAGTTAAAAGCCTGACAATCAGCTATAATTTGACTGATGGTGTTCTCACATGTCGACAATGTGTCCACGAACGTAAGATAGGGAGTTGAAGTCGCCGTAGTCGAAACCAATCTAAATCAAAAAATCAAAATCATTTATTTCAATTACACCACTATGGGTATTTTTGAATTGTCAGGAGTAGTAGTCAGTCAGACTAAGTCAGTCGTGAAGCTAGTCGCCTGTTCCAATTCGTAGATCCAGTGGAGAAGAACAGGCAAGAAATTCCAAGGACACTCTTTTTAAACATGTTTTTTACAAATCTTTGGTTACATTGCTTATATGCGCAAGTTAAATGTGAGGACAATGTAACGTATTGTTCTAAACTATTAACTACTACTATATGTAAGTAACAGCAGTTCGGAAATGACCAGCCCCAACCAACGGCTCTTGTTCACGAGCATGACGCACGCGCCAGCCATCGTCCACTTCAAACTTCAACCATATGATATCAATTGATATCAAAGGGAGCCGAACGACCCGACACGTACGCCACCATCGGCATGGCCTAGGATCATCTTTATCATCTCCCCCAAAGTATCCCTACGTTGCCGTCGTGGGGGGGCTTGCGCGGGTCAATGATCTCTGGGGCTATGCCGGTAGAGCCACTCATGCCGGATTGGCCCAGAGGGAGACTCCAGACCAAGCGGGATACCTGGTGGGACCCTTCCCTGGGTCACCCAGAGTTGCTCCGCGGTTTAAAGTGGAGGAACGAGGACGGGCTCGGCGTGCACTTACACTGCCACCGAGCAGGCAATGGTTGACTTGGTCTTCCTGCCACCGTCGGCACATCGTAATCCCGAAAGGAGTGTCGTGGTTATGTCTCACGACTCCGATCGGGGGCGAGGGTCTTGGCTTAGCCGCCCGGACTACGAGGAAGACAACCTCTCTAAAAAAAATTACCCCGAATCCCGTGCTCTAGTGTGTGGCCAGGGGATGCATGGCTGATGGGTGGTTCAGTCACAAGCACACTGACAGCCGAGGCACTTGCGGTCCCCTCGGTTGGGCACAAATTCACGCTTGCCCGGGTATTGGGGGATCTCTGCCTGGGTCGACTTTTATTTCTCCCCCACTCGTGGGAACAATTATGAAATCTTTAACAAATACCCAAAAAGAAGTTGAAAAGAAAAAGGACGAGCAAAAAGAGATGGTGGAAGAAACGCCTTTGAGAGGCACCGAAAACTTAGAATTCGCAGAGGATTCTACGTCACGACTCACGCCGCTACCTATGGAGCTTCTAGAAGTCGATTCGACTCCTGGGAGCAGTCGAAGGTCTGAGCGTCTTCGTTGCAGAGCTGCTGTATCGGCGGAACTCGTAGGCGACTCGGAGTCTGATTCCGGGTCGTCTATGAATTTATCGTTTGGCACGGATAGTCACAAGCGGAGCCTCTCGCGATCTAGTGCTGGCGTATCAGAAGACATGCCAGCTCCGAAAATACCAACTGCGTCAAGAGGGCGCACAAGACCCCGCTCTCAGATGCCTGCGGGCAGGAGTGCCTTCTCAAGAGCCGAACAAACGGTTCTGATGCGCACAGAAGGTGAACGCGTAGCTGAAGAAGAGATCACGGATCTTCTTCTAAAGATTCGTCCACCTGTAGAAGGCGGTTCCGCTGACCTCCAAATTAGAACAGATGCAGCGGTGGGCATCATAAATATGGTGGCCACAAAGTCGCGGAACCTGAAGGGGCCCTTCGTTCGAGCCCTTAAAGACTCGTCTTCGGCAGTAGCGGGGGTCGTTGAGACCCTCATTGTAGATGTTGAACGATTAAAAGGGGAAAATGTTCGACTCTCAAAGGAGATGGTCGATCTTCGTGCCCAGTTCGCACAATTTAGGGCCAATAGGTCGGACCGTTCTAAGCAGTCCCCCTCAGCGTCACAACAGGCCTCCCCGTTGACATCCTCATTTCCGGATGCCCACCTGCGTCAAATTACCGACGCAGTGTGGCGCATGATGGATGGTCGCCTTGCTGGCTTGGAAGCAAGGCTACCTCCTGCACCCACTGTTCGGCCGTCACTTGCTGCCCCTAAGCCAGCTCCGCCTAAAGCGCCTCTTTCTGTCGGGACAACGTATGCGACAGTTGTGGCAGCAAAAAACGGCAACGACGCCACAGGGAAAAAAAAAGAAGGTGCCCCGTACACAGTCAGAAGCAAGGGCTCTCCCACCCCCACCTGTGCATGCACCTGCTGTGGCTTCTAACGCAAGCAGTGCCCCTGAACTCGCCCCTGACCCTTCACCTCCTGCCCCGTCCAACGAAGGGTGGCAAACTGTCAAGGAGTCAAAGAAAAAGAGGAAGAGGGGGGGCAGAAGAAAGAAGGGGGCTGCAACTCAAGGAGCGGCCCAAGTGACAGTTAACGGTGGCAAGAAGCCCATAAAGGTTACCCCTCCAAAATCAGCCGCTGTTGTTATAACGGTGTCATCGGAGGCAGAAAAACGTGGCCTCTCCTACGCGGAGGTCTTCCGCAGGGCCCGTGAAGTCGTCCAACCCAGTGAACTGGGAGGCGTCGGTGGGCGTACCCGCAAAGCCCAAACAGGGGCTCGCGTACTGGAGTTCCCCGGAGCAGAGGGTGCGGAAAGGGCCAATGCGTTGGCTGAGAAATTGCGGAGCTTATTTGCGACGGAGCAAGGCGTGAAGGTTGCCAGGCCCACTAAGTGTGCGGAGATACGCGTCTCGGGCCTAGACGACTCAATCACACCGGCCGACATACGAAGTTTTATAGTTTCCGCAACTGGATCTACCTCAGACACGGTCAGAGTCGGTGCTATACGTCCCGGCCCTGGTGGAGTCGGTTCGGTATGGGTCAGTTGCCCTGTGTCTGCGGCTAAAAAACTTGTTGACGGTGGCAGGCACCTTGTGGGCCTCAGTGCAGTTTGGGTTTCAGCCCTGGAAGCCAGGCCCATGAGGTGCTACAAGTGCCTGGCGCCGGGTCACGCTCTTGCTGCATGTACAAGTTCCTATGATTGCAGCGGACTATGTTTCCGCTGCGGTCGACCAGGGCACGTGTCGGCAAATTGTTCCGCCGCCCCTTACTGTCCCGCTTGTGCTGCGGCTAATCTGCCCGCTAGCCATATGACGGGGCGTAAGGGATGTAAGCCTCCGAAAAGAGCATCTGTATCACAGGCGGGGGTTAGCCAATCGACCCAGGCTAACCCTGTAGTAGTTTCTCGACCACCGTCGCCGATGGAGGCTGTAGAGACGATCCAGTAAATGGACCAAGTCTTCAGCCTCATCGTCCAGACGAACCTAAACCACTCTGCCGCTGCACAGGATCTTCTCCTGCAGACTATGGTGGAGTGGTCAATCTGTTTAGCCGTAGCCGCGGAACCCTACTATGTTCCTTCTCGCCCAAACTGGATGGGCGACTGGGATGGTTCCGTGGCGATCGTCAGCTCCTCGGTGCCTCATTCCCCGCCCTTGTCGCTAAGAGACAAGGGCTCTGGATATGTTGCCGCTGAATGGGGGGGAGTCACACTCTACGGAGTATATTTCTCCCCCAACCGGAGTCTGGCTGATTTCGAGGTCTTCCTCAACAACCTGGAGACCTCGATGCGGCGTCAGTCGTCTGGGCACACGCTCGTGCTCGGGGACTTCAACGCAAAGTCTACTGCGTGGGGGTCCCCCAGGACGGATGCCCGTGGCGAGGCGGTGGAAGAGTGGGCAGCATCGGTGGGCCTCGTGCGTGCGACAGCAGGGGGGGTCGATAGTGGACCTTTCGTTCGCTACCCCTGCTCTCGCCGCACGATTAAGGGGCTGGTGTGTCCTGGAAGAGGTTGAGACGCTCTCGGATCACCTCTACATCCGATTTGAGCTCTCCTGGTCCCAGGACCCCAGCAGGGGTCACAGGGCGCGGCGATCTCCCCGTTTTCCGCGATGGGCTGTGGGAAAACTAAATAGGGACCGTCTAGAGGAGGAGGCCATTGTTCAGTCTTGGCTATCTCCTCCTCCACCTCCAACTGAGGAGGTAGACGTTGGGGCTGGCCGCCTAAGCGATTTAATTACGCAGGTATGCGATGCAGCCATGCCCCGAATCCAAAGTCGTCGTCCTCCGAGGAAGGGAGTCTATTGGTGGTCCCAAGAGCTAGCGGACCTCCGTGTGGCCTGCATTCGTGCCCGGAGGTCCTACAACCGCAGCCGGCGGCGTCGCCGCAATGACGGGGAAGAGGATCAGCTTCACGAGGAATACCGCGAATCACGGAGGACTCTGAAGCTGGCTATAAGCCGCGCCAAAGAGGCAAAAAGAAAGGAGATGCTGGAGGGTCTAGATCGTGACCCCTGGGGTCGCCCATACCGTGCGGCGCAACAAAAGCTCCGCACGTCGGGCCCGCCCAGCTTCCTGCAGGAAGTGGTTGAGGGCCTTTTCCCGCAATGGGTGGAGCACACGCCCCCGTCGATGGCCCCCTTGGCCCAAGACGACGGGGAGGTTGCAGATGAGGATGTTCCACCCGTAACGGAGGCGGAGATAGGGGCGGCTGTTCTACGGATCCGTTCCAAGAACACCGCCCCTGGGCCAGACGGGATCCCCTCCCGAGTTTTGGCCCTGGCCCTTGACAACATTTCGGACCACCTCAGGGGGGTGTTCGACGCTAGCCTGGCGTCCGGACACTTTCCTGACTGCTGGAAGAGCGGGAAGCTGGTCCTTTTAACGAAGCCGGGACGGCCTACCGATTCGGTCGCGGCCTACAGGCCCATCGTGTTGCTGGACGAGGTGGGTAAATTGTTTGAGAGGGTTCTCTCTGCCCGCATCGTCCGGCACCTTTCCGAGGTTGGCCCCGATCTGTCGGACGCTCAATTCGGTTTTCGAGCAGGGCGTTCGACGATCGGGGCTGTGTTGCGCCTGAGGACCGTGACCGAAGAGGTAGTGAGCCGTGGCGGCGTGCTGTTGGCGGTGTCGTTGGACATCGCCAACGCATTCAATAGTCTGCCATTCAGCTGCATCAGGGAAGCACTCCACTATCACGGGGTGCCAGGGTACCTGAGGTGGCTGGTGGCAGACTATCTAGAGGAGCGTACCGTCATGTACGAGGACCGAGATGAAATTTTGAGACGTCGGCCCATGTCGTGCGGTGTTCCACAGGGGTCTGTTCTTGGACCACTCCTGTGGAACATGGGGTACGACTGGGCCCTTCGCGGTGACTTCCCCCCCGGGCTGGGCGTAATCTGTTACGCTGACGACACATTGGTTACAGCCCGGGGGGTTAACTTTCAGGAGGCGGCGCGATTGGCCACCAGGGGAGTATCTCTGGTGGTTGATCGCATTGAGGCGCTGGGCTTGCGGGTGGCCCTGGATAAGACGGAGGCCCTTTTATTTCATGGGCCCCGTCGTGGTCCACCCCCTGGCGCCTCTATCGTGGTCAACTCGGTCCTCGTACCGGTTCAGGCCCATATTAAATATCTGGGTCTGATCCTCGACGGGAGGTGGCGCTTCGACGAGCACTTCCGGCAGCTTGCTCCAAGGCTGGTCGGCGCTGCGTCCGCCCTTGGGCGACTTTTGCCCAACTTGGGTGGACCCAGCGTCGCTACGAGACGGCTGTACACGGGGGTTGTCCGGTCAATGGCACTCTACGGTGCACCGGTGTGGGCGGAGGCTCTGACCGCCCAGAACAGGGCGCGCCTCTGGCGCCCTCAGAGGGTTATGGCGGTTAGAGCCATACGCGGATACCGCACCGTGTCGACGGAGGCGGCGTGCGCGTTGGCTGGGACTCCCCCGTGGGATTTGGAGGCGGAAGTGCTCGCCGAAGTTTATCGGCGGGCGGCTGAGTTCCGGGCGGGAAGCGGCAGTCGGCCCCCGCCCGAAAAGATAAATGAATGGCGTGAAGCCGCTCGCCGAGCCACGATGGCTCGTTGGTCGTCCCGACTGGAGGCTCCACGTGCTGGCTTTGCCGCCGTGGAGATCGTCGAGGGGGCAGGGCGGCAGCACAGGACCCTTTCCTTCCGACTGACGCAGGTTCTTTCCGGGCACGGCTGCTTCGGGAAGTACCTGCACTCGGTCGCTAGGAGGGAATTGAGTCCCGCCTGTCACCACTGCGACTGCAGTGAGGACTCGGCTCAGCACACGCTGGCGGCTTGCCCCAGTTGGGCGGTGCAGCGTCGGGCCCTCATTGCAGTCATCGGAGAGGATCTGTCGCTACCGGCCGTCATACGCTCCATGGCCGGTAGTGACAGTAGTTTTACCGCGGTCGCAACTTTCTGTGAGGACGTCATCTCGCAGAAGGAGGCGGCGGAACGGGTCCGGGAGGACGATCTCCACTCGGACCGAATTCGCCGCTGGCGAACCGGGCGGCGGAGGCGCGCTTTCCAACGCCTCATGCCGCCCTGAGTGTGGCCGCGGGTGGACGGGACGGGTTTTCCCCTTCACCCGCTACAGTGGCCATCCGCGAGGAGGCGTCGTCCTCGTGTGCCTGGACGTCGCCTACACGAGAGTTTTTAACCAAAGGTGGTGCCCGCGCTTTTGCGGGCAGGCGCTAGGAGGGATCCGGATGTCTTAATAAAGCTGTTCCCGGATTCCTCCTATCTTAGGCGCAGCACGGCACACCGTGTGGTTTTAGTCGGTTCGTTTCCGACACACCACCCCGCCGAAAACCCCGGTGGGGTGACGGCCCGATGGGGTTTCCACACGTAAAAAAAAAAAAAAAAAGGATCATCTTTATCATAAACTTTGGTTTTGGTCACATTTTGTTTTCAGACCTACATAGCAGACCTTTGAAATGATTTGAAAAAGTCCGGCATTGGAAGGCATTGATCTTCCATTAGATGAGGCACGAGTCTAAGGTTCGGTATGTGCCGTGAGATAACTAAAAACAGGAGTCCCTTCCAAAGGGTGGATATCTGACAGTTACACTATTTCAAAAATCGCTGTCCGACACGACAATCGTGTACATCGTAGTGTCTAAATGTATTATACACTATCAACTTTATTCAACCACTTTATTTCAAGTTTGTTTTAAGGTCCATAAAATTTACAACCTGGCCCGATAAGGGGCACCTCTCCCCACGGCCTGGTGTGTGTTTGTTCAAATTTATCATCTCATAAATAAACATAACGTGTTACAAATTATATGTCTCCCATACTCCCAACTACAATAATATATCTGGTCGACGAATTAGTTCTATAGTGGACTTGACTGGTTCTTAGAAAAGTGTAGTGATGGAATTAATGGAATATGTTCGGTTCATAGATTACTAGCAGCGCCCCGCGGTTTCACCCGCGTAAGTCCCGATCCCGTAGGAATAACGGGATAAAAAGTAGCCTATATGTTAATCCAGGTCTTCAGCTATCTACATACCAAGTTTCATCGCAATTGTTTCAGTAGTTTTGGCGTGAAAGAGTAACAAACATCCACACATCCATACTCAAAAAACTTTCACGTTTATAATATTAGTAGGATAAATGCGGATTTTATTATGTGCTGTTTTTCTGGTGGTGACGAGAATCACTAGAACTTGTAAAGTTGGCAACAAGCTATAGCTACCACTTGAACTAGTGTCGAGGTTACCGGTAGGTAATCCTCACCAGCCCGAGGACCATGTGTTGTTTATATACCAAATTAGGCGAATATAATTATCGTTTAAAAAGGTAACCGACTTCAATTCTCTTAAGTCGTGATCAATTGTAATAAGCTCTTTGTTCCTTAACTTTACACCCTTAGAGGTGTTTTTTTTCCTAAATTTAAATGTATTGCTCTATTTAAAGTTTAAAAAATAATAGTAAGAAAAAGGTGAAATGTTCGCCTATTGTAAACCAATTTCCACAATGCTTTTTTTTAACACACAAACACAAAAAAATGCTTGATAACCACTTGTGAAATATTAAGTAGTTGCGGTGACCACCGCCTTCTCCCTCAGCTCCGCTTAGTTAGTATGCAGTTTGCATACTAACTAAAGCATGAGTTACTATTAAAATACCCAAATAACTATAAGTTTGCCAATAGTCGTTGAAGAGTTCCTTCGATTTCTCCAGAATATGAAGTAGAACCCTTTTAAACATAAAATAACTCTAAATCGGTCCAACGATCTTCGAGTAATCGTTATCGACATCGGATAATACATAAAAAAAGATTTTGATGAACTGAGAACCTCCTCTTTTTTTCGAAGTCGGTTAAATGTCCTATTGATCAATATTGATATTCGATATTAGGTTATTAATAATTATTTGTTAACCGTTCCTATAACTACTTTTATATGTAAGAAAATTAAACTTTTGAATTATATTTATTATATTAAAATTTTAAGTTAGCTATTTTAATACCGGCAATTGATGAATTTCTTCATCTTCATCAGAATCTCGATCTCTATCTACACTACCTTACTTAAGCAACCATATTTTCCACCAGTCAAATGTATTGTACTCCATATCCTCATATACATTAACCCAGATTTGCTCAATTATTTGAAGAATGGCTGTGAGTTGGTGTCGTTTTGTCACATTTATATTTAAGTAGCGTTGAGAGCGTGCTCGCGTGCTTGCGTTAATCCGTGTCTTCCCGCTGATTCGCGACTCAAATATTCAGTTTTGTTAAACTGAAGTTCTGTATTAATTTATTTTCTGTTAAATACTATCGAAGAACAAAAAATATCTAAGCCAAAACAAAGGATTCATACTCTAATTCAGTAATTCAACCTCCTTCACAGACCGTGGATGTCTAATGATTCGATTACCCGTGTAAATTTCAACTGCACAATGCACTATGTTTCAATTTAATTTGAGATGGCGTCAAATGTCCTTTGTAGGTATATGGTATTAACACTACACTCCAGTTTTCCTTCAAACGTGGGTCTAATGCAGGAGCTCGAGGTTAACCTTAGAATGAAGTCCCCAAGAACCCCGCCAGACTTCGGCAGCTTCTGGAAAGTTACTGAGGGTCCGTGGGAGGAATATCCTCAGGCACTGCTTTATCGCGACCAGTTTGATGAGAAATCCCAAATATTTTAACAAGTTTTCAAGGTAATTTATGTAAATAACTTATTTAATATGTAAATTGGTCTGTAAACATGCCCACTGGGAACCATTCTTTACTATAATTTAAGTGAAAGTGTGGATAACTTGAGCTTTACCGGTATTCAATGTAGCTAAAAGTTTCTATAGAATTAATAAAAGATCTCCAGATGAGTAAAAACTTGAAGTTTTTGAGTAAATTCGTAAACATAGATACGACGAACCCTTGTTCTACAAGAGATATCATATAAACCTTTATACTCTTGTGACTACATCCACAAGTATACTTCAAAACATCAACTGTTGGGCTACGGTCCTTAAGACAAGATCATTGAGGGTGGTCGGAGGATCGTCCCTTTTGTGTTGGAGAGACATAACACCCGTTCAGGTGTGTACACTCTTTTTGAAAAACCCCACTTTTTTTCATCTCGGAACAGCTAAGCATTTATCAATCAGCAGATTTCTCTCACACTGCTCACGTTGAAACGAGCCTTCAGTGTTTCAGACCACTTTAAAGAAGCTCTACCAGCCTGGTACCAGACTATAATTGTGTTTCTGCTGGGCCAGTATCCATATATCTTGTTACATCGCTTACCAGCTGGTGGGCTGTGTTTAATATTCAATTTTTATTAAAATATACCTAAACCACGTTATTTAAGTTTAGGTTTTAACGGCTATTACGCACAAAAGATCTTCTTAGTAGAACTAAGAAGATCATTGATTTATTTTACACAATTTCTCAGTTAAAGACACTATTACAATCAGTGTCTTTAGATATTGGTTCGAAAAGTATAGAAGTCTTGGAGAAGAAAACTTTCTGAGAAGGTATTGAAGGTGTCGGATACATTGTTTTGTTTTTTTTTTATACAATTGGTATTATTATTACTTTGAGTATTATTATGTTTTAAGTCTTGAACGTTTACAACAAGAAACACGCACGTCAGAAGTGAAAACACATACAGTGTGCGTTCCGATATACACTGAGAGCACTGTAAGGTATGACGTCAATTCAGTATACTGCGAAGCCGTTCCTTTATAGTTTGCTATACTGGTTACAGTTTATAACGGAACGCAGTCCAGTATACTATCAGTTGTCAATTGAAGTCAATTGTCAAATCGCATTATAAAAGTAACCGTGTGACAGCACTGAGAGCACCTTACCTCGAAAACTCCAGTGCTCACAGTACAAAAATGGCGACGTTTATGATGTCATAATTACATGACGTTATAAGTTTTCACTTCAATAATATTTTTGAAATCTCTTTTCTTATAAAATAAGACAATTTTTGAGACAGTACTTGTACTTAACCACAGAATCGGCACTATTATCACTCTATTGTTAGTAGAATTTATAATTATTTTTTCGAAATCGCGCCTTGAGAATGAAGGTAATCTCATAACACTTCGAGACGCAGTTGGAACTTCACCCTCCTTCTCTATTTGTAATATCTATTTCAAACACCATAATTTCCTCCATATATGAGGCACATACAGAACTTCAATAAATCTTACATGTCTATGTACAATTATAGTAAGAATCAACACACCACTTATTTATATCGGCCGCCATCAGAAACACCTACAAAGTTAATGAGACCCTTACATCTTAAGTATTGGTATATCAACGCTCAAAGTGCCGATCGTAGACAGACAGACAAACAAACATCTCATACATAAATACCTATTTCTACTACAACTTATTTCCATCAAAATAAGGTTGCATTTCGAACGTTATATTTAATTTTAACAGTAGATAAAGGTTGGCACGTCAAAACGCGGTTGTACAGACGTCAAATCAGTGATCGTCGAGTTGATGTGCTTGATTCGATGACCCTACATTTGTTTTGTTGACGGTACTTTAATCTCTGTTGTGTATTAAGCTTGTGGTTAGGTAAAGATCTTTTTGGCTCGGTTATATTTCAAAGCATCGAGGTACACTAATTCAATCCAGCAGGTTGTTGGATTTCCGAAGCATATTCCTCGGAACTATGGAGGGTAAGGAGTACTATAGCACACCGATCTCATTGGTATGGTGATCGACTGGCGCGTAGTGCTGGTTTGTAAGTGAGTAAATAAGTCGAACCTATCGTTGACGGATTCACCTATTTTAAAATTGTAAATAAAGTTTTTACAGGCAAAGAAACAAACAAGAGAATATTCGAAATTTGTCCCGGTGTGATTCGTCCGGGACATTATGAATAATTGATATTGTATTGTGATTAAAGTTCAATTTAATATTATTTCGCTATAAATACCAGTTTATTTACAGCTAATTCAGAATTTCACTTTCACAGATAAACCATCACCTGAAGCCAAGTGGACATTTAGGTAACAAGCACTACTCTTTGCATAGAGAAAATCAAAAAGTATTTAGCTGAATGCAGTAAATAACAGTACAAGAATCAAAACCACAGATAATTTTTTTTTTTGACCAGTGGTTAAATTTTTTTTCTTTTTATGTTTATTTCGTAAAAAGCGCCATTAAAAGTGGAAATTTCTTCATTGTAACTACACGCTCTAGCTACGGTAGCGACACCTAAATACACACTTTTGAAGGACATTTTTCATACACAGAGATGTAGATGTGACGCGTAACAGTGAACATAAGCAGTAATGTCAACGGCATTACTTGCCATATACAAAAAATAAAATAAAATTTATCACATACCACGGCAACACAGTTTTCTTTCACAGCTGCATCTTCTGGACCGACGTCGTATTTTGGTCACCCACCTGATTGGAGTGTTGGCAGTCTGCCAGAACCACGGCCGTAGCTAATAGCCAATTATATGTTTCCGCGAGGCCCGATCAGTATGTCAATAACGTGTTCCAGACTTATTAAAAACAATATCATCGGAATTTATGGCATGTTAAATTATTTTTTAAATATTTATAGAGATCTATTGCTCTCTGGCTCCTTTGTTTGTTTGTATACAGTACTATTAGTTGTGTAAATCATCACTTAATCACGGTAATATTAAAAGGTAAGGTACTAGTTTCCCTTTGCATTGCTGATGATAGGTTTTCAAGAGATTAACACGAATGCAAGGAAGAAAGAAATGGAAGACAGACAGCCAATAAAAAACCCTCACTTATACAAAACAGAATATAATTAAAGTGAACAAGACATTACAGGACAGTGATAACAAATATTGTATTACAGACAGATACAATAGGGAATATGCATGTATTTTTTTTTTTTTTTTATTGACTTGTTCCATCATGCTACCCTAATAAAAAATATAAATAGCCTTGACAATGTTCAAATTAATTTTTAAAATAACATTGAAAACATCGATAAAATTTGATCTGTTTGAACGCCGCCATATTTCGCGGGCCTTGGATGATGACGTCACGTTCCACGCTTAGTGTTTGTTTCATAAACTTACTTAATGTGTTACTGTAATTTTAAAAATATATAGTCATCATGAATGCACCTATTTTCGGCAGATTGTCCGATTGTGCTTTGACAAAACTACATTCAGTCATCGTCCTAGATGATTTCTAATATCACTAGAATGCTTAAATTGCACTAGCTAAGAGCAAAAACCACAGGAACACCTATCTTTCTCCGAACACTACGAAAATAGGTGCCGATAAATGACAGAACGTGGAATGTCACGTCATGTTTTGTTTCGACCAATGGTGAAGCGTTTTGCAAAGTTGAATTTCGCGCCCTTATTTTGCATATTTTAATTAATATTTTTTGCAATTAAACACGAACTAAATAAGAAAATAATTGTTTAGGCATAATATCTGGACAATAAAGATTCAAGGGAAAATTAATCAAGTAAATTTAAACAACATGCATATTCCCTATTACACATATTACAAATGTACCATAATAATCATCTAGGTTGGTATGTATACTCTGACCTCACATTGCTACCCTTAAAGTACTTAAGGCTTAAGCATCTTCGCGTGGAAGCAGAAGTCGTTAAAGCTTCTGCTTCCACTTACGATAGTTAGTAGACGAGTTTTGCCTATAGTTCGATGATGCAGATAATAATCATATGTAGATGTATTATAGCGAGTTTTTGATGGGATATTGAAAGAATATAGTACTTGTATAAAGAGAAAAAAAACAGTTTCAAATTTTTTTTTATTGATAAAAGTAAGGTTTTTTTAAAATAGAGTAATGGAATAGGCGTTTGTCTTGCAACTCACTTGGTGGAAAGTGATTATGAAGACAAAAATTGTACACACCTATCTAAGGGAGCCTTTTCATTATACTCTCAAACGTTTAGTCCTAGTTAACAAAAAAAGGGGACAGACGAGAAAAAACTGGTGACCGGTTTTGTCTTTAATTATTGAATTAATTATATATCTGCGAGTACGACAATTTAGCGATAATAATACAGTCAATTGATTTTATTGTACGTTTTGAGCGACAGTTACGTTTTGAGTCCTGACGCCATCGGAGTTTGGAAGTCATCGAGTAGTTTGGACCCTCCAAACGGGACCGCGGCTACACTCGCTAAAATAAAGTGAAAAATAAAAATGATTTTGAGAAGTGTAGTTGTTGGAAGTGGTTTGAAATCTACACTATGATCTACGCTAACTTATCGCATTCTCCGTTGTATAGATTAGAAAATTCAATTTAGATGTGCAGTGGGCAGTGTCCAAAGTTTGTTTGGAAAAAGCACCAAAAAGCACGACATTACGATTCCTCCTGTTACTGATACCACTTGCGATGTTAATTCAATCAGTCTAGTAAATTTTTAATTACAGCTTGACCTTTATGCTATATACAGTTCCGTACACAACAGAGGTCATCGTTAATTGGTTATTTGATATAGTTTCCAACAGGGCAAACTCTCGTTTACTAAAGTTGTAATCAAAACTATTAATAAAGACGTTGAACGCTGCAATCCAATCAACTGTTGACGAGTACTGGGGACTATGCAGAAGGCTGGAATAGCATTCAAATCAACCCTATTTTGATGCAGAGGTGAGGCAATATAATCATAATATCCACTTGATAAAGTTTGCAATTTATTGACACTAAATATTTAATAGCCATCGATAAGATTGTTACATTGTGGTCTTATAGTGTAAGAAGAGGATAGCGGTAACTAGGTATAGCTCTCTTGCTCTATGAGAGAACAAAGACATATAAGGACTTGATCAAACTTGCGATTTTTGTTAAGATGTGAAGGCTTAGTCAAAGTTTTTACACATCACTCCGAGTCCGAGTGATGTGTAAAAACTTTTAGCGCATGTATGAAATATATCTCAAATGCCTCAATGTAAACATTTTAATCTTTAAAATCATCTCAATCTCCATTATCCATTCAAAATATTCAGGCTGCCATAAATGCAAAGGTGTATGAGTTGGTTTGACCTTTTTTCACTCAGCAATAGAGCACCAGATCATTGATATCGTTCTAAAATCGTTTGTTAAAGTTAGACAATCGATAAGTGAGATTAAAAAATATTTCAATTTTACATTTTATTTCCACTTGTAAATTGATGAAAACATTAGATTGGCATGTTGCTCATTCGTAATGACGTCAAGTAGGCAATAAATGTGTCAACTATTGCAATTTTGTCTTGTGTGTGTGCATGAAGCATAACATTCAATTTTTAAATATCTGAACTTTTTCTTCAGTGGGAGAGCCATGCTTCGGCACGTATGGGCCGGCTTGACTCGATACCACGGCCTCGCAGAAAACTGGCAGTGACAATGCTTGCCGGGTGAGTGAGGTTACCGGAGGCCCTAACCCTTCCCTCTCCCCTATTCCCAATCTCCGCCCCCTCCCCCTCTTTCCCTACTCCCACCTTAAAAGGCGGCCACGTACTTGTGACTCTTGAGTTACAGGTGCCCATAGGCGGTGGTAGTCATTTACCATCAGGTGACCCGTCTGCTCGTTTGCCCCCTTATAACATAAAAAAAAAACTGAAACTTACCGATTGCCGACTGCCTGAACTTTGAATCTCTCACTATTCTAGTTTTTAATCAATACATTCAAAGAGTAAAATACCTTAATGATTTCGGTGCAAAAGTATACTCTTTTCTTTTGTAGTTTCATTGTAAGTACCTAACTGACTGCAATAATAAAATTTGTTAATGAAGGTCAGAATTTATATGATAATAATATGCTTGCCGACAAATCTTTAGTGTGACCACGGCCTATAACTTGCAGGCTGCAGTTTCAGTCATTCATCTTGTAGGTACCGTTAGTATGCGTTAGGATTACAACACATTGTGAACGAATCGGTACGCGCAGTGTCCGCACTTCCGCAGTACGATCATGATAATTGACTTGTATCTTTCCATTTTTTTTTTATTGTGTTTGATAATTAAAAGGCTTCTAAGCTTTTAACTCTATTGGAAAATTAATAAAGAATAATTTAGCTTGATAGTTTTTTATAACTATTGTTACAAACCAGTTCGAGTTCAGGTATTTTTGGCTTTCACTCCCCAATCCATCCGTAATATCTACCTTCCCCTTCCAATTTACATGCTCCCAATGTTCCTATATATATATCCCAAAGTAACCAGTTGACGGCAATAAGCTTGCAATTACGTGTCTGGGATCAAATTATACCTAGTTGGCAAAATGCGGGCAAAGTGCGGCAAAAACCATGGTCGAAATTCGACTACCACGCGATCTCTAGTATCACTACTTATTATAAAACAAAGTACCCCGCCGCGTCGGTCTGTCTGTTCGCGATAAACTGGAAAACTACTGAACGGATTTTCATGCGGTTTTCACTAATAGACAGAGTGCTTCATGAGGAAGGTTTAGGTGTATAATTTTTACCCGGGGCGGGTTGCTAGTTAAGAACTAATCAAAGAGGTCACCTATTAAGTCAAATGACTTTTCTCAATTAAAGCCATTTTCTTAATTAAATTTTGAAATTTGTTATTGGTAGCATAAGCATTAGCTTACTCTTCTCTGGCTTTAGCATCTGGAGCATTTTCGAATCATGTCAATAGTCTTAAAAAAAAACAATAACTAATTCCCACAAGGGCTGTTCCTGGCCGGGGATCATATATTTCATGTTTTTGTACTACATAAAGCTGAAAAGACTAGAAAAGAGATCTGACTAGCATGCTGTTCCTCCCATCCTGAAGTGACAACAGTACTTTACCGTAGCGTACTTTACTTTACCTTTGACTTCTAAAGAAACAGCTTTTACTCCGCAGCAAAATACTCCTTAGTTGTAATCTTAAGTGTTCAGTTGTATAAAATAAATATTTATAATAAGTATAACCGTAATTGTATTCGAAGAATGAAGTCTAACAGCTTGTCAGCTCTTGCCGGAATATGTACACGCAGACCGCTACATCTTGCACAACATGGCTTCAAACAACCCACAATATGGTTATACATTCCACCATCACAGTCGTCTTTCCATAACACTCGTATAATTATCATATTCATCATATACACCAGCTATACAAATCTTCCGTGGACTGGATACGCGGCGCGACTTCCGCGATCTCTTACGTTACTTTTTTAGCTGCATTTTGTGCTCATACGATTGCATCAACACCGCGTGGTATGGAAGCCGACAGGAATACGGCACACTTATTCTGGAAAAGAGAAATCATTAGAAATTTTCTTCATGTTATAAGTTATATATCCCAATATAACGGTTTCTTTCTTTTCATTTCACAATGCTTACAAACTTTTGAGATCCTTCGAAATACGTCTTGTTGACTAAAGTTTGCCGTGTTAGAGACCTAGTCGGTAGTTTTGGACACAAAGATCCTGTGACTCTGCGAACTGTTTTTAGTAGAACCGGCCTACCTGCACCATAATTAATGTAATCTACTTTCCCAGTGAAACACAGCTTACTTTGGAAAAATATTTGCCAGCCAATTTGTCTCACAATTCTGTTCTAAGCTGTCTTTAGCACTACGAAGAATTGCAAAAAAGAAGAGCAAACTGCGTGGTATGTATTATATATATATATATATATATAAATGTACATTTTACACATTAATAAATTTTGCAGACACATACGAGGTATTTGTTAGCTTGTTCAAATATATACAATATAGTTCAATTCTTGCAGCATTTCCTAAAGATAGCTAGGCACACTAACAGATGACAATTTCTGTCAACAACTAACAATTTAACAACGTTAACATGACACTAAAGTCTACATAAAACTTAATGACTTCCTTCTCAGAATTATAAGTGTATTATCAGTGATTTACCTTGCGCCGTAAATACATATACAAAAAGTTAGTTGCACTCACACACGCCTTCCCCAAGTTTTTCAAACAAGCACAATAGGGCTATGCATGCTCAGTGTTTACAAGCCTTGACAAATAAGTTGTCATAATTAGCTTGAGAATCAAGATTCTGGATATAAACGAGGCAGTAATTACCTCGCATTACCCCATTTGAATAAGCAGTGACACAAGATGGACATGTCCCCAGCGTCGATAAGTAATTGTCCACTAAACAGGCAGCGACTGGTCAGTTTTTGTCCACGTTCCGATGCACCCTTAAATGTATAGCGGTATATACAGTGTAATACACAGTGTCAGAGATAATATCATATTCATTTTTTTTATTGTTCAATACAGATTACGTTACGCAAGAGGGAAGGACTTTAAGGTAAATAAGTGGTAGGCATCGCGTGCATTCTTCGGCAACCTTATGTTTTGATTTCTTCGACTCTTTCGTTGGATGTTACGTGGTCGTGTACTTTGACAATGTAAAGATTTTTATTATGGAACGAGGTTAAGAAATTCTTAAACATTGCGCAAGTCTACTTACTTCATTAGTATACATTTATATTTACTAATTTTATTACATAAATCGATATAGATAGTTGCTTCAAGTTTATGGTATTCAATCTGCGAACATGTAATGGTGTGGTGTACGGTCTATTTTGTCGATTTAAAATACCGTGGTGATCAGAACAGTTCAGTTCTCGTCATAAATCTGCGCTGTACCTTAGTGGCCCAACGGTGGCGGTAAGTTATTTTTGTCATTCAATGAATATGAAACGGCGAATCTGATACTGTTTTTCTAATCAACATCAGGCTATCAGTATTGCGTTGCCTATCTACAGGTAGGTAACTCCCTAGAGATTACATCATGGGGTACCCGCCATGATGTAATCTCTAAAGAAATATACTGCAAGAAGGTGATTTTGATACCTGATATGAAAAAGTAAATGTGTAGATCTAGAATGATGGTATTCGTTATTGTGCACGGCGTTATCTTTCTATCGCTACATCCGATGTGAATCCACTTATATTCGTTTACTTTTTTACATCGCCATCATCATTTCAGCCATAGGACGTACTCTGCTGGTCATAAGCCTCTCTCAATGACTTCCAAGAAGATCAAATGGAACCGGCTTGAATCCAACGACGATCCGTGATCGTTACGTCGATTCAGATCACCTGTCCATCTTCTTGGTGGACGTCCGTGGTCTCCCTTCGAGAACTTTTCAACCCACTGACATAGTCCAAAGGATCAGAAAGTTGAAGTGGCAGTAGGCAGGACAAATAGCATCAAAAATAGATTGTTTACATATGAACATGTAAATGATTTGTTACTAATAAACAAAAATATGATACACGTAGTGGCAATTATTAGTCTGTTTATTCTAAAATCTGACACTACTCTTTACAAAACAATCCATACAGAGATAATAGCAGCGATTAGTCGGCATTGGGCCGCGACTTTTTGTCCGACTACCCACTGCCAACATGTTCTTCGCCAGTTATGTTATTACACTTGCTAAACTTGTCTTTTTTCTCATACCAAATGGTGTAAGCAGCAGCTTGCCTTGTGAAGTGTACTATCTAAGTGGAATGTCGTAAGTTATGGTGGATCAATTGGCAGTTAAATAGGAGGCATGCTTATAGGAAGACAGATCAAATTGTATCACTTTATTAGTATCACAATCTTGATATAGGCTTAGAATGTTGCCAGGATTATAAACAGTGTGTATTGATTTTATTTTCATATTTGAATTTGTAAACCTTTTGTTATTGTGTGGGTATGTATGATATATGATATATGACGTTAAAGTTATTTGTTAGTGATAACGGTTTGTAAATTTTCTTTTTTTGCAGTTGTACAAAAACTTGGCTTGGAAAACGTAAGCACCGTTCAAAAGAACAGTTTATACAATAAATATACTTTAGATATAAATGCCTATCAAATGCTTCTAAATGTTTTTGTTATGAGATAGGTCGTGGACTTTTGACCTTTTCTGATATGTCTATTTGTTATTCATAACTTGAAAGTGTTAATCTTGCCATGGATACGGACTTTTTATTAAAACAAGAAACGAACATTACCATGATTTATTGTATTTACCTAATAATGATGATTTAGTGTTACAAAGAAAGTAGGTACTACTATCTAAAGTGATAAAACAGTTGAAGGAAAATACCCTCGCGAGCAATAAAAAAATGTCTTTCTCTATAACTAGTACTAATCTTTTTCGTGGTGCTGTTAATCTGCTGTAATTATACAGAAACATATAATAAGATAGCTATATAAATAGATCTACTAATATTACAAACTAAAATTTGTAAGTTTGTATGTAGAGGGTAATCCCTGAAACTACTAATCTAATTCTGATATAGATTCTGATAGAATAAATAAGAACCTATGAGTACATTACCACCGATAGCTATAGGCTAATATTTATTGCCCTACGTGTAAATGGCACCCGTTCGTAGCCGGTATAGGTCTCTAGTAAGCTAAAAACTAGTTTAAAAAGCCAAGTCTTTCTTAATTTTTGTTTTTGATATAACTCGGATAATTCTTTTACCTTTTAGGAACTTAAAACAATATACATAACGATCCAAAACCAAATATACAAACAAACACACACTATACAAACTATTATGTGGTATTTAATCCAGAAATGATAACCTGGCCACATGTGGAACAGCTAAACACATTTACAAGCTAATCCGAAACGCAATAAGCCTCGAAAATACCCTCGAGGTACGCAAACAGATTTTGCAGAGTACGTTTGTGTACAACCAAGTAATACTGAGTTGGAGCAAATGTTTCAGTGAGTTTCAGTGCTGATGCAGCTTGTACAGGCAGAAACTTTTTGTTTCAAAGTGGACTTCTGCTGTGATCACGTCTTGTGAAAGGTTTGACAACCTTCTTCACAGAAACCGGCCCGCGAGTTGAACTCCGTTGAGCGCCGAGAGGGTTCCGTACGAATAATATGTATCTGTTTTTTCTTTAATTATTACAAAAAAACAAACATAACATTGTAATTGAAGAGCATGTTCCCCTTACATTCCAGCTGCAAATGTTAGTTTGTTTACGTACAATACTGAGAGATTTATCATGTTATTTTACGACCATAAGCTATTATTATAACTATATTCTGCTTTTTTTTTCAAATTTTAGGCATAGTATTTTCAAAGACAATATATGGGGAGGGGGTTTATTAAATAAACTATTAATAATAAAATTATAAAATTTATATTTGAGACCCTCGCAACAAGCCCTTTCATTGAGAGCCGGGTTGTCTTAACCCCCGGCTGGATATACCCGGCATTGGGTTAAGTCTATCCTGTACTAGCCGGAACATCTATACAACCTTTAGCCACAATACCTATATTAATAGGTACTTTTTCAAACAAAACTCGAGTTCGATGACAGTTCACCAAGCTATGTTTTTCTTCTGCAAAATCGATTTTTTGTAACCTGTGGTTTAGATTGCGGTAGGAACATAACTATTGGCGCCTGTACATTTTACCGCCAATAAACATTTATTTTAAGGTGTGATTTCTAAGGCACCTGTCATCGGTAAAGGCTATGTCTTGGCAAGTATAATAAAATATATAAATAAATGTCGAGGTAAAGATAAAAAACTACTGTTGGTAGTATTTTTTTTTTCCTCTGATTGTCTACTGACTCCTCCTTATCTGTCACTGTCTTCCTTTTTTGTTATGACTTGGCTTCGCCTGACATTGGCATCATTTGCCATAAAGAAAAATAGAATAGACTTGGCTTCTCACGATTTGTGCTTTTGCCATCACTGTCTTCCTTTTCCTGGTTGGTAGCGAGACGATCATTGTATTATTAGTATAAAAATTTTAGATACACTTTTTTTCTCTGCTTTACTGTTGTTAATTATTTGAACAATCTACTACAAAATTTTGAGCTCTAGACGATTTGTAGTTTATATTCTTACCCAGTTTAAATTCTAACCCCAAACGATATAACGGGAACATCCCCTTCAAAAAATATAAAGGTTAATGTACCCAAATAATACTCTGCTTGATATTATTCTTTATACTTATCTACAACATCATATAACTTACAATCCCATAACAATACAATGCAGTACTCAAAAGTAGTTTAATAACAAAGCGAAAAGCTGCAACATATGATTACGAACGCAAATGCTATGTGATGTGTTGGGAACAATGAATGCTTCGTAGCGTGAACAACTACCTATTATATGCCTCACATCATCATATAAATATGTGTTATAAAAGGTAGGTGAGTGAGATACGTAAATGTTAGTATGTGAATTCCACATATCGCGATGCAGTATCGGTGGTTATAAAGTAATTCGACTTGTCTTCGTTAGATGGCACTGCTTCTGCACGTCGTATACTAGCTGTTAACGGAAACCGATTTTCTGCGCAATTTCCTTTTAATTTTCATTCCGTAAGAACCTCCCACAAAGTATTAGAAAACATAAAAAAAGCTGAATGAAATCGGTTAAAGTCGTTCTCAAGTTATGGCGTGACCAAGGGAAATAGGAATTCATTTTTAACCGACAAAATAACGGATAAGGTTCTCAAGTCGACCCGTATTTTTTTATGTATGACCACGCATACATTTTTACAGGTTAGTCCGATGTCGATAATTCTCTATACTTCAAAGTTGGTCCCATTTAGATTTCAAATAAAAATTTCAATTTTATTGGTGGAAAAACAGAGGACGAATGATGTTCACCCATTGACTTTTCATCTGTGAACCGATTTTATTGAAACTTAGCACACATATTATGTAGTTCTAGTGGTATTACAACATGACGGAGACCTTATAGAGAGATTTAGGCTTATTGCGTTTCGGATTAGCTTGGAAAGGTATATATGTTCTGCTGTACCACCTGTGGACAGGTTACCATTTCTGGTTTAAATACAACATACGAGTAACACTGTTTATACCGCGTTCCAATAAACAAGAAACGATTCGTTTACCATACGAACGGTAAAATCTCTTTCAATTTTCAACGAAAATTTAACCGTCCGTAAGCAAAACGAATCGTTTTTTGTTTATTGAACCGCGGCATTAGTGTGTACTTATTTTGGTTCATATTGGATATGTTGTAAAAGAATCTTATTAAGATAGAAGGAGCAAGGCACTGTTCGAAGCCGTCGAAGGTTTTAATCACATAACTGAGAATAATATACATTTTTTTCACTTTTGTAACTTACATCCATCCATATATTTGGAAGCGGCGGTAGCGTAATGGCTAAGGCGTCGGACTTGCGATCAAGTGGTTGCGGGTTCGAACCCCACCCAGTGCAATACCGACGTGAACCCACTCCTAACACGAGCATTTTAGCTTAGCTGGAGGGGTTAACAAGAATACTAGTAATGTGTGACCCACGTTGCTAGCATTCTTTTTTATACAAAAAAAAAAAAAACGTAGCTGCGTAGGTAGGTATTTTACGCTTTTGTTTCCACGAAGAGCGTTAAATCGCGATTAAGTCCTGATTAACACAGCTAACAGTAAAAGTGTTTTCATCTTTTGGAACGAAGTACCTTTTCGCAAGTTACGCTTCAGACGCTCGGCGATGGTGGCTAGGCGGAAAAAAAGTGTTAGTGCAACGAAAAATGCTGACCGCGAGTTGATTTTTTATTCAATTTCTAATGTAATTTGATATTGGTTGTATACTAATTATCCATTTATTAGTTCGAGCAACTTTCACAAATGGTGCAATTTTAATTTCGAGGTTTTACAATATTTACTTACCTCACGCGTTTTCTTCATTTTAGTAATTCATTTTGCAATGTAATTATGTAATGTAATTTTTTTAATTTACGGTACATAAAAAAGCATAAGATTTTGAAAGTAAGTAAGATTTTTAAGTTTAACATCAAGTGTATTGTTGCAATCTTTTTAATGGAAGTCCAAATGTTTAGCCATAAGCTTTGACCCATGTAAATAGTATTAATAATAATAATAATAATAACTCCACACATCTCACACACGCACGGCCGTCTGATCCCAAACTAGGCAGAGCCTGTACTATGGTAACCAGACTGCTGATAAACATATTTATATATTTCTAAATACATACATATTATAGATAAATTACACCCAGACACAACAAATTATCGTGCTCATCACACAATTATTTGTCATGGGTGGGAATCGAACCCACGACCTCTGGCTTAGCAGTCAGGGTCACTAACCACTAGACCAACAGGCCAGTCGAATATGTATTTTATTTTATTACATTTCACATCTGCCCGTCTCTAGTAACATATTTAGAAATATCATCATTGAGAGATCTTCATATTAGATGTGTGGAGGAACGAGTAGATAGATAAATAACACTTTATTTGTACATTAGCATTACAGTGGAAGATACATTTACATAATTTCATTAAACAGATAAAAGGAAAAAGGGCAGCCCTATTGCTAGATGCAATCTCTTCCAGGCAACTTTAGGATGGATCAATATGATTCGGAGAGACAATGATAGTTGGTGTTATATTTAAATTATAATGATTTGTGATTTCTAATAAATATGAAAACAATTATATACAGATATTCTATATTAACCTATTTTACCTACTATAAATACCAATAGATACTTATCAATAAACATACATAAATCTAACTGTAATAAATCCAAAGACAAACATAATTATATTCAATTATACAATACAACAACAATAAAAGGTACAATATACCTTAGTACAATATACCTTAGTATAATATATAATAGTAACTACATACATATACATTAATAAAACCTAACACGAACCTAAAATGTAGTGTTCATGAACCATTTTTTAAAATGGTAATTGATTGCGCTTGCCTAATATTGGTTGATAACGCATTCCACAAGCGTACAGCTTGAACAGTGAAATGTCCCTTCAACACAAAGGGAGGTTCCTCCGACCAGGCGAGGTGATCAGGCTCGGTGGGGCCACGACCCAACAGGTGATGTTCGGAAGTTGTATATATATATACGAATCGGCGCGAAAAGCGATATGCATAACACGATGCAGGATTAGTAGACTACGTAGTTCAGCTCGTCTTCGCTAGATGATGTTGAAGTATGTTTATATTGTTAATGCTGTGTGTAGAAGTCGCCATAGATGTGTAAATAGGGGCTTAATCGCGGTAATAATTAGAAGGTACAAAACATTTTCTGGTTATCCGACGTATCGATCTATATTCGATAGCCTAAAATATTCCTCAATGAATATCCAATAAGACATTCACATCTGACGGATGTTTCAACAAACAATCAAACAACTTTAGCTGTATAATATTAGTATACGAGTATATATTCATACCGAGAAAGACCTCAATTAATGGCCATACGGTCCTTTACACAATCTGTAGCCCTGCACTTTTAATATTAATTATGGCAATACAAGCATAAAAGGTTCCGGGGGCACTAAAACCGGAAGAAAGTAATTAGTGAAGGTGGGTGTAACAAGATCACGGCGTCGTGTATGGTTTACTATAATGTATTTAGTTAGCAATAATGGTCTAGCGAACTTTGTTAGGGCGACAGGATTGTAGTGTTGCCAGATATGTTTTTGTAAATATAGCAAATTAAGGAAATAAAATACCTGGGACTAAGACAAAATAGTTGGGACGTACAAAAAATGAGTTTGAGAGTGAGATTTGAATTCGAATTGAAGCCGAGAGTTTACTATATTCATCCTACAAAAAAACCGTGGTAGGTTAGACAGCTCACACCATTACTTAGTGCTTCTGGTACAGGTGATTATGGATACCATTGCTCCATGAGAGGGAAGATAGAAGATATCATTGGTGATGTTAATGTTTATAGACACCGAAAATCACTTACCTCGGCTCTTTTTAGCCTAGTTAATGGCACTCCACTAATTTCCTTCATAGATCTTTTACAGTCCATACAACTCGCCTGTTTAAAGCATTGCTTGAATGTGTTAGACGTGCTCAATCGCTAGCCAATTTAAAAAAAAAGTACTACTTAAGTACTTATAATTCTCTACAATACTGGCTATTTGTAATATACGAGTATGTATATTTGTCGACGAGTACGACAATTTTACTTAAAAGCTAGCAACACACTTGTAACTCTTGAGTAGCAGGTGTCCATGGGCAGCGGTAGTCACTTACCGTCAGGTAAAAAAACCAAGGCCGCCAACCGGGCACTTTGGGAATTAAAGATTGAAGAATTGGGAGGATCTTAAAAGGGAAAGATAAGAAGAGAAGGCAAATGAAAGAATAGGATATTGCTTATATGCAGTTCAGGGTCGCACACCTGTATTTGCTCGAAAGTCCTAGCCCTCTGACAAGATCTATTCACTCTGCCTGCTAGTTCTGCCGATGGTGGCGTATGTGTCGGGTCGTTCGGCTCCCTTCAATATGGTTGATCTGTACGATGGCTGGCGTGTGCGTCATGCTCGTGAACGGGTGCCGTTGGTCGGGGCTGGTCATCTCTGGACTGCTATCACTTATATATGTATAGTAGTAATTAGCGCGTCTATATATATTTTAGAGTAATACTTTACATTGTCCTCACAGTGCTGGTTGCGAATGGGGGAACGCTGCGAGTGTGGTTTCACGAGTGGCGATCTTCTGTGACCGATAGGCATACGGGTAACTAGCCTTAATTAGTACGGGCGCCATGGCGTTGGAGGTAAGACCTGCCGTATAAAGGTCTCTGCGTCTCGGGACCTTGGTTTGAGGAACTTGATGCAGGTATACTGACCCTGCTCATATAACGTTTGCGTTGGGTGGGGTGGGGGCAGTATAAACAAATACGTAGTCGTGAGAGAGTACTCTGTCCTCACACTTCATTTACGCTTATAATCAATGTAACCAAAAACTTGTAAAAAAAAATTTGAAAACGAGTGTCCTTGGAGTTTCTTGCCTGTTCTTCTCGATGGGATCTACGTATTGGAACAGGCAACTAGCTTCACGACTGACTTAGTCTGACTGACTCCTACTCCTGAAAATTCAAAAATACCTATTATTGGTTTAATTGAAATAAATAGTTTTGATTTGATTTGATCTGTTCTATAACAAAAAGGTTATGTTCTAAATACGTTTTTACTTCAGGGATAATGTCTAGATATAGATGTATTTAAGATGCCTGTACACCCCGTTGAGGTGGTCGATATGAATCACTCAGTCACCGAACACGCAGGACAACCGGTCGCCTTGTGCGCTTTATCTGCTCTGATTGGCCATAAAACCCGTCACGAGGATCTGTTTGATAATTTATTGGAACAACACAGAGACAGACGTATTGATATCCGCTAATAATGTCAATGGGCCCATTTTCGTAATTGTTTTTGTGCACTATAAGAGAGTTATCAAAGTCGTAAAGATTAATTGTGCTTCGTATAACCTTTGATCGTGAAATATTGTAGGTTAAAGTTAGTGTTTAGTGTTCCACGTAATATGTGCCATTTATAAGTAACCAGCTTTTCATTCAGTTACACTCGCGTAAAAATATTTGCCTTTCCCTCGGAAACTGTACTTTTTCGGGGGGGAGGATACCGTAATGTCCTTTTCTTTACCCTTGGCAATATGTATGAGAAATGTCATGATGGTTGGTTGAGTAGTTAAGGAGTAAATATGTCGCAGCCAACTAGCTTAATTAGCCCTTCAATCAACAGCCTAGCCTCATTACTATACGGCGCCGTTCAACTAGCGACCTAAATGATATTCAGCCGTAGCAACTATTAGTACTATTACACTATGTTATGAACTGGCGGGCTGATGCTTAGGCCATTCATACAATAGGGTGACCATGTGTCAAAAACTAAAAGAAGATGAAATATCTGACATTAGAAAACAAAGTTCTAAAGCATATTGTTTATTCGTCTAAGAGAATATTAAGTTGGAGACGATTTAACATTAGTAGTGTAGATCAATTGACCAGAAATGGTTTAGGTTAGGTTAGAACTGTGACTTACTCTAGCAGAAGCAGGCCTGAGACGGTGGCGCGTCGTGTTCCGTGCGCGCCTCTTTAAACCGGAAGGGGGCAAGGCCCTCCGCATGCAAGGGCGTGGCTGCCTTTTGTTTAAGAGGTGGCCAAGGTCTGCCGGGGTTCTCGGGGACTTCCTTCCTAGGGTATACCCGAGTCCCTGGCAATAGACTCATTTATGACGGAACACCGTGTGGTTTTAGTCGGGTCGATTCCGACATACCACTTCACTGGCAGCCCCGGTGAAGTGATGACCCGAGGGGGTTTTGAACGGCTAATTGAGATGGTTGGCTGCGACAAATACATAACAAACAAACAATCTCACATTCGCATATCCACATTAGAAATCGAGACTTCATCGCAGTAAATTATGGCTATTATTATTATTATTGACATTGTTCATTTTTTTCTTATATGGATATCAATTTATATGTTACATTTTGAATTGTACATGTGAGAACTGTGTAGTAAGTTATTTTCTATATTGCCTGGCAGTTCTGAGTATGTCATGCTCGCCTAGAAGTACTGCCAATTGTTGCGTATGTGTCGGGTCGTTCGGCTTCCTTTAATATGGTTGAGGTGGACAATGTCTGGCGTGTGTGTCATGCCCGTGAACGAGTGCTTTACTCGGTAGCTTTTTGTAAAACCGTAACTTTTCTTTATTTTTTTTATTTTGTTAAAATTGCATTTTATAGGAAATACCAATATGCAGTTGAACATAAAATGCAAACCTGAAGGTATCCTTACTATTTACAAAATTTCATCAAAATTGTAAAAGCCGTTTCCGAGATACCGGAAATATAAATACATACATACATAAATAAATACATACATACAAGAATTTCTCGTTTAAAGTAATAAGATATAGTAGTAATTTTCGCGATCGTTTATATTTTAGAACAATACGTTACACTGTGTACTGTCCTCACATTTCATTTGCGCTTATAAGCAATGTAACTTGAGACTTGTAAAAAACATGTTGAAAAGAGTGTCCTTGGAGTTCCTCGCCAGTTCTTCTAAACAGGATCTATGTATTGGAACAGGCAACTAGCTCCACCATTGCCTTACTACTTACTACTCCTGAAAATTCAAAAATACCTATAATTGTTCCATCGTCCACGTCCATCACTTGCTCATTTGCGGCCGAAATTATTATTAAAAAGATGCCTTGTGAGGGGAAACACGTGTCGAAGTATCACTTATTATCAACTGTCACTAGTCTATTGTTGTATGTTTTGATTACGTTACTTGCATAAAGCTTATTTGTATCCTTGACTTATATTTGTATAGTGCCTCTCAATCCAACTGATATCCTTTATTGTAAACACCGTGTGCTAACATCGGCTGCCTGATGGTAAGGGTTTTTTTCAATAAACATGCGGGTGGGTAATTCTAATCTATATCCTTAATCTAATGTTACTTAAAATATTCTCTCAAATAGGTACCTACTTATATATATAAAAAAAAACACTATAAAAGTGATGCCATGAAGGTCTGATAAAACCGCTGAAACTGCTCACAACCAGAAGAATATTACTATATGTACCTATAATGCTAAAGCTCTTCTTCATCATCATTTTCAGAATGATTTATCATCAGAACAATTCAATAATGCTTCGTTACGACCGTTAACTCCATACTCCCTTCTCTTTTGCAGTCAAAGCTTAAACCGAAGGTTTTCATTGCTGGACGAGGCACTATTTCATCAAAGTATGGCCAGCCATAGTAATCTGTGGTATGACCACGTTATAAAATACTAACACAACATATTTTTAGTTTTTGTGGGAATTTCTTGAATTATTAGTGTTGGTTGGTTGTTATGAACCTGAATGAGACTTTCGACTAGGCGTGGTGATCATGACAACGGTTGATGGTTCGACGTTGCGTACTAATCGGTGCGAGAACTATCATAGCGTGATGCAGAATCAGTAGTAACTACTTACTACATAGTTTGGCCGGTTTTTGGTGAATATAACGGGCGTATTGCCGGGTATATGAAAGAAAAAAAATTCATTTACAAATTAGAATAACAATGAAAACAGAAGTAAAAAAAAATTACAAATTAAAATGGAGAATACAACATAGCTTAACGAAAAACAAAATGGCAAGTTACATATGCAATTTCAAAGTTTTAAGTTATGTTGGCAAAAAATAAGTGTTACTGCTGCTATGTGCTGCGTGCGACTGATGTACCTACTCTAAGTGAGCTCACTCACATCAGAGTGGAAACTTGCGCGATCTAAATACAGTGAACAAAAAAGCTCAACCTATTGTTAATGAAAAAAGTTATTTTTCTTTCTTTGGTATATTCTCTTGGTGTCTATTGCTCCCCTTTTATGCCCTATAAAAATGTAAAAAGATTTTTAGACTCACGGTTTAGATACGTCAAGTGAAAGATAATTGATAAACATCGAATGCTCACACCGCTCCAAGAAACCTGTAAACTCCCGTAAAGTTTTAAATTTAAAGAAAATGGTGGACCCATAAAAATCCTTATAAACTAGTAAACTCGTAGAGAATGATTTGCATCTCTAACTCTAGGTTATAAATTATTTCCATTAAATTTTAAGGGTTAAAATTCACTCGATTCAGGATTTTTGTATTTAAAGATATTCTTTCTTGCAAGTATAATAGAAGAGGTACCATAACGCATAATAGTTTTTTTTGTCATTAAGTCAAAACAGACAATACAAAAAACAAAGCAAAATAAATTTGTTGTACACAAATACTCGTTTAATCATCCCTTAAACACAAACAGTGCCATAAAACACGCCACAACATAGTAAAAAAAACGGCGAAAAACAACAACCATTTCCAATTGAGCCGTGGGGAACCCTAAATGAACGAACGAGTGAACGACAGTACGAAAGCTCAGGGGGTTAAGTTATGAATTAGTCTCAGGTATGTACGATGGGTGCGTGCCATTCTTCCACAGACGAATAAAAGCGTCTGGGGATCACCCGTGTTCCTATTGTGAGGCCACATACCCCAAAACAGTATAAATTATTTCTAGAAAAGAAATGTTGAACAAATAATTAATATTTATGAACGTTGAATTATATACCTTTACCATAACCTCCTTTCAAAATGATTGCTATTTATTTAACCAAGTAAGTATTCATAACTATAGATCTAAGGCTTCAATCATGAAAATGAACACAGTTGTTCAACAAACAAAGAAAGACTCGTTGATGATGATATCGCTGCAACAATGAGCTGTAATTTATACCAATCTAATATCTAATCAAATCTTACAAGATATTAAAAATACAAAACTTTCACTGGAGTGTGATAGTCGCGTATTGCGCGCGGCCGCCGAACGCCAAAGCTGTGAAGCTCCGCCGCCCCGCCAGTCCGCCGCCGGCTTTCAACCGGTGCGCACGTGCCGCTGTACGCGCCCTTACACGGAAACTTTACGCGAGTGATTGTGACAGTGAGTGAACATGCCCGCCCGCGCCGTGGCCCTGCTAGCCACCGCGGCCCTCGCGATCGCTGCCACCCCGCCCGATACTTGCTACGAGGATGGCCGCCCGCGCCGCTGCATCCCCGACTTCGTTAACGCGGCATTCGGCGCCCCTGTCGCCGCATCCTCTATCTGCGGAAGACGAGGCCCCGAACGCCTCTGTGACCCACCCGGAGACCAACCAGCCGAGAATGCTTGCAGAGTTTGCGATGCTGCCAGATCCGATCGACGACACCCTCCGACCCATCTCACCGATTTGAACAACCCTCATGATGTTACCTGCTGGAGATCCGCACCGATCCCTCCAACTTCTTACGACTCCCCTCCTGACAATGTCTCTCTAACTCTATCCCTAGGAAAGAAGTATGAGTTGACTTACGTAAGCCTCCAATTTTGCCCGAAAGCGGCACGTCCCGATTCCGTTGCGATTTATAAGAGCGCTGATTATGGGGTGACTTGGCAACCCTTCCAGTTCTATTCCAGCCAATGCAGACGGGTTTACGGCAGACCTAATAAAGCAACAGTAACTGCTGCGAACGAGCAAGAGGCTAGATGCTCAGATAGTCATAGATTGACTGGCGAAAGCTCGGGAGGCGCACGACTGGCATTTAGCACTCTCGAAGGACGTCCAAGCGCTGCTAACTTCGATATATCTCCCGTTTTGCAAGACTGGGTTACTGCTACTGATGTGCGGGTGGTGTTCAATCGCCTACACATGGTAAATGAAGGTGATGAAGTTGATAATAAGAAGCAGGCGTCTCCGGGCAGTCAGCATTACGCGGTTTCGGACTTTGCCGTGGGCGGGCGCTGCAAGTGTAACGGTCATGCTTCGAGGTGCATTCCAATGAAGGGCAGCGAGGCGGGTAGTGGTAGTGTGCAGCAGCTGACCTGCGATTGTAAGCACAACACTGCAGGGAGGGACTGCGAGCGCTGCAAGCCGTTCCACTTCGACCGGCCCTGGGGACGAGCGACGGCTAGAGACGCCAACGAATGCAAAGGTAAGTACCTCGTTTTGTTTCATTCCCGTGTAACATATTTGAATACTAAACTGCGCTTACAATTTCTTAAGTTGTGGTACACTTTAATTAAATTCACAAATGTCTGTGTCAATTCTGATTGACACTTTGTGCTTTTACTCACAAAGTACCCATTTTTTCTTAAATCATCAGATCTATTTGTAACCGACGAAAAGGAGGAAGTTCTCAAGTCGACCCTTTTTTTTGTGTATGACCACGCATAACTTTTTACAGGGTAGTAGGGTAATTATTTTTTTGTTGTATTAATTTTTTTTTTAGTTTGTAGGATTTTTAGAATGTTTGTCTGTCTTTTCCGGTTTATCTCCGGCACGGGTCGACCGATTTCCACGGAACTTTCACTGGCAGACAGCTGGTGTTATAAAGAGTAACTTAGGCTACTTTTATTTGCGAAAAAGAATTAGGTTTTCGCGCAAAATATATGAATAGGTGTGTACACTCTAGCGAAGCTGCGCGGGGAACAGCTCGTAAGATAATATTATAATAAGTACGGTATTGTGAAGCATCTGAGATTCTGAATATTTTAATGAATAGAAATTAATGATTCATGAGATAATTCGAAACTAGATAACCCTTTTACTAAATCTGTAAATAGTTTTGTAAACTAATAATGTGCCTTGTTTTTAAAGGTGCGATAAGTGACAAAATGTTACTAATTAGCTTATTAACTTTTCGTTATTTTTAATATATAGATGACATTCACTATGACTTATGTCTTGGTTGTAAAATTTAATTCGCTATAGAGCTTTTGGTATTATTTTAGAGTTTAATATTCAAATTTCACTTGATTGGCTATCCTGCGACTTTTTTATACGTTTTCCGTAAACCAAGTGAACAATAACGTTAATTAATAATTAAATATTTAGAAAAACATACAACCCAATTGGGAAACTCGTCCTTCTTTTTGAAGTTGGTTAAAAATAGAAATAAATTGTCTTTTATTACATCTTCTTCCGCTTCGTTATAGATCTTGTGGTGGGTTTGGAATCAACATTAGATTCAGCTGTAAGCTAAGAAGAATCGTTGGGGTCAATTAAAATGATTTTATTGGAAAGGATTTTTCAATGTAATCAGTTAGTTGGTCAGATATGCTTAACCCAATGAATACTAAATCCGCAAAAAAATATATATTAAATATAAAATTGTTCGATAATCAGGGTAGTTCCTTATCATTGGGGTTTTAATGTTAATAAGACAAAACACCGAGTATACTAAATGTGGTTATGTTAGAGCTAAACTCGCTAACAGCCTACGATATCTCAAACGTCAAGTGTGTTTCGGCAGCTTGCCTGGGGCCTTCTAATACCCTAGAAGTCCAGATCACTGGTCACACATTTTTGAGGTGGTTCAACCCACTCTGAGAACCACACCCGAACGTGCACTGCACGCTGTTACTCGCTATTTTTATGACTGGCAAACTTTCATGCCTCAACTCTTGACCATAAAGAGCATCTATAATAATTATCTTTTAAAAAAAAATATCACCGACTTCAATGTGCTTTTTAGTGGAAAGTAGATGTATTTTATTTAAATATAATATGGGTAGGTATCATGAGGATGATGATGGGTAGGCCAACTAAACGCACTACTCCAATGAGACAGCGATGTTTCGGAGCAAACGAAAACATCATCCATGTATACAATTTTTTAGATATTTGTTGATTTTTAAGAAAACGCTCGACTGATTTCGTTAAAAATTAAATGGGACTACCTGGAAAGTATGCCCTTTGAAACAAAAAAAGAATTTTTAAAATTGGTTCAGGCGTCTTCGAGTAATCGGTGAACATACATAAAAAAAAGAACCACCTCTTTTTTGGAAGTCGGTTAAAACGAAAACGCATTCTTTGTACAGAAGGATCAGTTACTCTTAAAAGTTCTATTTCCCGTTGTCATTAAGTACCTATAAAGGGTTGAACAGCGCTTCGTGCGGGACTACTCCAAACCAATCCAGAAACCATTAAGTCGCATCAGCTGCTTCTGAACATTTGTCATAAGTATAATGCTCCGCTGTTAATGGAAGAAGCGTTCCCACATCTTGTGCATACGTTTTTGTTGATGGAGAAGGATACTGTTTCTGTTAAAAAAATTATCACCAGCCTCTCCTACCAACAGCCTAATGAACAGGACTTTAAGTTAACATTTTTTTTTAAATGTCTGGAAGAAATCGCCGTGAGCGGTAAGACCGCCGATTGATATGATATATCTCAATGATTGTATTGTATTTCGCTTAAAAGGGTACTGTGTACTCAAAAGACTAGGTGTACACAATGTTTTGTATAAAAACTATACTCGTCTATTCTGGCAAATAGAACATTAAAGAATTCTTGCACACTAAAAACTGTTTATAAAATTACGAGTATATTTAAAACGATTTGAAATTCTAAACTCTGCTCTCCATTCACAAACCAAAACGTTGAACTTCCTCGCTACTGTTAACCCTAACCAACTCACCAGCAGATATATTATTATAACCACTAGTTAAAGTAATTGATTTATGACACGACATCGCTGTCCGTTAATTATCATTTATGACTTATAAAGTTTTACGCTCCGGCCGTAGCACATCCATCATGCATTGATGAGTGAGGAAAGTGGAGTGGCGAGGTAAAAAAAATACGTTAAAAAAATATTTTTGTAAGTTAGTTTAGTAAAGGCGTTCTTGATCAGTTATTGCTATTACCAAAATAATAACAGCAATTAAAAAAAAAACAATAAATGTATTGTTTGATTAACGTGTGGTTCGTTAAGACGTGAGTAGCTGGATTGAATAGATTTTTCTCGGTTGTTCAGTCAGAAAAATATGGATGTCAAAAAATTGTTTAAAACCAAGGCGTGGTGTTTAAAATTCTTTTTTGTATATAGCTTAAAGCCGGTACAATAGAGTTAATGTTTTTAAACATCAGAAATATATATAAAATAATAGTAATGATTATTACATCTTACCTAGTAACTAGTGACAATTTTTATCCATTTTCTAGTTACTACTTGAAGCCGCCACTGCCAGCGTTACAGTTGTGAGGTTTCAAATTAAATAATTAAAAATACAACAACCCCAACACAGATAAACAATCAAAGCAAAAGATAAAACTGACAGTGCTAATAAAAATCTAGACCAAGTGTGGTTAGTTACGGAAACTCGCCACTCACGAAGTCCGACGTCTTTTGAACACCCGTGACCACGATCGGTGCAATTTGATCGAAACGTCGGATAAAAAATCAGTTCGTACCTCCTAAATATCATCGCAATTTAGTTGGGATTTATGTGCTAATCCAAACTTTAATCTACCTCTGTGCCAAATTTCATCCAGATCCGTTAAGCCGTTTTTGCTTGAAAGAGTAACAAACATTAATCCACCGTCAGAAACTTTCGCCTTCATATTATTTTTAAGATTGAATCTCATTGCCTACACGTCGAGAACGTGAAATAAACAAATAAGGGCAACAATACCCTAAAAATAATCAATTCTTTTTACTTAATGTAACTTATTAATAATGATTTGACATAACTGTCAATCATATTTTTTATCAGCCTACAAGCCTCGAAAAATAATCGACCGAAAGCATTCCAATGGGTTATTTACTTAAGATTTTGTCTCTACACAATTATCTCTAACTTCCATATCGTAGTCAGACCTAACAAACTCCCCGCGATAATAGGGCTGCGCCCACGCATCCCTGCTCTATGATTTGTTACCACAAACGCGTATTATCATAAATTTACAAACTATACATTAAAGATGTTTCAAGGACTCTTAATTTCTATAATTGTCTTCTTTCAAAATAATAGTACAGATTTTATGATGAGTTTTATGATTGTCGTAAACAAATTATGTTTTTCGTAATATTTATATTTATGGGTTGTGACATTTTCCTATCTTACACAAGTTGTATTTACATATTTTTGATGTAACAGCATTGAATATTTTTTTGTCACATTTGTAGAAAGACGTAAGTTTACCACTTTATTGCTATAATTGTAGCTCCCGGCCTAGGTGACCCCACAATACAGAAGACTGCGGTTAGGCAGTACGAAGTGGGGCGGGAGGGGGTCACTGTCGCCCTAGCGCAAGTAGGCCCTAGAAGGCGGCGCGAGCGTCTGAATAAATCCTAGGGGCAAGACCCGGCACGCCAAGTGGGGTCGCCTGTATTTCTACAGGCGGCCAAGTCTACCGAGGTTCACAGCGATTTCCTTTTGACCTGAGGCCCCGGCAATAAGACTTCGTGTCGGAACAGAGTGTTGTTTTAGTTGGTTCGAGTCCGTTACACCACATTACGGTTTAACCGGTGAAGTGATAATCCGAGTGAGGATTTCTATACGTCAAAAAAAAGAGGCTCAGGTTAGCTTCGCTCAGTGGTCTTGAGAGTTGATAGACCCCGGTATTCAGGTAGGCCGTATGCTTGATACCAATTAAGTTGTCGTGCATCTCCCTCGCATTCGAATGTCAACACTATACATTCTGTTTTCATTTGTCACTTTTGCGCGGGATTAATTTATTTCGTTTTCCGTTAGGCCTCAGTTATGTTCATAATTAACACTAAAGTTAGTTGACATGTCAGTAATACAATTAGGTATTTGATGAAAAGCTCTTAAAAGCTGTCATAATAATTAGTTAGTTTTGATATTAATTAAGTTTTATGTAAGGTCATTGACACTTGAAAATTGTTGCCTCACAGTTTTGTGTGTCTTTTAAAAAATGTGAATATACCTATTTTATTTTTATGCAAAAAAAGTGTTTCTCGCAATTATTGTTGTACCATAAAGAAGTAGTATACTAAAATTACATATTATCATAAAAAAATCTTCGTAATTTAATTTAATATCTACATAATTATCATCTAAACTACAATAATACCGATACACTGCTCTAACGATACACGAGCTTATCTAGAAACATTTTATCAAGAGAAACACAATGTTATCTCAACAAAACGAGTCTTTTCGCACCATAACTTTATCCCATAAATATCTTTTACACGCACCATTTTAGTTGAATACACTTCGATACAAAATAAATAAAAATGAAGCCATAAAAATGATTATTCGGTAATAAAACACATTCCGGAGTATTCGTAGCGGGTACCGTTTCAAAATCTCGATATTCCACTTTTGCGATGACCACAATATAATAAAATTTGGGAATATTGAAATTCTATATTATGGATATAATATGGCTGATAGATATAAAAATTACATATCCATCTTGCATAGACTGTCGTGTTGGTCTAGTGGTTAGTGATCCTGACTGCTGAGCCAGAGGTTCGATTCCCTCCCAGGGCAAATAATTGTGTGAGCATGATCATTAAAATTTGGTCTGTGTCTGTCATGTGTGAGATGCGTCAAGTTATTATTATTACAGTTATCGATTAATCAGTCTATCGCACTTCGCTATTAAACATACGCTTCTCTCAATTATTAATCGTTATGTACATTCAAAGAATACCATATTTACAAGTTTTTCTTTTTTATTGATAACATTAAATCTCGTAAATAGATACCAAATTGAACAAAACTTTCATCCCCATCTCCTGGATAATTGGCAATCCACCACTGTGCGGTTTTCCCGAAATTTTTTGCCTCGCACAACCAATCTTTGGAACAAATTGTAGCCTGCGGTATATCCGGATCGATACGACCTTCAAACCTTCAAGAAAAGAGCGTACTCCTATCTCAAAGGCCGGCAACGCACTTGTAACTCTTGAGTTGTCCATCCATCAGGTGACCCGTCTGCTCGTTTGCCCCCTATAATATATAAAAAAAAAAAACAAAAAAATCGTTTGACACGAAGAAAAAAATACAACTGTTCTGTCTTTACCTATTTATATACACTAGTGATCATCTTGTAGTCAAATTTTGACCAAAACTAAGTTTTAATCTGTTTGGTCTATTTCATTGGCCAGTATAACTTGAAATGTCATTGAATAGCTTTCTGTACACATGTTTCTGTACGACAGGTCAACATGTTTTGGAAAAATGTGCCTAGTAACTATAAAAATAGGAGAACACACACACTTATATAATGACTGGCCTGTTGGCCTAGTGGTTAGTAATCATGACTGCTACGCCATAGGTCGTAGGTTTGATTCCCACCCGAGCCTGGATGTTCTTTGTGTCCGTTGTTTGTATGTCTGTAAATTCCCCCGCGACACAGGAGTCATTCCTAATGCGGGAGTTGTCTTTAAAAAAAAAGAGAGAATTATTGTTTAAATAAAAAAGAAGACAACGAGAAATTCTTGCCATGTTCAATTTATTTATGCTGCTAAAAGCCGTCTGAAGTAATCGTCTAATTTCGGACTGCTGTGCGAAAGCCGAAAGACATCAAGTACTTCAATTCATTATGATGACCATACCCTATTACAAAAGAAAAACCAAATTAAGGTCATAGGGAACCTAAACTGTATTGGAACCTGCAACTTTGTTATTACATATGTTGAAGTAGTTACAGAGTTGCAATCAATTAGACATCATATCATTCATTTATTTATGATCAATCCACTTCAATTCTTAGTAAAGGAGACAAGACTCTACAAGAGTGGGCCCATTTTTTCTTGTTTTTTTTGTGTACTAATAGCAAACATTTTTTTACTAAGAAATTAGTAACGAGTCTGTCAAATATTATTCGATTATTTTGCGTGGAACAGCCCGCGCAAAGCCGTTAAAGTTATGAAAAAAACTTTGCTCATTAGTTACATGTTGATAATTCAGCAAAAATAACGAAATATCAGAAATATCAAATTATATGCAATTTAGTTTTTTTAATCGAATTCAAATTATTTTCATTCTATTTAACAAAAATATTCCGTTTTTCATTCAGAAAGTATTTGTTGTCTAACAACATTCAGAAAGTAACCTTTTTGTAGTCTATCAGAAAGAGAAGCTGCTCAAACTCAAATATGATGGGTCTTTGTCTTAAGTGAGCTTTAAGTGTTTTGGATTCTAATTATACAAAATTAAATAGTTTGTTTTGCAAACAATGATTTTGAATTGTAGCCATTTATGTCATAGCTCGTACAGAAGCAAACGACACAACGTAGGCAGGAATATCCGCCCAACACTTTTAATAATACCTATTTCAATAAAACGGTATCTTGTACTGCGACGGGGAATTTGATAAATAGATTCTATACAAACCAACCAACTTATGAAGAACTTTCAACGATGATATTTCTAGTTACTAGCAGATGTGAAATGTAATGAAATAAAATACATATTTGAGATATTGTGTAATAAAGTATATGTACATAATGTTATACGTACTTCTGCCTTAATTTTTGACGTTTCTGCACTTTTGCTATGGAAAAAAAAGCACTGAACTCTTGATCGTCACGCTTATAATACATATATATATCCACTAGATGGCGCTAATCTGATCATGTCATTGATTCAATTGTCAATCAATGATTTCTGTCAGCTCTTTATTAATTAATGTCACCAACCTGCTAATGTGACGTTTTAAGTTCGTCGTTTCGTTTAAGCTATCACTTATTGGCAGTGTGTCCCATGACTTCCTTTTTTTTTAAATTTAGGTTGTCCGCCGGCAAGAATCATTGTTATTTTTTTTTATTTCTCGGGAACAGCTTTCTGGGTGAGAGGTCCTTTTCTGTACTCCTGACAACGTGTAAGCAAAAGTTCAAAATGATCGCTTGAGCCGTTAAGGCGTGAAATCGTAACAAACAAACATTCGTATTTATGATATTAGTTTTTTTAAGAATGTAAGAATTTTATAGCGTGATATTTAACTAAATTTTAGTATTGGTAAAAAACTAAAGGTAATATGTTTTTAGCATCTTGATGTGATATTTCGGGTGCATATGTTTGGAGTAAGGTTCAGGTATCGATCAGTATCAAGAGAATTTATTTTTATTGTAAGTATTACTTGAGCGCTAAACGTGGTGTTTGTGTCTCCAGCCTAAGTTTATTGCTTGTCACCCTGTGCAGGGTTGTCAGGACATATCAAGTATTGATTTTTCACGTCAAAAATATTAAATATTTAAAATGATTAGAGTTATTTATTTATTTGAAACGTAGTTAGTTTTATTTTTACTGTTATTTTATTTCTTAAAATTATTCGCCTAGAACTTGACCATACTTAATTTCCAGAGTGGTGTCTGGAGGTGTTTGTAGACACACGCCTTTATCCCTGAAGGACTAGGCCCAGGAGTATTAAAGACCCACATTTTGCCAACTATAATTTGGTTTCCCTCAAGGCCTATTGCCGTCAACCGGGCACATTGGGAAGGAATGGGATATACGGGTGGGTTGGGGGCCCTGATATTATAGTCCGGCCCTGATATTATAATACGGCCCTGATATTATAGTATGGTCCTGATATTATAGTCCGTCCCTGATATTATTAAAAAAAAACACAAATACAGACTAACATGATTTTATAAGATTTTGTAATATTGAAAACTTAACAAATTTTTAGGTCAGTAGTCAGTTTAAAAAAATGTAGACATTCCTTTATCAATAGCAGAACCGTTCTCAATAGGTCAGCCACGCTATCACAAATTGTGTGAGTATTTTATGGGTTCCTTGCAAAAGGGACTGATAATGATTATCTAGGAATTCGCTTTAAATATAAAAAAATCTTAGTAGATTCTAGCATTCCCGAGATAGCAAAGGGACACATTATTGTATTTGGTTAATTTCGATGGCATTCTCATGTTGTGACGGTGACGGAGCTTGAAATGGTGGGAGAGCATGGGCACAGGTAACTGGATCACCATCGTTTATGTCGTATGCATATTAACACTGCAGGCAAGTAAGACTTACGCTTGTAAATAAAAAATTATTATAATAAAAAAAACACGTTTTTTCTGTATCGATATAATGTCCACTGGTTTATTATAATGGAAATATTTTTGAGTGGGGTGGCTTTTATTATGTTTATAATAACTCTACTTGTATAAATAGCTTACCAATGTACTATTTCTAACAATTGTGTCATTGTGTCATCGCGTTTTTTTTTAACTATTGTCTTGTATTGACATCGGTCTTTGATCCTTGTGCAAATATTGAAGTTAATCGGACGTCTTGTCTTGGCGAAAACTATGTGGTCAATATATATAGCTAATATAAACTTCATTCTACAATATTTTTTATGAATTATTGTACTGGTTTCCCAACGTAGTAGTATAATAAACTTGCATTTATTTACATTTCAATTGCCACTGATTAATTATTGAACAAAAATACGTAATATCTGAATTTATTTTAAAACTACTTTAAAGAAAAGCAACCCTACAATTTCTAGTGATTGATAATATCAGGTTATTTGTCCAGATATGTCTCTACAGCTTGTTTTATGGCCTGAGGAAGTGATAAAAACCGTGTATTTGATTACCAATGGCTTATTTCCTTTACGACACATCAAATGGATATTTATTCAGAACAATAGCATTCTTATGAAATAGGCCATGGCGGACGTATGTTTTGTATGTTAAAATTTTAGACGTTGTGGTCAACCGTCGCATATTTTTGTTTTTAGAACAGATTTAATTTTCTTCATAAAAATCAAGAGGTCATCAGACCGCAAGGGGTTATCTGGGCCTTACAAATATAATGGTGCGTGTTTTTAATAAATTTCAATTCTTTTTTTCATTATAAAATAAATAAAACTAGAGGTGTGGGTATGTTACTGGGTGTATTACTAGTATTCTTGTTAACCCCTCCAGCTAAGCTAAAAGCTTGTTTTAAGACTGGGTTCACGTCGGTAGTGCACGGTGGGGTTCGAACCCGCATGCAGTTCATCTGATATATTTTTAATTGACGAAAAAACGGAGGAGGTTCTCAAATCAACCGGTATATTTTTTTTTATTCTTTATGTATGACCAGGCATAACTTTTTACAGGGTAGTCCGATTTCGATCATTCTTTTTTTAGTGAATAGGGTAAACTTCGAAGGTTGTCCCATTTAAATGTAAACCCTAAGGGTGTAAAATAAGGGACGAATGATGAACGAATTGACTTAACAGCTGTGAACCGATTTTGTTAAATCTCTTAGCACACAATATGTAATGGTTCTAATGATATTACAACATGTTGTAGTGCAGTACGTTTGGCGCCGACTCGTAATCATTTAGGTATTTATGTTTGTGTGGGAGGTTAGTAATTTTAGCTTTTCGTTTCCTTTCTTGTTCGTCGGTTTAATTTTTTGTAATTTTTTTTTTGTAATTTTTTTAGTTGTTACAGTCATAGATTCACCTTATTATCTACTCCATTTTGGTCAATCTCCAAGAACACGTCTTATGTTTAAACTATCAGAGATGACTTACGTTTTTTCTGGAATAACATCAGATTCAATAAATGTAAACAGATTCTATTCTAATTGAGTTATTCAAATATTTATTTATTTAAAAAAAGTTTTTCATCAATGTCATTTAAAAAAGTGTTTTCACACTTTTTTCTTCAGAAAAGGAGCTTACGAGAGAATGAGAAATAAAAAGTAAAATCAACACAAATAATTTACCAATAAAAATAAACTTAATGTTAGAAAATTTATATAAAAGTTATTTGTCAAATTAACACAGATGTGTTAAATAATTAACATAAATTAATTAACCAACGAATGTTAATACGCAAATGCACAAAAATGGCGCCACGTTGACATTGACGCATTTTCTGAAGGCTTCGTACTGAAGGTACGCAGGCGCAAAGACAAAAAATGTCGGAAACACTGTACACTTGTATTCTATCGCAGGCTAAATCCTATTTATGAAGATGTTTGTTTCTTTTTAGTGTTACTTTTTCATTTCATCGAATTTTCAAATCACGATTGTAAAGAAGTTTCACTTCAAAAATTACAAAAATCAAAGGATATTTTGGCTTGGAGTGATCAACCCTGGAGTTGCAAGTGTTCATAAGCTATTCTCAAACCGCACACTATTAAGCGGGCCACAGACACAAAAACATGACGTTTAGTATTTACAACTTACAATATTGTTTATTTTTTTACGGATAGTTTGAATCCTAAGTCAGTCATAAGTATTTGAATTTAAGATTTGTATTTCGAACACTGAACTATTTATTGATTTCAAGTATATTTTTTTTTGTATTTTTATTGTTATACCTACTGGCTGAAATTAGGTTTATAGATAATAAAAAAAAATATTTTTGGTAATAATATTTAACAAAAACTGGTATATGCGAACATCGTAAAGAAGGTGAAGGTTACGGATCAGTAACATTTTAGTAAATAGTTCGATATTGTGAACTCATTGTATTTACTTAAAGCGTCGTCGGTACCAAAAAGCAATGCCATATTTTTACTCAAATTTTAACCTGGAAAGCACCTTTTTGCCAAAGAGCTCGGGTAACCAGTATAATTTACTATAGTAGACGGTGGTGTTGTATTTCTGCATTTAAGTAGGATCACCACAGCACTATTAGACGATAGCGCGATGACATAAATACATAGTAATATTTTTTAGCCATGTAGGTTACTATTACTAGTAACAACGTACCACTTGTCTAATTAATTTGATTAAAATGATTCCAACTTGCGAATAAATAATACAGCTAGAAAGATATGGACGCTTGATGTGCCGTATCAAATATTGCTTTACTTAAGAATCCGCCTCCTACGATTCACACGCGCTTATAAACCAACTAAGGAGTTTTATTTATGTCAACTTTTATTTATCTGCCAATGAATGATTTACAGAAGTAATAAGTCTATTTTTCTCGTCCCTACCTGTGTGTGGTGGAGCGAAATTATCGGTAATGTGGGAGGCAGTCCACCTACATACTTTATTTTATCACCTAACTGCGATCACTAGACCGCCTGACAAACATACCGTCTGTTTTATTTATGCGGAACACGCTTTCTTTATTAGTTATAAATAAATAACAAATTTGGAACCTGTTTTGCAATTATCTACTTAAAAAGAAACGTTAGATCGTTTATACATTTTGGACGTTTTTTCACACCGGTAGCCTTGATAATTAAAAAAAAATATATGTCCAAATTTACAAATACAAAAACCGGGACGATTTTTTAAAATAAAATAAAAAGGTTGGTTCACAAAAAAAAACAATTAGGGCCTTTCTTTTTTTATGCTAAGTATTTTTGGAATATCAAGAAGATATTTGGTACTCTTCACCACAGAATTATACACTGTTATTATTACTTACCTTATAATTAACAAGCTATTAATACAAATTAACTCCTTCAGTTCAAAGATAAAATAAATAAGTGCTTTCTTATAAACAATCTGTCCAAAATAAAGCTGTGTGCAGTAATGAACATTTCACCGCATCGTTAACAAACCTACTAGCCGAGACTTACAGCATTGCTCGTCCATTAGGCAAAGACAACAACATGTCTAACTAATTTTGTCATGAGAAAAGAAAAAAAAACTTGGTGCAGATAAGCTTATATTTACGGCCGGCTGTTCATGTTGCTATCTGTTGAGTTGGCAGCGCTACTAGCGAGCTACTGGCGCGAGTTACTAGCGCCGGCGATAACACAAGTTAGTGTTTTATGTTGAATTGGGTTCGTTTCATGTTCTGAGGCCTAGGAAAAGCATTGTTTAGGCTAGAATTTATTAGTGACCTAACGACTCCATCTTATTCGTATTTATTAGCGTTTTACCTGTTGTATTTTTGTACTAAAGTAATAAAATAGTAGTTGAAAATAGAAATGTTTGCGTCAAAAGGGATTAGGTAAAGTTTTTAAACATTTGGACGGGTTTGGGTATAGCTCGGATAAAGCCTCTAAGAAAAATATATGCATCATTTTATTTAATTTTCCTAATAGATTTGTTAAATATCTAAACATATGTATAAGTATATGCGCTTGCGATATGTTGTGGTGTTTTCTAAAAAGAGCTTCCCTATGTAATATTGTGTATGTGTAAAGGAAAACATTATAAAATATACTATTAACAAAGACAATGTATTACCAAATCTAGAACTGGCCTGCAAATTACACAAGTAACATAATTGTATCATCAATAATCGAACACAGCTTCCAGAGACTGTTAAGGATGTTTAGGCATATTCGACCTACGATTCGTTGGGTGGGTGCAGTTCATAATTTTTCGTCGGTTTATAATAGCGCGTAGTTGTTTACAAACTAACGATGTGCACAATGTTACGGTGACTTATATATTATATGTTGCCGAAGTAGAGAAAAGCAACAGTAAGGAGAAGAAAAAAGAAAACAAACAAAGACTATCCATCCGCGTTCTTGGAAATGGTCCTGCTACATTGTACTAGGAATGATCTATCATCAATAATACTGTTTTTCTAGACGAAAGGTAATGATAGTTTATTGTTCTGGTCTCATTAGGTAACGATTTGTTACGTTATCATGCTCAGAATTGATTGTGAGAGCATATTATTATAAAACGCATCCTCTTCCCCATTAAAAAGAGAGTCCTGTCCGATTGGTCGAGCGAGTACCATCTGGCTTCCGTCCGGAATATTGTAATATACAGTAAAACATTAAAGTAGTTGTCGTTATCGTTGCTTTATCATTGATAAAGACGCCTTCCGACCACCCGAACATTACAGTACTTATTAGTTACTTACTTAGAAGTATTTGTATCAATTGATAATAAATACTTGACACATCTCTCACACGGCAGTGTGATCAAAAACTAGGCAGAGCCTATACTGTATGATAACCAGACAGCAGATAAACATACTTATAGATTTCTAAATTCATACATATTATAGATAAATTACACCAAGACACAGAGAAAATAATCATGGTGATCACACAATTAGTGGGAATCGAACCCACGACCTCTCTCAGCAGTCAGGATACTAACCACTATACAAACAGGCCAGTCATTAATTCAAGCGTATACAAATAAACTTATTAATTTTATTTTTTTACAAACCGTTCATGTATTGTTATAGGTATTGAACAGTCCATTGTTTTTTTACTTATTTTATCTTTTAAGCTCTGGTGGTCTTTGGCCAAGTAATACATTATCAATATGATATAAACGCCTACTAAAAGGTAATGTAAAGAGCGATTGACAAACGGCTTCCATAAATTATGAGCATAATCTCTTGTCAAAATTAGTATTGTCAATTTGACATCATTGTTTTTTTTAATACATGAAGCGCTCTTGGAATATCTGTAGGCGTTTCGTTTTGAAATGACGACTTCGAATGTGTTTATAATAGTGTTTTACCCTACACAATAGGTCTGTTCTATCTAGAGATAAACTTAATTCTTAGTAGAGTACCATTACTGCGTGGATGAACTTTGCCTTTTCAGCTGTAAAATGATGACTCAATGTGCAATTGGGTTCGTGATTCTCGTGGAACACTGATTCAAGTCGGACAAGATTTCTAGAATACGTGTTTCACACAGTTATTTCTTCCGAATTATCTGAAGTTTTAATAAGTACAAATAAATAAAATTGAAGTGTCTGTTTGTAATGTCATAATAACAGAATTTTACCAAAGGCATCCGAGTGTTTACACGGTACATATACTAAAAAATCATTCCTTTAAATTTTTGGCCGTCTGTTTGTTCCGGCTAGTTTCCGGAACGGGTGGACCGATTTGCTTGGGACTTTTAACGGGCAGATAGCTGGTGTTATAAGGAGTAATTTAGCATACTCTTATTTTGGTAAAAGAATTAGGGTTCCGCGCAAAATATATAAATATGTACACGCGGGGAACAGCTAGTAATATTATAAACGCGAAAGTGAGTTTGTTTGTTACGGTTTTGCGCCTTATCTACTTAACCGATCATCATAGAATTTTAGCATATACGTTATCATGGGTACAGAAAAAGACATAGGGTACCTTTTATCTTGGAAAAAAAAGTACTGTTCTCGAGGAATACCCAAATCAATTGCCAAAATCTACATACACTAACGCGAGCGAAAGCGTGGGGTAAAAGCTAGTTTATAATAAAAGGGCAATGTAGGTACATATATGTATTCTTGTCACTCCTATTAACCCTAAATGTACAGTGTACGTGAAGCAAACAAATTGAAAAGCGCAGGCGAGTAAATTGGTGGAATTTGATACCTCCATTCTTAGTGCTGTTTTACTGCGTTTCTTTTTAATACTAAACTAGCATACGGCCTGCCTATTAGTAAGCGGTTACCGTAGCCTATGGACGCTCTTGCAATTCCAGGAGACTCGAATACACGTTGCTGATTCTTAAAAAACCTATACATTTCTTTCTTGAAAAACCCCATACTGTAGTGCCTCGGGAAAATTTGGCAGGGAGCTCATTCTTGCCAGAATTAATTCATCAAGAACTCATTACGTGTGCTTGTTTTACAAGTTGTAAAAAAATATAATTTCCAAAAGGTAATAAGGGTCTTCTGCACTTCGCTCAGTTGGTTAACATGGTACATAATAAAAAAAATTGACGTGACCCACGTGACTAGTTTAAAAAAAGACGACAGATTACTCTGCCTAATGATTCTGATATTTTACAGTAATGATGATTACAAAACAAATTACCGAACACAAGGACACTGGGATTAATGATCTTCAACATTAAACTGCGGAAGCAATAACTCAAAAGTATGTTTCATACTCCAATGAAGTTTACTAAACTGACAGCATGTCCTTCCATGTCACTTACATAACCAATCTTCAAAATCTTAAAAAAAAATCTGTCACTTATATTTCAAGCTATAAGATTTAATATAGCGTAATTCCAATAACTATGGTTGTATCTAATAAAGTTGTCATCTGTCAATATAATTGATGTGTCTGTCAAAGTTTTCCCGCCCACTTCGTAACTTTTTTTTAGTACAATGGTAAAAAGAAACAATGCGAATTGGGCCACTGACCTACCTGCGTAAGGTTTTGTGGTTATCTTTTGCATTGGTTCTTAATGTAATGTGGTAAACTGATTTCTGGTTTCCGATTGAGTAGCTGAGCCTTTGCTAGATATTTGCAGACACACTTTCAAAAAAGCTGGACGCGTTAAGAGAATCCGTAGGTGAGTTATTCGTCAGTCCTCCATTAAATAGTTGTCGCAGTGGTTACCTCCTGGTCAATGGCTACACGTGTTATGAGTTTTATTCTCAACTGATACATGATCTATAAGAAAGTGATGATAGGTGACTCTGTGTATACCTACTTTGTGTCCTAATTGTGTTTATAAATTGCCCCGCGATACAAAGAAATACATTTATTGCAAAAGGACATGAAGACGTGCGATGGAAATAATGGCGTCATGATTGCAGAGATAGTCTGTCGCCTGTTCCTATATTGCAATAAATCGCTGTAATGCACCGGCTCTGTGGGTCGCCAGGTTATAAAATTACTTTCTTCACATTCTTAAGTAAGGCTATAAATTCACTTCGCACACTTATTACCATACAGAAACAAGTTTTCAATAAAAACAAACAGCATTTATTTCACTTTTCCAACAGTACAGCACTTAACTCATTTCCTTAAAGATTATTCGTATGGTCACGCAATGTATCCATTACTATTCAACCGCTATAACTTGACCCATTATTCGCCTGTTTTTGTTCTAAAATAGACCCAAATAGATTTTTCTGATAGGTACATCTTATTTGGTTACTGTGGTGATATTGTTCAATATAGCCTGACCTATCATTTGTTTCACTCTTTTCTGTATCCATATGGGTGGAGCGTTGTTATAGATCTTTGTAAGTTGGTTGATGTCATGATAATCTTTTAAAAATATTAAAATAGTTAAGCTATTTGTCTATTGAGCGTGCACCCTTATTAGGCCTTATTATCCGCAGTTACGACGTAAGCACAGGTATTTCAAGCTTGTTTACTATTTTTTATGATGATAATCATGGCACTATTTATGTTATTAGAAAGCAGAGTCTATGGGAATTTTCTTGCGAACAGATCTTAAGAATTTTTGGATATTAAGTAATTTATTTAAGCTTAGAGGCGATTACTCAATAGTGGATTACATATAAGCTAAATACGCTTGGGGTTGAAATGTTTTGTAATACACGTCAGTGTATTTAATATTAAATTGGAATTTTTAAAATTTTTGTACAAAGACGAACTTAATACTACTGGCATTCCCTCGCTGTCAACGTTAGCCCGATACGGAAATAGAATGGGGTAGGTGAAAACATACTAAAATTTGTCATATTATAATGACTTATACAATAAGGCATAAACGCGAAATACATATACACATTGCGTGGAATACAAACTTCCTTATTCTGCCAACTCATAGTTGAGGAGCTTTCATATTTTGTTTTTAAACAGAAGAATCCTTCGGTTCCAGACATCCTGATTTTAAGGGGGAGCGCACTTCCAGAGAAGAACTTATATCATTTGATTTTATTATGAATACGAACCTTTTATGTTATATATAAAACGCATATAATAATGTAATTTTTTCTAAAGGAGCGGTGTTTTAAGTGTAACGTGTGTATCTGTGTGTCTGTCTGTGTCATCGTAGCTGCTAAACGCATGGACCGATATTGTTTAGAAAGGTGACTTGATCACGAGTGTTCTTAGCTATAATTCAAGCAAGTCTCTTTAGCCGTTCGAGGTTCATTAGGTCTTTTCTAATCGTTGTAGGGATTATTGGGTCCAGGGTATTTTCAATTTACTAATTTATATTTCTAAAATCTTAATTAACTAATATTGTAAATAATGTATCTAATACGAATGCATGTAAATTGATACTTTGTTTTTTTTTTATTTGAAGCATTGGCACAACGACATCGAAGCCTCAAAGTTGATGCTCAATTTATAAAAAAAATATTTGAAATTCGATCTAAAGGCTGGGGCAGACACGCCGCGTCGCGGTCCCGCCCTGTCCGCTTTCTCTCCCAACTTATAACATAGTTTTTAAAAGTTACATTCATCAGTAAAGAATAATATATATGCTAAAATTGAGTAACTATTATCTCTCAACCTATTAAAAAGTAAAAAAATTATACCTACTTATTTTTCCAAACTCCTTATTCCATCATACGTACACATTGAACAAGTTCGTTTTGAAACAGAAATATTGTATTAAACATATAATAGCTAATAAGTACGAGGGGTGATCAAAAAGTAATGATAAACGGATATTTCTAGTAATAATAAAATTCTAAAAAAATATTTTTTCAACTCCCTAATCCTTCACAACTTCCCTGACAAGAAATGGTATAAATAGGACGTCATTTTTAAAATATACATTCATTTGAATACTAGCAGTCGGAGTGATAACATCAAAATGGAGAAACATGAAGTGCGAAGCGTCATCAAATACCTGTGCTTGAAAAAAATGTCCACCAAAGACATTCATACTGACTTGGTGGAAACATTGGGAGACTCTGCTCCTCCATATTCTACAACTGCACGCTGGTGCAAGGAGTTTAAGATGGGAAGAACATCCACGGAAGACGAACACCGCGAAGGCCGTCCGTCCTCCTCCCTCACTGAAGAAAACGTCAAAAAAGTTCAAGATCTGGTTTTGGCAGACCGAAGAGTGACCATTCGTCATTTAGCTGAGAACACAGGCATTTCATTTGGTAGCATTCAAAGGATCTTAACTACCGAGATGAACATGAGAAAGGTCTCTGCACGTTGGGTCCCGAGAATGTTAACCGACGAACAAAAGAAGAAACGATTCGACATTTCAAGGACCAATCTTGAAATGTTCCAGGCGGATCAAGATATTTTTTTGGCTCGATTTGTGACTATGGACGAAACGTGGATTCATCATTTTGATCCCGAAACCAAACAACAGTCAATGACATGGAAAAGGCCATCTTCACCGACTCCCAAGAAATTCAAAGTTTCAAGCTCTGCCGGCAAGGTTATGGCGTCTGTTTTCTGGGATGCTGAGGGAATAATTATGGTTGAATACCTTGATAAGGGCGCTACCATAACAGGCTCCTACTATGCTGACCAAATCAAAAGATTGCGAGAGGCCATCAAGGAAAAAAGACGGGGTAAACTGCGCGCAAAAGCTCTGTTCCATCAAGACAATGCACCTGCACACAAAGCTGAAGTTGCGATGGCTGCCATTCAAGAAGCTGGCTTCCAGCTGCTTGAACACCCACCCTATTCTCCAGATCTAGCCCCCAGCGACTTTTATTTGTTTCCTCGGCTCAAGGAACACCTCCGGGGCCAGAAATTTGAGGATAACGGCGAAGTGATGGCCGCTGTAGAGGCATTTTGGGAGAGTCAAGATAAAGATTTTTTTTTGAAGGGTATCGTTGGTTTAGAAAAGAGATGGACTAAATGTATTGACCTATTAGGAGACTATGTAGAAAAATAAATTTTATTTTTAAGTATATAGTTATTTTAATGTACCCATTCTCATTACTTTTGGATCACCCCTCGTATACTCACCTATTCATAAATTGTATTAGAAGTAGTCCCATACGTCCATACGTATGTATGAGATATTAAAACGTCAAGATAATTTAAAAATGTTGCTCTGAGAAGCCGCCGATAGATTTAAGCGTCTATGATTGATGAACACCGATGACACTAATGACAGTTAAATGTGCGTTCGGAAAACTTATAAATTAATTGTCTATGTCGTTAGATTAACTTTAGGCTGTATAAGTATAGACAAAACAGCTTAGCAAAAAATTAGTTTATAAAGAAAATTATTCTTAATCCTAATTTAAATACATATATTTACTTATATAGATTGTTATTTTAGTACTTTATGGGACAGAAACTATTATCACTACATATTATAAAACAAAGTTCCCCGCCGCGTCTGTCTGCCTTGCCTATTCGCGATAAACTAAAAAACTACTGAATGAATTTTCATACGGTTTTCACCAGTAGACAGAGTGATTCACCAAGAAGGGTTATGGGTGTAATTTGTTAAGGTTTTGTGTATAATGCCTGAAATATGACGACTATTGTTAAAGATGTTCAATAAAATGCTCTCTACCCCTGCGAAACCGGGGCGGGTTGCTAGTATTAATTATTATTATTATAATTAGCTGTACCTATCCCGCGCTTCGCTCACGTGTACATATTTATGTATTTGGGTGGAATCCTAATTATTTTTCCACGATGAAATAAATTTACTTCATAGAACACCAGCTATCTGCCAGTGAAAGTCCGGTAAAAAATATTAGCATGAACCAATAGACAGAGAGACCGACAAAGATAAAAACATAATGATTTTAGTTATATGTACCGTTTAAACATTCGGATGCTTTTAGTGAAATGCTGTTATTATGACAATACAATCAGACACTTCAATTTTATTTATTTGTATAGATAATGAGCCGAGATTTATAATCATCATCGTCATTAACTTATTTATTGTCTACTGTCGATCATTTACTCGACTCAATTAAGATCAATATCAAATTAAAAAATCAAACAATTTTACATTTGACAAAGCAACATATTGTTGCGATGACTCTGTGTGTTGATATATAAGTTTTAATTTTTTTTTTTTATTGTTTATTCGAGTAAATGATAATAAATTTTAAGAATAAAAGATATTGAATTTCAATGTGTATGCAAGTTATCGTGATGATCGGCGTGAAAGAGTAACAGACTCACGCATATAATATTAGCTAGGAATAGGATCAGTCCTGTCCCAAGTTTTAAGCTTTTCTCCAAGAGACATGTTTGATTTTATATTTAAATATTTTGTAATCCATTAAACTAGGACTGATTCGGGGAAACCGGGACGGATGGCAGCCCTAGACCGGGGTATCTGACGTCAATCAAACTTTTGTCGGTCAAGTATTCCAAGATGCACCATTGCACGTTTATATCGACAAAAGGAAAATTTAAACCTAAAACATTGCTCAATATTATAATTGTGTATAAAACATTGCTCAATATTATAATTGTGTATAAAACATTGCTCAATATTATAATTGTGTATAAAACATTGCTCAATATTATAATTGTGTATAAAACATTGCTCAATAGATTGCAGTGAACTTTTGAGATCATTACCCATTCAAATTCCAACTCGGATCCCCAGGCATAACACTTTTAGTCTATTTTACATCCCTGGCTCTTTGTATTTACAAACCTGGGTCATTACGCCGCTGTACCAACACTTTGTAGGCAATACAACATGTTAGCCAAAACGACTGATTTAGATATATGCCTATGTATGTCTAATTATAGGAAGTGCTTAAAAGCTTTAATGTTACTTTACTAATAGCTTTTAAGCATTTCTTATGGTTGCGTTTTTAATTTTACCAACTTTGTTTTTAATTGTTAAAATTTTAAATTATATTTTTATTACTTTTAGACTTTTATTTTTTTTATTTTTTTTTCATTTTACAAGAAATATTACTTCTACCAAACTGTAAAGCAGTTTGTTGGCAGAAGTAATATTTCTTAGTACTTTGTTCGCTTAGTTGATTTTTTCATTGTGCTTCCTGTAAGTGAAAGAGTACACCAACTCAAACCCCCTTGTTGTCAATTATTGTCATTAGTTGTGTATATCTGTTTTTGGCGATCCTAATAATTAATAAATAAATTACACACTTTCTACTGCTTTTTTTTATTACTCTTTCTACCAACACAGTATTTAAATTTCTATTAAAAATTCTAGTTTAGTAAATTTACAAAAAAAAAAATACTTTATTGGCAAACCGAATTAAAAAGTAAAAAAGAATTCCACTATCCAGCTTCTAGCTCCATCATCAGATCAGCTCCAAGATGCCAAATTGCCAATAGTGTATTGTCATCCGACCTACAAAGCTTCATTTCTGTACGACAATTTACAAGTAGGTTAAAATTTAATTTCCAAGTTTTTTTACATACTTACAAGTGAAGCTAATAGAAGCTTGATACAAAGAATAAAAAATGCCGAAGATGTCTGGACATTATTTTGTTTTATTTTCTGTTTGAATGTTTATGTTGAAAAGTCCGCCATTACAAAGATGAAGTTTCTACTTCCTTGCTTTGTCTAGCTACGGTAGCAACTACGGTACGAAAAAATGCCTTTTGACGGAATTTTGTTCATACACAGACACTAGCCCACTTCTACCCTACTATAATAATAATAATTTTACTTTTTTTAAATATTTTGTATAATGTCATGAATGTCAAAAGTACTAAATGTGCCAAATGTGTCAAAAATAGTGTCACAAAAAGAGGTTTGACCGTTAATGTGTTCAGCTTTCCTGTCGAGTTCCTCCCTCAAAACTTAGTCATACATTAAGAACTTGATGAAACTATTGAGCTACATAAAAGTTTGTGAGGATGGATGGATGTTTGTTACTCTTGCACGCAAAAACGGCTGAACGGATCTGGATGAAATTTGGCACACAGACTGATTAAAGTCTGGGATAGCATATATAGCACTTACTTTTTATAAAAATACGTTCCCCGATGGATAAATTTCACCGAAATTTTAACGCAAACAAGTCGCGGACAAACAACTAGTGTTATATAAGTGAAGCATACCCAGGAAGTTCGAGGAAGCTGAAAGGTCCAGTTATTTTTTAACGTCACATTTGTTTTAAATAACGATACGTTCAGTTCGAATATCACTCATAAAACTGTCGTTGTAATAATAACCCTAGTAACTATAGGACGCAGTAGGGTTGCCAAGGTTCAAATGTTTTTAGGAATAGACTAATTCACAGTTTTTTGATAGAAATGGCAACAATCTTCGTTCAAAAGCTATTTGTTAGTCCTACACGCAATAAAAGAAAACTCCAACATCAAAGGTTTTCACATCACGAAAAAAACTATTATATACATCTATATATATATTAGAAGTTAGCGACTTTGCATTTTAACTGTGGTTATTCTCAGTCTTGGTAGTGTGGTGGACTAGCCTCCTGTCAGTAAAGTACCTCCTAAGACATATTTTATAAACAATATTTTAAGCTTTGTATCCCAAAATAAATACAGTTCTATAATTGTTTGCAAGACACAAGCAAATAAGAGAGGATAAGAAAAACGTAAACAGTTACACAGTTAAATATTTATAGATATTTTACATTTAGACCAAAAGTATTCTTAAAACTGAACTTCATTTGCCTAACGAAAATTCGGCCTCTTTATAGAAAGTAACTGACGTAGTTTATGAAATTTTGCAACATCAGCGTTATATCGACTGGCCTGTTGGTCTAGTGGCCAACTGCAAGTGGTAACTGCTAAGCCAGAGGTCGGGGGTTCGAGTCCCACCCAGGACAAATAATTGTGTGATGAGCACGATAATTTGTTCTGGGTGTAATTTGTCTATAATATGTATGTATTTAGAAATATATAAGTATGTTTATCAGCAGTCAGACGGCTGTGTGCGAGTTGTTTGAAGTTATTATTATTATCTCTGGCGCAACGCCGACAGTGTAAAAACCTTTGAACGCTGCCTGAACATTATCCCTACAACACGTTAATCTTCTCTTTAAATAAGTACTTATCTTCATATATAAAAATAATAATGTCCCAGAAATAGTTCCAGTGTGGTGGCCCTACTGGCTAGTCTATTTCGATCGGCGTTAACCGCGCGGTTAGCTCTAGATTTATGACTCTACGTGTAACTCTACCGTCTGTACTCTTTGCTTTTTTATTCATAGCCGTCAATGGATGCATTTGTTGCGACACAGTCGTTACATAATGGGAACTTAGAGATTAATATTTGTGAAGTGCTCAGTATGAGTAATGTGTAGTTGTAATGGTTCAACAAAACACGTACACAATTGTTTTTGTATAGTGATTTTTAAAAACTTGAATTATTTCGGAGATATATTATCGTTTTTTTTTTTGCATGTAATAAGTAAGTTCTGTAAGGTAATTATGTTGATTAAAGTTGTTCAATTATATTGAAATGTATAAAATAAAACGTATGTTTTTTTGAACATCGAAGTTGGCGAATAAACATGTAGAAACCGTCGGTTCTCCTTCGTCACCGATGTAATGCACGGATCTGTGAAGTTATATTACAGGCGAATGCTCCTGGTGAGGGAGCACCTTTAGAACTCGTGATAGAAGTAAGTGGTATGTAGTGAAAAACAAACGATAACTTTCTCCCTGCCTATCATCGATTATTTTAACAAAAAAACATTTTATTGTGTACGTGTTTCAGTTACATGTTTTACGTGAAACATGTAACTGAAACACAATTGATGGTTTATAAGTAAGTTGTGTATTTTTAGTTTGACGCCCTTTTAGTAACAGGTGGCTATTAGATGATGAGTAATGTGTTTACACTCTTTTTTGTTGAAGTGTTGGATACAATCATCGAAAGTGCTGACACAAACTGAGAAACCGCTTGTTTCTTCATTGAATACCTTCAGGGTTTTTTTTATGTTTAAATAAAGTGAAACACACGTTGTCAAGTGTACGGAAAAGGACATAAGACGAAGGGACTTTCATTAAAAAAAAAACTACTATTCCCGATTGTCGCGGGCAAAAGCTGGTATTAAGTATACTGATTACAACCAGCTCTACCTCTGACCACCTTCTAATTGAACTGTCGTGCTGTGATTCTACTAGTCGGGTGGCTTCAATTAAATTATAGTTTTAGTAAAACTAAAAAATACACGCTTTATTATGGGAAATGAATTAAAAAGTAAAAAAGAGTTCAGCTATCCACGTCCTGGCTTCACCACCAGACCAAAACCAACCATAGATATATGTTTTTTGAAAGAATACTAGAAACGTGTGTCACACATTACTAGTATTCTTATTAACCCCTCTAGCTAAGCTAAATGCTTGTGTTAGGAATGGATTCACGTTGGTAGTGCACTGGGTGGGGTTCGAACCCGAAACCACTTGATCGTAATTCCTTACTGGACTGTTGGCTGTAGGACTCGTGAAAACGATCGATGAGCCCAAACTTGAGGGGTTTACTGGTAGCTACTGAAGAGTTCTACTATCCACTTGCTGGCTGTATAGAACAACTGTAAAGATGCTAAGTTATAGTAATGTCATCCAAAATGACTGGCCTGTTGGTCTAGTGGTTAGTGACCCTGACTGCTGAGCCAGAGGTCGTGGGTTCGATTCCCACCTGAGTCTGGTCAAAGTCTGGTGTTCTTTGTGTCCGTTATTTGTATGTTTGTAAAGTCCCCCGCGACACAGGAGTAATTCCTAATGCGGGAGTTGTCTTAAAAAAAAAAATCTTAAACATACAAAGTTTTAATTAGATATGGTACTTACAAGTTGGTTAAAATATCATTCCAAGATTTGTTTACATAGTCCGTTACAAGTGAAGCTGAGAAAAGCGTGTTGAAATTCGAAGCCTGCTGTGCCCTACCTCCTTGTTAAATAGCTCAGCCTTGTTTCACAAATGACAACATATTGTTCTATTTTCAGCACACAGGTAATATCAAGTCTCCTTACTACGTCGGTATAGATGCGGGTTACTTTGGCCTATAGCCAAAATAAGTTTACTAATTCTGAATTGATATATAAATGTGCACAAATACCAAAGAAATTGCCCAATAAAAAAATACGTAGCGTTAACCACCAAAACAACACTCCGTTTTTGGTGGTTAATGCTCTACGTGGTATATGGTTTAAATATCTAACAGGACTCTGACTTCCCGGTAATATCCAGTTGGAGTTACAGGTATGCGCCCATGACCATATCTTTCTCGAGGTCCGTAGTAAGTTAAGTGTGGAATCCCTCCTTCCCCCAAAAAAGATTCATCAAATACTTATTTCCATGAAAAGTCCCGTATCACTCTGAAAACTACCTGGTTCTTTGTAAGAAGTATTATTTGTTACCTCTTACAATTTTACATGAGATTGCCGACTGTACTCTATTAATAAAACATTTTATTTTAATATTTCGTCAAGAACCCGCTATAATCCACGTATACATATGTATACCATTTATTTACATAGACGAATTATAGGCAAAACTCTTATGTTGTCCGTGCAAGTAGAATATTCAATGTCGTGTGCAAACTGTACGACATTGATCCCTTTAATGCCAGTGTGGCAGCAGCACGTGGTGGTTAAGCCTTAAATTCTTTAATTTCGGTAACATTGTGAGGTCTAAATAGTATCCTGTTAAATGAATACATGCTAACCTAGATAAGTATAATGATTATTACAATGTATTTGTGATATGTGTAAGTATATCTGTGTCTTTAGTATAACATTGTTCACTTTTTCTATATTCTGTTGTATATAAGCAGGCCAGGGCCACTCCGCAGTGTAGGTATAAAGTTACAAGTACACGCCGTGGTCGACTAAACAATCACTCACGCGCTGCGTCGCGTCATCTTCACATCACATACTTACTAGTAATTAAATGTTCAGATTAATTAATTTTAGATTGCGACTTTATTGCGTACGAACAAGAGTCGCTATTTATTTAAATGATTTGGCGGTGTGGGACTTCTATACTGTAAGAAACAGTCTCGAAACCACTGATATAAACTATGAAAATCACTAACTAACAGTAACTGCCAAGTTGTTCGTACCTCTGTTCGCACTCAAGTGAAGTTCTCATCTTATTTCTACCCTTTTATAATCCCACTATTCGTTAATATTTATCAATCGACCAATAGTATTGTGTGTAAGGTGATTTGTTGGAGAGTGTTCTTAGAACTCAAAAAAATATGTTTAAAAGTGTTTGTTAAGAATTAAACACACCTACAACAGAACTTTAAATAGTTTGGCTTGTATAAATTTATTTTGGGTAAAACAAGTTAACTAATAGTAAAGTATAATAATGCGCAGACTCCGCGTGTCCATTTGTGGGTTAATAACTCGAGAACTACTGATTTGTATTTACATATTTCTTTTTATGGTTTATAGATATGTTCACCAGACAGGCTTAAGTAATCAGTTAAGTAGTAAATAAGGGCCATCGTAGACACGATATTTCTTTGCCTAAATCGGTTTAGGAAACTCATCAGTGACTGATTACTATTTCCGGAACATTTGAGCGGTAATTTTAATACCCAAGCTAATAAAACACATTGCAGTAGCTAAATTGTTACTTTTTATACCACTATATTAGCAAACAAGCATTCGCTCTGCCTAATAGTCAGCGGTAACTGAATGATTATAAACAGTCATTTGATCGCTTTCAACCCTTACCTTCGCCTTTAACTTATCAAGCTTTATTTTATAAACTTATTATCGTATGATAAATTGCACCCAGACCCCAAACAAATGATCGTGCTCATCATGCAATTATTTAGCCTGGGCGGGAATCTAAGAAACTAAAATGTATTTTATTTTATTCATGTTTAACAGATGCGTCGAGTTCACAATTGAATTACAACCAATAATATTTTTATCCGCCAAAAGTTCTACGCAGATGTTTGCATGTCACATCCGGTCTGTAACACTCCCTATTGACCTCCGCCATTTGCCGACACAACGATACAAAATGTCCTCTCAACTGTCATTTGATTTAAATTCGCGAGATTTCTACAGGTTGTTGTAAATTGAACATAGACTAAAATTCACATTTAATAAAAAGTACATTAAATAAATTAAAGGAGGTATTTGTGCTCCATATATTTGAGGTTATAAATTCGAACGTTGTCACAACAAAAAAAAAAAAGACAGAAATGTATGTAAAGCGTTGAAAGAAAGACAAAAATATATTAACCACTTAATGTAAGAGTGACGCAGTAGAATGTTTTGCAAAAATAATGCTAAACATTAAACAGTGATAATAGTGATATTCTGTTATTTAATTGTTTATTACTGCCTGATAAAATGCAGTTAACGTTGCTATACTGGCAACACCAGTGTTGTAACAAACACTAAATCCAACTCTGCCGACTATTCTTCATTCTACATCAGAAGTACAAGAAAGGTCGAATGGGTGTCAAGTGGAGGTGATGCCCTCGTCTATGGCAAATTCCTTGAGGTTTCTCTTGGACTGTTTCTTTTTCTCAATTACTTTTTAATGTTACACTTACTAATAGTACCTATTCGAAATTTCGTAAATACAATTGTATTATTTAAAACATCCTTTATAGTTTTCCTACAAAAGTGGGACGACTTCATTGTGCCCATTTTGGGGATAAATAAATACAACTGATAATTTGATGTATGAATAGAGTTAATTACGCCATTTATTTATTGTATCCGTTACAATGCGCGGGGGTGGTAACTGCCCCTATTTTTATTAGCAATATGCGCCCTAAACTTTACGGTTTCCAGTGGGGTGACTTTGGCCATGTTGATTTATTTCTTTTATAACGCATGGCAACATTATTTTTTGTCCATACCACGTACAAAATAGGTTGCCAAAAAAAGGTTGAATTTTATTGAGGTTATGTTAAAATTGGCGGAAAAAACATTATTTTTTTTGTATTGCCCGTGACGATTGTGAATACGTGGTACAATTTTGTTAGAATCAATAGGGGGATTTGGCTTTTCAGAAAAATAAAGCGAATTCTTTTATAAAACGAGATTAACTTGAGTTAAGGCGAAGGTTTAACGTTAGATAATTTAAAAAAAAAATTGCTTTTAAAAGGCTCGTCTATCAAGAGTACGTTAATTTATTAAATAAATCAGTTTGGATGATGGCGGGGCTGCCATTAGTCAAACGGAGCGCTCTAAGATTCAATACAGGGATTGCTCGAGGCAGCCATGGCGGGTGAAGTACAAATGATGCTGTATGACTGAGATGGATGATGTGTGCCGTTGTCATGGGACCGTTTAACTTAATATAACGATATGGCTTTAAGTACTTGTAATAAGACTAGTTATAGAAATAGTTTTATTGACAAGTAATCCAATTTCTAGCGCTTAGACATGATTACAACTGATAGTTTAGCAAGTCTTTTATAGTTGCAGCGTAACATCTTTAGAACATTATTGTATACTGTCATATAAAATTCCCTCTAGTTTTTCGACTAAACCTTTTGCTAATGAGGGGGAGCGCCAGAGCGGTCCAAAATATGGTCTTTACTCAGAACCCGAACATCAGCCTAAAGTAGAAACGTTTTCTTCAATTTGAAGACACAGCATCGCTTCTGTTGTCAATAGAATTAATTTAAAAAACAAGCAAACTAATAATTGTCTAACATGTTTTGAGAATGTACAAAGTACAATAAAGAGACAGTAATTTCCAATATCGTTTTGTAAATTTCAGATAACAGTCGTATTGTAAACTTGGGGACATCTAAATCTTGTTAAAACAAAAACATTTCATTCAAAATGTGATTAAGTCCAGAGGAATTGAAGAAGCGAAGGTTTTCTCGTATTTTAAGAGGTAGTAAAAACCTTTGCTTAAGTTTCTACCGAAGTTGTAATGAGATGAAAAAAGTTTTCTACTTTCCTGATCAGTCGAGCAAGTCGGTCGGGATAAAATGTATCTATTATGATCAATATAACGCCCGTAAAAGAAACATTTTGATAACTTATTATGTGTCTAACTTTTTTATTTGAAATAATGTCCTGAGTTTCGCCCAGTGTTTTATTTAATGTTAGCGAACAAATTTGCTCCTTCCAAAAATATGGCTCTGAATCGTGATCTGAATATTTTAAAAGTTTTTGCAGGATTTTTTGTTTAATGCTTAAATTGTGAGCTCAAATATCGCGCTATGATATACTCATCAGGCATGGGGAGAATAACACAATATGTGTACGTCAAATATCATACTTTTTTTAACTATTTTCAAACGTAAAAGCAGTCCCCTAGCCTTTTTTAGTGGATTCTGTTATAACTGACTACCCTATCGATGAAGAAGGTATTCTTCCATGGGCGTACCCAACTCTTAGCCCAGGGTGGGGCAAAATTTGTTTTTGTCATCCCAGGGGGAGCAAAATTTAGTTTTGTCGGTCCAGGGGGGCAAATTAAAAATTTGACTCAAAATTATCTTAGTACTATGTAAGCTTGCTAAAGCCTGGCGGAGGGGGGGCAGCCGTTTTTTTTATGTATGGTGGTAATCACAAGTTGGACTGGACTGGGATGGATAAGTTTGGCACGCACAAGTTAAGGAATCTTTTGTAAAAAAGTAATTTTAGATTTCATTGGAACTTCCATTTAAATCTAAAATGACTTATTTTAAGGTAATGTACTTAGCTCCCAAAAGAGTTAAAATGCATGTTGTAAATATTGATGTAACCAACACAGTTCAAAGCTTTAAATGTATACGAAACAATTTATTAAGTTTTAATCGGCCAGAAGAAACATACCAAAAAGGACTCTTGCTTACAACATTTATCACGAAATATTTATAGATTCCCTAGCTATGTATAAAATAGTTATAAAATGGCTGACATGACGACAGTTTTCAAAGCTATTTGATCTTCTATCATGGTTAGGTTATGGTTACGACACCAATAAAATCACAAAGAAAACATTTTACGGATACCTTTTATGCACATATAACTTTCATCGGTCATTTTATGTTAATAAAAATACTTTTTTTATAATCCTCCGCACGACGCCTTAAGCTAATGTCACCGCTTCGCGTTCACGCATACTCCTTGCGGATTATCAAAACATAATAATACCACGGAAGTTCTACCGAAAGTACGTCTACTAAATAAACCACCGTACAATATAATTACGACTTTATAACGTCAGGATTAAAGCTTAAATTTAATTGTTAGGTGTTCGATGAAATTTGGAAAAAATAAACCTTTGGTTAGTGTAAGAGAAAGTCGATCTTATTGATATACAATATGGTTTTATTTTGTTTGTGCGTTGTAGATCAAACATAGTGGATGGGACCGAGCGTCGTGTCTACGCATAATATCATTGGCACACACTCTTATTGGTGATGATTTGTCAACTTTTGGGCCCACATTAGATTTGAGACTCTAGTGTGTGTATAATTATGGTCGAAAATGTGTATATTTATTGACTAAACTATGTTTTGTTTGAACACAAAGTTGTAAGAAGTCTATTCACGCTGTGCTGATGGCAGTATGAGCAGGAAATTATTATAATTTTGCTTCAGGTGGACGTTTGTTGAATTTTAAGTTGCATTAAATATGTCCGCTAACTACATTGTCATGTTTTCTTTGCTCGTTTTTCCTAATGTCGTAACTTTGTTTTTTTATATTGATTTTATTTGATTGTGGGCGCGTAAGTTGTTTAACTCCGAAAAACAGTAAATTGACAGGAATGAGGTTTGGCAATACTTTTGTTTTTTAGGGTTCGGTAGATACATTGTATACAGAATTAACCTTTCTAACATCACTTTGGTATCGGTCATAACCAAATTCTCTCTAGACTCAACGCCAGACTAGTTTCGAGCCCGACAAAGACCCTTTATCTAGAAGTGGAGCAACCTGTCGAGTTCGTTATGGATTTATCACGGGTTAAACTGGGATATCTACGTTTTTAGGACTTCAATAGCATACATTTTAATAGTAAGGAATTAACAGGACACCTTTTTTTATTGACATAAGAAAATGGTGTGGTTGAAGAGGTAGTGACACACACACGACACAAAAATATGCTGCAATGGTTCAGCCTGTTGAAAGCATCAGTGAAAGCCAATGACGAAAGAAATTTATTAGGCCCCTGTGAGTGGACACGTCGGTGTAGGTCGGCCCCGAAAGACTTCAGATCGGCAGTACACTGAGAAAAGATCAAATAAAAAGCACATGTAACAGGCGAGGGTGTATGAAAGGTCACATAAATGTCGAAGGGTCGCTGTATCAGGATCGTGAAAATGCCAGTGTATCATCTCGTTTTTTTTTTATTATTATTTACTAGCAACCCGCTGCGGCTTCCCAGGGTTAGCAGAGACATCTGCAACAATTATCATCATATTTCAACCCATTTACATAAACCCTTAACAAATTATACACCTAAACCTTCCTCATGAATCGCTGTGTCTATTGGTGAAAACCGCCTGAAAATCCGGTCAGTAGTTTTTGAGTTTATCGCGAACAGACAAACAGACAGACACACAGACGCGGCGGGGGACTTTGTTTTATAATAAGTAGTGAATTAATATAAAAAAAAATATATTATGTGCAAAAAAAAAGTAGAAGTAACAACTACTTTCTTCTCGTACAAAACATGTAGAAAATTTACATATGTATTTTTTATAAGTACTTAATAAGCGTGGTATTATAACAATAAGTTAAAAACAAAACTATATCTTTTAATAAAAAAATCTCCCTACTTATAATTTCCTAAGCTTTCAAAGTGACACCTTTAATTTTCACAATGTTATAAGCTCTCATTTATTTGCCAAACGAAGGTGAGGATAAACAAATCATGACTTCACTTCCAGTGCGACTCATTTAAAGTAAATTAAATTACTTACATATTATATATATTAATATATCATAGATGCCTTAAACTTGACAATAACTTAGTACTAACAGGATGTGTTGAGGCGTTTTTGATCTTCACAATGTTGTTTGTTCCTTTTATTGGTACTAAAAATTATATAAATGTACAATATTGTTGCAGTTAACGCGATATATCCTTAGTTGTTTCCAACATTCTATATTCAGACAATGTAATATTTTAATCACTTTTAAAACTTCAAATCAATCCATCCAACATCACGTCTTACTTTTACAATCGCGGGTAATTCATCGCCATTGTTAGGCGCCCATTACACGGTACATCAGTTTTGCCACAATCAAAACGGTGATTGACGAACAACCTATCGTCTAATGCAGTGATTGACGGTTTCATGATGAGATTTTAATGTCATCAAGTTGCTCATTATAACACCAGCTATCTTGCTAGTGAAAGTACCGTGGAAATCGGTCCACCTGTTCCAGAGATTACCCGGAACAAACAGACAAACATTTTAAAAATGATTTTTAAGCATAGGTATCGTGCAAATAACTGTATGAGCTTGAAAAAACTATTATTTTGACATTACAAACAGACTCAACTTTATTTATTGGTATTGATTGACTGGACTATTTATCAGATACACATTACTAAACATTTCTATAACACTAAAAACTATCCCAACACAACTATACATTGTAAAAAGTTACATAACACTAAAGTCTATTAGCATATCAACCGTGCACTAGAATAATTTATCTAATCACACAATTATCTGAGTTAGATTCAATTCTCAGTATCTGATATTTGCTAGCAAATCCGAACAGTTCTGTTACTAACTTACTAACGTCTAAACATGTAAATCAGACAACATGGCGGTTATTAAGACATTATGCTAATAATCATTGACAACTACAAGAAACTTTGTGGTATCAACTCTTGGTGGATTCGTAAATTGATTGAGTCATATATAATTTATACAAACTTATAGTATGTTTATTAATACACGTCTAAAAAAGCAATCAATTAAGCAATTAGCCTATCGCAGTATCTTCTAAAGTGCGCCATAGCTCCCGGTCCTACGCCTTCCGCATCGAGTCCATCCCAGCTACCTTCTTCAGGTCGTCAGTCCTTCGGTTCCGTTTTTTTATGGGATAGGGGGCAAACGAGCAGACGAGTCACCTGATGGTAAATGACTACCGCCGCCCGTAAGCATCTGCAACTCAAGAGTCACAAGTATGTTGCCGGACGAAAGAGAGGCAGGGGGCGGAAGAGGGGAAGAGTTATGGCCTCCAGTGAAACAAAACGAAAGTATTGCTTCACTGCCGGTTTTCTGTGAGGCCACGGCCACGACGTTTGCTCCAACGGCCATCGGTCCTTCGGCAGACGTGGCCAGCGGATTGCCACTTCTGCAATCTTATTCTGCGAGCTATGTGTTAGATCTAGTTTTGTTATAGTTCTAGTTTAGTTATCTTAACATTAGTCTAAAAATTACCATATGTTTTGATCCTCCAGTCATTCATGAAATTGCGATTGCTGAGATATCTCTCTTTAAGGTCTTTCTAATCGATAAAATAGGCAAAGGAAAAACAGTTCAGCACCTTTTGGTAACTTAGGCTATTTTTTTTTTTTAATAAGAATGAGGGTAAAATATAAATATGTACTAGCGAGTGAAGCCGGTAGTATTCTACTTATCATATATCATGTCGACAGTAATACAATCACTAATCACAGTTTAGCGTCTTATCATTAAAGGTCAGATACGAAAAATGTAATATATTTATATTCAAAGCTATAAATAGTGTTTAGTATTGCATAGTAAATAACTATTGTAGTAACAATATAGTCGAACCAAGTGGTGTAATAATACTTTGATGTTGAGGTCGTGGATTCGATTCCCACCCAGGACAAGTAACTATGTGATGGGCATGATCATTTTGTTGTGTCTGGATGTATTTAGATATATATAAGTATGTTTATCAGCAGTCTGGTTACTATAGTACAGGCCGTGTCTAGTTTCGGATGAGACGGCCGCGTCTGAGATGTCTTAAGTTATTATTATTAGTTATTGTCGTACGGCAAATTTTCTCGGGTCGTATCCATTATTTGCTCCAGGAATTGTAGTTTCAAGTCATGGTAAACATTTATTTATAGTTATAAAATAGTAATCACTCCATAAGTAACAGTAATAAAATAAGTCCTATAAGGTAGTAAGGCTGTATTACCACCAGCACGTTTTGCTCTACAAGGCTCATATAACGTTATTACTTTAACAGCTTGTCAAGTTCTTGTGGGAAAATATCTGTTCTAATGAGTTACTTAATCGTCTCAATTAGCTCTTCAGTTTAATAATAATAAGTTATGATATTCCGAACTAATAGAACTGAATGATATTTATTTTATATCAACAACATATTCACATTCAAAATATTATAACATAGAAAAAAAACCGGCCAAGTGCGAGTCGGACTCGCGCACCGAGGGTTCCGTAAAATATTTTATTATATGATGTAACTAAAAATTTACGGTTTTTGCAATTTTTCCTTTATCTGTGCTATAACCCGTTGCTTCATACCAAATTTCAAGATTCTGAGTTCATGGGAAGTACCCTGTAGGTTTTGATTCCCTTGCGAGTGTCGAAAATTTGCGGAAATTTGCGGCATAAACAGCTCTATCTTTTGATTGCGTTGGCTTAGAAATTTGATTTTTTCACAGCTTCAAGGGACAGTAGACTTGAGTATTTGATATAAATTCCAGCTTGATACCTGTACGCTTTCCCGAGAAAAAGGGTCTTGAGAGCCAGACAGACGGACGGACGGACAACAAAGTGATTCTATAAGGATTCTGTTTTTTCTTTCGAGGTACGGAACCCTAAAAATCGGTGAGATGTGTTCGGGTACCCGTTTTAAACGAAGTTCCTTCCGCTAAATATAAATATATTCAATGGATTGAATAAATTGTATCAAAATATAGTAAATATTGTACAAACTCCAAATTAAAATTAAAAGCGAGTGATTTGACAACAGTAAGGCGTAACCTTTATTGAAGTGAAAACTTCTTGAGGCACGTTTGTGCACTTTTGCTGTAGGAAAAAGCACTGAACTCGTGACCGTCACGCTAATAATACATATATAGATCCACTAGAGGGCGCTAATCAAAACATTCAGTTCTGTCAGCTCCTTATTCATTAATATCGCCAACCTGCTAATGTGACGTTTTGAGTTCGTCGTTTCGTTTAAGTTTTCACTTCTGTCGACAGTCCCATGACTGCCTATTTTTATTTCATACAAAATTGTACCGAAACAACCATTTTGACGTGAAGTTAAAAGACCGATTTGAGTTGATCGTCACCTACCCTTTTTCCCAATGAATTGATCTCGGCTACGGAATACATTAAGACCGTAACATTTGGCCTCTCCGTTGCATAAACCCATTCATAGGAAAGAGTCAGCCCACTGTGTTCTATGTAGGCTTCCCGTCATTGATTAGACTGGAAGCCCCATCCATTAACGGATAATCCTGAAAAAACCCGCATCCGTGTGCACGTCCGCTGAGGCCTCACAACACCTGCTATGTTTTAACTATAACAGGACGTAGGGCAAAATACCAATCCTACTAATATTATAAACGTGAAAGTTTGTGAGGATGTATGGATGTATGGATGTGTGGATGTGTGGATGTATGGATGTATGGATGTTTGTTACTCTTTCACGCCAAAACTACTGAACCGATTGCGATGAAACTTGATATGTAAACAGCTGGAGACCTGGATTAACATATAGGCTACTCTTTATACCGATATTCCCACGGGTTCGGGACTTACGCGGGTGAAACCGCGGGGTGCTGCTAGTCTTTATTAAATGTCAAAATGGTACATTCTGTAGACACTTGTATCAAATGACAACTTGTGACGTCATACGGTAGCTGTCGTCAAATTTATAATTTGTATTGAAATTAAGTAAGGAACGCAATTTTTTTACGTGAAACCGAACATTTGATTTTATAAATAATGTTAAATAATCTATTTTAACTTTAGGAAACTAGAAACATTAGGTATTCTATAAAGGTGAAGAGATTTTTAGTTTGATTGTTTGTTTATTTAAGCACGCTAATCTCTCAAACTATCAGTCAGATTTGATTTTTTTTTTTTGTATTGGATAGATTATTTATTAAGGAAGGTAAGTAACATAGCCGATGCACGAGATTGGCTCGTGGCTAAGTGGTAACCGAGTAGGTTAGCATATTATTACGAGGTTAAGTAATTCTAGCCAGGTCAGTCTTAGGATGGGTGACCATAACACATTGAGATCCATCCGTGACCGTGAGCATGTTAAGCTGTCGGTCCCGGATGCCATACGAACATCTGTGGCATTGGTTACGGGCAGTTGGAGCCCTAAAAAGTCCGACCACCTGGTCTAACTACAGAACTTCGATATCGCCAAGTACTTTGGTTCTGGAGGTCTGATGACAGTCGCTTCACGTTAAATATCGAAGTTCGGCCGCACTGTAGTAGTTAGACTGAAAGCCGACCCCAACTTAGTTGGGAAAAGGCGCGGAGGATGATGATGATGTAACATCACGCTACGGCGCTTAGGGACGGTGCAGTGAAACTGGCAACAGGGGAACGACTTGTTACGTATAATAGGCTTTAGACTAGTATATAAATAGGAGGTCAAGAGAGTCAAAATTACTTTTAAAAGAATAATGATTTAAAACTAAGTTTTATGTGTCTAGAAATTTCATTTCATTAATTTGATAAAATCAATTCATCAAAGACAAGTTAAAAAGGGGTTTAATCTATATTTGGATATGCTTCTAAATGAACTTGGAAGTTTTTTGCATGAAGATGGACATTTAATTACAATTCCATTATCCATAAGTTGATTTAACAATAATATATAAAAAACGCATTTTAATTATGCACGCAAAATCAACGAAATATCGAATCTAAACTGATTGTTGCAAAATTCACTATTATGTTAAAGAAAGCAAGGGAGTGAGAAAACGGACAGAATGAAAGTGGATCGACAACACGTTAGTGACACCCCTGAGGTTGCAAGCATCATTGTTGGATAATACGAGCTTCAACAGACACGATGAGTTTGGGAACTGGGTATCATCGCCCACCGCAGTGGCGACACTGTCACATTGACCCGTTCTAATAACGTCACGACACCATAGATTCGTATTATTGTAACCGTTCAAATAATATAAGTTTTTCTACGATTGAAATGTCGTTCATTTTTTTACCAACCACCGGTATCCAACATATAAAAAGTAAATATTCTTTAAAACTAACAAACCAATCGAAGTTCAGAGTATTTTAAACTATTTTATACGCAACTAAAGTTATCCACGTGGGTAAAAGCAGTTAGTTAGAACTGAACACAGAAATAGTGAGTTAGACCCCAATTTTGACGTTGAAATATGAGAGAAAGGTTTTAAAAGCTGCCATGTTACAAAAAGCCATTACAGTCATGTCATCTGTCAGTTGGACTTTGAACATACTTATAATATATTTGTATATTTTGACATAAACTGTAGAGTAGCTCCCTCTGGTCTTATATTGGCGCCAACTCCCTTTAACTACACCTGGCTTTAAGTGTGAGAGATAAGGTTTAATTACATTTAACTGGATAAGTTTCATTTACATGTACAAATGCTTGCCTTCCATGGCTACGAAAAAGAGGGAAAGAGGAAGACCTCAAACCACCCGGATGACAAATGTCCGGCGTGACCTAAAACATATGGGCCTTAGCGAAGCCGACGCACAAGAACGAAAATCAAAATCTGTCTGCACGTCAGAAGTGAAAACACATACATATACGAGTAACACACACACATCTGTCATATCTGTCATCTAAACGTGACGGTCACGCGAGTTCAGTGCTTTTTTCCCGCACAAAAGCGCCCAACGTGCCTAAAGAAGTTTTCACTTCAAAAAACGGCTGCATGTACTAGCAGCCCCACGGTTTCACCCGCATAAGTCCCGATCCCGTGGGAATATCGGGATAAAAAGCCTATGCGTTAATCCAGGTCTCCAGCTATCTACATACCAAGTTTCATCGCAATCGGTTCTGTAGTTTTGGCGTGAAAGAGTAACAAACATCCATACATCCATCCATCCAAACTTTCACATTTATAACATTATAATGGGATGTGATTAGTGGGATTTATGTATGTATTTCTATTTCGGGTTCCTCGGAAACGGCTCTAACGATTTTGATGAAATTTTGTATACAGATACAGTTTTGCATTTTAAGTTCAACTACATAGTTGTATTTCCTGTAAAACGCAATTTTACAAAAGCTACTAGTCTCCCAGGTACTATTTGTAATGCTTCAGACACACATAGGTAAGTTTAAAGGAAATAAAATACTATTTTATATTTAGTACGTGATGGAGCTGTCCTATATTAATTGGTTTCAGAAGGCTGTCAGGACTTTCTCTTGCTGGGGTATTGGCGTACCTACTCGTCCTTTTCCTCAGTATCTGATACCCTGTAGATGGACTGCAGCCGCACGTCATTCGATCGTTGAACGACGTGCGGCTGTAGCTCAGAATGTTCTTGGCATTGCTTTCGTAGACAATATTAGCCCCATATAATCATAATCAATCCATCGGCACACGTTTAAACACTGGGCAATATACTTTAAAACGAAATGTGGTGAACTGGTTGACTGGCCTGTTGGCCTAGTGGTTAGTGACCCTGACTGCTATGCCATAGGTCGTGGGTTCGATTCCCATCCGAGTCTGGGTGTTCTTTGTGTCCGTTTTTTGTATGTTTGTAAAGTCCCCCGCGACACAGGATTAATTTCCTAAAATTGAAGAGTATTATAAATAATTTAATTCTAGTTGATACATACAGAGATTTTTTCAAGAAAACCATTCCCAAAGACAAAATTAAAATGATTGCGTTAGGTACGCTCGGGGGTATCCGCCCCGGTCCAGGGGGCCTTGGCGCGGTGTGGGCCAGTTGTCCCGTGGCGTCGGCCAAGATTTTGAGCGACGCCGGAAGAATCCTCATCGGTTTCGTGAACGCCAGAGTCACGCTCCTGGCGTCGAGACCGATGAGGTGCTTTAAATGCCTCTTCACGGGACACACCCGCGTCAAGTGTGCCAGCTGCTTTGACTGCAGCGGACTATGTTTCCGCGGCGGTCGACCGGGGCACAAGGCGGCGGAATGCTCCGCCGCCCCTCACTGCCCTGTGTGCGCGGCGGGAAATCTTCCCGCCAACCATCAGATGGGGCAGGGTGGCTGCAAGCCGCCCCGCACTTCTCGACAAACTTCGGGGGCTAGCCAATCGACCCAGGCTGCCTCCGTTGTCAATCCTGCGTCGTCGTCGTCGCCTATGGAGGAGGTTGTAGAGACAGTCCAGTAATGGACCAAGTCTCCAACCTCCTTGTCCAGACGAACCTGAACCACTCTGCCGGTGCGCAGGATCTTTTCCTGCAAACCATGGTGGAGTGGTCGATAGGTGTCGCCGTAGCCGCGGAGCCCTATTACGTTCCTCCCCGTCCAAATTGGCTGGGTGACTGGGACGGCTCCGTGGCAGTCGTCAGCTCCACGGCGGCTCATTCCCCGCCCTTGTCGCTAAGAGACAAGGGTACTGGATATGTTGCTGCCGAATGGGGGGGGATCACCATATATGGTGTCTACTTCTCCCCCAACCGGAGTCTGAGCGACTTCGAGGTCTTCCTCAATAACCTGGAGACCTCGATCCGGCGACTAGCGTCTGGGCACGTCCTAGTGCTGGGGGACTAACGCCAAGTCTGTTGCGTGGGGTTCCCCCAGGACGGACGCACGGGGTGATGCCGTAGAGGAGTGGGCGGCATCGATGGGCCTCTGTCTCCTAAACAGAGGCTCCACCAATACGTGTGTGCGACAGCAGGGGGGGTCGATAGTGGACCTTTCGTTCGCTACCCCTGCTCTCGCCGCACGAGTAAGGAACTGGCGTGTCTTGGAAGAGGTTGAAACGCTCTCGGATCACCTGTATATCCGATTTAAGCTCTCCCGGGCCCAGGACCCCAGAAGGGGTCACACGGCGCGGCGTTCTTCTCGCTTCCCGCGGTGGGCTGTTACGAAGATGGATAGGGACCTACTAGAGGAGGCAGCTATTATTTACTCATGGCTGTCTCCGCAGCTTCTGACTGAGGAGGTAGACATGGGGGCAGGCCGCTTTCGCGATGCGATTACGCAGATTTGCGATGCGGCCATGCCCCGCGTCCGAGGTCGTCGGCCTCCAAGGAAGGAGGTCTACTGGTGGTCCCAGGAGTTGGCGGACCTCCGTGCGGCCTGTACTCGTGCCCGGAGGTCCTACACCCGCAGCCGGCGTCGTCACCGCGAGGAGGGCGGGGAGGACCAGCTTCATGAGGAGTACCGAGAGGCGCGGAAAACTCTGAAGCTGGCCATTAGCCGCGCCAAAGAGGAGAGGAGAAAGGAGATGCTGGAGGGTCTCGATCGTGACCCCTGGGGTCGCCCATATCGCGCGGCACAACAAAGGCTCCGCGCGTCGGCCCCCCCGATTACGGAGACTCTCCAGCCCAGCTTCCTGCAGGATGTGGTTGAAGGCCTTTTCCCGCAACGGGCGGGACACACACCCCCGTCGATGGCCCTGTTGGCCGGACACGACGGGGAGGTCGAAAGTGAGGACGTTCCGCCCGTCACAGAGGCGGAGGTAGGGGTGGCTGTTCTACGGATCCGTTCCAAGAACACCGCCCCGGGGCCAGACGGGATTCCTGCCCGAGCTTTGGCCCTCGCCCTCGACCACATGTCGGACCGCCTCAGGGAAGTGTTCGATGCTAGCCTGGCGTCCGGATGCTTCCCTGACTGCTGGAAGAGCGGGAAGCTGGTGCTTTTAACGAAGCCGGGACGGCCTACCGACTCGGTCGCAGCCTACAGGCCCATCGTGTTGCTGGACGAGGCGGGTAAATTGTTTGAGAGGGTCCTCTCTGCCCGCATCGTTCGGCACCTTGGCGAGGTCGGCCCCGATTTGTCGGACGCCCAATTCGGTTTTCGAGCGGGGCGTTCGACGGTCGGTGCTGTGCTGCGCCTGAGGGCTGTGACCGAAGACGTAGTGAGCTGTGGTGGCGTGCTGTTGGCGGTGTCGTTGGACATCGCCAACGCATTCAATAGTCTGCCATTCAGCTGCATCATTGAAGCACTCCTCTATCATGGGGTGCCACAGTACCTGAGGCGGCTAGTGGCAGACTATTTAGAGGAGCGTACCGTCATGTACGAGGACCGAGATGGAGTTTTGAGTCGTCGGCCCATGTCGTGCGGTGTTCCGCAGGGGTCTGTCCTTGGACCACTCCTGTGGAACATGGGGTGCGACTGGGCCCTTCGAGGTGACTTCCCCGCCGGGCTGGGCGTAATCTGTTACGCCGATGACACGTTAGTCACGGCCCGGGGGGTGAACTTTCAGGAGGCGGCGCGCTTGGCTACCAGGGGAGTCTCTCTGGTGGTCGGGCGCATCGAGGCGCTGGGTTTGCGGGTGGCCCTGGATAAGACGGAGGCCCTTTTATTTCATGGGCCCCGTCGTGGTCCACCCCCTGGCGCCTCTATCGAGGTCAACTCGGTCCTCGTACCGGTTCGGGCCCACATAAGGTATCTGGGCCTGATCCTCGACGGCAGGTGGCTCTTCGACGAGCACTTCCGACAGCTTGCTCCGAAGCTGGTCGGCGCTGCGTCCGCCCTTGGGCGACTCTTGCCCAATTTGGGTGGACCCAGCGTCGCTACGAGACGTCTGTACGCGGGGGTTGTCCGGTCAATGGCACTTTACGGTGCACCGGTGTGGGCGGGGGCTCTGACCGCCCAGAATAGGGCACGCCTCTGGCGCCCTCAGAGGGTTATGGCGGTTAGAGCCATACGCGGCTACCGCACCGTGTCGACGGAGGCGGCGTGCGCGTTGGCCGGGACTCCCCCGTGGGATTCGGAGGCGGAAGTGCTCGCCGAAGTTTATCGGCGGACGACTGAGTTCCGGGCGGGAAGCGGCAGTCGGCCCCCGCCCGAAGAGGTACGCGAGTGGCGTGAGGCCGATCGCCGAGCCACGATGGCTCGTTGGTCGTCCCGGCTGGGGGCTCCACGTGCTGGCTTTGCCGCCGTGGAGGCGCTCCAGCCGGTCATCGTCGAGTGGGCAGGGCGGCAGCACGAGACCCTTTCCTCTCTCTCGGTCGCTAGGAGGGAATTGAGTCCCGCCTGTCACCACTGCGACTGCGGCGAGGACTCGGCTCAGCACACGCTGGCGGTTTGCCCCAGTTGGGCGGCGCAGCGTCGGGCCCTCACTGCAGTCATCGGAGTGGATATGTCGCTACCGGCTGTCATACGCTCTATGGCCGGTAGCGACAGGAATTTTACCGCGGTCGCTACCTTCTGTGAGGAAGTCATCTCGCAGAAGGAGGCGGCGGAAAGGGTCCGGGAGGACGATCTCCACTCGGACCTAATTCGCCGCCGGCGAACCGGGCGACGGAGGCGCGCCTACCAGCGCCTCATGCCGCCCTGAGTGTGGCCGCGGGTGGACGGGACGGGTTTTTCCCCTTCACCCGCTATAGTGGCCCCCCGCGAGGAGGCGGCGTCCGCGTGTGCCTGGACGTCACCTAATTGAGAGGTTTTTACCCGAAGGTGGTGCCCGCGCTTTTGCGGGCAGGCGCTAGGGGGGGTCCGGATGTCTTAATAAAAGCTGTTCCCGGATCCCTCCTACTTAAGGCGCAGTACGGCACACCGTGTGGTTTTAGTCGGTTCGATTCCGACACACCGCCCCACCGAAAACCCCGGTGGGGTGACGGCCCTAGGGGGATTCCACACGCACAAAAAAAAAAAAAGGTACGCTCGGGGTGAATATGACTCGTCGCGTGCATGCTCTTAAAACATCCAATAACTTAAGTTAATAAATAAAAAAATATAAGCTTCATCATCAAGATTTGCCAAGGCTACTGTGTGTACGACTGTTCAAACGCAATAAAACGAAAATATGTCTCATCCTCCCGGGCAAATAAATGATAAAGGCGGTACGTAAAGAATATTAAATGAACTTAATTTATTTCGTAATGTACCAGGGTGATAAAATATGGCCAGATTATAAGTGCGACATACAATTGTGGCAGGTTGGCAATAATACTGGCTGTTATTATTAATTTATTCATAAGATGCAGAGAGTGGCACTAACTAGGCGCATTTTAGTGGCGCTCGCTGAAGTGCTCCGCGTCTATGGACACATGGACGGGAAGGACCACAAACATGATGTTCTTTAAAACTTACTTTTTAAATACATTCGTATTAGTGGGAGCGCTATGCTTCGGCACGTTAGGCCGGCTCGACCGGAGTGATACCACGGCCTCACAGAAGCAATGATTGTATTGCTTTTCGCCGCGTGAGTAACGTTACCTTAGGCCCCCTAGTCCCACCATAAAAGCCGATAACGCACTTACAAAAAAAGCATATCTTCTATATTCTTCTATATTCTTTTTGCTAATAATGTCTTTCACAATAGAGAGGTTGTCTGTGATGAAAAAAGGTCATCAGTTAGAAATACGCATACCCAATTCAAACGTCCTTACTAAATATCAGGAAAACCACAATTAAAGAAACTGTTATAAAGGAATGAAGCTAGGTATGTTATAAACCAACGTGAAGTGTTCGTGCCTATCCTGTTCTCGTAAACTACTGGAATAAAGGTAAATGGTATAGTATGATTTCTGGGTTTTGGGAACCATAATTTTCGCAAGTCGCTTTAATCATTATTCTACCATAACTTACTCTAATATTATGATTAAATTTACATGCATGAGACACATAGGACTTTAAAAAGAGCGCTTTTAGTTTTGTAACACTTGCCAAAATACTCGAATGTGAAAGCCATCGCATGTCTTTTTTTGACTGCATTTAGCCAACTACAATATTAGGCAACTAGTTGGCTTATGTCATTTAAAGAAAGTACTGTCTCTTATTGTATTTAGACAAATATTTAGTTTCCATTATTTGATGATGACACCATTTGATCCGTATCTACTAATATAATAAATTTGAAGTAGTTTTGGTTGTTGAACTACCGGTCAAAATAAAAAAAAAATCTCTTTGCATTTGTTAGCCATTTGAGGAATTTAAGCTATTTAATATCACGCTACAAACCTTAGGGGCGAAGCAGTGACAATAAACGCGGGAGAAAATGGCCACTACATACGTAAAAGCAATTTACTTATTCGATGTTCGTTCCCGCCGTATGTCCATGTCAGCAGGGTGTCTTCAACGCGCCATCACAGTAAAAGCCATCGTCACCATGACTCCGTTACTAGCAATCATTTCTGTGGTCGGTATTGTGGTCACAGAGTTGATAACCCTCCGTGGGTGGAATGACTATTTGCGAGGATAGGTTTTAACGGTAGTTTTGTTCCCTTGTTTAATATCTTTATACCTTTATTACAGCGATTTTACTGATACAGAAATGAGTGTAAGTTTTATAGCAAGCGGCTGCATATGTAAGTGTGCTTGTCATCATCGAAGTTCGAAAAAATCTAAACATTGGTTTTTTGATTCGAGGATGTTTAAATATATTAATTTATTTTTCCATCTTATAATTTCATTTGAAGTCTCTGCACCTTATTCTATGTCAATTTTATTAACTTAAGATGAAAAGAACAATTTTTGTTTTAACAGTCTATGGAGCACGTCATAATTTCTTCTGTCTATGTCTTAATTCACAAAATACAACGTAAGTGTCCTTGTTTTATTTACATTTTTAATTTCCGTGAGTCTAAAACATTTAAAATAATGATTTTTATAACTCAATCTTTTATATAACAAAATCTTTTATAAGTCAATAAAATTTACGTAAAACGAATTATAAATGCCACAGGGATACACAAGCATTTAGTGGCATATAGGCGTAGTTTGCATGGGAAAGGAATTACTATAGACTGTCTTATTATTCCCTAAAGAGTAACCTCTTAATCCCAAATGGCATAAATTCACACTTCACTCATGGTTTCTGAGATAAAAACAAAAAAAACAACGCACTTCGTGTTTTTTTTAAGATAAAACATTTCCTGACGATCATTCTAGGCGTAGTTCCGTTTTTTTAATATATGTGAGGCCTGTCATTGAGCGCATAAATTTACATAGCTGCAGTTCGAATCCCCTTTAGCATATCCTGATATACAGTGCTTGATTATCCGCAATTTTCTAGTATAAAGTGCAGTACGTTATACGCATTAGTAGTGAATTTCCACTTCGTTAGGGTGGAAGGATGCTTTGATTGATTAATTACAGGAGAGAAAGGAGTACACAAGATATATATGCTCGAATCGTAGACGAATTGGAGACGCGCCACTGGGTCCTATAGATATGTACTGGGCAGACATGGGCCCGGCCCCACACATCTTACCTCACCTGTAATGAAGCAATCCTACATCTCCATTTCAAACGTCCTTCATTAAGGTGCAAATAATGTTTAAGACCTAAACAATAAACACTGTTCAACTGTATCTACTCATGCATATGTTTGTTTGTTTGTACGTCAATCAGTGTGTTGACTTTACGACGGATGTGTAGAATAAACAGAACTGAGCTGTAACGCGCCTGAGTTAACAGAACACTTGATACAGAAGTTGTTCCGAATTAAGGAAATGTAAGCTAAAGGTATAGCTTGTTTGGTAGAACTTGACTTAATTAAAAATAAAGTTATTTTATGCTGGACCACTTGCCAACATTTTACGGGAGAGCCTTGGGTTACGGCACCGCAATGTGTTCAAGCTCTGCCCAGAGCGTTGACTTTTTTAATGCTTTAAAAATATCACTAATCAATACAAAAAAACAATATCCGGGTAAGACTGACTACCTATTTTTAATTACCATGGGCACCTGCTACTCTTAGAGTCACAAGTGGTCTTTGAGGAAGGGGGATTAGGGGAAGGGGGAAGTGGGTTAGGGCCTCCGGTAACCTTACTCACTCGGCGAAAAACATTGCTGTGGGGCCGGTTTTCTGTGAGGCCGTGGTATCACTCCGGTCGAGCCGGCCCATACGTGCCGAAGCATGGCTCTCCCATGGTTAGTGTCCTGCCAATTTTTATATTTCCAACAAAATAGTATGAAGAATTCTTTGCAGCATCCATAGATTACGTAACAAAATGTAGCGGAGTAAAAATCTCATCAATTCTCGTTGAAATCTTATTATTCTGTTTTATGGAAATACATTTATTTCCTTTAATAACTAAAGCGTAAATCTCACGCAAGGGGATTGAGTTCCACAAAAACTCAATAATTCTCACCAAGGTTAAAGAAAAACTGGCAGCTAAGACGGTAGTCAATGGTCTCTGGTCACATAACTGTACGAGTAGATAATATATGAATATTCATTACGAAAGTGCCGTCAAGAATGTGTTGTCTTTAGTATTTTGACAAAGATTTTCACTGTTAACCAATGGCTTGTTGTATGTGTGGCGGCCATGTTGAGAAATCTCGGAGAGTAGATAGGCTATTTGTTCATTATCTTCGTAATTAGAATCATTAATAAGCATTAATCTTGTGAGGAAAACAGCACGAGCATTTGCAGTATTAGTACTTCATACATATCTACATTTTTTCTAAATTACTATTAATTATGACTTTATATTACAATAAAAACTTTCGTGAGTGGTATTCATATTTATTAAAAACTATACGGTTTTACTCACGTTTGTATTTCGGGGATGCCCGACTAGTTTCGGACCCGACGGGGGCCCTTTCTCAAGGAGTGAAGCGTCCTGCCGCGACGGTGTCAGGCGTCACACTGGGTTTACAACGCTGCCACCGGTTCCGTTGCCTTTCGGAACGTGCGGATGTAGATAGTTGCGTTTCCGTTGCGTTGTGTGATGCGCTGTTGTTGCCAACATCCACCGCGGTGCACACCATACTAACCGTATCACTTTTTATAAGGTCTGTCAGGTCTGTCTCATGGGATGTGAGTTTTAATGCCGGCCGCCAGGCAGGGGGCAGTGACCAGCCACTGTCTCTGTTGAAATTCGGACGACGACTTATCTCGATCGCTTCGCGTATTTTTCGCGGTACGAAATATTTTTCTCTCGCCAGTACGGAAGTCTTATCGAAACGTATGTAGTGAGGCGTGTCCGCTTTGCATGCGTGTTCAGCGACGGCCGACCTGTTGCAGTCCATGTTTTTCATACATCGTATGTGTTCCTGTAGTCTGGTTGCGATGCTACGACGAGTCTCTCCTATATAGGACAACTTAGAGAACTACTGCGCTCCCCAAAGGATGTTGATCCACTGGGGGCCCCCGGTGTATACTCGATCCCTTGTGACTGTGGCTTGAGCTATGTAGGAGAGACTCGTCGTAGCATCGCAACCAGACTACAGGAACACATACGATGTATGAAAAACATGGACTGCAACAGGTCGGCCGTCGCTGAACACGCATGCAAAGCGGACACGCCTCACTACATACGTTTCGATAAGACTTCCGTACTGGCGAGAGAAAAATATTTCGTACCGCGAGAAATACGCGAAGCGATCGAGATAAGTCGTCGTCCGAATTTCAACAGAGACAGTGGCTGGTCACTGCCCCCTGCCTGGCGGCCGGCATTAAAACTCACATCCCATGAGACAGACCTGACAGACCTTATAAAAAGTGATACGGTTAGTATGGTGTGCACCGCGGTGGATGTTGGCAACAACAGCGCATCACACAACGCAACGGAAACGCAACTATCTACATCCGCACGTTCCGAAAGGCAACGGAACCGGTGGCAGCGTTGTAAACCCAGTGTGACGCCTGACACCGTCGCGGCAGGACGCTTCACTCCTTGAGAAAGGGCCCCCGTCGGGTCCGAAACTAGTCGGGCATCCCCGAAATACAAACGTGAGTAAAACCGTATAGTTTTTAATAAAAAAATAAATAAAAAAAAATTATGACTTTACAAGAAATAGAAAGAGAAAAGAACGGCTATACTGATTTTCTTGAATTATAAATAAAACATGATCTCGATCAAGACGGCTTTCAAAAACAAATGTTAAATCAAAATCGGTCCATCCGTTTAGGAACTATGATGCCACACACAGATACACAAACACAAGGACACAGATACACACGTTTATCTTATAACTTACTAGCAACCCGCTCGGGCTACGCACGGGTACAAAATACACACCTAAACCTTCCTCATGAATGACTCTATCAATTAGTGAAAACCGCCTGAAAATCCATTCAGTAGTTTTTCATTCATTTGAAGCGGCGGTAGCGTAATGGCTAAGGCGTCGGACTTGCGATCAAGAGGTTGCGGGTTCGAACCCCACCCAGTGCACTACCGACGTGAACCTACTCCTAACACAAGCATTTTAGCTTAGCTGGAGGGGTTAACAAGAATACTAGTAATGTGTCACCCACGTTGCTAGTATTCTTTCTTTAAAAAAATTTTTTTTTTTTATTGCGAACAGACAGAAAGACGCGGCGGGGGACTTTGTTTTATATCTAATATGTAGTGATATACTGCGTCGGGGGCGGGGGTGCAAACATGTAAAAATGGTGTTATACAGCGCCATATTAAAAGTTATAGTCAGTTTTACTGGGGTTGACGTAAGGACTCCAACGATACATCCAAATCTGTTCAGGCATTTAGAAGTTATAATAGAATAAAGAAACACACATACATGAACCATAAAACATTACACTCCTTTTTGAGCAGTCGTGTTTAAAAGAAGACCAGTGCTGTAAAACCTTCCGGAACTTTAAATTTTCTCGGTATACTTTTTTGTATATTTTTATGATGACAAAGTTTCATGCCTGGTTTAAGATAAATAATTCGTTTTTGAATGTCATCGATTCAAATAATATTCTAAAATACAAAAATCAATGTTTGTTTGTTCGTATTTTATGCGCTGCCGTACCGTTCATAAGAACATCATGAAATTTTACATACACGTTGCGAGGGACACAGGGGAGGCAATGGGAAGAAAAGTTCTGTTCCCGAGGGATGGAAAAATTACTTTAAAAAGGTAGTTAAACTTAGCGTAGTACACATACACAAACGATTAAAATGACGAAGCATTTGAATACTTTGCCACATAGAAACCACACCTGGTATTAATAAAATTCCTTTACATATCACAGTTCCAATAACATCAGAACCAGGCCTATAAATTGATAATATTTATTGGTCTAGTTATAAATAATTTATCTACTTATTTAATCATGAGTTTTCCAAGTGAAATTGTATAGGAAATGTCCAAACCGTTGAGCAAACATGTTCCAATGCCCATTGCTTAATCAAATGACTAACTGTACCTTTTAATAATTTTTTAAACCACGTCGTTGGCTAATGAGCGTACATATCTGATGGTGCGGTACAAATCAAAAACAAACAATATATCTTTATTTCATGAAATTGCAAAACAAAAATTCGAAAATTATCTTGAAAATATATAATAAAAATCATAGATCAAAACACAGTCACCGCAACAATAGGTTGCTTTTTCAAATGTGAAATTATAAAAAAAAAACTGTCAGTACAGGATTAGGATTGCACGTCAGAAGTGAAAACATACATCTGTAATATTACTATAATATATATAAGTATCTGAACGTGACGTCACTCTTCCCCCTTCCCCTACTTCCACCTTAAAGGGCGGCAACGCACTTGTGACTCTTGAGTTGCAGGTGCCCATGGGCGGCGGTAGTCACTTACCATCAGGTGACCCGAAAAAAAAAACGTGCCTAAAGAAGTTCTCACTTCATAACAGGATAACAGATAATACCGTATCCGCCTGTGTCGGTTACCGCATACGAACGAGCATATGAACGATGGCAACTCCAGGGGACTCGCATGCGCGTTGGCGACTCTTTTAAAACCTGTACACTCCTTTCATTAATAAAAAAACTGTATGGTATCTGCCCCATGGATATTTTTATATTACTGTGGCAGCAAACAAGCTGGTCCCTTAAAAACATGTTAACAATACTCGCATTGATTATTTTCCTTACAAGAAGCTCTTGTAACCATATTTATACTCGGTTTCTGAAAGGCTGATCGAAATATTGTATAGTATTTGTTGACAACTACAGACAGAACTGTCAGGTTAACAGCGTTGTCAAACCAATTCGAGTTTCTGAAACATTGGTCGAAGAAAAAAAAATTGGTTGTCTGTAAAGTCGATTTACGGACGATAATTTTACGTAATAACGTCATAAGAACAGTGGAAGAGAGATAGATGCGTCACAAGCCGAACGCTTAGGCCGATCGGGCCTTTCGCTTGTTCCGCGCTCTCGCTTGCACGCTCTGCTCAGTCGGAACGTGACAATAAGTCATGCGTTTTCGTGCGTGCAGCCAGCGTTCATCGATTTATAAGACGTTATCACGTCAAAATGACTAATGTTCGAATGGTATTTGACATCAGACATTTTCACTAAAATTTGACAGCTCTGTTAATTGATCGGATGATCATGAAGTTTTCAAACAGTTTGTATTAATTAAACTAAACTTAACACCGAAAAAAATTAGTGTATTGATAGGGCACAACAGATGTCCACTTGAATTTTGACAGGCATATTGGTCTGGTCTTAGTCGTGGGTTTCCCACCCAGGACAAATAATAATATTTGTCGATGAACATGATCATTTTTTCTGTGTCTGGGTGTCAGTTAGTAATATATAAGTATGTTTGTCAACAGTCTGACAGCCATAGGACGGGCTCTGCCCAGTTTGGTATCACACGGCGTGTTAGGTACCTCAAGTTATTTATTTTTAATTGTTGTCATATTTATTATTAATTGTTGTCGCGTGTCTCAAGTTACCACTGGTATTGTAATATTTGGCTCTGATTCCCAGCAACCGGGTAACAGCCAATTTGAGTTACAGGTATGCACCCTTGACCTGCTGGAGATATTGCTTTCACTCCTAAATCTATCTGCATAACGATGGCCAATCTCTGGAACAAACTGTCACCTGCGTTATTTCCGGACAGATACGACCTTCAAACCTTCAAGAAAAGAGCGTACTCCTTTCTCAAAGGCCGGCAACGCACTTGTGACTCTTGAGTTGCAGGTGTCGATGGGTGACGGTGTAACTTATCATCGGGTGACCCGTCTGCTCCTGCCCCTATAATATATAAAAAAAATTATAACTCCAAAATTTTCGATTTTTTTATTTTGATGCCATCTAGTGTAAAATGAGGTAACCAATGCGCAATTACTACTATTTTCTAATTGTTTTTAGTTTATGTTTTCTATTTGAAAAACAAAACTACCCACTTCATAAATAGATTAAAATTGTTTAAAGAGTAATAAATCATAATTACAACAAACATAAGCACAATTAATATTGAAATGTAAATAAAGCTATGTTTTATAGTTGGTTATTTAATAAAATCGTTCTTTCATCCTCCTGTAAAATTTGACCAAATAAATGGATAGGAAAAGATACGAAGAGAAATTTGAAAACTACGCCATAGGTAAGCTATACCCCTTTCAATATATCTCAAATTTTCCCTCTTTAATTCTCGGTAAGCGCCCGGCTGACAGCAATAGACTTGCCCTGTATTACGTCAATGAGATCAAATTAAAGTTGGCAAACTGTGGATGTTTAATACTCGTAATACCTACCCCTTCGAGGATTCAGACGTGGGTGTTTTAACGAGTATGTAAATATGTATGTACAAGTATATTGCATTTTTACGATTATATCTTATATGCTTATAAATACGGTCATATATCTAGATTTTAACATTAACGCCGGCACTCCCACAAGCTTTAAGTTACATAATAAAACTGCAAAACTACGGCTTAGTGTAATGCCTGGCCCTATAGCGATAATCAGAGATAATAAAAAAAAAAAATATAATTTCTATAATTTATGGTCAATGTAGATCTTTATCGTCTATGATTTCCCTAAAAGATAAAAGCTATGTTTCATATTTCATAAATAATACCGTAATGAATACTATGATAATGACTAATATAACTATGATTTACTTAGTTTTATTGTGTTTATCTGACTTATTATCAGTACTATATATATATCGTGGGAGAGCCATGCTTCGGCACGTATGGGCCGGCTCGACCAGTTTGATAACCACGGCCTCACAGAAAGCCGGCATTGAAGCAATTTGCTTTTCGCCGAGTGAATGAAGTTACCAGAGACCCTAAAGGATGATGGATGTCTGGATGTATGGATGTATGGATGTTTGTTACTCTTTCACGCCAAAACTACTAAACCGATTGGGATGAGACTTGGTATGTAGATAGCTGGAGACCTGGATTAACATATAGGATACTTTTTATCCCGATATTCCCACGGGATCGGGACTTACGCGGGTGAAACTGCGGGGCGCTGCTAGTATATAATAAATGTATTGTCAGATATAAGTTAGACCTTATTTATTTAAAAAAATAAAAGTAGGCAAGTTACTCCTTGTAACATCAGCTATATGCCACTGTCTGTCTGAAAGTCTCTTTAAAATCTGTCCAGTCGTTTAGTGAATTAGTTAGTACAAATTTAGTATAGTTTATTCCTGAGTTTACTGCTTTATCCTATAACTTAAAACCCTGGTGTACGGACCGTACATAGACAGACATTTTTTTAACGTGATAACATTCATATGCATGTAGTAAAAAGCCGTTATTTTGAAATTAGAAATAGATACTTGAATTTTTCTAATTTGTTTAGCCAAAGTGTTCCTTTTAAATAACTTATCTGTCTCTGATAGTGCATTAGTCTACAAAGTCAGAGGTAACGGGTTCGATTCCCGCTCAATGGAGATATGTGTACTTGTGTTGGTCTGGGTGTTTCTATGTACAATAATATTAATAATATAATAAGTACGTATTTATTGTGTGTATGTTTATTCGTATTCCAGAAACCATAGAAAACCTATGGTTAGGTTGAGTCTGTGTTATATCCCGGAACCCTCCTACTTAAGGCGCAGTCCGACACACCGCCCCACCGAAAACCCCGGTGGGGTGACGGCCCGAGGGGGTTTCCACACGTGTTATATGTTCCAAAATATTATTATACTAGCAACCCGCCCCGGCTTCGCACGGGTTGCAGAGACATCTTCAACAATCATCAACATATTACAATCAATTTACACAAAATCTTAATAAATTATACCTTCCTCATAAAATATTCTGTCTATTGGTGAAAACCGCATGAAAATCCGTTAAGTAGTGTTTCGTTTTATCGCGAACAGAAAGAAAGACAGACGCGGGGACTGTGTTTTAAAATATGAAGTGATTACCATACTAAGTAAGAAAAACACGACATTGTTTTGCTTTTAATCTTAATGTTTTGTGGACATTCATTACGAATAATGAGGCTCTAGTTGCTTGAGGTAACGTAGTGTAAGGCTCTGATTTGAGTTGACATTAATATTATTATCTTGTAATATATAAAAAAAAACCTATTGTTTATTGCTTTTCTACAATGCATTGGCTTTCTAGTTATCATGTCGTCTTGTATGGTTTCAGTATAATTAAATTTTCTAACTTTTAAAATTTCTCGTTCCATGATATAATATTATCTACGCATTAACGGGAATTAACGCGATCACGAAAAGGTATTACATATCTCTGAATTGCCTGACGTTTCGAGGAGGTTGCACTGGCCGTTGTCATAGGCTGACTGGCCCAGCGGTCCGTCGTCGACATCGTGAGGTAGAAGGTTCTTCATCCACCTCCATGTAATACCTTTTCGTGATCGCGTTAATTCCCGTAAATACGTAGATAATATTTTAACTTTTATAAAAAGTATCAACGTCTTCAAGGCGCCTTAATCATAATAAACTGTAATAAGCTGAATTGTTTATCTATTAATTCTCCTCCCTTAGAGGCGGAATATTTAAATGAAAGCAACATTGAGTACAACATTAGAGTACAACAAATTTAATTAAAGAATAATTATACAAATCAGTTCATAAATAGCGAAGATATTTTTTTTATGGAATAGGCGGCAAACGAGCAGACGGGTTACCTGATGGTACGTGACTATGATCACCCATGGACACCTGCAACTCAAGAGTCACAGGTGCGTTGCCCGGCGTATCTGTATATATGTATCTGAGCGTGACGGTCACGCGAGCTCAGCGCTTTTCCCCACACCAAAAGTGCCCAACGTGCTTAAAGAAATTTTCACTTCAAAAACAAAAATCAGTCGATAAAAGAACCTTCTTCTTTTTGAAGTCGGTTAAAAATAAAGTGATTGTAATTCAATTTTGTTTATACAAACATATCTTACTTACTTAGCTGTAGCTTCACATAATTAAATAACATACATTAAAGTGTGAGAATCGGTGTTTAATACTTATAATATCGAAGATAAACATTTCCTGTAATAGATCCGCAGACATTAAAGAGTTATAAGATAGTGATTCACTGGCGTTTGTACATATCACGTAAAGTAAGCATCAACTAACTGACGCTTTAAAATTATGTCTCAGACATACATACATATTTATACATAATATAATACTATGTAGTTTCCACCAGCAGCCTTCAATGTACTTTTTATCAATCAAGCTTTATTGGGAACAGTTTTTAAAGTGAAAACTTCTTAGGGAACGTTGAGCACTTTTGGTAGGGAAAAGCACTGAACTCGCGTGACTGTCACGCTCAGATACATATATACAGATGTGTGTGTGTGTGTGTGTGTTTTCACTTTTGACGTGCAGTCCTACGACTGACAGTTCAGCAAACAAACAGACAAACACATTCAGATTAGGATTTAACAACATCTACTCAGATTCGCACCAAACAAACAAATTTTGAATGCGACGTTTTTTTAAATAACTATTTACAATTTTGTTTGCAGAAACATTATTATGTACACTATTATATATAGACGACCGAAGGTTACCGACATAGCTGAAGTCAGCAAATTGAAGTGGCAATGAGCAGGGCACATAGCACGTAGAACGGATGGTCGATGAGGCCGAAATATTCTCGAATGGAGACCACGGACTGGAAAGCGCAGCGTAGGAAGTCCATTAACAAGGTGGACAGACCTAGTAAAGGTCGCAGGCCGTCGGTGGATGCAGGCCACTGCTAACCGGTCTTCTTGGAAGTCATTAAGGCAGGCCTATATAAAGCAGTGGACGTCCTATGAAATTCTGATGATTGAAGCTACCCTGCAGAAGTTCCGTTCACATTTGATACATGTAATTACTCCTCGTGATTTTTCCAAGAACTTTTCCACTCATTATAGTCTTAACAATATAAAAAACATAACATTCTACTTCTAAATGATTAATTTGACTCACTCCCAACGATATCTATGTAGCTTTCATCAAATCTTCATATAAAAGTAGCAACCTTCGTTGATGTAATAAGCCTTTATTAAAGTAACACAATCCTTACAAAAGTGGAACAAACGGCCCGGTTACGTGTCCGCCACACTTGGTGTTATTACAAGAATAAGTCACGACCATAATATGGTCCTAGATTTGCGAAAGATATACACTTTTGTTTGAGAAAAAAATGGTTGTGTTACAACGCGAATATAACCGTATGTTTTAATAAGTTGCGCAAGGTCGAAAGGATTCTGTTTTGGTCGTAGTTTTCTCTACTAAGACCTCAGTAAGTTTATGTAACCGTAAATAAAAGTAAAAAGGCGAATATGTTTACATTAGGCTTGCAACGAATATTCGGTATTCGACCTATTAGACTACTTTCGTACTGTTCGGTAAAATACCGAATATCTAGGTACTATTCGGCCGAATACCGAATCCTACGGTTTTTTTTTTGTAGTGGCTCCTGTGAGTGGGTGATTCGCTGCGGGTAGGCCTCGAAAGACGTATACGTCCTCGATCGACGCAGTATTATGAAGAAGGGCTAAGAAAGGTCTGATGACAGGCGTGAGAGTACATAAATATATTTTTTTAATTGTTGTAGTCTGATAATATTGGTAAAAGAAAACAAATCATTGATTTTTTTTTGTAGTCTTCTTTTTATTCTCTCAATAAAATACTCATACATAATTAACATCCATACATGCATCTGGACACTTCAGAAGACCACGATTAACCAACACTCTATAGAGTGATATATAAAGTGCGGAGTGGACCTGGCCTGGCAATAGTGTTGGTTCCTAGTGTGGTAGTCCCTAAAGAAGCGGCTCGTGCCGAAAAATTCGCAGTCAGTTTGATGCTTACTAAAGCGCTGCATCGCCTTATTTGTTCGTATCTAGACTATTGAATTAATTAGTACCTAATCTAGGTTTATTTGTTCACAAAAATAGAGTAATAGGTACAAAAGACACCCTGAATTTCACGGCGTCGTCAGAGCATATAAGAAGTTAGCGATAGAAAGAGAGGCAACTTCTAGGTGAATATAACTGTAGGTAATTAGTGCTGTGCTATCTGAATTGCGACTTTATTGTGTCAGAGCAAGAGTCGCCAGTTATTTAAATGATTCTGCGGAGTGAGACTTCTGTGCCTGTAGTAATATGTATTTTGCCCGCGTCTTCGCTATCGTGGAAGTTATTTGGCTATCCCTCGGGAACAGTACTGTTTATCTGGACCCCTGACAACGTGTGTGCAAAAGTTTCATGATGATTCGTTAAGTAGTGAAGGTGTAACAAACAAACATATGCATATTATCCTGAATTCAATAACGCAGACCTGGCTGAAGGGTAGAAGATGAAAACTGACAAAAACATACATACAAGTATGTGTTTTAGACAGTTATTATTTTGGTTTGATCGTATTTTTAGTGGACGTCGAATAAGGTTCTTGGAAAAAAAATTACATCTTTTTTTGCGTTTACTTTTATTTAGTCAACGCGAAATACTGTTGAAAAGGGAATGTACTTAATTGAATTTGAAGAAGTAACTTTTTGTAAAAGCCCTTATTGCTCGTCTCCATCCAAAATTAAATCATTGATCACTTTTCACTTCTTTCTACAAGGAAAGTAAGTACTTAACGCATTAACTTATGTATTTAAGTTCTTCTGCCATATATTTATAACTATACTAGCTGACCCGGCGAACTTCGTACCGCCATATTTTATTTCTCTAATCGCAACTAAGGAAATAAAACCCTTCCGGTAAAATCTAATTAGCTAAATTGAAAATAAAACTAAAGTACTCAATTTAAAAATTCATATTGTTGTACAAAACGACTCGTCCATCAGATGTTAAATCGCAAATAACAGACAAATAATTAAACAACTTAAACAAATTAAACAAAATAAATTTAATTAATTTTATAGCGTCAACAACACGTAGTAATTATGCTGTTAAAATGTAGCTTATATGACACGTTCGTAGATTTACCATAGCAGCGCCATCTATTGATTACTTACTCAACCCAGTCGAAAGGTATCGACATCTGTTAGAATCATTTGGAGTTAACAGATAATTGTGACTGTCAAATAATAACAGACAAATAATTAGCAATAAATTAAAATTGCGACTATAATTTGAGATTTAAACTATCCTATCTCTCAAGTTGGATCGAACTGCACATGGTGTGCGAATTTTATTATAATCGGTTAAGTGGTTTAGGAGTCCATTGAGGACAAACATTGTGACACGAGATTTATATATATTAAGATGAAATTATTCTCAGTTTTTACAACACAGGAAAAAAGCTAAAAATAATAATAGCTTGAGACACCTTACACACGGCCGTCTGATCCCAAACTAGGCAGAGATTGTACTATGGTAACCAGACTGCTGATAAACATACTTATATGTATATTACTAAATGCAAAAAACATTAAAAAATAATATTATCAAATGCCATAGAGTTTTCCTATCGAATCGAAATAAAAAATCAATTAAACCAAATGCCTTTTGGAATACGTAAATCTTATGGAGCAGAGCTGGCAAGCAACTCCAAGGACACACTTATTAGTTCCTAGCAGCGCCCCGCGGTTTCACTCGCGTAAGTCTCGATCCCGTGGGAATATCGGGGTAAAAAGTAGCCTATATGTTAATCCAGGTCTCCAGCTATCTACATACCAAGTTTCATCGCAATCGGTTCAGTAGTTTTGGCGTGAAAGAGTAACAATCATCCATACATCCATCCATACATCCATACATCCTCACAAACTTTCACGTTTATAATATTAGTAGGATTACACATGGTTTTTTGTTACAAATTTCTGGATACATTGCTTATAAGTGAAAGCTGAGTGTGAGGACAATGTAACATAATGTTCAATGGTTTCTAGAAAATACTACATTTAAGTAATAATAGCAGTCAAGAGAAGACCAGCCCCGATTGACGGCACCCGTTCACAAGTATGATACTAACCATAGTAAAAGGAGTCGATCGACCTGACGCACATGCCACCATCATACTTACTGTTTCCGAGGCCTCCATGTTCGAGACTCGTTGAAGGCCTTTCGAACTGCTGTTACTTACATATAGTAGTAGTTTATAGTTTAGAAAAATACGTTACATTGTCCTCACATTTAACTTGCGCATATAAGCAATGTAACCAGAGATTTGTAAAAAACATGTTAAAAAAGAGTGTCCTTGGAGTTTCTTGCCCATTCTTCTCCACTGGATCTACGAATTGGAACAGGCAACTAGCTTCACGACTGACTTAGTCTGACTGACTACTACTCCTTACAATTCAAAAATACCCAAAGTGGTTTAATTGAAATAAATAATTTTGATTTTGATTTTGCCTAACATGCAGACCATCAATCAAAGGCTGCCTTTACTGACAAGCATGAATCTTTGTCGGTTCGAAACATTAATTGTAAATATTGTGGGTAAAAAATTGACGAATGTGGTAACAGTTGAAAGGTTCTGGAGTTAAGACCACGGACCGGATAGCGCAGCGTAGGACGTCCACTAATAACGACAGACTAACAAAACAGATGGCCTTATAAAGGTCCCAGGACGACGATTGATGCAGGCCGCTTCAAACAGGTATTTTTTGAAGTCACTGAGGGAGGCCTATGCCTATGGCACAGCGGTGGTTTGTTTGTGTGTCCTGCTAACAAAAGAAAGGTACACGTCACATAAAACAATTGAACCTACACTACTCAACGAAGCCCCACTGACTAGAATAACCAGATAGACCACTACCATTTATCAATTTGTATTATAAAAACTATTTTAATTTTTATTGGTTTTCTACAATAAATAAAAACTGATAAACAAATTCTGCGCAGCTACTAACGATTTCTCAGTAGTGGCTAAATTAATTTGTACTATCAGTGTGCGACATTTTTATCGCAAGGCCGGGTGTTGCAGAAACCATTCCGTATCAGGCTGTCACACGAATGCAAATGTGATCACCATTACTTGTCAAGAAAACTACATACCTTTTATTTCATGTTTAAAGTTCTATACGATAGTTTTGCTGTTAAGTTATAAGAAACTTACTAAAAACATACTTTTTTGGACAATAAGTAATTTTGTTGAGAAATATTCGAACCATCATCATCATCAACCTATCGCCTTCCACTGCTGGACAAAGGCCTTCTGTTGTGGGTTCGTTTTCCACCTAGGACAAATAATTGTGTGATGAGCATGATATAATATGTATGTATTTTCAAATATATAAGTATGTTTATCAGCAGTCTGGTTACCATAATACAGGCTTTGCCTAGTTTGGGATCAGACCGGCCGTGTGTAAGATGTGTGGAGTTATTATTATTATGTTTAGTTAGTCGCTTTATTCACTGCATCCTCTGAGGTTAGCAGTAGATAATAAATCGCAAGTCTTAAATTTCAGTTTTACTGCTGTTAGAACCTTCATGGAATAAATGGATTAAAGATTTCTACAATATATTGTGGCCCTAGGCTTCAGGCAGTCCAGCTCTTTGTAACAGAGTCGTGCAACTTTGTGACAGTATCCCGTCCTGTATTGAACCCAATCGCGGATTCAAACGATATCCTCTAAGCTCTTTAAGTTTAAGTATACCTAATGTACACTGTCATTGGCAGAAATTCATATAAATTAAACAAACAAGTATATTTTCTTCAACAAGTAGGTTATGGTAAGTTGAATGTTTCTTGTTTCATGATAAAACGAAAAGGAGGAATTTCTTGTTATCTTTCATATGTGGAATGATTTTAATTGAATTGTCTACACCTGCACTATTGTCTCTAAAAAAACATCCACCCCTAATACTACACAATCACCTTTTTTTTTAATATTTCGCAATGCAATCTAAATAGATGACGAAGAAGATGACCTACTATCATGAAAAAGTTTTCTCATAATTGTAAGTCATCTTCTTTAAAAAAGGAAACTGTGACTGGCTGACTGATCTATTAATACCTCAAACCGCTGAATGGCTTGAAATTTGGCACACAGATATAGTTATTATATGTTATAATTATGATTTTTGAAAATTCAACCTCTATGGGGGTGAAACAGGGATGAAACATTTGTAACGAGAAATTATATAAGGAACAAAATTTTTCAAGTTCCGTGTTTTTTCAAAAACAACTTATTTCATGTGCTGATCGCGTAAAGGACATCTATTTTTAAATTTATTTCCTACACCTGAAGAACAAAAAAATGTCCAAATTAACTACTATCCTACTGATATTACTAACATTATAGACGTGAAAGTTTGTGAGGATGTATGGATGTATGGATGCTTGTAACTCTCACGCCAAAACTAATTCTTCTTCCATTTTCAGACATTTCGTAACTATAATCTATTTTTTTTTGACGCGTTCCTAATTTCAAAATAATGTAGTCTCAGTGTATTATGTTCTCCTCAATGGTCGACACTAAGCCGCAATACGTGGCCAGTAGTCACACATTCATGATCTAGTATGCAGACCGGGCATCTAGACACGGTGTCTGTGTGAACTACGAAATATTTACTTTGCTCAGAACGGTTTGCACACAAAATAATTTATCTACAAATTGGGGCAGTCACTCGGCAGGTTTTATGTGATGGTAGGCGTAAAAACATTGAAACGACCGGATGTCAATTTGGAAATATATATTTTTAGTTATTGTATTTTTAACAACTAATGTGTCAAATGCTAATACGTATACTTTTAAATAGATCATAGTCTAGACATGGTCACATCTAAATCTTGCAGAAACCTAAAATTGTATTTTGTTATTTGTGGATCTGCATCTGAGTAAAAAGATAAGCAAACTTGATATGCAAACCTTAGTTAACTGAGCTAAAATTTTGTGCTTGCTAGGAGAAGGTTGAAATTAGTTCGAATCCAATACCTCTCAACTACCTATCAGGTTTGAGATATTGAAAAAGCTTCACTACATTATAAAACAAAGTCCCCCGCCGCGTCTGTCTGTCTGTCTGTCTGTCAAACTGTGATAAACTCAATAACTACGGAGCCGATTTTCATACGGTTTTCACCAATAGACTGCGTGATTCATGAGGAAAGATTAGGTATATAATTCACTAGCAGCGCCTCGCGTTTTCACCCGCGTAAGTCCTGATCCCGTTTGAATATCGGGATAAAAAAGCCTATGCGTTAATCCAGGTCTCCAGCTATCTACATACCAAGTTTCATCGCAATCGGTTCAGTGGTATTTGCGAGAAAGAGTAACAAACATTCATCCATCCATCCATCCAAACTTTCACATATATAATACTAGCTGTGCCCCGTATTTCAACCACGTAAGTCCCGATCCCGTGAGAATATCGGGATAAAAAGAAGCTATGTGTTAATCCAGGTCTCCAGCTATCTACATACCTAGTTTTATCGCAATCGGTTCAGTAGTTTTAGCGTGAAACAGTAACAAACATCCATCCATCCATCCAAACTTTCACATTTATAATATTAGTGGGATTACGGTTTGTGTAAAATGGCTGAAATACGACGATGATTGTTGAAGATGTCGGAAAAAAAACAATATAATTAGCTTTGCGAATCCCGTGTAGGTTGTTAGTACTACATATACTTAATGAAATTTACCACCATTAGAAATTATTTGAGAGCAAACCACCAAGAAAACACATGTAACCACTCTTGCTTTAAGTTATTTAGACTGAACAAGCTATCGAGTTTGCCACCCACTCGCGACAGGCGCCTTTACAGCTTGCTACAAAACTGCCACGACTGTCTGATTTGCACAATAAATGCGACATAAAATTGGAAATAAATGTATAGTAATCTGAGGCGTGAAGGAGAAGTATTTATGATAAACAGATCATAATGGTTTTGTCTATAAAATAAATACAATTATAAATAATAAGAAATACTCTATTACTCTTGCATCGTCAACAATTATATTCAACTTTATTTTTGATGTGAAAACTCCTTTAGGCACGTTTGTGCACTTTTACTATGGGGAAAAAGCACTGAACTCGTGACCGTCACGCTAATAATACACATATAGATCCACTAGAGGGCGCTAATCTAAACATTGAGTTCTGTCAGCTCCTTATTAATTAATGTGGACGTTTTAAGTTTGTCGTTTCGTTTAAGTTTTCACTTCTGCCGGCAGTCCCATGACTGCCTATTTTTATTTACTTTTTTATTTTAAATATTACATACAAAACAGTGTTTCACACACATATAATAGTTTTACACACATGTGTAGGTATGTGTGCCTAGATTTTGACCCGGGGCTCTTCATATTATGCTCTTTATGTGCATGTAAAATTGAATACAAAACTCAACTATTTTATAATAACAATGGCTGCTGGAAATCTGGACATGTTTTCGTTTTACATAATGCATGCTTATTCTAAGAATACAAACTTTGATTCCGATCACATCTTTACTAAATATATCGTTTCTTGTTACAGGTAATTAAAATTCCCCGTCAGCATGCGGTAAGAATATTAATATAATTAAGTTTATTATAAACAGTAATAGTGTAGGTAATGGTATGTATTTTTTTACTATACTAAATTGAGAATCAAGCACTCGGCCAAGGATCGTCTCGTGTGGTTGTACTGGCATAAAAGACGATTATGTAGAATTAAAAATAAAACCTTTCTCATCCTCATAACAAACATTCGAATTTAGAACGTCTGCTCAAGAACGTCATGAAAATGGTATCCTAAAAGCAATCAATTATTATGAAGTACTATTACCATTGCTGAAGCTGGGATTCCATATCCCGTTTGTTGGAGGCGTTGGACGCTATCGCGCTTGTGAAGTTCGCCTGTCACTCGTATTATATCTTACTGGCTTACGAAGGAACGACCGCATGAGCGCAGTATCACAAAACTACCACAGATGTCATAGGACGCGCTTACAAAGAAAAAATCATATTGAAATGGAACTTGTTGTTTATGAGGTCCAACTTTTAGGAGTGATGTTTGTGAAGGGAAACCACTAGGCAATGGACATATTGCAAAAAAATTTCAAATGTCAGGATTTTGACGCAATGAAGTCGATAGTACTTTTTACGTTTACGTATGTTTGCGCGCCTGTATGGTCATGGGTTTAGTGACGGTAAATCGTGACTGAAGTTTATACTGATAGCAAATACTAACGTGTAAAGGGCACGACAAATTTAGATTTAGATTAGTACGAACTACGACCAATTACCCGACCGACGCAGTAGAATAAGAATGAATTTTTTTACATCTTTCATAACTTAATGTTCTAAATGTGAGTTTGTTTGTTTGTTGATAATCACGCCTTAAATACTCAACCGATCATCATATCAGGGCAACAGAAAGGACATAATGGTATCTTTTATCTAACAAGTGAAGCAATGCTTGCATTGCATTTCGCCGCGTGAGTGAGGTTACCGGAGGCCATAACCCTTCCCTCTCCCCTATGCCCGTCCTTCAGCTGTCCCCTCTTCCCCCTCCCCCCTCCCCCTCTTCTTCCACTCCCATCTTAAAGGGCGGCAACGCACTTGTGACTCTTGAGTTACAGGTGCCCATAGGCGGCTGTAGTCATTTAAAATCAGGTGACCCGTCTGCTCATTTGCCCTGCTTCCGAGAAAAAGTTGAATTTATTCACAAAATCTACGTTCACACGAGTGAAGCTGCAAGTTGAAGCTAGTAAGTTATATTATATTGACAGTTAGATGATATTGAAGCCAAGTTTATTATCGTTTACACACATTAGATTTTATAACTCATTACTTTTTTATGTGTTGTTATAAAATCGGCAACGTAAACATTATACAGGCTATAATGATTTTTATTTAATGATTGAAATTAAAAAAAAGTTTTACTATAGTTAATTATTGTAGTGTTATTAGTGCAAAAAATGAAGGAAATCTGTTGAAATACCTAATGTGTACAAATTAAAGACAACCCATTATGTTACCAAGTAACGCGACGCGTATGAACGTTTAAATCAACCACTTTTAGAATATTTTTGTAATATGTATATAATCTATAAAATAATAATAAATTAGGAAAGTCTAAGAAAAATGCATCGAGCAATAAATATATTTTTTTTTATTTATTAAAACGTTTTGCACATTAGTAGATAGGCGGACTTATGCCTTAATGTTATACTCGATTATCTGAATTTGAATTCACCAAAAGTAACCTAATTTATACAAAACCCTGTCAAACAGTATTTGCCCCAATAACTTACTAAATAATCGAATCTCGACTTGCCCTTCACTTAACTAATGCTTAAAGAAACAAACGTTCTACAATGCTCAGCAATAGTGTAGTTACAACACTAGTATCGATAGTTAGTTAACTCCTACGTCCGACTCTTGCGCAACCACTGATGTACCGTCACTAATTATTTACTAAAATCTTTGACATTACTATCTTTAGTTATTTAACCAAGAATAAACCGTATAATGTTAGAAATACGTGTAAAAATAATATGTTCGACGGTGACGGTTAAGTCGTTTATGATAGAGAATTTCATGCACATAGGTTATGGTAAAATAATTATGGTATATTTCAAATAAATATGAACCTTGGCTTGTTTTGTGCTGTAATAACACGTTTTATATTGTTAAGACGTTGTAAAATTACTATATGATCGTCTAATAATATTTTTCCCTTCCCATCGCTAAAGCAAAACATTGGTATTTTATTACCAATTTCGTCATATCGTTAATGGATTTCATTCAACTAGCCAAGAAGATAGCGAGAGCCAATAAGGCTTTACTAGTATGCTCACCGAGCCATTAAGATCAATGAGGTTTTTTAATCGATTACTTATCAATAAATCAACCTGATGTCACAGGCATTGATAAACCGCATCGGTCTCTTGATCCACATGACCCATGGTATCGTTACATTTTTCACGTTCTAAGCCCTTCGCTGGCCTTGTATACAATTGTGTGCAGAAACAGATCATTCAACTTCCTAGACTCCTCCGCCGGTTTACAGTGAGGTCGTGGTATTACTCCGGTCAAGCTTCATGGCTCTCCCACGATTAAATATTCATCACGCATTTGACGCATTACAAGATTCTTAAAACGTTCACATGCTTTTATTGCACATCCAATAAGAAAACGGCTAAAAACGATCGGCACGAAACAAAATCGCCAAATCCATTAAATAGTAAATAACTAAGAAGTAATTACGTATGCAAACCAGCGCCATTTCTCACAGCTAATAAACGTTGTCGATAAAAGATGTCGACATTCGAAAAAAAGGTTATCGATAACTTTTTCACACTAGGGATGTGGTATAAAAATTTTACAAAAATTAAATGCATAAGCGAGCGGGCGTGCATATGAAATAAATAATGAAAAGATTTGACATGATTTTGTTTGAAAGTGTTTAAAATGGTTAAAGAAGGTCGCGGCTAACCTACACCTCAGGCATGATTCGTATTCACTATCTTGTAGATAAAGCCAGTACCCATTATAAGAGTTTTTCTACTACCAAAGAGTTTTATCATTCAAGACTTCCAGCACACTACACATCTGGAACTTTCAGACATTGGTCCATTCATAATAGAGGAACTTGAACGGAGCAACTTCTAGTCTTTTGTATATTGCTAAATCAAACACTTATTAGTACTAATTACACATATTGTTAGTTTGTAGGGTGGTAAACTCTTTGAAAAAAGATAGGCCAGTAGCGATGTTGCGAAAGATTGTCTACAATAAAGTCTGTTTTCCGTAGGTGAGCGCTTATTTGTAATGATATGATTGATAACCAAAAAGGAGGATATTCTCAATTTGACTGTCTTTTTTACACGTTTTATAATAGCTTCATTTGTATGTTTGTATGTTTGTTTGTAACCGAGTCCTTAGGACGCGATTTTGACCCACTTTAAACGGTCAGATTTCATTCAAATTTTGCACACCTGTCAAATACCGATGACAATGCAATATTCCATTAAAAAAAAGAAAAAAAAAACGTGTTTTTTTTAGTTTTTCAAACTATTATTTATTTGGGTATGTACGTTACATGATATCGCCGCCATTTGTGAAACGATTTCAATAATTATTATGTATCTTTTTAAATGAATTGGTTGTACACTCAAGATCCAATTTAAATTTGAAGAAAATATTTATCCTAAGAGTGGAAAATTAAGTGATGATGGAGCTTATTGTAATTTATAATGATTCAGACGCATTAAAGCACAGACTTCACTAATTTTAAGAAAGTTAATTATAGTGTGGAAGAACGCATTGTTGTGTTCCTCCAGCGCAAATGGAGGATCCTCCGAGTACGCTAGGCGTGCCTAGCGAGCCGCGGCCCAACGGTTTATGTTGAGAAATTTCAAAGCGCGATGCAGGATTAGAAGATGGCATTAAAATTTGTATTCGCTGTATGTGGATGTCGCCACAATAGCACAATACATAAAAAGTTCGCTGTTTTTACTGTCGCTCCGTAAAGTTACTTGCGCGTACCACCTACGTATTCACTAGTACAAATACGACAATATCCTAGTCATGTAATATTAATCGCAGACTCAGAGGTAAACGTCCTTTGCAATACCTTCTTAAGAACACTATAAGATGAAGGGCATTTGATAACACCCTTTTATTAACTTCAAAACTTCGGAATGAAACTGTGTATGTCGGATGACAATACTGTAATTTGGCGTCTTGGAGTTGATCTGTAGTTTTAGTGGCTACTAGTAAGCGACAAGGTTTGGGCGCATATGATTTGTTTTAACAAGTTCCACAGATTGCGCTTGGTAACGATGATCTGATGATTAAGCCAGGAGGTGGATGGTGGCACTCTTTTAAAGCATGTTTTTTTTTGTTACTTTTCTTTGCGCTGATAGCTCATACATTCAAATTTTTTGAAGATTTATTCGTAACAGAATGTTTTGTGGACGGTGAAGGTGGTTTATACACGCGGATAAACATACTTAAATATTTGTTTGTAAATATACCTACATATTTTAATAGAAATTCGCGACCTCTGACACAGTAATTCAACGTTCTACCACCGCGCTGAAGAAATCGTCAATAGCATATGACCATCGGTGCGACAGACAGTCCTCTATGCAGAGGATGTCTCGACGCGGAGGAAACGGCCGCCGACCACACAACGGGCAAACATCCTCGCAGGTGCGAGATCGCTCCTAGAAGCCTGCGAACGCCCCAGGAGGCTTCTGTGCTTCTGGAAGGAGCTAGGCTGGCTCAACTAGTCAGCTTATCTGAACGCATAATGGACCATCTATGAGTCTAAATGCGGAAACAGAGCCCTACACCAATACCAATACCAATAGCATATGATAATTGTTTCCGGTTATCGCGCGGCTTAATATTAAAACAAAAATGCGAAATCGCTGTATTCTTTAACTGAGACCACACCCAGCACCGCAGGGGTCCTCTAATTTATTTGAAGGCTCTATTACCGAAGCCGACTGGTCTCATACACTTATATTATTTATACATATACGTTGAATATGTACATGTATTGCAAATCCATTTTGCATTCTGCTGCAGAGAAAATTGCTCTATTTGATTTCTACATCGATTTGTGTTGAAAATATTTATGAGTCAACATAATAATTATTATTTATGTTAGTTACAATGTAGTATTGTAAAGGTTTATTTAGTTAGTGCTGTATGTGTAGTGCATGCGAATAAAAAGCGGTCATTGTTTTGCGTAATAGACTGACGCTACTAGGTACTTTTAGCGCCACAGTGATGCTCAGCTACGTCGGGAAGTATTGGAACTAATTTCCATATCTCACACCTAGAACACCACCTCACACTCACACCTAAACAGATATTAACTCAAACAAACACGTTTTTCAGAAAAGTTGAAAACCTAATTATGTGTCTCTGTGAGTGTGGACTGTTTTGGAGTTTTATATGCGGCTAGAAGAAAGATATTGTTGGAATTGTGTTTTAATCATGTTTTGAGGCTAAAAATTGGATTTTTGTAGTTATTTCCCTATTACTTAACAATGTATATATATAGGTGTTTTATTATTTTGAGTTGAGCCCGTGTTGGTGAATTTAGCGTCTAGCGTCGAATAGTGGTAATATTTTGAAATCTGGTTTATTGGTCAGTAGGTATGCTCTAAAATTTAAATTTTCGAGTTAGCTCCTTTTAGATCTAGGTGTGTGATATCTCATAACACCGGGACCCTAGAAATGTCTCATTTTGCTGGAGTACCTAGCCCGGGCGAAACGAAACCGCAACCTTGCGGCGGTAACCTCTTTCTGGTTATGAAACTATGATTTTGTATAGTTTGAAGCGAGAGCGCATGCCTCGTTTGATGAAGAATTGATTTACGCCGAAGACCTCATTTACTATCATCGTAATTTTTTTGATTTTGAATCACACGTAATTTGTAGAGGCCAGGCTACGCCTGCCTGGAGTTCTACAAATGACGTGTGATTTGTATGATTATAAATGATTATTGTATTGATGAAGGTCTAAAGTAATTATTATATACACAAAAACATTCGAGTAGACGGCGAGCATTGCCACGTTGAATGGCAATGCTAACTCGCTGTCCGACTCGAAAATATCTTCAATGATTACAAAGCTGATGAACTTCGAACGGCTGAACAGGTTTTTTTAAATTATATCTAAGAGCACTCTCGATCAAGTCACATTTCAAAAAAAAAATTGCATTTAAATCGGTCCATTCGTTTGGGAGCTACGATGCCACAGACAGACACACGTACACAGACACGTCAAATTTATAACACCATTCTTTTTGCGTCGGGGGTTAAAAAAAGGCCACACGTACATTAGATACATTGTTTTTGGATATAGACAAATAGACTTATTCATGTATACAAATATTTGTAATGAGCGGGAGTCGAACCGTTTGACGTTGCAGTCTATTGCACTACCACCAAGAAACTTCAAGGAAAAAAAATCTGGAACTTTCTTTTTTATGCTATAAGGGGCAAACGAGCAGACGGGTCACCTGATGGTAAATGACTACCGCCGCCCAACTCAAGAGTCACAAGTGCGTTGCCGGCGTTTAAGGCGGGAGTAGTGGAAGGGGGGAATAAGGATCGAGGAGCGGAGAGAGGGAAAGGGAAGGGTTAGGGCATCCGGTAACCTCTCACTCGGCGAAAAACAATGCAACCATTGTTTCACTGCTGGTTTGCTGTGAGGCCGTGGTATCACTCCGGTGGAGCCATCCCATAAGTGCCGAAGCATCACTCTCACATGTCTCACATTCTTTATTCGTTCTAGTTATTGTTCGACCTACATCAGAAGCATAGTCGAAAGACGATATAAGGTGGTCAACTGTGGGAGGGCCCTTTCCCTCTTGTCAATCGTACTGCCCACGGTGTTGTTTATTACATTTCTAACACAACCTTCTGATGCATTATAATGAAGTTTATTGATCATATATTAATGTCTTGATGTATACAAATATGTGTATTTATAACAGTCGTAAATGGTTGGTGGCCAATGTATATAGGTTACGATATATTGGTGTTTAAAAAGTTGGTGATATATGGTGTTAAGAGGCAATTAGTAGAACTTATTTATTACTTCGATGCTAAAATGTATGCTACATCAGCGCTGATAAAAATAAGATGTGTTGTTGCCAGTGAGCAGAAATGATAAATTCCCAACTTTTATTTTTTGTATTCTACCTTTTTAGTCTACTTTATTATGTTCTTGTTTTTATTTATTTTTATTGTTTTCTTGTGAAAATTTAAGTGTCTGTGTGTGTAATTGTGTGCCAAAAATAAATATTTTCTTTTCTTTTTCAATTATACAATGACTATCCGTACCCGTACTTACAGCTGCCTTTATGGTCGCTGCTCTGCTTCTAAGGAATCAAAATTGGACTATTAGTTTTTTTTTAAACTCCCGCATTAAGAACATTCTTGTGTCTCCACAAACATTCAAACAACAGACCCAAAGAACACCCAGACTCGGCACAATTATTTGTAGATCACACATTTTTTTGTACCGTGTGGGATTTGAACCCATAGTGGCGTAGTGGAAGAAAATATTCCACCTCTAAGGGTGGGAAATTAAGGAATGAGGAACACAGACATAATTTACTACTACTTTCTACAGGTTATTACAATTTTATCATCTTGTTTCAAGTTTATTCGTGAATAACAATCTGAACTAGAATGTAAAGGTACAAAGTCTGTGTTGACATAGGAGCACAGCACTAAGCTCTATTTGAATGCGTAATTAAGTGCAATTGTTGCAATTCCATTAATTAACACGCAACTAGAAATGTCGGCCCTACTTCTTACGTTTATATCTATTTCACTTTAAAGCGAAAGAGATATTTAATTTACTGAATAAAATTCTTCTATTACCGGATTCTTGAATACCGGTTATCGCTAGAAAAAACGGTATTCATGGTTGAATAAAAACTTATGTGAATGGTATTTAATTTATTATAATATACTAAAGACTAGCTTATGCCCGCGGCTTCGCTAGCTATTTGTTTTTCTGTTATTTGGGAACAGTACTTTTTGGGGTTCCCTACCCGAGGGTACAACGGGACCCTATTACTAAGCCTCCGCTATCCGTCCGTCTCTCCGTTCGTCTATCTGTCAGCGGGCTGTATCTCATGATCCATCTTTAATAGGTAGACAGTTAAAATTTTCATAGAACGTGTATTTCTGATGCCGCTATAACAAAAATAAATTAAAAAGTACCTACATAGTATTGAATCTTGTACTATGGTGCAGAACCCTTCATGCACTCGCATTTGGCAGGTTTTTTTTCTAAATGAAAGGTAAACAGCGCGTATGCAAATTTTTATCACGTTCGGTTGAGTAGTTACGGCGTAAAAGCGAAACAGCCAAACTCGCTTTTACATTTATAATATTCTGTGGTTAGGACTAGTTAGGATTCACGGTTATACGCACTATAAGAATAATAACTCCACACATCTCACACACGGCCGTCTGATACCAAACTAGGCAGAGCCTGTATTATGGTAACCAGACTGCTGATAAACATACTTATATATTTCTAAATACATACATAATCTATAATATGTATGTATTTAGAATTACACTCAGACACAGAACGAATTATCATGCTCATCACATAATTATTTGTCCTGGGTGGGAATCGAACCCACGACCTCTGGCTTAGCAGTCAGGGTCACTAACCACTTGACCAACAGGCCAGTCGACTATGGCGCCTGACACCGACTGAACAAGTGCCGAACAAATAAACAGTAGGTACGGCAATAAACTTCATAAAAATCTAACAAAATTACAATCGTACTATACCTATAGCACCAAATAACTATGCAGTTCAACAACATCATCAATACTATCAGCACAGAATACATAATATACAGTCAAAAGTACTCCATAACGATGGCAAGTCTTCCATTATTATAAGAACGATCACCTCTCAAATGACGATCTACGAAATTATCATAAGTTACAGCTAAGGTCTCACCGTACGCCTACAGCGAGTAACGAAATGAAGAAGCTAGGGGGCAGTATCGCTAGGCCGATAGGCGTGGGGAAGCCTGTTTTTCCCCGGGATAGGGCTTGGCCAGGCGCGGTGCCGATCCGGGGGGGGACCTGAAATAATATGGTCCGGGTCCTCCCCAGAACAGGGCGCCTGAGACCGGCTGTGGTTTTTAGTGGAAACACCACATACTCCTGGCTCCTGTGTCCCCGAGGAGCCGGAGATCCGAAGGGATTTTCCACCCCGTCAACAAAAAAAAAAAAAAGAAGGGGGCAGTATCGCAGGTTTCCAGCTCTCTACATACCAAGTTTCATCGGAATCGATTCATTGATTTTTGCGTGAAAGTGTAACACACATCCGTCCATCCATCCAAACTTTCACATTCATAATATTAGGGGGATTGTGAAGTGTTATTACGTAAAATTACAAGTTTCATTCATAACTACTCTTCAATTTATTTAAAAGACAGACCTAAACCTTATTGATTGAGAAAGGTGCTCTCGTGAACGGTTCGGGCCAACCCATATTTCGGATTCTAGTGTAACTAAGCAAGCAAATAGGAGCCTACATAGTTTTTATTTAGAAGTTCTTTTTTTTTATATGAAAACCTCTTTAGGCACGTTTGTGCAGTTTTGTTATGGGGAAAAAGCACCGAACTCGTGACCGGCACGCTAATAATACATATGCACTAGAGGGCGCTAATCTAAACATTGAGTTCTGTCAGCTCCTTGTGAATGAATGTCACCAACTTGCTAATGTGACGTTTTAAGTTCGTCATTTTGTTTAAGTTCGGCAGTCGGCAGTCCCATGACTGCCTATTTTTTTTCCTTGTCTTCTGTAGTTTTTACTGTCGAGTTTGTTTTTATATTTTTCTTCTCTCTTTAAGTTTCTTTCATATATCTTATTGATCTTATCCTTATTTAAAAGTCTAAAAAAACGTAAATTTATGTACCTTTTGACTCTCATGCTGTCGTTCTTTCTTGAATTTTTTTCTTTCCTTCCTTTTTTTTTTCTTCTTTTTCCAATTGATGTTATCTTGATGTCTCTCATTGCGTTGTTACTACGGTGTTAAATGTAAATATAGCACTTGAATTTTATAAATGTATCTGTGTTATTAATATGAATAAATTACCTTCAATTCATTAGAATGTGTTGGAATGATTCTAAACAGTTTATTTAACACCACGCTCGCAGTAAGACCTTAACTTTACTGGCGTGAAATGTAATGACCTAGCATTCACTACAGTCATTATTCTAAACATAAACACCCATTCTTGTTATAATAATTGTATCAGTTATTCATGCTTATTGAGGATTTAAATATACGTAATCTAATCTTATTTATGGCCTTCATCGCTAGTCCGACAGCGGATTTTAGAAAAGCAAAATATGTGTTTCTTGGGTTTCAATCATTTATTTAGAATAGAAGTGTTTCTACCGGTGGCGGTGAGTTTAGGTGAGAGAGTGTACGGTGTGCAAGATGCCGCGACGTTAACAATAGTCTGCAGGCGGGTGAGTTCACTATCTCGTTCAGTGGTAGTGGACATGGTCCGCCACCCAGCCAAGAAGGAACGGTGACTCTTCGGGGCTTCGAAGAAGAAGACGACGTCTGTTAAAAATCACTTTGAAGGTCTGGTTCATGTTACAATCACCGTATCAGATGCACTCAGATCTGGTGTGCATGAAAATGTGTTTAAAAACGTATACTGTAAGTAAATTTTAATAATAAAAATTACTTGAGACTACAATTACAAATTACAAACTAGGCAGAGCCTGTACTATGGTAACCAGACTGCTGATAACCATACTTATATGTATATTACTAAATACATACTTTATATTATAGATAAATTACACCCAAACAAATACAGCACAAGTGATTGTGCTCATCACACCAGTATTTGTCCTGAGCTTCTCCGGCTCAGCAGTCAGGATCACTAACCATTAGACCAACAAGCTCATCGTCGGAAGTGCTGCTTAACCATTGTTTTCTATACATACAATGGAGGCATTGCCTGAATCAAAAATCTTCTGTACCTTGAACTGATTTCGATCACTCCGATTGAAAAACTTTGAATTGACTACAAATTTTAGGCGTTAATCTCAAACAAGTCAACTTAAATATACTGGTGGTCCTTTTTATTCCCAATTTACTGACATTTAAACACCACTTTTAAACAGAAACAATAATTTACACTTGGAATAAATTATACGGGAATTACAGTTTAATTGAATCTGTTATAACGTTATCTACCGCCATCGCTCGAGATATTTGATAAGGTTGTATGAGGCTGTTTAAATGGCTGCCATTGTCCCACTGACTTAATAAACGACTTAGATAACTTGATAAGATTTATTGATGTATTTAAATTGTACGGACGATATCGATACTTGTCATTAATTCGGTTTAACATTTGTAGGGAGCTGCCGTACTTCTAGTAACGTGGGTCACACATTATTAGTATTTTTGTTAACCCCTCCAGCTATGCAAAATGCTTGTGTTAGGAGTGGGTTCACGTCTGTAGTGCACTGGGTGGGGATGGAACGCGCCCCCGACGCCTTAGTAATTACGCTAACATAGCTTCGTTCCTTTTCTTTTGCTTTTTTATTTAATAAGTTGGGAAGCAAGGACATCGATCACCTGTAGGTATGTCGTTATCAGTAATTAAAACATTTAAAACTTCGCATTGCCTACCAAATCCCTGGCCATATAGCTCTTGCCATCAGAAATACTAGTAATACTAGTGCTGTGGTGATTGATGAAGACAAGGCATAGTAGGTTTTCAGAATCGCTTGGGAGCTGTGTGGCTTGAAAGAGGACGTAATGAAGAAAATTTAAAAGAGTATTAAGGGCTCCACAGCCCGCTGCGCGATAAAGCTTGTGGACTAGCCCCAGCGTTAGAGTCCACATCTGGGCACGGTATGTCATATCATAACACCTCGGACGCATTGGTCCAAGATCGTTTTGTTGATTAAGTGTTTATGTGGTGCTTTAAATCTAAAACATACATTAAAGACAAGCACAGCTCTCTTGGAAAAAAGAAATTATAAAATTTATTGTATAAAATACTATGAACAAATCACTTAATGTAACCACAACGTAATAATGACTAGTTCGTAATACATACAGTTTTTTTCTTCTCATATCACGATGACGCTGATCCATATAATAATATTAAAGACAGACGCATTAGGAGCTGAGGCGGTTGATCCGATCACGGTACTATTACTAGTCATCGTTCGTGACTCCATCGGACGAATTATGCATTTGGTGTGTGGTGCAAGCGATGAACAGAAGAGTTTTTTAAGATTATATCCAAACTAGCTTTCGCCTGCGGCTTATCTCGTATAAATGTGGATTTTGTCAATCTACATTTATACGAGTTTATCCTTCGGGAAGAGTACTTTTTTCAAGATGAAAAATACCTTATAGCCTTGTCTGTAATACTTTTTTGTATGTGTGGAAGCCCCCTCGGGCCGTCACCCCACCGGGGTTTTCAAATGGGCGGTGTGTTGGAATCGAACCGACTAAAACCACACGGTGTGCCGTACTGCGTCTAAAATAGGAGGGATCCGGGAACAGCTTTCTGTATCCCTGACAACATGCATTCATATTTGATGATGATCGGTTGAGTAGTTAAAGTGTGACAGCGTAACAAACTCACTTGCACATTTAAAATATTAGTAATGATTAATCAATTTGATATTTGATTAGAGATCAGGGTCATGTGGCCATCAATCCATAAAATACTGAAGTCAAACTAATCATCAAAGAAAAAGAATGAAAGATTTAAATTCAAATGAAATAAGTTTAGGCCTCTCTTAATGTACGGCACTGAGCTCGATCGTCAACTCCTCATCCAGTTTTTCCCCGCCGTTTTGCGCAGATCGTCACTCCACCTGGCAGGGTGTCCTACACTACGTTTCTTTTGACATGGTTGCCACTCCAGAACTCGTCTACCCCAGCGGTTATCGGTTCTGCGGGCAATGTGGACAATGCGGCCAGCTCATTGCCACTTCAGCTTGCTAATTCTTTGAGCTATGTCGGTTACCTTGGTTCTGTGTCGGATAACTTCATTACGAATTTTGTCCCGCAGAGACACACCAAGCATAGCTCTCTCCATAGCTCACTTAGGCCTATGTTCTGCAGTGGATAATGAAAAACTGATGATGATGATGATGATGAATAAATTTAATTTGTTTAATTAAACAGAACAACTTTTTAAATATGAAATCATTACTCTATGTATTTCCACTAGTCAATCTTCGAAATACCCTTTTCCTTTCAGTTAAACTAATAACCGAAATTAAAAGTTAGTCTACTAACAACTATTTCATGCTCGTATAATTAATCAACTTTGACTGCAAAACTTTTGGTTTGAAATATCAAAGATTACTTATTTAAACTATCACATATGTTTAAATTGTGGCCATACTACAGGAGCCTTGTAAATCTTCCGCATCTCTTGAATGCAGAACCAATTGATAATAATAGCTTTAATTATCGCTGTCGCTACATCTTATAACTTCTGACAGCAGTCAGTATCTCTATTCGGTATAACACCTCGCCGGCCAACATTATCACGTGTTATATTATCGACACGAGAGACCTTCCCCGTACTCATTGAAAATTATATACAATTATGAAATTTTTTGTGGAAGAAATATTTTTGGGTATTGCCAACAACTTGTTCTTTTTTTTATTTGTGATATTCTTTATTTTTTTTTATATTTCGTGGAACTAAAGATGCTACTGCAAATTACTGCTCAGGTTCAAAATTAAAACTAATTTTGAAATCCCAAAACGTGACTCCAAAGTCATGTCCAAAAAAAAAACAACCTCAAACCGCAAACCAACTAATCAAACAAATTGAACCTATACAGTCAACACGACAATTATAAAACAAACATTAATATCCGCAACAGATTATTCCAATAAAAAAATACCACATAACAAAATACGTTACATTCCACGCTGCGCCCAGAATTATAATTGCCTTTACCGCTCACGTTATAAATCTTTCACCAACCAAGATTAGGCTGAGGAATAAAAATAAACAGTCTCTCGCGTTGATAGTATGACAAATTAATAGGAACGCGCTTTGTAATAATTTGAAAATAGAATGTCGCGGCTGAATAATGTCTACTTTAGGGTTGCCGCAAAAAATAATACATTTACATACATTTTTTCGTGCATCTACTATTATTTGGAATAGAATTTTACAAGGTAAGAATTTGATAACCTATTTTTTCGTTATTCGTCATCGCAATTTTCGTCAACTTTGTAGTCTGCTAATTGCTGTAGTCGGATAAACAATAAAAACTTAGTAAATGCTACAATAGGTATGGATTGGTTAGGAAAAAGAGAACAAGAAAACGATTTATCGTAGTAGTTGATAGTAGTATTTTTTTAACTGACCATGTAAGGTATGAAGTATGAACTATCGATGTACTCATATGTATATCTTTTTAAATTACTATCTTTTGGATACGAACAAACAAACATTGATTTTCAAAATAAACATTCCGAAAACCTTTTGCTATATAATATAGTACTGTTTTTTATAATTCCCGGTTGAATAGCTTTTTTAAATCTAAAGCTGTTCCAAATACGAATTTTCCTTACTAATATACTGAAGTAGTAGCAGAGAACCAGTATGTCAACCCTAATGTAGTCTTTCATATAACATGAAGTCATAATAGATTAGTGTTTTGTTAGTAAAAAATCATCATTCAACATTTTTCTGTAAGAAATGATAAGATTAAAACTGATATTTAAAGAGACATCCTGTTAATCTAGGGAAATATCGTATAGTATGTTTTTATTTATATGTTATTTTAGTGCATGGAAAACTTACAGCTATATACAACTAGAATGAAATGGTAAAAAAAATTGACATTAGTTAACAGAGAGCCAATAACAAGTCTTTACTTATAGATAGTAATTGAGTAACAGAGAATAGGTATGTGAACAAACTCAAAGAACACATCACGTATAACGCTTACAAACTAAAATGTAATGTGTGTGTTCATTTGTAACTATGTAAACAAATGTTATAAGTCAAATAGTTACATTTTTTATCTAATTGAGTTCGATTTGATAATCGTTTATGGATTAAGCCACATCACTAGCATAACCTTTAAAATTTTTGAAATCTCCTGAAATCTTAATCAGTAACAAGTTCAATTTAGCTTTGCACTCCGCAGTTAAATTTCATTGATATTTAATAAATACCGATACGACAAGACCAAAATGCAACCGGTTGTCGGCAAGCTTTGTTACTTAAAAACCACACTTTCACCAATAAACGCATTATCCCTTTGTTTAAGAGTAATGACAGTACAATACAAACGGACACTCGTATTCCACTTGATTTATCGAGCGTGGGTGCGACGCAGACAGCCTGCGGTAAATAATTAGATCTTCCAATAATTCCAATTTAGATAACAAGGTCTCTTTTATTTTTGAACTGGCAACTGTAGAAGCGGCCATTTTAAGTCAATTAGAATAATAGAGGGAACAAAAAACATTCGAATTTCGAATTCGTGTCGTTGATTACAAATTGTTTCTTTTAAGAATTCGAATTCGAGGGCGAAAATCATCTGCGCGGATTGATAAAGTCAGAAATAAGGCCGCCATTCTTGGAACGTCTTCAGCAATTTACTTCTCTTTTCGCATTTTGTATGTCTTGATAAATAATAGATGTGCGTTCAAGTTCAATCAATTTAGGTTTCAGTTATGTATATGTAATGTTTTTACTAGTCTATGAAAACACTTAAAAAGGTAGGACTGGATGCCATTTTTGTTAACTTAAAGTTTTTATATAAATAATAGTGAAATGTCTATAGGGCTTAAAGATGTTTGTTAACGACTGCATCCTGGATCATTACATAACATACGGGAACCGGTAAACGTGGGCGGAGACGCAAGCGAAATCGCAAAAGGGGGATTAATAAGGTGCGATATCTAATAACTTACCCGACGTTTCTATTCAATTGGACTGTCCATTAACTATATTGGGCCAACGGTCAATAATCTCTCTAAACTCTACAATAATTATGATAATACAAATAATTGTGTACTTAAATTGAGACGTTGATTAGGAGTGAATGTCTACAAATGTTAGGAACTTTGTTGATTTAAAGTTCAAACACCATTATGTACTATTAGCACATAGCACTTAGCGTGGGAGAGCCATGCTTCGGCACGCATGGGCCGGCTCGACCGGAGTGATACCACGGCCTCACAGAAAACCGGCAGTGAAGCAATACTATCATTGCTGTTCGCCGAGTTGATCAATATTATTTGTGTATCCTTTCATTGACGTATCAAAAAAAAATTATGCTAATATAATCGAAACGTTCTTCCGCTTTTGTGTCAAGTTATTCACTGGATGACTATCGAGGCTTTCCAATTTTGTGTTTTTACACGCATATACTTTCATTGCACACGTTTTGCACACTTGCAAAACGTGTGCAATGAAAGTATGTTCTAACTATCACTATAGTTAACACTACTTTCATTTTAACTAGACCATCTGTAAGTCTGTACCACAATATAATTCCATTATAGCAATGTAGTGTTCAACTTGTCTATATATGATGGGTGGTCCGATGTCCGAGATATAATTTATGGGGCAGTTTCATTGCCCTACCTTAACAGGCAATGTCTCTGTTATAAAATTCCGATTGGTTACACTGTCCGGCTTCGAACTCGAACCTCCAAGGGGTTAGATTGTTGTCCTTTTTCTATTATTCAAGAGATACAGGGAGCATACTCGTACGTGTAAAGTATGTAAGCATCTATATATTGCTGTAAAACATTTGTTACTTTTTATAACTCAACTTCTGTAATGGTAATGAAATTCAGCAAGGAGATAGTTTAGAACGTGGAGATCACAGAAAAAATTGTGGTCAAATTGGAGGTGTGCTTCATACTAAAGACAATCGCGGATTTTGGATATAACATATTAATCTTAACGGTTAGTATTAGCGATAGCGTGGCTAAGGCATCGAATTATGCGATTAGGTGCTTGCGGGTTCAAACCCCACACAGTAAACCACCGACGTAACCCAAACCTAAGACAAGAATTAAGCTTAGCCGGGGGACTTAACAAAAATACTAGTAATATCTAAAAAAAATACTAGGGGTTTAAAAAAAACCTGTAACTTATTTATTAGTCCTCCTCCTCAGTGGTTCACTCTTGACCGAGTGGTCGTGGTTTCATGATGTTACTCTGGTTTGGATAATGCATATCTTGCGATGCGTCTCCATTTGCTACGGTATTCAACGTTACGGGTTCACTGGACTATGGAGGTTTGTGTTGCAGGTTTTATCATGTCTGTCGCTCTGTCCAGCGCGTGACCGCTTCCCTTCCACTTGTCCTTGGCCATCGTGTCGTTACAAAGAGTCTTGGTTTAGAACAGTGTATTTGCACAGTCGACGATAATCTCTCTTTTATTTTGAGTTCTTCGAGGATCGAGACATTGATCCGAAATTCATTTATAAGTAGGCACATATTTGACACCTTAACCATCCACTAAATCATTACAGTCCTGGTCCTGTCCATCCAAAGGTTGCCTGGAAGATATTACTTATCGTAATATCTTTGCTCGTTGTGTATTTTATGTTTAATAATATCTGTTTTATATTTATTTATATAAAGAACTTACTTAAATCTAATCATAGAAGAAAGGATTAATTTACCGTCTCACAAATTAAATCCAAGACTACAGATCCGAGTTCTTGTTGATGCGACAAAGTTACAAGAAATTAATCTTGCAATAATTGTTCCGAGTTTTCTTCCACTAAGTTAACAACTTAATTACATACAATTTTAACAGTCCAAGTTCAGAAATTATTTCCGTGTTGGTTTAAATTATTAATATTGTTGTGTCGATGTAAAATTTACGCTTGGTGCCTGTAATGAATTGCTTATTGTGCAGTGGCACAATGGGCATGAAACTTGGCGAACATGTTGAAGAATTTCAACCTACTTTATGTATAACTAAGTACCTTTTGTGTGTTTATTTTTGGTTTGGTAATCACTTTTCTATATTTTAAAACTTTTGCAATTAGTTTGCATAGGTATTTACGAAGTTATTTATTCCCTTACCAATTTCTTGTAGTGGTCGCCAACATAAAATTATGGATATCAATAAAAATCCGTATAAGGGAAAAAAATATTTTTAGTAACACTAAAGCTGCTTACTTTCTGATGGTGGGCTTTGAACGCCTGTTGAATAGCGTTAACAAGAACACGCATTTTTTATTGCAAAGAAATGATATCAAAGCGGGCGTCAACGCCGTAGACGCTGGGGATGCGTTATCAAAACGCGCGCTCAACGCCCGTCGTCTGAACATAGCCTTGAGCTCGTCAATAGCTAATAAATAAGCAAATAAATCGATTGACGAACAGAGACAAGAAGGTACTGTATTGTTTTGGCTTTGCTTATTTACAAATATGTATACAGATAGATTTCCATTATCCATCTCTAGGGAGTGTTAAAACTTCGCAGGACCATCCACAGTTATCTTAAAGAATTGATACGTCAAGTAGATATGTGTGGCTTACAACCTCCAGTAACCTCCAACTTCTAGCACTCAGATCGATACGACCCTACAATGGTGAAGAAATACTAGGAACTGACCGAGTTACCGCTAACGTTATAGATATTTTATATAATCCATTAAAGTAATGACAATAAGGAATGATATTGCGCCCGATAATAACAGTCAACAGCAACCTTAAAAAACTTTGTTTTGAATAAACCGAAAACATCGAAAATAAGTCAGTTACTAAATGTCAAATGGTATTTATATGTGTGGCCAAAATGGATTAAAAATTTCACCGGTTCCTGAGATTTATTTATTACGAGTGCCATTGGACAGGGCTGGTCATCTACGTACCTACGGCTATTACTTACATACAAACTATAAAACAAAGTCACTTCCCGCCGTCTTTTCTCCATTTCTTGCTTGTTTTTTTCTCTCCACAGGATCTACGTATTGGAACAAACAACTAGCTTCACGACTGACTATTCTAACTGACAATTCAAAAATACCTAATAATAACCTATAACGGGTTCAATTGCAATAAATGATTTTTCATTTTAATTAAATAGTACAACCACATCATACATATTAATACATTTAAAATTATATTATATAGTATTCGAGATTTCCAGATAAGGTACAAGGGCAGACTCGAAGGCCTTGGACACGAAGTCAGCGGGAGCGGGGCGGCGTCGTCGGCGGCGCGGCAACGATCGCTTACTCGTACACCGGTCGCCGCCGGCTCCCCGCGCCCCTGCCTTCGAAACCAGTTCCATGTAAATGTATGCATTGAAACGCGCCGCTCCCCGCACCGCCGCTGCTGCCGCCCCGCTCCCGCTGACTTCGTGACCGAAGCCGAAGTGCCTCCGCGCCCGCGCCTCTCTGTACTTGAGGAGCCAAGCCTCCCGCACTCATCGATGTAGCTGCTTACTGCTAAACATACATACATACACCCACGCCGGTATCCCCTAAGGGTAAGGCAGAGGCTTTTTACACTCACGTTTTGCCAACTATAATTTTGTTCCACTCACGTAATTATAGGCAAGTGTATCGCTGCCAACCGGGCACTTCCGGAATTAAAGATTGGAAAAATTGATGATTATATTAAAAGGGGAAGGTAGAATAGAAGGGGAGTCCGAACTCTCTAACCTAAATCCTAAAAAGGTCTAATAAAGGCACTATAGTCTAATACTATACTGAGATACCTTTTAAGGATTTACCCAGATCCCTTGTAATAGACCCATTTATGTCGGAATACTGTGTGATACTCGATTTGGCCCCCTGCCTCCACACGATAAAGGAAAAATTCGAAGTGGCAAAAATAAATATTGAGGTTTTCTGAAAACGTTAATACTGTATGTCTATATATAAAAATACCTATAATAATTTATCTGATATCCTTAAAACTCATGAAAACTTATATTTTGCGAGAAATTACAAAATAAAATGCCAAAAGTATTACGTAATATTCAATAATTAATGACTAATTTTAATCTTAAGACATTTTCCGGTTCCGAAATATATATATTGAGGTTAAATTTTATGATAGATCTCTTATATTAATTAAAGTATGTTACATGGCGGAAATCAATTGTTAATAGTTATTGAGGCGTAACACTATTCACTCATCTTCTGAGATCTGTTTAATGGGTGTGGCGGGCACCATAAATTAATCAATTACTTTTTAGTCATAAACCAAACGTACAATATGCATCCATTATTATACGTGGCTTATGAAATAGCCACGTTTTGCACTCTTCATTGCCCACACACGTTACTATGTGTGTGGGACCAAATGAAGAGGGGGCAAGCCTATTGTCGTAAACTGGCACTGGAATTTAAGATAAGGTAGGTAAGAAATGAAGGCAATTGGAGGAAAACGATATTCCTTATTGTGGATTGAGGATTGAGGAATGATATAGGTCAGGGTCGCATGGGGCCGGTCGAACTGACTGTTACCGGCAAATCCGAGTCCTCTGACATACACCAAACATCTTTAGTTATTTTAGAAAGTACTAGCAGCCAAATGCGACTTCGTCTGCGTATTTTTCTTTAACTAGCAGCGCCCCGCTGTTTTACCCGCGTAAGTCCCGATCCCGTTTGAATATCGGGATAAAAAGCCTATATGTAAATCCACGTCTCCAGCTACCTACATACCAAGTTTCATCGCAATCGGTTCAGTAGTTTTGGCGTGAAAGAGTAACAAACATCCATACATCCTCACAAACTTTCACGTTTATAATATTAGTAGGATGTATTCATTACATGTCAAATGTCTTAAGACAAATGATCCCATCATACATTATTTTTACAGGGTTTTTGTCTGACTTACTCGACGGTTATCGTTATAATTTTTCCAATTTACTCAATATATTTATAAATTATCAAGTTAATATCAATTATCGTAGGTAATACTTGTTGTTGTGATTTCATTTTCAGCAAAATTTGTTTAGTAGTTTTTTGTGTGAATATGTAACAAACTTCCATACATCCTTACCAATTCATCGTTATTAACATTGTCACATTCAACAGAAACTACTAAATACCGATTCTCTTGTTTTGAAGTCGGTAAAAAAGATTTGATCAAATAAGTGTGTCAGTTACCCGTAGTGATATGAAATCATAGCGATGAGACTACATTATTTTGCATCAGCAGCCGACGCATTCAATAAAATCGCCATTTGTCTCGCTTACATTGCTCTGATCAATTCAATTTGCGTGTGTGTTGTGTCACCATTTCTACAAAACACATTGAGTTATGAGTTAAATAGATAATGTTTTGACCTACTGCTAAGATACCAGATTTAATATTTGGTAGAAACTGGGCAATAGACCAAATGTTATCATTAGTATTAATTACATTATGGAGGTGGTAAAACCCGTAAAGACTAATAGCGTGAACAAATTGTAAGGTGGCATAAAGTCATCCTGCGAATTACGCAACAATTTGATGATACAATAATAAAAAAAAAATAAGTTAGGTAATACAGTTTTGTGAAATTTACCAATTATAATTATATGCATATTGCATATTTTTCCTTAATTTAAAATTGGAATTTTCTTTAATTTATTGAATACTAGCTGCGCCCCGCAGTTTCACCCGCACAAAGTAAGTAGCCTATGTGTTAATCCAAGTGTCTGCCAACTGTCAAACGACTGACAGTTTACGGCAAAAGCGCTAAGGTTACAAGAAAAGTTAATATGGTCGTTAAGTTTTATTAAATTTTCTAATTTTCCACGCAACTCTCTTAATTTTTGCTTTCATAATTCAAATTCAATTTCTGACAATAACAAACACAAAAAAAAAGAATTACCGAAATCGGTCCAGCTGTTCACGCCGCAATTTTCACCAAAACTATATTAACAAGATATACTTTTAAACTTTTTTTAAGTTTCTATTGATGAATTTTTTTTTTAATATGAATTTTCTTTTTTTATGCAATAGAGTCGGCACACTAATCGATTGATGGCCAGTTGATCTGTCATCCGCGTATTGACAACCTACTTGTATAACAGGTATTTTAATAGGAGAATTATAACACTATGCTTCTACTGCTAGTAATTTCTTATTTATTATAAGAACTACCTACTAAACCCTAATAGTTCTGCATACTGAAGGAATCAGTCTGAATACTTTTGAATACAAAGTTTTACTGAACGACTGTTTGATATTTTTAGTGTGAAGATTGTTTTTATTTACCTAAAGTAACACAATTTCATTTCAATCCAATCTCTAATATTCGTTATCCGTGATAAACTTTGACCTACTCTAATACGAGCCATACTATATATGTACTATGTTATCAGCTGACCAACGTTGAGTGATGCCCACACGCCTAGACAGCTCATTAGTCACTTCCGAGGTAATTCGTCTTCTTATCGAGAATATAATTATCAGGAGATAGTCCTATATACATAGCCTACATACATACTGGCCTGTAGGTCTAGTGGTTAGTGACCCTGACTGCTAAGCCAGAGGTCGTGGGTTCGATTCCCACCCAGGACAAATAATTGTGTGATGAGCACGATCATTTGTTCTGTGTCAGGGTGTATTTATCTATAATATGTTTGTATTTAGAAATATATAAGTATGTTTATCAGCAGTCTGGTTACCATAGTACAGGCTCTGCCTAGTTTGGGATCAGACGGCCGTGTGTGAGACGTGTAAGAGTTATTATTATTATTATACGCATCAAACTGTATAGACTTGTTTTGCACCAATGTGAACACCGTTAGAAGGGTATTAGCTCAACCATTTTTTGAAACCTAAAGCGGCACTCAAACTGTACCTACCATTTTGATTGTTTTGTTTTTTGAGCATGTCTATATATCTGCATTTCATTATATATATTTCATTATATTATTTATATATTACTTTTACTTTTTGGTCAATCTAAATCGACAGTTCTCTTTAGAGTACCTATATGTGGAGAATTTTCTTAACTTCTTCAGCGCGAACGAGGTTCTCGTCATAGGGGATGGTGATGTCCACCAGGAATACCCGTGACTCTGCCCGAACCATCAGCACGAAATCTGGCTTATTATTATTATGTTCTTCAAATCAAACAGCTATATCTGACGTTCATTATTTTCTACAATCGTTTTCTGTCCCTCGGGCAGAGTATTTGTTTTTTGGATGAGGGGTACCCCTGGCAACGTGAAAACAAAATTTTATAATCTCGGCCGAGTAGTTAAGGTGTTAAAGCGAAAAAACAAACAAAAACAAAACGCGTGCGGTGTCTTTGGGACACCAGGTTGGAGCGAAGCTCCTTTCTCTATTATACAAATATATTTGATTGATTGAATAAATTGTGGCAAAATATTAAGTAAATATTGTAAAAACTCGAAACTAAAATTGTGCCATCTGTGAAGGTTGTCCGAACTAATATATTGATAATTAGTATACAACAACATCAATGATGGTGTAAATAAAATAAACCAACTCGCGGTCAGCAATTTTCGTTGCGCTAACACTTTTCCCGTGTAGCCCTGCAGAGAGTGTGAAGTGTAACGTGCGATAAGGGAGTACGGACTTCGTTCCAACAAAAGTTGTTGGAACGAAGTCCGTACTCAATTATCGAACCCATAATATTAGTTAGGTTATGTTAGTTAATAGTAGCCTGTGAAGTAACAAGAGTCCTCACCGGACACTGCAAACTGAACAAACATATGTTCAACGTAAAATTGGGTGAGAACACAATATGCAGATTCTGTCAAAAGACAGAAGAGACTGCAATGCATATTTTATGCTCTTGTGGCCCACTAATGCGGCACCGAAGTATTTGCCTAAGGTTGCACATCATGCAACCGCAGGAAATAAAAACAATCACTGCTGAAGGGATCTGGAGGTTTCTCGAAGCCATAAAGCAGTGAACTGTAAACCAGAAGTGCGCTACCAAAGACCAGAAATGGTCGTAAAACAATAATAAAAAATAATAGTAAGTTATAGGATAACCGTCCATCACTAACTAAAGAGGCATAAACTCATTTATTTGGACTTCCTCAAAAATTTGTTTTTATGAACCCATAGTTCCAATGAACCACCTGAACAATGCTTTGGTAATTGGTTCAACTAAGAAGGGAAACTTCAGGTGGTTAAAGAACCTGTGCTGCTCCGCAGTTAAGTTGAATGTTCACACCTAGCTTCCCTCCAACTCAACTAATTTAAGTGAGCAAAAGCTCAAATGAAAGAGCTCGTTCCAGCCAGAGTTCTTAGATAAATATGCACCGCGTACCTACCTAGATATAGAAAAAAAGTTATGAAAACATAAAAAATGTACAAGAAGAAATCGCTTTTTAGTATAACTTAAGAAAGGTAAAAATTATTTGATTTTCAATGCTTGATGACAAATCTGTACATCAATTTTGCCTTTAATAAAAAATTTTTGTTTTTTGTCGTCGGGTAACCAAGAGGTATTGTACCTTTTAAATATTATCGCGATTAAGTCGAGTTACCCAGCTAATTAAGCAAAGTGGTTGCATAAAACGGCCGCACGGACTCGTAATAGATTACATTTTTTTAATACATTGTATACAAATTATTATGTTAGTATAGACACATATATTGTCATGTTAAACCTCTCATTTCTCAAAGTATTAATATTTTTTCGTTGTTTGTTATCATTAGCTACTTCAAAGAGTTGCAAATCGTACTCGATAAATAAAATAGAGTCTATTTAGTTCAACCTCATCTACAAGTCCTATCTCGGCAAACGCTCGAGCCGTGCATTATACATTCGATATCGATTCCCGGGCCCCTTATTATATCGATTATCGTGTCCTCAGTCGATTCAATTCGTAACTCCGTTTCGCAATGCACTGGTATGCTCACGATTCCAAAATGTACCGATCCTTTGATGTAGGCGAATCGAGTTGAATTTAGGTTAGTCTTAAATCGATGTTGAAGCTTATTTAGTTGTTTGGAAGCGATATAATATATCTACATTAACAGAAAATAGACTACAATTTATTTGATATGTCCATACTTACTGTCGCTGGATATCAAAGAGACTGACATCTAAAGATTTCAATCTTAACATTTGCAACGCATTGCGTATTGTTTGTCAGTTGTTTTATTGTCGTTCGAAATACAAAATAAACAAATCATGTCTTAATGTAGATATGCTTACTTTAGTAGCATAGTGTTCACAGAAATCTAAATAAGGTAAAAGAGGATTTGTGAGTATAAGCATAGGTAACTGTTTGCCACCGGGCTGGCAATGAGCTTGTACACGTACTAATTAGTATATAAAAGAAGTTCTGGGACCATATGTAATAACTGGTCAAGTTAGAAAAACGGGTGTAGAGAGCAACTAATTGTTTGACATACGAGTACATGTCATACTACTCGTATTTGCTAATCAAGACTATTCACCTCGGAGGTAAAGAAAGACCACAGTCTATTCACTTCTCTTCTTTCATACCTCACGAGCTACCTCTACTGCCATAAGACCTTTTATAGAGGTTCGCAGTTTTCTTATACTTCTGATTCTGACCTTAACTTTTTTAAGAATTAGAACTTATATTATAAAATTTACAAAAGTTGAATAAATCGATATGACATTACTTGTTACCGTAATTAACGCTTTAAAATTTATATTTTGCATTTTTTTTAAATCATTTTCTAAATTGAGGTCCTCCTAAACTACACTCAACTAGAAAATTTAATAAACTCCTAATTTGAGCGTGTGTTTATGTTTACTAACAAATCAGTGCACAGTGTGCCGAAATCAAAGGCTGTTGGACATTATTGGCTGCGGGGTCCGACCCCAAACTTTACACTAAGCTCAACTTAAATGAATTTAAGCTGAAACGCAAAGTACGCTCGCTAGCACCAGTGTTGGTTTTACTGTATTTTAAGTTAATTCGTTTGAGGTTCAGTTTAAAATTAGACGACGATAAATAGAACGATCTGATCAATTTTATTCATCAATGTAATTCAACGAAAAGGTGAAAATTATTAATTTAATTTAATCTAACATCTAGTGATTGTTTATTTCTTTTGGCTAAAAAAATATTCTTGTTATTTTATATATGATATTTATAGTTCAATAATTTATGAGGTAATTAAAAAATCAGGAAATAATATGTTCTATATGCGTAGCAGCTTCTATTTGTCATTGAAATTCAAGACATTCAGAGTATAATATATATTAACACAAACACGGCAACGTAGCCTGGTAAGAAATTCATTGCATGATTGATGATATAATTCAATTTTCGGTTATATAACTATTAATTGTAAATATCTTCCAAAGGTTTAAGCCGTACTTCTATACTACAACTATACCTGTCTAGCGAACTATTTACCTTAACCTAAAAGAAGAAAGCTTGTAAATAGAATACGGTCCCCCTCAAAGCAGCCTCGGCTCTATTGAATGAAAGAATTTTATTTAAAAAACAATACAAGTATAACAATCAATGAATAAAGTCAGTCTTTTATTAAATACCTAAAACCTCAATGATTAAGCCTCCGTACCCGACTGTACTTACTGTTGATGCACATTGCCCGCGGCATCCACTGATCCAGACGTTTCATTACTAGCCCAAGGCCCCGGACCACTATCGCTAGACCTCTTTCCTCTCAGCACACAACCCCTTTTAACCCCACCGCTGAAAACAGTATGCGGGGAGCGAAAGCTCAAATAATTCGGCCAATATTTGTAACTCCGTACTACTAGTTGTTTCTGTCAGTTTGTTTGACGGAATTTGCATAGTTATTAGCCCCGGCTTTGTTTGCTTTCTACACTCTGTTTGTTATTTGTTTTATTTTTGATTCAGAGGGTACTTTTTAATCTTTACTGGATTAAAAAGGATTTAATTTACAACTATTGATTTGTGAATTTTCAGATTTTAATATTCTAAAGGTCTTTGACCTTGCCTATTGTTTTGACCTTTTTGCCCACTGTGCTGCAATACGGTAGTTAATTTCCAAGTCAAATCAGTTTCTTTTCATTAAAAGTCAAAATGGTAGATTCTGTTAAAACTTGTATGACATAACAACTTGTGACGTCATACTTTGCTGTTGTCAAATGATTTACTTTCATGTTGTCACAATAAAAAATAACCTTGAAATACTTAATAACGAATATATTTTTACAGTATTATTTAACACTTGATTTTATGACGGAAAAGTTTAATATTTTCTTTTTATCATAGACAACTACCCTATCGGTACTGTTTTAGTATTTTTAAGATTTATGTAATTCAACAATATTTTACTCTACTAGTCAGACCTAGCGGTCCCAGCTGAGAGGAAATTGTGTATTTTTTCCTCTGCACCCTCGGTCACAAGGTTACCATGTCTGAGTATCTGAGGAATTGCCTTTACAATGTTAACCCTTCTTATCTAAACTAATATTATAAAGAGGAAACATTTGTGTGTATGTTTGTAATGTTTTCACACAAAAACTACTGGACCGATTGCGATGAAATTGATTGGTATGTAGATAGCTGGAGACCTGGATTAAAGCATAGGCTACTTTTTATTACGTGGGTGAAACCGCGAGGCGCTGCTAGTATTTTATATAAGTACTAACGTAACCTGTATGTCGTTCAAGGAATAGGCAAAATGTTTATGTCAGACCAACATTTCCTTCTTCAACTCAAGAGTCACAAGTGCGTTGCCGGCCTTTAAGAATGGATTAGGGGAAGGGTGGAAGAGGGGGGGGGGGGAAGGGTTAGCGTCTCCGGTAACCTCCGGTACCATTGCTTCACTGCCGGTTTTCTGTGGTATCACTCCGGTCGAGCCGGCTCATACGTGCCGAAGCATGGCTCTCCCACAAGAATTCTGAATAATAGAACCAATTTGGCAATTAGGCGTCGGAATCAAACCCAAGTCCTTACGATCATACTCCGACTTCACTACTTTTAATATTAGTTTAAATTCCGAAACATTCCTTTCTAATATTACACCGGTTGCCATCCAAGATATAAATCTATGGTTAGATAGACATAGAGGACTGCATGTGGGTCTGTTTGTCATTGCGGCCATTGTTCTGTCTATGTCCAAGTCTAGAGTCTATGCGCAACTATACAATACGCCTCTGAATGCGCGTGAGCAACCTTTTTGTTATTATTTATTATAGCTGTTGTGTAATGTTTTAAACATGGAATTGTGGATTCAAGGAGTCGTGTGGTCTTTTTGTACTTGTGTCTTGAGTTTATTACTGTCAGGATATTTACTACATTTATGTATTAGAATAATGACATGAATTTTTCGCGAAAATGGTGTTTGTGGTAGTGCCGAAATGGCAGAAGTTTATCCACTCTCAAAAATTCCTTCAATGGTTAGAAAAGAGCTGATTATCTTCGAATGGCTGAAAATATCTTCTTGAATGATAACAAGATCGATCAAATCACCTTTAGACCAAAAACACACGAAATCAAAATCAGTCCATCCCTCTAGGAGCTATAGATCCACAGACAGATACACAAATAACCCTGTTAAATTTATAACACCCCTTCTTTTGGCATCGAGAGTTAAAAATTATTTATTGCACCGTTCATAACACCATCAAAAGCCACTAATATAATTAAGACACAAAATTGATGTATAAAATGACATCTACATAGGAATAAGATCAATAATTCTTGTAACAGAAGAAATAAAGGAGAAAACAGAGAAATAAGAGTTACTGAATTCCTGTGATTGTGTGTATTATTTTAGTTAGACAAAAAGCAGTTCTGTTTATTTAAGTCTTCTCGCCATAATTTCTAAGATACATATTGTTTCTTTCAGGTACAGACGAATTTTTTACTGCTTTGATACCAGAAGGGTAAGGTAACCTAACCATTTTTTACTTCTTGAATTACAGTTACACCATTTGCAAAATTTGAATCATCCTTCATTTAAAACATATATAATTAACTAGGAAATAGTTATCCCTAAACATTAGATACTTTGAGGTGGATAGCAATATTTTGATGCATTTAAGATCACCAATCATCAACGCACATACCTACATATATAAGCACACGCCTCTTAAAGGTCACCTCTGTACTTTCTTTCCTTATATATATATATGAGGTTTTTTATTTTCCTAAATTTTTTGATAACATATTTCCAACAATTTTGACTTATTTTTCATGCAGGTAGATTAGTAACGATAATATTGCAGTAAGAGTTGTTAATTTTTAGTGACTTTCTGGTGTAATTTATCTGTAATATGTGTGTATTTAGTAATATATAAGTATGTTTATCAGCAATCTGGTTACTATAGTACAGGCTCTGCCTAGTTTGGGATCCAACGGCCGTGTGTGGAGTGTCTCAAGTTATTATTAGTATTTATAGCGTTGTAAGTTAGGTGTTCCCAATTACCCCACCTACCCCTACATATGTATAATATGTATGTATTCACGAAATAAAATGTATTTAAACATGTTTATATATGATCTAGAACCCAAATTACAAGCTAAATTTTATTAGATTAAATAGTTCATTTACCGTGTCTGATTCAATTTGGTACACGCTTAGTTTTTTTCTGTTTTCAAAATGATACATAGAAATAACTTACGATGGTTTTTGCATACGTACAAGTAAAAACTACAAGAAGACCATTTTGTGCAGTACTTAAGAACTTTCGACATTGGCCAAATAATTTGATATCGCAAACATTTGCAGATATTGGTCTACTTATTTAAGTATGAAAGAGACAAAAGTACCCCCATGAAATACAACATTCTACTAAGTGAACTCCTTAGTACCTATACCTATAAATATACAAAATAAGTGTACAGCGTTGTGTACGAAACCTGACACCGGTTCGAACCCACTGGCTGGGTGTTCCGCGACACGAACACGCTTCCTTGAACGAAGGGACACCGTTCCTTTTATGTACAAACATGGCCAATTTTGCTGGTCTAAAATGTAATAGGGATCAAGAATGAAAAAATAATGACTTTAGAATATATATAACTGTTTTCATTGTTTGTTGTATAAATATTTTTACCGACTACATAAACAGCTTAACAATTATTTCACAAATGGAATATTATGCGGATTATTGTACACAGTCGGATTTTGTTTTTAGGGTTCAGTTCCTCAAAAAAAAAAGGCACCCTTTGTTGTCCGTGTATCTGTCTGTCAAGACCCTTTTTCTCTTTTCGCGTGATGGTATCAGGTTGAAATTAAAATCAAATATTTTATGTCTGCAGTCTCTTGAAAGTGTAAAAAAATCAAGCTTCTATATCAGCATCTAAGCCTTAGATTTTAACAACAACATTTCGTAGGTAAATGAAAACCTACATAAACTTGGCGAGAAGCAAGCTCACAGCAACGAGTAAAGAAAAAATCCAAAACTCGGTAATTTATAATGATAGCACATTAAAACAATATTTTTGGCATTACAAACTCATATTTTGCGCTTGGAAAATTATGTTAATGTTTGTCGCTCGGAAAAAACGCGCAAAAATCTTTGAGAATTGATTCTAGAGAGGGACTAACTATTTACAAACAAGTTTGTACGGAACACTAGGTGCTCGAGTCAGACTCGCACTTGTATGTTTTTTTATTGGATAAAGTTAATCTCAAAATTGTATAAATTTTTATTGCAAAATAAAATAGCGTTGCTTCTTACTACAGTATGATATTTGATGATGTTTAAGACTTTTGGCGATCGTGTACGTTTAAGTTACACTCTGTGACGAGACGAGACTCTGATAATAAAGATGATGAAAAAGATTGCTCTTGCATTTAATAGGGCTTATTATATTTATGAAGATACTAACAGCACCCCGCGGTTTCACCCGCGTAAGTCCCGAACCCGTGGGAATAACGGGATAAAAAGTAGCCTATATGTTAATCCAGGTCTCCAGCTATCTACATATCGGTTAAGTAGTTTTGGCGTGAAAGAGTAACAAACATCCATCCATTCATCCAAACTTTCACATTTATAATATTAGTGGGATTACTAAAATTCAAATATGTGCTTTGTTTACTATAGTTACTATAATAAAGCAATTATGGTTCTTCTCGAACTTAGATCTCTAACAAATCGATTGGGGCCCGTTATCGATAATTTAACCGTTACAAAATTACCATCATAACGATCGACGAAAGGGTAATCGATTGACTTGTGATAACCTTTTTGATGACCTAATTTTGTAAGAGTATGAAACCTTTCAGATACATTCATGCTCCAATCTCACAAAATAGTTTTTTTTTTATGGTTTAGCGGGCATACTAGCAGATGGGTCATCTAATAGTAAGTGACAACGGTCGCCAATGGACCTGAATGCAACTCAAGAGTCAGAAGTACGTTTCCGGCCTTAATTTAAGTCGGGAAAATTATAAAACACGTGGTTATAAAAAAACGCTCTTAACGCCTGCCAATTTTTGATTGATTTTTTGGCACAATACTTTTTTATTTTTTAATGAAATAGAGAGCAAATGAGCAGTCGGGTCACCTAATGTTAAGTGACTACCGCTGTTCGTGCAACTCAAGGGTCACAAGTGCGTTGCCGACTTTTAATATACCTAACGGATACAGATTGATTTTTAATTGAAACAAAAGATGTTTTAGCTGTATTTAAAAAAAAACCATTGGTGCCGATTCTATTGTACACTCGACTAAACTAAAACCTGACTTAATTTCTTCATATGAAATCAACCTAGTGTTCTTCGTAATAAGGTCTATTTGTTACTAGCATCTATTTCTCAGCGCCGCTAAATTTCAATAAAACCTGTCAACGTATACTCAACTTTATTTCCACGCAGCGAGAGTCTTCATTTATTCAAACGCTGTATAATTGCCGTATAAAAACTTGTTCAAAACGAACAAGGATGACGTGTTTTTAATCTACACCTACGAAGACGCTTACTAAAAACACAGAGCAAAAGAGATGGCATTCATCGGATAGCGGCTCTCGCTACGTGGTATTAAAGTTTATTTAAGCGTATCAGACTTTAGTCGACAAATAAATTGCTTATTTCGATAGCGACATATGTTACCTACTTGTTTCAATTTGAAATAAGACCTTGTTTCTAAGTGTACAAGGTTTACTTCTTATATGAAGAAAATTTAGTGAAGTTTAATTTAGCGAGTGAAGTAACAGAATTGGGGCCATTGTCTGCATTACGTTTTTCAACGGGTAACATTTATCAAACTAAAAAAAATAAAAGTGATATTTTTACGTCAATCGGTTAGACATGTTGCTAAAATTGAACATACGTCAAAAACAATCTGTTTTTAAACGATTTATTAGCATGTCATCGAGAGTATTTAATTAAATGGCTTGCAGTCTTAGACTATACAGAGGTCGAATTGCTTCTAAAGCGTTCTAAGTGACTGGTTCTGACTGGACTGATAGTATAATTTTATAAAGGGTACACTTTAAATGTAATGCTAATCTAAATCTCAACCAATGTATGTCAACGTATATAACTTGTTATTGTAGTCATTATTAGTGGTAGTATTATGTTGGTAGTTTATTTATTTCTAAACACACAACCATGTCACTGTAAAAGTTGGAGTCTCCTGGCACAGGTATTCTTTTACTTAAAAGGAGACTCTATTTTTGTAAATATGTGCATTGTTTATGAAATAAATTGTTTATTTATGTTCATGTTTTATTATTTATCTCTCCAGACAAAATAAGAGAGGATCAGGACATTCAGATGTAGTCCGGTCAACAAGTTAAAATAAACGTGTCAATTCTTGTTTCCCGGTCTTAAAAATATGTGCGACAGCTGATTCGATTCGGAATGACGTCTAGAAAAAGGTATCTCGAGCATAAAAGTAATACAATTGTTACTTAACTTATTTTTTGTTACAAATATCGACCTACAAGTTTAAACACTTGACCTAAAATTGTTTTGTGGAGCCCTTCTTATAAAGATACTTAATAAGATCATGCGATAAAAGTTACACATACACATAACACAAAGGAAGCTCCTTTCTCTCGTTACAAATATAGTCAAATAGTACCTTATAACTTTCAATAATATTAGTGCACTCACTACATTTAATATTTAAATATTTAATTTTAGCAAAACAAATTTAGAATTTCAGAAACGTAATAAAACACAATAATGTAAAATATCCGTTCAAGATCCGCCAGAAAGTAACGGACACGGATACACGATCCCTCGGATATCCGCGGATACGGATATCTGAGGACATCACTAATATCTGACTTGAATTGAATGGGAACACGTGAAATTTATTTTTTTATAATACATATGTATAGATTAGGCGCACTCGAAGCTTTAAATATTGAAGTTTCTATTGTACTTCTTAGCAGTGAGGCTTTATAGCCCGTATTACCGTTTACAGCTAAATAATCCTTTAACCACAGCAAAACAATCTCAAAGCATACCATAAAACGGTACGATCGAACGAACATCTAAAGTAACAAAATTTTACATTCCTCTCAGCTTCGTTAGTAATATTCATAGCCATATTTTCCTCTACCTCTGCTTACCCTTTTAATATTACTAGGACCTCTATAACAGGCCAATAAGTTAATTAAGTGGGTATTTCCGGGGCCGTCGTGCCGCCGCTCTGGATGGGCCACGATCCCCATTAAATTAATTATGTTCAAGTAATATATTTCGTTAATTTATGGCCCCACTCATGGCTGAAAGAATCTTAGGGTCAGTTAAATTTATTTGCAAGTGGACTGTTTTGATTGTTGCTTTAATATAGGGAGGCTGAAATGCGGGGTCACGTTGTCGAGAGTTATAATAATATATAGTTATACAAATAACTAACTTTTGTACTCAACTTCGCTGCCGTTAGATAGATAGTTATATAGTTACTCTTTATTGCACACCAAAGAAGTATTATACAATTTAGAAATATAATATTAATTAGTAGTACGATTGGCAGTCTTATCACTGTTTGTGATCTCTTACAGGCAACCTTAGGATGGACTATTAGACATTATACCCTCGGGGACAGTACTTTTTTCGTAATGATCTATCGGTTGAGCAGTTAAGGAGTGAAAGTGTAACAAACTTACTTTCGCATTTATAATAATATGAATTAGGAATAATTATGAATTAAGAATAATTATGAATGAAGAAAAATTATGAATGAAGAATAATTATGAGTCAAGAATAATTCTATGACATTACACGGCGTTATCTAGACCTAAACTCAGCGTAGCTCGTACTAAGAGTTCTTGACCACGGATTAAATATACTTAGAGACCTACTTTTTTATAAATTCATACATATTATTTTACATAGAAATACTCAGATCAATGTAAATAGAGATATTTATACTTAATAATAATAATAACTTGAGACACTTTACACACGGCCGTGTGATCCCAAACTAGGCAGAGCCTGTACTATGGTAACCAGGCTGCTGATAAACATACTTATATGTCACTAACTATACATATTATAGGTAAATTACACCCAGTCACAGAGCTATTTGGCGTGGATGGGAATCGAACCACGATTTCTGGCAGTCAGGATCACTAACCACTAGACCGGTTGCGAGTGGTTGCAGGTTAGAATTATACTCAGTATTTAAAACGTAAGCGTGATATCGATTTGTCTACTTGTTATAAATGCATATATGTTTAGAAATAGGATAACAAAATAAAGTGTTATGGTTAAAGATTCTTTATTCTCAATAAAAACATAGTCACTTACTTGAGAACAATAATAACTTAAAATATAGTTACAAGTTCGTCATTTCACTCAACAATTTATAATTTTGTAGGTAGGTATTAATTTAATGTATTCATTTGCCCGAGGACAAGTTATCTGACTGATGTACGTACATATTGAGCTAGTCGGGTTTTAAATACATTAAATGAGTGTACATTTTTAATGTGCGATGGTAGTTTATTATATAGCTATGCTCCTTCATATGTCAGCATTTTTTTTTTATTTTTTTATTTTAAAGTTATCAGTTGTTTAAAAAGTTATCAGTCTACAAAATAGTTTTGATCGAAAACGAGTCGTACGTTGGTTATAGGAACGCGGTACAAGTCTTGACGTCCAAGCGTGACTATCCTATTAATATTATAAACGAGAAAGTTTGTGAGGATGTATGGCTGTTTGTTGCTCTTTCACGCAAAAACTACTGAACGTGATAGCTGGAGACGTGGATTAACACATAGGTTACTTTTATTCCGATATTCTTACGGCATCGGGACTTACACGGGTAAAACCGCGGGGCGCAGCTAGTAATAAATACTTTGTATACTTCGGTCAATGGATATAAAAATATAAGCACGCAAAACTCTTCCGAGTGAATGAATGTCGCATCATTAGTTATTTTACTCATAGATTTCCCGAGTCCACTATATAGTCATGTTATAATTACATAATCTTAATCTACATGTCACACTTATTCTCCTAACAAAGCACTCTATCTTCAGATATCTCAGTGAAAGTACTTATCTCTGGTATGTTACTCATGGCTCCTTCTGTGGTCAAAAGTGACATCTGCCGCGATCCATCACTGTAATCCGAAGATATTTTACTTTGTGAAGTTAATTCAATATGAAACTATGCGTGTAAGAATGTGGATGGATCAGGTATATCTATGGGTAGTTAATTATCTAACAGTTAGTGTCGGGTTTGACGGTTTTGTGTGATGTTGGAAATTGGATAACAGGTGATTTCGAAACTATGTGTAAAATATTTGTATAGAAGTTCTTCGTCATACTCCGTCTCTGTATATTCTGTTAATAAAAGCGGTAATATATATGTAACCATGTTATAAAACTCATTAGTTTATTGTTTGGTTTAGACGATAATTTCAGATTTCGCGTATCTTTAGTACTCACCATCATCATCTTCTTTTCCAATGTTCATCAGGGTCGGGGCAATGTGTAACATTGCATAACGTTTTGGTAGTTTTGTTTTATGGCCGGCCACCTGCCTGACGCCAACTGTCCAGGAGAAAAGAAGGAAGAAGGAATTTGTATAACGAAAAATGGGTAGGGAGAGGAACCTAGGGTAAGAGATGCCGCAAGTCTCGGATAGAGAACGGGACTGAGATTGCAGTAGCTCGCAGAGGCCGGGGTCGCGTACCCGAATGTCCTGTATTTCGTGTGACTGGAGAGGCCCCTACAACATTAACACCAGCTGGCATCGCGTATCTTTAGTACTGAGGAGGTATTTATTTACTAGGTACTGCGGTAATTCAGCTGCGATCAATACATGTAAGCCTCTGGCATATAGTCTTATGTTAAACAGAGAATAATTATATATTCTCTGAGTTATTGATTAATTCAATAAGCACAGCAAGTGCGTTTAGCTTCATTTACATAATGTATATTTAATTATGTTGAAAGTAGTCAGTTATATGAATGGTTAAGGGTCGACGCGCAGTGATGTATTAGGTGTGAAGACAGTAAATACGAGTACGATAAGAGAACGGAGTACTTCTATTTTGGTTCATGAGCTGTGATCTTAAGTGTGAATTATATATTTAAGTGTTAAAATATAGATTTAGAATGAGTAGGTGGTTATTTAATATATAAATATGTTTGACCATTTATTTCTTCTAACAATTTTAATAGGTTGAGATGCCTATCACTACATATTATAAAACTAAGTCCCCCGCCGCGTTTGACTGTCTGTTCGCGATAAACTCAATAACTACTGAACGAATTTTCATAGGATTTTCACTAATAGACGGAGTGATTCGCGAGGATAGGTTTAGATGTATAATTCGTTATGGTTTTGTGTAAATGGCTGAAATATGACGATGGTTGTTGAAGAGGTCGGAAAAAATCAATATATGCTTTTCTATCCGTGCGAAGCAGGGACAGGTTGCCAGTAATATATTAAAAAAGTCACAGTTCGATTTTTTTAACTATTCAGTAGCGTTGTCTCTTTGTTGGTATGGTAGGAATGATATTAGATTAACTAAGACGGTTACGCGTTTGATTGTGTGCTTTCGTGAGGCCCTCAATTCGAGTCCAGTCTCGGGACGTTGTTATTACCGTAGCTTGTTTCTCACAACACATTTTTATTAAGTTTTAAATATTGTCAGTAGCAACAGGTGTATGTAAGAAGACCCAGCAGATGGCAATAAAGGGCACCTACAGATTACGTAGGAACAAAAATTTACAAGGTCGAAATGTAGGTGTAAGACATCTCTGCTTACCCCTACAAGGATCTGGAGGTGTATATGTAAAAATGTAAAATAAATAATAGATTAACACAAGGTTGTGTTCTTTATTTCCCCACAAATCGTAGTTAACGTTATTGCAAATAAATTCTAAAATAATAATAATAGTAACTTGAGACACCTCACACACGGCTGATCCCAAACTAGTCAGAGGCTGTACTATGATAAATGATCGCACGTGCATGTACATTAAATAAGAAATCAAGTAATCGATTTATTACCGCACTTATTAGAATAAAATCTTTCTTAGTGGTATCCATATTCGCTACAGGTCGCTTCACCAATTGTAGCGCCCCTGTTGGGCTCAAAACTAGTCGGGCATCCCCGAGACACGCGCGTGAGTACAACAGCATTACATCTCTATAAATATTATTCATTATTATTTTTAGGTACATCAACAGTGGTTTTTAAAACATTGCGAACTTCGACCCTTTAATCTTAGCCATAAAATAGGATTCCCAATGGGGAATGAGCATAAAGAAGTCAGCATAATTAATCCGACACACCAGCGGCGGCGGTTAGCTTCTGAACCGACATTACACGCTGCGAAAATTTCTGACCGTACATATATCTCGTACCTAAATAGGCGTGTAATAATGGCCGAAATTTGCTTCTACCCACGCGATCATTGTCGGCAGTTATTAATTTACTCTGTGTCGAAATATGGAAGTTGCAAGACGTTGCTTTTAAGTTAATTAGCAATTTATAATCTTGTTTTCTAATTAATTGAGAGGAACCTTATTACAGTGTTCTATTAATGTACTTCCTACGGCTTAGTGTAAATAGAGTAGTTTGTATATATTATTACCTATAAAGTATAAACCAACTACCTCAATAACACTTCAGTCTCCTTACTTAATACTATATTATAAATGCGAGAGTTTTGATGGGTGGATCTCAGTTACTCAATTATGCCAGTGTACGGGCCAACGACCGTACATCTGCCGCGGTCAGTATTTTACGCCGTCAGCGACGATTTTGTAACAAGTATAGCATATTAGCATAAGCATAAATCATATCATTTTAGTGAATCAATAAAATAGTTTACAAGTAAAATATCTATCCTTTCTATCATCTATCAAGCAGTGGACGTGACTCGTACATTTTGGTCCTTCGAGCCAAATATGAACCAGCGACTTATGGACCGGATAGAGGGATCTAGATGACATTTGGCACAGAGATAGAATATAGTCTGGAATAGCATATAGGCTTTTTATCCCGGAAAAATGTACGGTTCCCGTGAGTTATTTAAACGAGAATGAAATTGCGGACTATGGCTAATTGCATAATCATCTTAAGGTTGAAACTTTTTCTTGTATTAAGGTCTTATATACAATTTTGCATATGAAATTTAAAATACAATATAATAATTGTTGACTACCATAGTATATTTAAAATGTCTTTAATTCCCAAATTCCTAATTCCCTTGCCCAGTTGACGCCAATAGGCTTGCCCTCTATCACGTCACTGGGACTAAATTATAGTGGGCAAATTGTGGGTGTTTATACACCCCTGGATACCCCGTCGGGGATACATCCCTGAGTGTATATACATACATATTTGTTTGTATATTTAAATGTTAGTGTGCAACAAGTGTGTTGTTGATGAAATTATAATATCGATTAAATTGATTCATTACCGCAAAAAATAATTATTCATCTAATTAAAAGTTTATAAAAATATAAGATTTTTGTTACTGCTTTCTTTAACATTAGAAAAGATTATAAATCAGTTTTCACTAAATATCCAAAAATTACTTTATTCCAAAACATATTACCTCCAGATATTCCGTGAATTCTCTTCCAATAACCAAAAACTCATTGTAAATCTTTAGTGTTTTAATCAACTATAAGACAAATTTTAATTGAATCTGTGACATACATACTCAAAACCTACTATGGAGACAAATGAGGTTTACTATTATAGGCCTTTGTCGATTAGAAGACCTCTCAGTAATAGCTAAAACAATTTGTGATCAACCTTTGCGTCTAAAACCATTAAAGTGCTAATACCGCCAAGCCAAGCAATAAAATATTAAGCACCACTAAACACGTTTATACATATTCGAATTCACAACTAAGATCGGCTATGATCGCCATCTTCCATTGACAGAAATGCCTCGGATGAGCTGGTCACTATAATTGTTTTTAAGCGACTTGTGAATAATAATAATAATAATAACTTGAGACCCAAACTAGGCAGAACCTGTACCATGGTAACCAGACTGCTGATAAACATACTTATATGTTACTAAATACATACGTGTTATAGATAAATTACACCCAAACACAGATCAAATGATCGTACTCATCACACAATTATTTGTTCTGGGTTGTGGGTATCGAACCCACGACCTCAGCAGTCAGGTTCACTAACCGCTAGACCAACAAGCCCGTATATAAATGGGTCGGGTAACTCGTAACTCGCTACAATATTTAAGAGGTTTACGGCATCGATCGTGGTCACGGGAGGAGTCCAAAAGAGACGACGATGGGTGCAATTCGTTTGAAACTTCGGGTAACCAAAAAGGGTACCGTACCTTATAAAGTAATGTAGCGTTTAAGTCCCGATTTACACATTGAATACTGTGAATAAAATGTGAGTAATTACTTGTGCAACATATTATGTTCAAATTTAAATTGGATACTGTCTTTGACGAATGACCTTTGAGAATTGAGGAATTACTTTTTTTTTTTTGCTATAAATGTATAGATGGATATTATGAAGAATCGGTCATTTTTAGAACACCAGCTTTTGCCTACGGTTTCGCTCTCTTATATATTTTTTTCTATCTCTCGGGAACAGTACTTTTTTTTCTGGTTGAAAAGTCCGCTATGTTCGTTTCTGTACCCGTGTATGCAAAATTTCGTGATAGTCGGAAGGATGACCACAAATGCGCTAGTAAGAAGACGTGAAGAAGGTAGCCGGCTCGAATTGGATACCCGGAGCTCAATGCCGAAAGGAATGAAGTGTTGAAGGAGGCCGACACCAAGACGGCCGAAAAAACCAAACAAGAAGAAGGCGTAGATGCTATAACTGTATTGTAGATCTTTCGCGAAAGTACTTATGGGTTCGCTCGGGAATTTCGAAAGCGCCTGCAAAAATGTTTATTGGCATGGCAATGGCACCTGTAACTCAAGAGTCACAAGTGCGTTGCCGCCCTTTAAGGTGGGAGTAGGGGAGTGGGAAGAGGGAAGGGTTAGGGCCTCCTCACTCACGCGGCGAAAAGCAATGCAAGCATTGTTTCACTGCCGGTTTTCTGTGAGGCCGTGGTATCGAGCGGAGTCCAGTCCTTTTTCTTTTCTTCAAAAAATACAATATTTTACAACAAGCATACCAAAAACCACTAGGGGTTGGTCCGGCAAAACTAGAGGTTGATATGAAATTATATTTTAATGTTTTTGGACAAAAGGCATTTTTATTACAATTTAGGCCTGAGACCCCGCTTGTATTGAAAACAGTTTATCAACACCTTCTGAATTTATTAATTAGGGTAGCCTTGTACCTTTTTTTACTAGTAAGTCGTCAGGGCTTTGGGCTTCGGCTAGCATTACGGAACCTAAAGATTTAGATGTTTAGATCTCTGGTTGTTATAATTAAACTAGAAAACAAAGAGCTGCATATTAACCAGTTCTTTTACTCAGAAAGTCTTGATTAAATTAATCTACTAGTATTTCCCTTGCGAGCTCTTCAATAAAAATGTAATTACACTTATATATAGTTTTTCTTAAGCCGGAGAAAAATGAGAGGATTAACTCTCTCGGGGTCCATAAATTGTACTGTAATAACTTCCAATGGTTGTTTTGCTTGTTTTTTGGTATTTACATGCCATAAGTGATTGTCAAAAGATTTATTATTATGGAACAAAACATATAAAGCTCGCGAAACCCATTTCAAGGAGGTGGCAAATCGAAATTGACCGAAAGCTTCCTTTTTTTTTCATTTGAAGTTTTTGAAAAAGATTACACTGAAGCTCGTCAATAGCTATTGACGACTTACAAAAAAAATATGGACAATCGTTTGACAAAAAATAATATGTAGGAGAAAATGATATTATATCAATGAACTCATATAACAATAAGTATAATACATACTTATTGTTATATTAAACAGGAGTAATGTCGTATTTTACCGTTTTATTTTTGTTTTTTTTTTACGGTTCGATATACGTGGGGTTTAAAGGGTCTGGTTGAAAACTAGCACTAGGCACATGTCTAGCAAATTTCTAGAGTCTAGAAAGTTCATTAGGCACGTGAGGTACACATGTTACAAGCGCGTTTATTGTCTTTGTAAGTTTGTTATTGGCAAACTTACATCTAAAAACATAACTTATTGCTATAATTATTGTGTGTCTAGGCACTTAGCCTAGGAATAAAAGAAAACAAAAAAACTTTTTTGTATTAGATTAGATAGTGAGTAATTCAATATTATTTCGTCCGTTCGTGATCTCGTAATGTTAGTTGAAGTCATAATATAGTATCTTTAGTTATCTAATTGATTTTGTGTTGTTGGTAGCACTGCTTTAGAAAAAAATATAATACGATTATTATAATTCAAATCTCTACGATTATTACTACCTATAATAGTTTTCTATCAACATTCGGGAAAGAAGGACTCACATGGGAGAGCCATGCTTCCGCACGTCTGGGCCGGCTCGACTCCGCTAGATACCACGGCCTCACAGAAAACCGGCAGTGAAGCAATGACTGCATTGCTTTTCGCCGCGTGACTGAGGTTACTGGAGGCCCTAACCCTTCTTTCTCCCCTATTCCCGTCCTTTCCCTCTCCCCTCCCATCTCCCCCTCTTCTCCCACCTTAAAGGGCGGCAACACACTTGTGACTCTTGAGTTACAAGTGCCCATGGGCGGCGGTAGTCATTTACCATCAGGTGACCCGTCTGCTCGTTTGACCCCTATACCATAAAAAAAAGGAGGTTAGCTATTTTAATAGGCAACGAAAACACCTTACACGGCCTAAGTTACTATCTTATTTTTCTTCGTTTCACCCAAGTTCAGTTCATCATATGAAGGCGAGAGAGTGAGATATTTACTTTAATGAATAACCAATACAAAATTAATACTGAAGTCTTTCACAAAGACTTAACTAACGCGGACCTCTCTTTAGTTACTTATATATTGTCTTAAACTAGCCCATACTTAGCTACTCTAAATAATATTACCTACAATAATTATACATTATAAACTCACGCCTTTCTCTTTCCGGGGTAGACAGAAACTAAAAATCTATATTTCTGACTGTAGGCTTTGAGTATTATGGTTCAATAGGCTCTTCGCTTTCGGATGCTTATGATAAAATCACTACCTACTTGAACATCTTGAACAAGGTGGTTTGAACTTTTGAGTTGTTTATGGTTTTAGTTTCCTAAGTGATTTTTTTTCGCAGTGATTATTTCTAATTATAGCTGTCTCATTCGTGCTGTCAAAAAATCATTCGATTACATGTCACTTGAGATAAAAAGCGCACATAAAAAACTTCTAGCAGTGTAGCGCTAGAAGTTTTTTATTAGCGCTTTTTATCTAGACAAGTAAATCAAAGATTTATACATATTTTTTATCTTCTACTCAGAAGGTACTTGTCGACATCAATGAGGTTGAAATGTTGAATGCACACAAACTTAAAATATTGAAAACGGAAGTCTATGACATTCTCGGCTTTTAAAACATCAATAAATAGATATGTATCCCAATCCCACAGAAAACTCCAGGATAAAAATATTACAACTCACTCACTATTTAATAGCAGGTAGTTAACCGCCATTTTGAGATGTTATTTTTTTTACTTCTTCCTCGCTGGTTCTCAATGGAGGACGATTTACGGCAGACATCGTGGCAACAAAAAGAACCTTTTTTTTTGAAATTCGAATGCGAGCGCGACTGGTCATTCATAAAGATGGCCTTACAAAATGTTTATATTTAAATCTTTATTTGAAACATTTTGAACAGTCCTCGGCGTCGATAAAGTTCAATTTACTTTGTGAGAGTTTTGTTCTTTTTTTATGTTTTGGTAATGGTTTATTTAGGACGATTTGGTTCGATGAATCGATGCGTTAATTTTATTCTTGGTAGTTGACAAAATTATTTGCGGTTAAACGACAATATCCTTTTAAAATGTAAGTATATTTGGGGATTATGGTTATACCTTTAATTGAATAACTTTCTTTCGTTGGTAGCTTTACGGTTCAGTCAGATAAAATGTAGTTTTACACCAGAATAACTTTTTTATTTTATTAATGTTGTTCCCTGTGGTTAGGCCCGTATACCAGCTTCTATTGTAGATCATTTATAAAAAGTGACCATAATATATAATTCTTAGGATTTCTTTATGTAATTAAATGTTATGTTGGCAACCATATTACAGCGATACTAGGTTTTCATTATCTCGTAATGTTGGTAGAAGTAATAATATAGTATCTTTTGTTATCTTATTAATTTTGTGTTGTTGGTAGCACTGCTGCTACGATTTTATAATAGTTTTTTACCAACATTCGGGAAAGAAGGAGGTTATCTATTTTAATAGGCAACGGAAACACCTTACATGGCCTAAGTTACTATGTTATTTTTTTCCGGTTCACCCAAGTTCAGTTAAAAATAACAGGGCCAGAGTACAATGAAACAAGTTAATTACAAACTAACAGCATTTAACGATTGTTATACGTAAACATTTGTGTAGCAGCCATAACACTGTAACGTTGTTAATATGCGTAAATATTTGTATGTCTGTCTGTTTGTCCGAGGGTCTATGCTCCCGCTTTGTTTAAAAGAGTCATTAAATAAATATGGTCAGTACAATTATTAGTCAAATGTAACGCAAAGAAGACCATTGCATTATTATTACAATACAGTTTCGTCTAGTTGTTTTAAGGTTAACTAATAGTGACTGTGTTCTATTTGATGCACGTATATATACCGTCTCTAGGTCTAAGATTAGTGTCGGAGTTACAATTGGGTTTAGTCGGTTTCACCTAGATATATATTACTTTATTGAAGTGATAACTTCTTATGGGAGGGTAAACCGCTTCATTGTGTAACGCGTTACGTTACCGCGCCTTTCTGGCGTTTAAGTTATCACTTCTGTCGGACGTCCCGAGTAGCACACGTTTTCGGTAAAAAAAATTTATCGTGTTACTCGCGAGTTTGCGACTTTAGGAAACCTGTAAAATTTAATTTTTGCCTGTTAATATTTACTAGTCAATAATCAGAATGTAACAAAATACATAAGTATAATAATTATTCTTGCAAGTCACGGTGCACGTGTTTATTGGGCTCAGTATATTGTGATTGTTGCACACTTCTCTCATTCAATAGCAATGAAAAGGAAATAGTAACAATAAATTTTATAAAAGCCAGCTGCAATGATGACAATAATAAATATGTAATAACAATTAATGCAACCTCAAATGTAGGAATTTAAGCAGATATTTTTAAATAACTTCGACAAGGAACAGATGGGTACGCCTTCTTTATTCAAAATCCATTATATCGTCGACGACTGAAAATTTGAAAATGGAACGGTAGATGAGCACAAACAATGGTTGACAAGATGGCGATGCTTTATGGCTCTTTGTTAAGTCGACCATGCTATAAACTGATTACTCTTCGTTTGTCTTCAGGAAATAGCACTTGTCATCTGTTTGGAATGCAGTTTTGAGAACACTGATGACAATTATAATGTTGTTCGGAATGGTATTGTTCAATAAACATTTTTAATCAGTGTACACATGTGTGTATACGATGTTTTCTTTTACTATCCGAATAATATTTTTTTCTATCCGAATAGATACATATTTGTGCCCATAATGTCATGTGGCCTACAGATAAAGACTTTGGGTTAACACAATTATATTATATACACTTATACCATTTTTTCTCGAAATTCTTCTCGCTATTCAAAATTTCTGTGTTTAACAACCTGTGGCCGCGTATTTCGTAGCTCTGTCATTGCGACATGCTCTTTGGTTTTTAGGACACAAAAAAGTCACTATCATCCGTACTAACAAATATTCTTAATATACCTAATATCGATGCATAGTGATGTTGATTACGCATGCAAGGTCCTGGTTGTCTTACACAGTCTTAATCAAACCTATCATATTAATTTTCACGTCAGCTGTTTGATATAACTAAAATCAGTAAGTGCAGTCTAATATGCACCTGCGTTTCATGCCAATGTCTGTCTACAATAACTTTATATTTAAATAGGACATCATAAAATCCAAATCATACGTGACTATTGTACCAATTATTATCAATGTTAGTACCTGTGCTAGTACCTGCCTTATTTATTACGAGGTAAACGACTATACAATACTATTTACGTAGGTACATGTACAAGTTGTAATATTTTTATTCCTATTTCGGTAGGTAAGTACTTCTAGTACAAGAAAGTTAATGTAAGGCAGATCTGTCGGTCTAGTGGTTAGTGCTGCTGACTGCTGAATTGGAGGTCCAGACGAATAATTGTGTGATGAGCACGATCATTTGTTCTGTGTTTGGGTGCAATTTATCTATAACCAGCAGTTCCCGCGCGGTTTCGCTCTCGTGAACATATTTATATATTTTGCGCGGAACCCTTATTCTTTTTTCAAAATAAAAGTAGCCTAAGTTACTCCTTATAACACCAGCTATCTGCCAGTGAAAGTCCCGGTTAAATCGGTTTAACCGTTCCGAAGGTTAGCCGGAACAAACAGACACAAAAAAAATTTAAAATTATTTTTTAGTCATAGGTATTGTGCAAATGATTGTATGAGCTTAAAAACAACTTTTTTTTTTTTTTGAAAAAAGAATACTAGTAACGTGGGTCACATATTATTTTGACATTATAAACAGACACTTCAATTTTATTTATTTGTATGGATATATATGTTTTTAGTAATATACATATATATATATATATATATATATATATATATACCTAAGTATGTTTATCAGTAGTCTAGTTAAGGATCAGACGGCCGTGTGTGAGGTGTCTCAAGTTATAGTTAAGTTATTATATTGGGGGATATTACACAGCGTAGCCTAAAAAGCTAAACAGGGCCAACACATAATGAACTCTTTACAAGAGCCAACTGCAACTGGCATAAAAATGCATCCCTGCTGGTAAGAACTCCAGGGTTAGGTCAGCCGACAAGTGCAAGGTTTAAACTCAAACCAGGGTGAAGTTGTCTCACACCAACGTCTTACACTTTACTTGACCACCATTGGCGTCATATTTTCTTCTATACTGCCCTATTAGACCGCACCACTGCACTCTTCCTCTAATCTATTCTCACTCTAAACTCTATTCTTATTCAAATTCAAAACACTCCTTACGATATGACTATCATCGTCCTTTAATATTTAATTCCTACCTATAATAATATAAATCTAAATGTAAGTTAATTTGTATGTTTGTTATCATCAACATTTTATTTTTTTTACAGAGAAAGTACATGTTGTCGAGGTATAGGTTGGTGAAAGTCAGTTCCCCTCACAAAACAAACAATAAGTTCAAAAATACTATCACTCAATTTCTTATTGTTTACAAACCATATGCGCCTTTTCATGTAAGTCTATTTGTTAGAAAACAGTCATCGACTCGCTAATTTTGTACAATTGCAATGCATAAATGCATTAGCTGACCAAATATTTACGGAAGCATACACTTTAAATTGTTGCCAATATTTGTTATAACTCCTGAAATGTTAGTTTTACCTCTATTTGTTTTATTTCTAAATGATAGCTAGACAGGTGGGTAGAGTTTTTGCTATGAAATCGTTAAGAAATAAGGTTTTAGTATTATAAAACTGAACAGGATCAGTTTTTAAATGAAGTGTGAGGCCTAACATTATAATAATAATTTTATTATGGAACATTATCACAAGGTACAAAAAACAAAGGTAATATAATCGCTGCAGTAGTAATAACTTTGTAATACCTATTAACGTTGTAATAACTATTAACGCTCATCTCTGGATATGTTGGATATTTGTTTTTTACAATAGTATACGAATTATATTGAAACAATAAAAAATAAGACAAAAAACAAACAACAACAAACTTTTCTATAATGTTGCCATAAAGGTGAAACTGACATACGACATAATGTATAGCACATCTTATAAGCCATGAGCTTGTTGCAAAGAGTAAATTCACTCCCATGAACGGCAGATATATTTAGGAATTTAAAGGTAGTTTCACTAGCGCTCTGACTATAAATTTCTAAGAATGATTTCTGATCGAGTAATTGAAATGTAAAACACACGTAACGTAATTTCATTGTGACTCATGAGGCTTGCAGGCTGTTAAGGCACTTTCGTGAGTGGCAGATAATTGCGAACAAACATCGTACTCAAATAATTGTTTGCTACAAAATGGCCATTAACATCATAACAGCGTAGTGTTTAATTTGAGAACGCTCCAGGTGGTTGTTTGATTCATTTGTTTAGAGATTATTGTAAGTAGTGTGTAGGTGGTAGGTAAGGTATTTCTGATCGCTTCTGTTGATGAGTGTTAAAAAGAATTGGTAATGCATATGATACCTAAATTTTCTTAGTATTTATAGGCACACCTAAATAGGTACGACCAGGCAGGCCTGTGCTTTGGTTAAAAGCGAGTTAAAGTTTAAATTATGGTGTATGTCTATCTCTTTCTTGAACTCGAAATTAAAATAGGAAACAATTTTGTATTCGAATATATAAAGAACCTACGCGAGAGATTGGATGGATGGATGTTTGGTACTCAATTATGACAGAACGGCTGAAGGGATCTAGATGAAATTTGGTACTGAGATAGATTTTAGTCAGGGTTATACCTGACTAAAATCTATCTCAGTACCAAATTTAGGCTGTATCCGAAAGTGAAGTGTACTGTTCGCGTGCGATACACCTCAAAATTTGCACGCGAACAAGTCGCGGGGGCTACAGCGACACAATTATAAATTCGACACAATTTAATGAAGTTCTATTTTAATACCTTCATACGGCTAATGGTTTCATCATAGTTCTATAAAACTTCTAGTTACCGATGTGGAAAGTCTCCACTTCCTACGAGTTACGCCTAAAATTTTGCTTGTAAGGTTAGTTAAAAATAGACGGGAGATATGAATTGTTGTTAATAGCCCAGTCAATTAACTAAAATACCAACAGGTCTCATTTTGTAGGTAATTTAATGGACAACAAAAAAGCTTTGGACACATATGACGAAAACGTACTGGAAACGAGATATCACAAATGTAAAAAAATGAAATGTAAAAAAAGTCTATTCTTTCGTTAAATTGTTAAAAAAAGAACAACGCCCCACTTGTCCAGACTGCGGGTATCGAAATTCTTAATAAGCGCATTTTTTTACTATTTATCCAAAAATAAAAATGCGTGGTAATCGAAATGTCCATTTTTAGGGTTCCGTACCTCGAAGGGAAAAAACGGAACCCTTATAGGATCACTTTGTTGTCCGTCCGTCCGGAGGTCTATCTGTCTGTCAAAACCCTTTTTCTCACGAACGCGTAAAGGTATCAAGCTGAAATTTGTATCAAATACTCAAGTCTACTGTCCCTTCGAGCTGTAAAAAAATCAAACTTCTAAGCCAACACAATCAAAAGATACAGCCGTTTATGTCGCAAATTTTCGACAGTCGCAAGGGATTCAAAACCTACAGGATACTTCCCGTGAACTCAGAATCTTGAAATTTGGACGTCTTATAGCACAGATAAAGGAAAAATTGCGAAAACCGTAAATTTTAATAAAAATATTTTACGGAACCCTCGGTGCGCGCGTCCGACTCGCACTTGGCCGGTTTTTTTAATCATAAAACAGCTAGGTTGACTGGGCTATAATTATAAGTAAAGGTTTCAGCTTTCTAAGTTTCAATAACATGAAAAGAGATTTCAAGTCGGCAATTTCTACCGTGGCTCTTCTTAATTGATTGCGCTTATGACTAACAATAACCGTATAACATAGATTTTTATCAATTCTTGAGAAGAGCCTCGTAAAAGACAAAAAAAAATGCTAGCAAAAGTGGTCATACCTTATCTTAGTAAATGCTTGCTTTTAAAACCCGTTTACGCGTCGATAATGTTTCCTCTTAAGGGAGCCAGTACGAGCAACGTCTTACTCAACAAGTACAACTCCTGAACTATTTCAGTTTCCGCAGTTAAAAATTATCTTTCTGGCCTGTTGGTCTAGTGGTTAGTGACCCTGACTGCTGAGCCACATGTCGTGGGTTCGATTGCCACCCAGGACAAATACTTGGGTGATGAGCATAATAATTTGTTCTGTGTCTGGGTGTAATTTATCTATAATATGTATGTATTTAGCGAAAGGAATTTTGTTTCAATCTGGTGTGCCAAAGACACTATACGCGTTTTTTCTTTAATTTACTGCATTTGTTTTTACGGTGGTCTGTATTCTAATTTTAAACAAATTAGTGTTAAATGACAACACAAACATTGTAGTAGTTCTAATATATTAGTTTGTCTATGCTTTAGAAAAGTAAGTAGATGTTATCTGTGGTCATGTGCACTTGAAAAGATTGTTCTATATATGGCGGAAGGAAATAAAACTAAAGGGAAGTTAATACTGTATTTTATTAAAAAATAACCTGGTTGCTATCATAAATCAACAATTAGAAGTCTATAAATGGTAAAATATTGAGTTGCAAGATTTCATGTCACGCAACATATTACAGATTATGGCGGGTTAAAACGGTGAGATCACAAACCTCAAATTTTACTTTAATATTAGTGTAATAGGGTTTAAAGTAAATAACAGTCACAATGGCTTTAACGCAATCCCTTAGTACAGGAAGTGTTATAACATCTTGAATGAAAGTAAAACCTATTTATAATGTTACTTGGAAAGCTCGTAAACTGTCAACAAAGGAACGGTTATGTCACGCTGGTGTGTCCTACCTATAATTATAGATCAGCGGTCTGGTACTGCACAGAATAAACCAGCACTTTCCCTGTCAAAGTTTTTTTTTAATTTGTTCTCTAAGTACAATTCCAATAAGACTAGAAAGGGCATAATCTAAATCTGTAAAAAAAAAATCGAAGAAAATATATATGTAATTTGAATAATGAATATGTAATGAGTCAAACGCCATCGACCTCAAACTAATCATATCGATCGATCGACCTCCCTAGAGATTCTAGAAAGTTTAGAAGATAACTAACAAAACATCCTGTATAGGTAGCATTCTTAAATCATTAAAATGAAAAATAACACAATATTGCAAATCATAATGTTTTAGAATGACGACATTGAAAGACATTTCAAAAAACGATAAAAGATGTTGGTCGGGTCATTCAGATGTTGCTATCGGATTGATGTAACGTTTTATTTCTAAGGATTAATAACCCTGGCTTTTTTTCGATACTAATCAGGTTTCTTCGATTGAGCTTATAGAGTTTGCAGGACGCTTTGTCAGAAGACAATACGTCCTGTTAAAGTAAGAAACGAAAGGCACATTATTTCGTGCCAAAGGCCTACTGCTACTATTTTGTGTATTTATGTGATAGCGCCTTCATTATTTCTACCTTGTCGAATAGCCTTTTAATTATTAAAAAAAAATACTAGACCGAACTTGGTTGTCTTTGACAAGAAAAACAAAACACATTCAACACGAAAAACCACAGAACACGTATACTCTCTAAAAGACTATCAAGAAACAACTTTAAAAGGCATTTATTTTATCCAAAATTCTGAAATAACGTGTAGACAAACCAATGAATATCAAAACAAATGTAAATTAAAATATAATTATTACAAACTTCCGAACATAAATCTCATAATGACACCGACATCACTTGTCCCAAATATTTGTTCGTTGAAAAATACATCATACCGAAGTGTTTATAAGTCACAATATCAATTGACAATGAATTGCTATGTCACGGATGACAGACAAATGACAGATGGACAAATAATAATGGCCGCAGATTGCGCTGTCCGGACTGTGGATTATTGTTAAGTAATTAAGGCGGTAATAATGCCGTTTTGATTGTGAATGAGTCTCTGGGTAGCTAATATTGTTTGTTTATGGATGAACTGTTTTCTGTGTCAGAGGGACTGGCGAAGATAAAAGCGTAGGTTAGGTACATTATGTAGTAAAAAAATAATATATATAAACAATATATTAATAGCATTGAATGCGGAAAAAAATATAGAATAGAAATTAGACTTATATAGAAGAGAAATAATTATATAGAAGAATACTGTAGTTGGATAGGCTGATGATGATGATGATGTAGTTATTTGTCAAGGCAACCCTTCCCCTTTATTAAACGTCAAAACGAAACATATATAATTGGGATGACGGCAATTAACGCGATCACGTATTTAATGGGTATTTCAAACCTTTGACTCACTCAGCCAGCATGTGACCACGGCCAGTGGAACCTGATCGAAACGTCAGGCAATTCAAAGGTAGGTAAGGCTTATTAGATACGCGATCGCGTTAATTCCCGCGAAAGTTTCAAAGTTCCGTATAACATTCAGTTCAGTCATGCTTTGGTTTCATTAAATCAATTACTCCAAATGTTTTATTTGGCTCCCTGGAGGCCTTAACTCCGAATATTGTTTAATTACACGAAGTTCGTGAAATACTACGTGTTCGTATTTTTTTATATTACCCACTGCTGAAAGGCAGTCCGCTGGCTGTTGGGGCTCTAAAACTCCATTTGTAACGTCTGCAATACACAAATAACACAACTCCTGTTGTGTTTGTTAGGCACCACCAATTGCTTACCACCAGTGGAGTCGTGTGCTTGATTGCCACATTATAAATAAGTATAAAAAAAAGATTATTTACACTATATGTTATCTCTGCCGTATTAGTTTAAGGTAGATCTAGGAATACGGTATTTGCCTGTCAAGTCAAATCAGTCACTCTTTTAAATGTCAAAACGGTTCTATGAAATTTGTATGAAATAACGGGAATGTTCCGATATTACTGAGCACTGTTCAGTGCTCGTTCGTTCCGTTATATACTGACAGTATACTGCTGCAGTATCATAAGAAAATATATGACGTCATAAACGTCGCCATTTTTGAACTGTGAGCACTGGAGTTTTCGAGGTAAGGTGCTCTCAGTGCTGACACAAGTACAGCCTCATCAAACAAATGTAGAATTAAATGATGATGGATTTAGAAATTTTCCATAAATGGATAGTTATAGCATTATTTTCACCAGAACGCGTGCAATTGACTCCATAATAAGTAACTCCACTAAAATGTCTTACTAATGACTATAGTTATTTCGCTATGTATGTGTATTTATATGTATGTATGTGTATATATATATATATATATATATGTGTGTACTTCACGTATTCCTAATCACCCCATTCTTACCTCTCAGATAATATAATTCGCTTTACCTAGATACTATATTTATTATTTCATTGTTCCCGTTCTAAATATTTTTGGTACGCCACCAGCTACCGATTACTCTCCTCTGTTGTTTCCATACAAAGGTTGTCTGGAAGACATCGCTATTAGCGATAAGACCGCCCATTGTACTTGCCGCTTAGTATAAACTAACTATGTTTAATTTCTGTTCAACTGTGGTGTACAATAAAGAATGTTCTATCTATCTACCTACATCCAATAGTTGGAAAATATTACATGAAATAGGAACTTGATATTTGATTCTGACATATTCGTAACATTGCTTACGTTTATCTATTTTGTTTCAGGTAAAAATAAAAGCGTGAAGTTTGTTGGAAAACACAGGTTCGTAACAACTCTCTGTGAAACAGCAGAGAAACAAACGGAATTGTTAAGGTTTACTTCATCTTTAAACTTAAAATAGACACGAGGCGTGTTCATAGCTGCCGACATTTCCTCGGCTTAAAATACATAATTAGATTTGTTTTCATAAAAAGTATAAACATTTCATAACCAACTACCTTTTCCTTGCGGCTTTACTTGTGTAAAATTATGTTTTCCAACCCTCAGGAACAGTTTCTATCTATATAGAAGGTACCCTATGTCCTTCGCTTTATCTCTGGCAACGAGCTTGCAAAATTTTATGACGTTCGGATGAACGGTACGGCAGCGCATAAAATACGAACAAACATACATACATTTTCATATATTTGTAGCTTTCTGCGCTTCTACATATAAACGTTACCTCCTTGCGCGATATTTGTTTAAAAAGTAGTGCAAAGAATTGGGTAGACGCTTATTCTTAAAATGAATTATTTCGCCAAGTCGGGCAATAAAATAAAGTGAATATTGTGAAATTGTCATCCAATTTAGTTTAACGTTTTTAATTTATTTTATAATCGTCAAATCGTCAATTATCGCCATGCGTCGGTACTAGGTACCTACTTCATACAAAAATGTACCGAAACTAACGATTCGGCTTTTACTAAAAAGATGGTGATTTGCTTGGCTGTCTAGTTATAAGTAGTGCCAAGCAAAATGAGAAGCAGCTGTGGTTTTTCTTTCTTTCATTTTTCGAGCATATTAGTGAGCTACTAAGATCAGTTACTAAATAAATATGTTATTTAGTTGCCAACCATGAGAATATGTGTCTAAACTTGTACATGTTTCGTGACCGCCCACGCTTGTATTTTTTCTATAGGTGCATACTAGTGATGTCCGCGCATATCCGAGGGAGCAAAAAGATCTGTATCCGTGCCCGTATCTGTTACTTTTTGGCGGATCTTTTACGTTATCGTATTTTAATTTTATTTTATTTTTTTTTGCTAAAATTCAATATTAAATATCTGATATAGTGAGTTACTAATATTGTTATGAGTTATTAGGTACTATTTGACTATCTTTATAACGACATCAAATCCTAAATCTTTGTGATATGTGTTTTACCATAATTATTAAAAAAAAACATGGTCAGTGCAAGTTGAAACATGTCGTGTTATTAGTCCTTAACGTCAAATATCGCGTAGGAAAAAATCTTGAGGTCCGTATCTGTGGTACCTGTATTCGTGGATCTAGACAGTAATTTATTTCTCTCTCCAAACCTTTAAATTGTCGTTACAGGCATATTTTATCAATCCAACGCTACATTGAGTCATTAAATATGACATTCAACAAGACGATCTAAACCAAAAGGTTATTCCAAGATTATGTAATATAATGATTTGAACGCAACCTTAGGCGTTTTTCACACGGTATCTTGGTGCTAGAAATAGTCTATCATAGTGTTTTAGCCTTATAGAATGAAAACTAGAATTTACACGTGGGAGAGCCATGCTTCGGCACGTATGGGCCGGCTCGACTCTGCTAGATACCACGGCCTTACAGAAGACTGGTAGTGAAGCAATGCTTGCAATGCTTTTCGACGAGTGAGTGAGGTTACCGGAGGCCCAAACCCATAACCCCCTCCCCCAATGATGGTGCCGTTGTTAAAAAGTACATTATCCAAGGGGGGTCTGGAGTTGCAGGTGTCTATGGCAGGCGACGGTAGTCACTTACCATCAGGTGACCCGTCTGCTCGTTTGCCCCTATAATATTAAAAAAAAATATATCTGACCGGAAAATCATCTTACAATAAATTCAAATTTAATATTTTTATTTCATAAAATTGATTAGCATTAAAAAAAAAGTGTTATCATAATAAAAAAAAATCTCCCAAAAAAAAATCTGTTGATCGCTACCAAACTTCACTTCGGCTAATCTGAAGATCGTCTGACAATTTCATTAAAAACGGTCCAGCGTTTTTGGAGTCCGTTAGAGAACATACATACACAAATCGATTTTTATATATATTTATATAGATAATACACCCTAGTTTGTGTTGAACAGATAATAAACGAAGGGCGTAACAACCACTACGCACAGTGGAATAACCTTTAATTCGCAAAAATCTTGTGAAAAAGTATCATAAAGAGGCAAAGCTTTCTTAACCCGAAATTATCTGCGGATAAAATGACAGCTGGGCGAAAAAATCCGATTACAGTCCGTCGAAGCGGCGCAATTGTCTCACAAAACAATAGGTTATTTAGGTTTTTTGCCCATGTCAGGATGGTCATTGCAATCGCCCGACCGAAAAGTACCGACGCCAAATTAGTGAGCTTTATTTGGCAGATTGGATTTTAATAAGCGTAGCTGGTTTTGTTTTTGGTTCATTCGCTTGTTAAGTCATGATTTAAGTTATTAAAAAGAAATGGTATTCTTTATTTATTTTCCTATCATCAAGATTACAGAGCTATAATTATTTTTCTATCTTATGAGTTGTTGCGCGTGGTGGTCGAATTTCGACCATGGTTTATTTGAATGTTACTTGACCTGTCATTGTATAGACTTTTGTACCATGACAGGCCAAAATATAAACTGAACACAATAGCTTTATGTACCCGTTTTTGCAATTTTTTAAACTTTATAGCAAATATTGTTTAAAAATTTTAGGTTTCTGCACTTCTTCTATATATCATTTTTTTTTTATGGTATAGGGGCAAACGAGCAGACGGGTCGCCACCTGGTAGACTACCGCCGCCCATGGGTACCTGTAACTCAGTCACAAGTGCGTTGCCGCCCTTTAAGGTGGGAGTAGGAGAAGAGGGGGAGGGGGGGGGGGGGAAGAGTGCTAAGACGGGAATAGGGGAGAGGGAAGAGTAGGGTCTCTGGTAACCTCACAGCGAAAAGCAATGCAAGCATTGTTTTACTGCCGGTTTTCTGTGAGGCCGTGGTATCGAGCGGAGTCGAGCCGGCCCATACGTGCCGAAGCATGGCTCTCCCACGTAAAAATTCCAAAATTCACGTAACTAAGTTCGCGAAATTTTCTTAAAAAGGGGTACAAAGAATTCTCTTCACGTATTAATATAATGATACTTATATTACGAGGTTGAATCCCATAGGGGGTAAAGTCAGCAATCTCTCCTTGAAGCATAGTAAACCTCGCGAAAACCTCTCTGAAACTCATTTGGGAAATCCATGATAAATGTCTTCTTGAAGACAAGTATTCCTCCCGGATGAAATTAGTCCGTTTTGTGGGTATAATGTAAGCGGTCTAAAGGTTGGGCTAAAACGCTTGTGAGGCGGGTTTTTGCCCAGGGCCCGTGTTTGATGGACAGCAGACACACGACTGAAACGTGAGCTTTGCGGGTCGACAACAAAACCAAAGTGTGGTACAAACGTTGAGCGGATAGCGATATTATATCATAAGGGTTTGTCACATCATTGGTTTATGCTCTAGTAAAATCATAAAAAATTAAAAGAAGTTGATACATTAGATGCGAATAGAAAATCGTTTAATGACAGTATAGTACTCGTAATTCCTTATGTCACAGCAACGTTTTAAATGAGTTGTGTGTCTAAATATTATATAGTTTAGCTTCCACTTTACTTTACTACTTACTTGCAGGAACAAATTAGCAACAAATTTAACAAATTTCCGCTTATTAGTTTAACTGATATTCACTGATTTACCGTTTTTTCCTGCTAGCTTCATATGAAACTAGCAGTAATCGCGTTTTGTTTTAAACGGCGCAAGCAACTAAATCGCCATTTTGGTAACTAATTAGCAACAAATTAGCTACAAATTGTGTTGCAATTTTTATTGAATTTTGCAGATTTGGCCCTGCCACCTTGATAGAGATTCCAAAATCAATTGGTTATTTAAAAAAATCTATAAAAACTTTCAAATAGGACTGCTCAAGTAACATTAAATACATACATATGCTCACGCCTATATCCCCGAAAGGGTAGGCAGAGGGGTATTAAAAACCTATATTTTACCACCAATAATTTGGTCTCATTCACATATTGCCATCAACCGGCCACTTTGGAAATTAAAGATCTGTAAATTGAGAGTATATAATAATAATAATAATAATAACTTCACACATCTCACACACGGCCGTCTGTTCCCAAACTAGGCAGAGCCTGTACTATGGTAACCAGACTACTCATAAACATATTTATATATTTCTAAATACATACATATTATAGATAAATTACACCCAGACACAGAACAAATTATCGTGCTCATCAAACAATTATTTGTCCTGGGTGGGAATCGAACCCACGACCTCTGGCTTAGCAGTCAGGGTCACTAACCACTACACCAACAGGCCAGTCATACATATTTTGAAATGAAAAAGTAGTTAAGAAGAGAAAGCAATGAAAGAAAGGGGTATTAAGAAAGGGCTCAAGTAGATCAGGGTCGCATACTTGCAACTCGAACTGTCTGTTGCCGGGAAATCCGAACACTCTAACAAAGCATTATAAACCTTATTAATGTTTAATTGGAATTGATAAGTTGCATACAGATCCTTTTTTTATTCAAGCAAGTTAGTAAACAAGCACGCGGTCCACTCATTTATCGCAAGGGGTGGCTAAAAGCTTTCGCAACACCAGCGGAGTCACTTGTGCGTTGCTTACTTTATTGACCATTCCCATGGAGCTCTGGTGACTATTTGGGAAAAAACAGGAATCCGCTTATAGGACTGCAATCGCGGTCTTCTGTAAGTTGCATACTTCCCCATTTGTATAGCTCCAACATGGCTTAAAGAGTTTTTTTAAGAAACAGCGTCCAGAATTAGCCTCGTTTTGGGTTCTAAGTATTAGCCGGTTATAGATAACCGGCGACAGATGACGTTTTAAATTTGCTAAAATAGTTATCGGTATCTCACTCTATCGTTTAAATAAAAGTTTATTTAACAAGAGTGACCAAGAGGTGTTTCAGTTAAACTTGATATATACTGTTTAATACTAGTTACTTTCGCGCGTAACTTGCACCGCATCATAACCTGCCATCTTTGACAGGTGTTATTTTCACTTTTTGAATTTTTTTTTGTATTTTTTTTATTTACAATTGATACCTCTTTGCAAATATCCCTTCTATTTTGTTTGAAAGATATGCATAGAGTTATATTTATTTTGTTAACATTGTTGTTTTGTAATCTGGTGTAAGGTTCTTAGAGGCTTTTGTCTCGTTCTTTATACATATAAATATGTATGTGTAATTTTAGGGAACCCTGTGTAACAAAATAAATTTATTATTATAAACTTCCTATATATTTTTAAGCTGAAAGGCAGAATAAAGATAAATAAAATTTTACTCACAGATAGGTTATGGCCTGCCCCCGCATTGCACACTGAACGAGACAGCAAGAAAAAACAAGTAAAAATGCTTTCGTGTACACAATACAAACTAAGCAACCAACCATCCAAACCAACTAATCCTTTTGCCCTTACTACTAATACAACTAGACACATTCTTATAAATAGATCTTTAAATATATAAACACCTAATCCTCAAGGCAAGAATGTCGCCACACCCGAAGCTCCTTCTAATTAAATCTTACCGTAAATCTTGGTATAAAATTCCTGTCCATCGGTCTGCAGGAGACAAAATTAAACTCCGTATTTAGACCGATGTTTACACTCAGCACTTTATAGGGTGCTAATGACACGCCGCATGCGCAGGAGACCAGTATAATTTATAAAGTGAAAATTTAAGTGAACCGTCTGTGTGACTAAACTGTTGTTTCTTTTTGTTCTAGTAGCTTGTGCGTGTAATTTATATACGTGGGGTGAAGATAGAAAGTGTGTTCTTGTGTGGTACGAACGTGGACAATGTATTAGATAGTTCTATAACTATGTTTTCATTTTCGTCGGGTAACGTTGGAAATTAATTAAGAATGCAATTTGACGTTAAAGGATTTGAATTTTTTTTTTTTTATGGTTTAGGAGGCAAACGAGCAGACGGGACACCTGATGGTAAATGACTACCGCCGCCCATGGGCACCTGTAACTCAAGAGTCATAAGTGCGTTGCCGCCGTTTAAGGTGGGATTAGGAGAAGAGAGGGAGGGAGGGAAGAGTAGGAACAGGGGAGAGGGGATGGACGGGAATAGGGGAGAGGGAAGGGTTAGGGCCTCCGGTAACCTCACTCACGCGGCGAAATGCAATGCAAGCATTGCTTCACTACCGGTTTTCTGTGAGGCCGTGGTATCGAGCGGAGTCGAGCCGGCCCATACGTGCCGAAGCATGGCTCTCCCACGTAAAAAAAATTTGATTTTGTGTGCTAATTGTTTTGATGTTGTTCGGAAATTAAACACGATATTTTTAGTCGAACAGTTTTTTGGAATTAAAGTATTATTATTAATGTGATTCTCTTCAAAAAATGAAACTTGGTCTTATGGAGGTTTACAATTTTCCAAAAATAATAAAATCCTTGAGGTTTCCCTTTAGGTTTGAAGATATAAAACCGAATTTCTGTATTCTGGATCTAATAACCATTTATCTGAACTCAAGTTCAATGCTATGGAAGAAACCAATTCACTTATTTGTTATCTATATTTTAATACATGAAGAGAATTCTTTCTACGCATTTTTTTTTAAAAGCGAATGAAGGAACGTGAAATTTGAAATCCTTCAAGTTTATATAGATAAGTGCAAAAAGCTAAAAGCTATTATATTTTAGCCGTTACAAAGGAGACTGACTGACTGAGACTGCACGGATTTCGCAATGGTTTAAGTGGTCACCTCACCACTACGCCGCGCCGAACAGGACAAAAAGTTTCAGTTCCGCGGTTCGAGGCCGCGAGTACTCGGACGTATAATTTTATTCGCGGACTTTTTACATACATGCAAACAGCTACGTCATAGCTTGACGTAGCTTTTGTATGTATGTAAAACGTCCAGTACCTATATTATGTTGACCTGCCATGAAACGGAAAGTCTAACAATGTCAGTTCAAGTTATACTGGAAATGAATAGATAAAAAATATATCAATTATGGACGAATTTTAACCTCCAGGCGATCTCCTCGGATAATTATGTATGGTTTTTTAGGTAGATTTAAAGTATATATATATATATACTTTTTAACTGGCGGTTGTTTTGGGGTTTTGGGATCATAACAGACCTCCTGTGAAGAATTTTTTGGAAAACTCGACAACTGGTACAAAACCAATATATATATATATATATGTATATATATATGTATATATATATATATATATGAATATATGTATGTATGTGTATGTATGTACCTCTATTTTACCGGCACGATAGAGGTCGCAATTATGCACCGATTGCTTTCAAACTTTGACGACAAATCAACAGGGCAAAAATGAAGGTTAAGTTCGTGAATGGGGAATATTCCCCCGAATTCCAATCCTTAACTTGGGAAGGGGGGAAACCAAAATTTGTTGAAAAAAATACGTAGCTCCGAAACTGTAAACTGAAAGCAAATTGTTTTATTTTACTTTACAGTGTAGACTAAAAAGTTTTTAATGCGACTTATACTTTTGGAGAAAAAAAATTAAAAAACACGAAATCTACCTCTGCAGGCCTGCTGCGGGACCGGATTTTTTTTATTGGGCTCTGATAACGGCCATGAGCCAGGAGGTTTATTAAAATTTATCAACTAATTAATATACAAATTAAATATTAATATTTTTCTTCACGTAGTAACTGACACTCTTTAACATGTAACTTGTAAGTAAACAGACTTTTCAATCATATAAAATAAAATATCACGTACCCCAAGACTCCGGGTGGCAACTGAATGCCACTAGACTGAACGGTGACAGATTTAGTAAAGTTGGACGACAGTGTATATGTTCCCAAGGGAAAGCAGAGTTATTTAGATATCTATTTAATTTATGGGTTAATAAATAATCATGTGAACTTACGAACTGCACTTGGTGTGACCGCCTACGGGGAGTCTAGACTTTTCGTTTTTTTTTTAAGATATCAAATGAGAACTAAAATGAATGTATTTTGTAAATAGACAATGTATTTTTTTTTCTTTTCATTAACAGTATGTTGTTCAGTCGAGAAGTATTGGTGAAAAGTATTTAAATTGTAATTTTCGTAATAGAATTCTTAATTAAGTTTTTTTTTATAAATCACCGTAATATTTAAAAAAATCGTGTAAAGTGTAAAAGATATGATTCTTTCTTTTAAATCTTTCGATGCACACAAAGTTAGTTACAAAAAAACTGAAGAAAAAATATGTTGCAATAAATAAAGACGATATTTTGTATGTACGTATGTCAGATAATAGTGTTTGACATTAAAGCCGACGCGACGTGGTACGTGTGTCTGTCTACCTATCTGATTTAATTCACATTAAAGCGATTCGAACAAACAACCAAAATCAGGCCACTCATTAATATATAAATAAGTACAGCATGCATATATAAAATTAGACTCACGCTTCGCTTAAATCAAAAGTAATGCTGAATCCACATCAAATTTTCGGTCAATTAACCAATATTCTCGAATATATCAAATGACATGAAAAAAATTCACGAACGTTAAACATTCGTTAACTGGCATAACATACATTACCTTACCCGCGCAATTTAAAAAAGAACCAGTACGTTTCGCGCCCTTTTTGTTTATTTTTCAAGAAGATTCTTTTTCATCCCATGATGGATGAGGCACGGGCCGCGCGGAAAGGATGCACGCTACAAAAAAGCTGCTGTATTAAATAACAATTTTTCATTTTGATGAATTTTTTGTTGCATCCTAAATATACTTTTTATTTTATTGGATTTTATATATCTGAAATTATATTATTCTGGACGTTTTAACGTTGAAAGTTGTATTTTACACAAATATAGATTTTCCTAAGCTAAGTTACATTTTGTTTTTATATTTTATAGACAGAAACCAGTTCGATTGTGAAATAAATCCTTGTGCCTATTCTCAAAACACAAAAATACTTAAAATAGATGTTTGTTGTTTTTTTTTGTAAATCGAGCATAACCACTATTAAAGAATGTGCTGTACTCCATGGAATATTTGTTTTTGTAAAATTAAATTCATAGAATACACGCTAAACGCCCTTAAATAACTAAAATATAAAGCTCTATATACACAGCTTTATGTCCACCTGCTTATTCTTGACATTACGTAAAACCGTAACGGACATAGGGCTAAAGTTCCTTTAATCGCGGAATCAATCAGTCGATAATTTTATAAATAGTTTCTCTTTGATGTGTCGACGGAGGAGATTTGATCAAAGCATTATATATTAGTGTCTGTTTGTCTGCAGGTTGGACAAGACAAGTTTTATGGACTTTCTTAGTTAATTTATTGATGTAAATTGAACTAGTAGCGGTGGTATTTGAAAGATAAAATGGCGTGTTGGAATCTGTAGACAAATACATGTTGTGTAAAGAAGTTGTACAGGTAAAGTAATTTATTTTGAAATCATAAGCTTTGGTTTATCTGTGAAATGACATTAGTGTTTGATATTTTTGTTCATAACCTTTTTAGGTACAAGCCTATAATGGGTGAGACCTTTATTATTAATAACCTTTGTATGTTTGTCGAGGTTGTTTGTTCAATGTGCTTTTCTTATCTGCGAGAAGATTTAGATGTACGCCGTTACTAGATTATATTCAGAGCTTTGATTATGGAAAATTTCAGTGCGGTTCTAACTGTGATATCTTCGGTGAAGATTTTGCTTCAAGTTGTCGAAGTTGCAACAACTAGTAGGCTATGACTGCTGTAGCCGAGGAGGGTCTTGAGGGTCGGGTGCCGGGAGGAGGGTCTTATGTTAAAGTCATGTGTGATTTTAGTTTTGACCATGCCATAATTAATTCGTCATGCCATAATGTGTAATGTGGAAATTACTAGCACTTCTTTGGTTTTCTTTCATATTGTTTAGTTACTTGTTAACACCAATAAAAATAATTTGAAATCAAAAAGAGCTTTTCAATTCACAGCAACATAATACTACCTAATACTCTGTCTGTGCCGTGAATGCAAATATTTTCAAAAATATTTGAAATAACGAAGAAAATGTAAATGTAGTTTCAGAGGCATTTTAAATAAAATTGAAGTCGCAGCTGCAATACAGTTGTTACCAGGTGCTTAGGAGTCAGAGAACAATTAAAAAAAAAAAGTACTGGTATTCTTGTTAACCCCTCCATCTAAGCTAAACGCTTGTATTAGAAGTGGGTTCACGTCAGTAGTGATCTGGGTAGTATTCAAAGAAACACGGTGAAAGGTGCCCTGCACTTCTTTGTTTAAAGGCAATACGGGTCCAGAAAAGCACGTAAGGAGTATGGCAGCCGGCGAGAGTTGGGTATGGCAGAAGGGACATGAGAGGAAAATAAATGCTGTGGATATGCGTGCATTAATGTATGTGTTATGTAAGATTGAGTGAGAGAATGAGGAATGATAAGATAAGAAAACGGTATGGGTTGTAAGAAGATGTATTACAAGTCTTGAGAGAGGAATACTGTGATGGTTTTTGGCAGATTGAAAGGATTAGGTAGAGCGAATTTCTAAAGGAATTTATAAGGCTCCTGTGAGTAGGCGAGTCGGTGCGGGTAGGCCCCGAACGACGTATATCTAGTATCTACTGACCAGATCAGCAGAATACTGAAGATAATAATAATAGTTATTATTACTGTTATAAGAATGAAGAGACAATTTAACATACCTGTAATCGGCGAACGTCTTTAAAAGGTCTGATTACTGTGGAAGAGGTCGTGTCTGCCTACCCTTATTAGGGTATATTTGTTTTTAAGTCTTATTTATTTCGTACATTGCCACGTTATCAAGCCTCTCATTACACATATTTCATTGCGCGTGTGTAGTTCGTTATCGCCACAAAAATGCATTTCACTGTCATACAATCAAAACGAATATGACATAAAAGTGAAAAAATCACAAGAACACTTTAAGCCAAGCGTTTGCCGCGTAGTCGCGCGTTATCACGGCAATTAATCGCTCGCGGCCGCACGGCTATCGCGCGGCCGATCTAAGGATGTCACATATTTGAACTTCTCTTATTTGTGATAATATTATTGTTTTATAGTTTGTCTTAGTAAATAGTAGATACTATTTAAACAATAAAATATTGTCTTTACACTGTCTAATAAATATCTAAAACTGAATTTTGTTAGTTTGCGAGATTCATAATAATGTTGCATTCATTAGCTTTTTTTTTGTTGTTAAATAAAGAGAGAACTGACTGTTTGATAGATTTTAAAGCTAAAACTATCGTCCTTCACATCGATGTGTGCCTGTCTAAGGATTTTAATAGACGATGCTACTGCTATTTTCTACCATCACACAGCACAATATTACTTCGGGGTTTATAAATGGTTTTCAGTGATATGTGTGTTCCATTGTGAGATACGCCCTACATGACACTTAATTTAATGAGAACTCACAAATAATTTATTTAATTTATTAAAAACTATCCTATTGTAAATCATTATTATGGTAATAGCTAATGACAGATTATCCACTGTTCTGTATGTTTTAGGTTATGAATCATAAATATTAAATGAATAAATATGCGTATCATCATCATCAGATGATACGCATATTTAACACTTACACCTAAACCAGAAATTTTCGGTTACTATCACGTTGGATAGAAATTCCTTCAGACTACAGTATGCGGGTCATCAAAAAGGCATAAAATTGTTGGTACGGGGTCACAGCACCTTCAATGCTGCAATCCATATGCTTCTACGATCTTTAACCTGCTATAGGTATCAGAAAATATTAAGACTAGCAACCATATTTAGTGGTTCAGTTCCTATTGGCAAGCCAAACTCAACATTTTGCGTCACGGACAACCCTAGAGGTAAAAATGTCCACCGCGGCAACGCGTTTTATGATTTCATTTTGTCGATGTGATGTCATTTGACACTTTCTGTGTACGTGCTTGCCTTTGGGGTTATTCTTTATGTAAAGGGTAGTCTCATATATTGTGACGTCATTACTATTGTGGGATTTAAGGATTACCTTTATAATATATTATTTATTTTATTTGTAGTTCGCTAAGGTGAATTAATACTGTACCTTTTGTTCAAAAATCTGTCATGGGACAGTATTGAAATGATCGTTCTGACCATAATTGAATGTTTATTTGTATTACACCACGTTTGAAAACAAGCATACGGGAATTTAACAAGATACAGTAATAACCTCTGTCCGTATACCCTGTGTGTATATATTTATAGCGTAATGATATGCTCATCAAAATAAAAACCGCGAAACTGTTAGCATTCATCCATAAAATTTTAGTTATAAGTTTATCATTCAGATAATCTTTTTAACGACATAGTAAAAATGCAATGTAACAGTTAGTAAATGATGGCGAGTCGGACTCGCACACGAAGGGTTCCGTAGCATTGTACAAATTTTAATAAAAACGCAGAAAATATCACGTTTCGTGTTTGGTTCCTTTTGTTATTTGTTGTTATAGTAGCAACAGAAATATACACTCTGAAAATTTTAACTGCCTATCTATTACGATACATTCTTTTTTCTTTTTTTTATTGTGAAATGGAATAAGCGTTTGTGTTCCAATTCATCTGATGGAAAGATGAGATACAGACCGCCAGGGCGCTGGCAGAAGGCTGACAGAAGGACGGACAGCGAAGGCTTAGTTATAGGGGATAGGCTGTCAACGTTTGGGTACGGAACCATAATATTCTATACAAAACCGTTACGTTGCATTTTTATGATGGTAACGTCCGTTATATTGCCTGTTTTCCTTTTATTCTGGCTTCAGCGTTATTACTATCCCAGTAATCATTTGAAGAGCCTACATTCAAATAAAGCGGTAGTCGACTGTCAAGTCAAATCACGGTCTGTAGACACTTGTGTGAAATGACAACTTGTGACGTCATACTTTGCTTGAGACAAATCTTCACTTTTAATGTTTTGTTTGACGATTTATAAAATAAGAAGAAAATGTTAATAGTTATAATAGTTATAAACTTAAAAATTAGTTTTATACGTGTATGTGGTTTTCAGTGATATGTGTGTTCCATTGTAAGATACGCCCTACATGACACTTAATTTAATGAGAACTCATAAATAATTTATTTATTTTATTAAAAACTATCCTATTGTAAATCATTATTATGTTAATCGCTGATGACAGATTATCCACTGTTCTGTATGTTTTAGGTTATGAATCTAAAAATATTTTCTTATTGGTGATTAGAATAATAAAAGCAGAGAAAAGGAGAGGATTTAATAGCCTTGCTCCTGTTACGTTTGTGGGATCAAACTATAGCTGAAAAACTGTGCCACTGTGCCTTAAGCAAATTCGACAATGGTGCCGATTCTATTGTACACTCGACTAAACTAAAACATGACTTAATTTCTTCATATGAAATCAACCTAGTGTTTTTCGTAATAAGGTCTATTTGTTACTAGCATCTATTTCTCAGCGCCGCTAAATTTCATTACAACCTGTCAACGTATACTCAACTTTATTTCCTCGCAGCGAAAGTCTCCATTTATTCAAACGCTGTATAATTGCCGTATAAAAACTTCTTCAAAACGAACAAGGATGACGTGTTTTTAATCTACACCTACGAAGACGCTTACTAAAAACACAGATGGCAAAGAGATGGCATTCAACGGATAGCGGCTCTCGCTACGTGGTATTAAAGTTTATTTAAGCGTATCAGACTTTAGTCGACAAATAAATTGCTTATTTCGATAGCGACATATGTTACCTACTTGTTTCAATTTGAAATAAGACCTTGTTTTGAAGTGTACAGGGTTTACATCTTATATGAAGAAAATTTTGTGAATTTTAATTTAGCGAGTGAAGTAACAGAATTGGGACCAATGTCTTTTTAGTAACCAAGTGCTGATATGTCTGTTTCTGTCTCTCTCTACATATATTCATCCGCCAACACGACTAAAACGAAACACCATAATTAGCTCTACTAAAAATAAACTATTTTAAAATGAGTAAAATAACATTGTATGGTAATAAACTCAAAAATAAAATACCGAAAATAAACCTCCACTCATTCAGAACTAAAATGGCGATATGCGTCAACAGGTGTCATACGTAAATTATAAAGTAAATCCCTACAAGTGCGTGCACTCACGTCCCTGCTTTATATGCACATCAGATAGGATTACCACTAAGGTAGCAAACACAGATCTTTTTCAATAAAAGCTTTTGTGTATTCATGATTTATAAGTTACTAGGCTTTGCCCGCGGCGTCGCTTACGTTAAAGTTATTTTTCTATACTTTGAGAAGTGTACTTTTTTTCTGGATGAAAGGTAGATAGACTCTACTTCCGTAGGTTCTCCTGACAGGCGACCCCGCACAGCACAGCGGGGACACCTATCGATCAATAGGCTGCCAAGTGTGCCGGGGTTCACAGGGATTACCTTTTCGAAGGTACCTGGCAACATTGTGACGAAACACAGCGTGGTTTTAGACGGTCCGAGTCCGACATACCACCCTTATGCTTAGCCCCGGTTGGTGATGGCGTGCTGGGGTTTCCACACGTTAAAAAAAAGGGTACTCCTGACAACGTGAATGTAAAATTACAAGAAAATCTACTGATTAGTCCGGCGTGAAAGTGTAACAAACAAATTAACTAAATTTTGACAATCATTTCGGCTATCTCTTAGCGGTCCCTAGACGATCATGCAGCATCTGTACTATCTATATCGACTGAATAAAATGATTATACCGAGCGAACTATCATGCTGCATAATAGACTCTCAATAGGTCCTTCATGTAGCATGTTGATTCAGCATATGTCATGCCGCATTATCGTCTAGGGACCGCTTTAGGATCAGTACTTAACAAAATACAAACAAACTCACTTTCCTATTAGTAATATTAGTTAAAATTAGGATTAAGTTTTACTAACGGCTGTGTCTGGCGCCACACTCACCGGCATCACATACCGCGTCACTCCTTGATAACGAGCCCGAAACTAATCGGGCAACCCCAAAACACACAAGTACAAACATATAATATTCATCTTGAATAAACGGGTAAGATATACTTCAGTATTTCAAAGTTAAGTCCATGTCCATTACGTGGGAGAGCCATGCCTCGGCACGTATGGGCCGGCTCGACTCTGCTCGATGCTACGGCTTTACAGAAACAGTGAAACAATGCTTGCATTGCTTTTCGCCACTTAAGTAAGGTTACCGGAGGCTCTAACCCTTCCCTCTCCCCTATTCCCGTCCTTCCTCTTTCCCCCTCTCCTCTCCTCTAATCCCAGTCGGACCCACTACTTTGAAAGCAAACTAATTACAATTAAAGCTTAAGATATTCTGTTGTGTATACTATATTTTTGAAATAAAAATGAAATATTATAAGAAATTTGATGATAATATGACAATTTAATATACCATTATTAGGGAAGCCGTCAGTAGGTAGTCTCATAATTGTGTGTTTATTTACCAAACAGCCATGGACTGTTACCATTAGATCTACTGTGGTCAAATTACATTCACAGATTATACATACACATACATAGACACATAAATAAATGTCTGCCGATTGTATTATCAGATGCTAAACTTATTTACTAATATTTTAATTGTAACCAGCTACAGATATAACTATTAAACTATCGTTGCCAATATTGTAAAGAGGTAAAGTAAGTTTAGAGGAACTGATAACTGGTGGATTTTAGAAACTCTTTCACTAATAGGCAGCTACATAAACACCGAGTATTATAGGCTATAGGGTCGCTAGTAGAAAATATTTTAATAATATATATTATACATATACACAATAACTTGTTATAATTTTGCTTAAGTAGAGCCAGAAAATGGTTTACAAGTAGATACACTGCCATCTTATTTTGACGAACAAAGCCGAAGACGTCAGAATATTTGATAACGTTCGTGAAATACCTTCAGAAGTCATGTTGCTTAATGTAATGTTTCCGAGGAGTTGCTGACACGGTGATAAGGCACCTGTCGCGAGTTTCTTTGATGTTTGACATACAAACGAAGAGAGCATTATACTTGTTTATGGTACGTAAGCTGACAGATTTATTATTAATAATTTAGTTGACAGTGTTCGTTTAGAGAGAGATGGAGATACGTGTGTGTCAAAGAGTATACAAACACTACGCTAGACGGGTGTATACAAAATTTCAAATTCATTCGATTGATAGAACTCGTTCTTTGGTACATTTCTATTCGTTCTGAAATCAATTTGAATCAAATCTGTCGCATAACTTCAAACGTGGTTAAATCCATTTTATGTAATTGTGAGATTAGATAAAAAATCAATTCTTGTTTATACTTTTATGGGAAAAATTAAACTTTATTTGAGGAAATAGATAGTAAATAATTGAATTCTGCAATCCAAATATAGATAGACATCCCGGAAAACAAAAAAAAAATCGTATTTACTTTGGAGTTACCCTTGTTTGTTAAAACAGGGTGGGATTTAGCCATTATTGAAAAAACAAGGCGAGGAGTTAATTATGTATGATAAAATTTAATCGGATTTACCTAGGTTTGGAAAAAAATAATATTTGTTACATTTTACGCTCAGGGATATCAAAAGAGCGCTTTAAGTTGCATATCGAATTTCATTACTAATATTATATTTGCGAACGTGTGTGTCTATTTATGCGTTCAAATCTGAAACACTTTACAAATTTTGATGAAATTTGGCAAGAAGGAAGAATGTATACATGTCGCTACGACAGTAAATATTTTTAATCCTATGGCTCGGCATAGGTTTTCATCCAACACAATGCTTACGCGCAACATTTCATACCGCGGATTACATAACATGGATTGCGGAAAGCTAGTAAATAATACACAAGCAGCACAAAATCAAATTATTTTATATTCAAGCCAGCTCATACAGATTCTTCCAAATTTTCAATGTTGAGCACCGTTTTGTAATATTGTAATTCCTCCAATAATGGCCATTTTACACCAAAGTGAGTTTCAAGCAATTTGCGTACATAAAAATATAAAAAGACAAATATAAAAAATTAAATTACAACAATAAAAGTAAATGGTTAGTAATCGGGTCTAACTTCAGTGTGCTTAAAACAGTACAGTAAACACGCATCGTTTCAATATCTTACTTGATTTTCCCAACATCATGAAGTTCAGTAGTGGAAGCTTTTGCATTTTCTCGTGCAAGGGAGAAACAAAAAATAACTCTTTTGGGTATTTTTTTTAGATCCAGTAAGGATATGTAAACCCCATCATACGTCAACCCAAAGAGAATACAAATAACCTATAATTAATTATCAATAGTTCCTATCATCCTAGAACTACTGTAATGAGATGACAGAATTCCTGGCTGCTTCAGACTTTGGGCAGCTCATCACACTGTTTTTTTTATTTATTTCATAAAAACTTACATGTTGGTTAGGTATACATATTTGGTTATTTTATGATTTTTATAGGCAAATAACTCCAGCTTCTGTAGTCGAACCTGTATTTCGACTTTCATCTACATCTTACAAATTACGCTTTCCTGAAAGAACTTCAATTAGAAGTTCTTTCAAGAAAGCCTCAACGTTTAGTTTTATTTAATAGATAAAATGATTGCTGACAGATCAAGGGGACATATATATAACATAAGCGCGAACAATCTAAACAAAGATCCCAGAGGTATGACATATCTTTATAAAGTTCTAGAAATTTCGTGATAACATCACGTTCGCATTGTTGCGGCATTTTTAAAAAGAAACGTGCTAACTCGCCTCCCTTCTTATGCTGACGACAGACAAATATTATGGAGAAAGACTGGCAACACAACGTCACAATTAGTATAGTTACGATGTTAAATAATGGCATTTATTAACAACAAGCAACCCGCCCCGCTTCGCACGGGTAGCAGAGACATCTTCAACAATCATCATCATGTTTCAACTAATTTACACAAAACCTTAACAAATTATATACCTAAACCTTCCTCACGAATCGCTCTATCTATTGGTGAAAACCGCATAAAATTCCGTTAAGTCGTTTTTGAGTTTATCGCGCGAACGGCGGACGTGGTGGGGATTTTTTTATAAAATACGAGTATGTAATGAATACAAAACAACATGGGACTCTCACGGTCATCGTTATTGGCGGCTTTGTTTGCGTTTGTTTGTTTGTTTGCGATACAATTTTCATGTTTTTTTTCTTTTATAGAGTTAGGCCTCAGAAGTATAAATAGCAAAATGTAATGTAAAATAAATGAACAGCAAAAAATGTACATTCTACTTCTATAGCAACTGTCTTTTCAGTCTTAATCAAATACTCGATAAGCCGGCGTAAAACGCTATATTTATGCGCCTGCGCCGCTTCAATTTTAACCATGGTATCTTCACCTATTGGCCGAGTACGTGACGACACAACAAATTCTTCAATTTGGATTCTGCCTTTACAATTTAAGTCCAGTAAGTACCATGTATGGTGTTACAGCATTTCTAAATTTTAACTGTGTCTTAAAAATATTAAAAAAAACCGGTTGTCTGTAAAGTCGGTTTACTGACGATAGTTGAACGTGACAACGTCATAGGGACGCCTCAGACCGAGGTAACGCCGCATGAGTCATGTTTTTTCGTGCGTGCAGCCGGCTCCATCGAATTATAAGACGTTGTCACGTCAAAAATACAGGACTGTACACTTTAATGGAAGCAATGAAAACGGCACTTAAACGCGAAAGCACTACTGGAAATCATGAAACCAATGCCTGGACAAATTTTATGGTGAAATGTTACAAAGTTGCACCACCGGCAGTGGTCAATATCATGGTGGCTTTGACATCATTGCTATGCTAATAACAATAACAATTTATCTCACTAGACTTTTACGAGCAAACGTTGACTTACTCCAAGATGGTTACTTAAAGCAATGTTCGCACTGTCTCTTTTCTCCTCAACAAAATAAATAAGGATAGACAACTGCAACTCTCGCATAGGTAATAAATTTATTGGAGATCCTAGTTTGTAGACTTTAAGTACTTCAAAGATAATCTGTTTGATTTAAATTAAGAATTCCTGAGAACAATGCTCTTTTTATCGAACGTGATATGTTACTAAAGTATGTGCAATTCAAAGACAATATTAAAAACACAACACTAAAAGTCATATATCATAATGATGGATTACAACGTTATAATGGCGTTTTAAAGAAAATAATGGACGACGAAACATTAGAAAAAAGGTTCCAAACAATTAGATACTCATTATTGCCACGCAATTTAACAAAACAAGATGGCCACTGTATCGAGTGTCATTTTCGGTCTGTGGTTAATTTGTGTCTTATTTGTGTTATTTATTCCAATCGTTAAAATTATTATTGGGCCGTTTTTAATCATTTGAATGATAATCAAATTTTTAAAATGTGAATTTTAAATAATGCGTCTGTTATTTGCAAAATACCTAAGTTTGCAGATTTTTAATATATTGACATAAATGTCAGTTTAAAATTCAATCATTGGTGCCGATTCTATTGTACACTCGACTAAACTAAAACCTGACTTAATTTCTTCATATGAAATCAACCTAGTGTCCTTTGTAATAAGGTATATTTGTTACTAGCATCTATTTCTCAGCGCCGCTAAATTTCAATAAAACCTGTCAACGTATACTCAACTTTATTTCCACGCAGCGAGAGTCTTCATTTATTCAAACGCTGTATAATTGCCGTATAAAAACTTGTTCAAAACGAACAAGGATGACGTGTTTTTAATGTACACCTACGAAGACGCTTACTAAAAACACAGAGCAAAAGAGATGGCATTCAACGGATAGCGGCTCTCGCTACGTGGTATTAAAGTTTATTTAAGCGTATCAGACTTTAGTCGACAAATAAATTGCTTATTTCGATAGCGACATATGTTACCTACTTGTTTCAATTTGAAATAAGACCTTGTTTCTAAGTGTGCAAGGTTTACTTCTTATATGAAGAAAATTTAGTGGATTTTAATTTAGCGAGTGAAGTAACAGAATTGGGGCCATTGTCACGTTCCGCCTGAGCCGAGCGTGCAAGCGAGAGCGCGGAACAAGCGATAGAGATGCAAAATCGGCCTAAGCGTTCGTCTTGTGACGCATCTATCTCTCTTCCACTGTTTTCTTATGACGTTATCACGTAAAATTATCGTCCGTAAACCGACTTTACAGACAACCAATATTTTTTTGACATGACCGTTTAATAACTTTGATATCAATATAAGCGCTGTTCGTTTAAACTGTCGATTTATATAGTCGATCTATAACCTCCCGTTTCCAAATATTTGAGCCTTGTGAGTTTGTGAGAAGAAATCGGACAAACAAACTCACGGCCACTCTTTTAAATCACCATGTAATTTTACAATATTTAGTATAATGTATTACTGTCCTTCAAATGTACTATCTATGGTAACTTAGATACATTACAAACCGAAAAGCGAAAAATTTAAAAAATGTGTTTATGTTACGCGAAATCTTCAACCAATGTGAACTGATTTCAATAATTCTTGTTAATTGAAGTGGTTATACTGTAGATTGGTCTCATTTAAAACATCACATTTTTGGAAAATATTATCACCTCTAAGGGTGGAAAATTAAGGAAAGAAGAAAAGAGACTATTACAATTCATCATGATTTAGCCACACTGAAGTCGTGATACTTTTTGAAAAGATAATTGTTATTCTTATAAAAATCCCTTACATTACCTTCCCTTCTTACGTAACTTCCATTTCCAATGTACTCCCAAAATTCCCTCGTTACTTGGTACCAAATTATGGTCTGCATCTTTGGGGATACAGGCGTGTGTGTATCGTATGAAATATGAAAATGCTGCTGACCCGAATATAATACAATAAGAGAGGATAAATCATTTATAAATTCTCTAATTCCTCTTTGATTTGAACATTGAACACGTCAGTAGGGCAGTGTCCGTTCGATAGCGGTCGGCGGGGCGGGGTAATGCCGCTAATTCGCGGCACGCGCGCCTCCACCTATAAATTTGTCATACTGTCAACGATTTTGTATAATGCACGATAAGGGATAGGCGGAAGCTGCAGCGGGGAGCGGAGCGGTTTTAGAGATTATTTTAAGTGTATAGTTAAGTGTCTGTCTTTTACAGTTTTGATAAAAATTTAATTATACAATTAAAATAAACTCTGATGAGGTGAAAATAAAGCCCAATGTTCTTGTTATTCACTCAAAGTAAACTAAGTACTAATCATGATAAGGTTGTGAAATAGTTTTAGGGCAGTACCGAAGTTGGGTAGCACTTGAACCTGCAATATTTTCAGTTTCAGTTTCTTAACACAATTCGAGCTCAGCTACTTTGAACACTTCGCTTAATTATTTCTTAACCTTTAGTCAATTCTCCGTTTAATAGATTACACCTAATTATTCTAAATTTTATTAGTCTTATATTCAATATCTTTTTTTGATTTACCCGCGTACTGTGCTTTGACGAATTTTTTTTTCGAATTTATTGTACTAATATTTAATTCAATGTTACTGATAAACATTTAATCAAATTAAAAATTTTCTACTATTTGCCAACGTTATAACAAAACCACAATTAAATATTTTCTCCTCTCGCTTAGACCAGCCCCTATTCCTGCACCACGTGTTAGCGGCAACAATAATGACAGGTAGAATGTCCACGGTGACAACTGTCGCATTGTGGACACCTTCACATTAATATTGTACTAACTTTATACCGTTCTACCTGCAGTTACAATTATTGTTATAACATTGGAATAATAAATAACTACATACATTGCTTGAGTTCTTATGCTTTGTTGGTGGTGGAACTTCTTTTGTTACTTTACCAGCTTCTTCAATTTAGGTAACAGTATTTTTTTTCTGTATGTAAGGTATAGGGTACCTACCCTATGTCTTTTTCTGTATCCCTGAAAACTTGTGTGTAAAATTTCATAATGGCCAAAACAAATCTCACATTCTCCTTTAGTTCAGATGACATTCTATTAGTTCTTACCTACGAAGATTTAGGTGTGAGCCACTACTGTCTTATTTTGTCTTTTGAAGTGAAAACATCTTTAGGCACATCGGACGCTTTTGGTGTGGGTAAAAAGCACTGAACTCGCGTGACCGTCACGCTCAGACACATATAATACAGATGTGTGTGTTTTCACTTCTGACGTGCAGTCCTATGGCAGTCCTACGACTGACAACTTTATTTCTTTCTTTTAATTCTTATCTAAATTTAAAAAGAAAATGTCTATGTGTATGAATATCTCAAGGCGAAGCGATAGGAAGTAATTAGTATAGTATCATTTTGTATGATTTGAATGTCTGACATCCATTACCGCAGTGACATTTACTGAGGTGCGTGACTGTTTGTCCACCTATGGTCACTAGGCACTTTATGTATGAATCGGTCTAGTGCAACATAACGGCGTTGATTACAGGCCCAACATTTGAACAAAAATAGGTTGTGTTTGAGAGATTTTACCGCGGTTAGCATAACTCAGTCAAGTAATTAATTAGCAGCGTACATTTTAGGATTTGGCTTTAATTACCGAGATGGAGTTAACCTAGTTTTGCTGGCTTGAGCACTTCGTAAAATTTTAATTTGATCTTTTCATCTTAAACTACGAGGGAAATGTAGGTAGATTTGAAAAAAAAAAAGTCATTCTGCACTCGATTGTCGTCGAGGAAACATGACATGTGTTATTTATTTACATCTTCCGTTTTAATTTTTATTAGAAATTTAATCCAAAGTTACGATTTAGCAGACCCCGACTTAATTTTCTTTAATATTAATTATTCTAGACTAGCAGCGCCCCGCGGTTACACCCGCCTAAGCCCCGATGCCGTGGGAATATCGGAATAAAAAGTAGCCTATGTGTTAATCCAGATCTCCAGCTATCTACATACCAAGTTTCATCGCAATCGGTTCTGTAGTTTTGGCGCGAAAGAGTAACAAACATCCATACATCCATACATACATACATCCACACATCCATACATCGTCACAAACTTTCACGTTTATAATATTAGTAGGATAATAAGTTTCCTGACACTGTTTTATATTTGAAAATGGGAAATTAAACTATTTGACCACACAACAAAGAAATAACTTTACCATCCTTAAGAAAGTTTTATGCAGCTTGCCCTGAAGCTCATCAGCTAGTTAGTCCAGGATCAAGGCAATCTGCAGGAAGCTTCAGCGCCTTGAATCTTGACCTGAATGCATTCTACAGAGGTGAGGTCGTCGCACCGATATATTCACGCAAAGAAGGACATACTTGGAACTTGAACGATGGAGTACAGACGCTAGGATACTAGGTTTTAACATCAATGGTTAAATTATTTCAGTTTGCTAACGAGCTTTGGTCACCATTCTGCGCAAATGATTCGTAGGGTGAAAAACAAAGGATGCTTGCCTAAAAATTCCTCGCGAAGCACTCTGAGCTACGGAAGCCTACTTTATTTGGAAAAATGTTGCTGCTTCCGGCTAAGTTAAGCGGCGGGGCGGCAAGTTTTGATCAAAGGGAGACACTGAGCGTGTCTTCACCCCTAATAGGGTGTTCTACTCTAAGAATGTAATATAATAAAATTTTAGTTTCAGTTCATAAATTTTATGGTTAATTTCAAAGTTTTCAGTTTTTTTATCTGTTCTACAAATATGGCGAAACGAAAGCCTCACATTGCGTCAAATTTTTTTGCCATAAATCGTTTGTTGTATTTTCTCAAAATGGTATACGATATGGCTTGTTTGTTTTTACAAATTTAGTCGTCATGAATTAATGTCGTTTAGGTAATGAAGTTTATCACACTATATTTTACGATTCTGCATCATTGTTTCTTTGCCTTTCGCTATCACGTCATGATCTGAACTTTACAGAAGGTTAACGGCCTTACTATAAAACTCACTTCTGATATAATGATATAACGCAAAATCTAACTACAAATTGATCTCTGTACCAATTTAACTTCAGACCCTGAGGCACTACATCGTCCAATAAAATTATCATCTCTCCCATATTTAAACGCTCATCAAAGGCCAAAAACATTAAAGATAACACTTTTTAAATTCACCACCGCCCTCGGTGATTACCCGAAATGTCTGTTCGGTTATTAAGTGTTGGGACAATGTGCGTAACGAGCGGAATATTAATGAACTGAATGCACTTTAATCAGTGATGTTATCGGAAGTTATAAATGTATGAGTGGTAACGCGAGTGCTCTCGCCACGAATTATTGGGAAAATGTTGGAGTTTTGGCGGTTGTTTTTTAATACACAGAAACGGGCGTCTCGAATTGAAAATGGAGTTTTAATTAGTACTGGGCTGTAGAAAACCTTATAGTAGTTAATAAATATTTTCAGTTAAGCCTGCGCGTATTTCCCAAAATTTTGTCCGCACAGGACCAGCAGGAGACGCCCATGATGGAACACGTGCAGCTCGATCTCGACATAACCATGTCAACGTGCCCTCTATGGGGCGGTACCTATGATAGGGTTGATTTCTAATAATTCGGTAATCTATCTATATGCTCTACGGCGGAAGGAGTACAGCGCTGTGCGCTAATAGTTTGCTAACAGTTGCAACACTGAAAGTATTCGATATTTTTCTATAAGGTTTACATAGTCATCAAACCTAGCGCTGGGAAGCAATAAGTGATAAATACATAGCGATAGGTGAGTTTTAAAACAGAGTTAATATCAATCAGATAAACAAAACGAACAAAAAGACAAAGAGAAAAGATAAGCAGTACAAAACTTAACAGTAACTTCGACAATTACATCACTTTCGCATTTTTCAGATTGGTCAACAATAATCTTGTCTACCGATCCAAAAAACTAACAAATGAAAAGCTCCTTCCATTTAGAACGTCATGTTGAATTTAATAAACATTTGAAACATTCCCTGACGTTACAAAACAAGGAGTAACGGCACAGAAACCTATTCGGTTACCAATCAAAGTACCTCGCATCCAATCCGCTCGGCGGCCAGTCTGCTGCAATGGAAGCAAAAAATTTTGACTGTGTGTATGTATATTTCAACATGCTGTTATGGGTTCGTTACAGTACTAAAGAATGGTATAAATTAACATTTTGCGAGTATAACTGATCCTGTAACATGTTGGATATATTTTGGATTAATAAATGACTAAGTTTTGATTAAATGCCATCAGTTATACCGCAAAAAGTGGACAAAAGTTTTGACACCATATTTTATGCTTGTTTTTACCGACCTTTTTTACCGACGTCGACCGCTTCTGATTTGTTCTTCTTCACCTGGCCTCTCAGATGTCGCTGAAATCTTTTGTCAATATTACTACCTTTAGACATGAGCTCCTGCTTCCTTCCATATTACATTAACATGTTATTTCTACAGTCCTTATGTAAGTCCTTATATACATTTATACAGTATTATGTAAGAAAATATTATAATAGTGGAAATATACTGTGTGTTTAGGTTAAATTTATTGTTAAAACTAAACAAACTGAACATAAAATCGCCTTTTTATATTGTGCGAATTGTACTTGACAAAGAACCGTTTGGAGAGGAATTTTTGCTTTGAACGCGAAAATGGCGCGTATGAATGAATTGTTTTCGGACAGACGGACGGAAAGCCATTTGTTGTTAGTGTTGCCAACGTGAATGTGCACAACAGATTGTTTGATCTATTGATGATAGATAGACGACGTGTGTAACTGTATTTTTAAATTGATTTTTTTAATATTCTATTGTAGATTTAGGATATGTGCTATATTATTATGGTCTATTGCACAATTGGGTTGTTGAAAAAAAAATACTATGGATTTTTGTATGTATTTTAAAACTTGGTCACAAATTATATTAATAGGCGATGTAAAGAACTTAACTTTTATTCTTCATTTGTGCTTTTTGCTTCTGTTCTGTCAGCTGCAGTTACTTTATTAAGTTCTTTGAACATGTCCTGTACGAGTTCACATTCTTTGAGATTGGTGGAGGTTAAATTGTCTGGATTCCTCTGCACAGGTTTTGTAATTAATTATATACAATTCAAAATTGATAAAAATTTAAAAATAAATCACGTGACGTCATAATGTTAAAGGAATTGCACGATAGTACAGCGTCAACGTCTTCTATACTGTCAAAACACTGTATCTGCCAATCAGCTGCTACCATGAGTAGAAATTGACATTATGACGTTACACGCGCTCGGGTTTGTTCGGTAGCTGTCTTTTCGGTACTGGGTTCAAACATTTATTTTTAACTAGCAAGGTAGTAGAGACATCTTTAACAATCATCCACATATTTCAATCAATTTACACAAAATGGTAACAAATTATACACTTAAACCTTCCTCATGAATCACGCTGTCTATTAGTGAAAACCACTTGAAAATCCGTTCAGTAGTTTTTCAGTTTATCGCGAACAGAGAAACAGACAGACGCGGCGGGGGACTTTGTTTTATAATATGTAGTGATTAGATCTAAAATCTATAAAAAATTGTGCGAATTTTTAACAGTGTATACCTACTTAAATTTACGTAATTAATACTAATAAATAGGCATTTACGTATGAGGGGTATAATTGGTATATCCTACTAATATTACAAACGTTAAGGTTGTTACGATGTGTAGATATTTGTTGTTCTTTCACGCAAAAACTACTGACCCGATTGCGATGAAACTGGGTATGTAAATAACTGGACACTTGGATTAACATATAGGCTTTTTATCCCGATATTCCAAGGCATCGGGACTAACGCGGGTGAAACCGCGGGGCCCACCCAGTATTAATACATTGCTATTTTTGTTTCAGGTAAGGACGTAGGACGTAAATCGAAGGAGACGTACCTGTAGGCTGATCTAGTTATTTAGGTACGTGAGATTTTCAAACAACTATATTTTCTTCTTTTTGTTCTAAAAGACAACTCCCGCAATAGGAATTACTCCTGCGCCGCGGGGGACTTTACGAATATACAAACAACGGACACGAAGAACACCCAGACTCAGGTGAGCATCGAACCCACGACCTCTGGCTCAGCAGTCAGGGTCACTAACCACTAGACCAACAGGCCAGTCAATTTTATTTCATGTAATAATAATAACAATAATAACTTCACACATCTCACACACGGCAGTCTGATCCCAAACTAGGCAGAACCTGTACTATGGTAACCAGACTGCTGATAAACATACTTATATATTTCTAAATACATACATATTATAGATAAATTACACCCAGACACAGAACAAATTATCGTGCTCATCACAATTATTTGTCCTGGGTGGGAATCGAACCCACGACCTCTGGCTTAGCAGTCAGGGTCACTAACCACTAGACCAACAGGCCAGTCAAATATGTATAATTAGCTTATAACTTGATTAACCAAACCATACCTTTGCTTTTTTTACCCTCTCTCTTTAATACATCTTCGCATCTACCAGAAACACCCCAAAGTTGACTGTCAGAGAATGCCTTAGAGGCGTTCAATCCGTACAATATTTGCATGAAGTTGTAATTAATAAATAAAGTACATAGTTATTTAGCACACAGCTACTGAAATACCCGATACCAATAACCGCTTTTTGGAACGAAGGACCAAACATCTCCTAAACACAAAAATTATTTAGCCGAGAGTATGAGTATTAGTATGTTGTTATAAGATGTTCTGATACTGAAATTGCGATAATTATGTAAGGACATATACTTAATTTGAAAAATGATGATTCGAATTTATGGTTATACACAGGCACCAAGATACATTAATTTAACAAAAGTTTACGAGCACTTGGGACCATCTATGTGTAGAAGTTTGCCAGGATTTCATGCACTGACTGGATGTGCTTTTAATACCGCCTTTTTTTAAAAAGATAAACAAAGACCATTTAATATATTAATGAAAAAACATGAATATCAGCAAGCTTTAATGCAAATTGGAGATCCAGAGACGTTTACTGATGAGCATATTTAAGAAGATATTTTCAATAAAATACAAAAAATTATCTGCGAAATTTACAGTGTTCCTGGCATACTCGACGTTGATGCTGCCCGGCTTCAGCTGTTTTTAAATAATGATTACAGCGTATCTAATACTAACAAAGAATTCAATCCAAAAAATTAAAAAAAAAATTGTTGCTAGCAGGTTACCACCATGCAAATCTTAGTTATTTCAACAATTCTTCCGAGCTCATTACATTGCTAGCATATGAAACAATGCAAATCAAAAGCAACCTACCATTTTAACTCCTGAAAACAAAAGGGTGGACTTTAGAAGAAAACCAGTTTCATTTTCATTGGTTTGAAGGTGACCAATTACCAGGACGTAAGTGAATCCTTTCAAGAATCAGGTACTGTACTTTGACTTCAAGTTTAAAAAAAAATACATATTTGCAGTTTTGTTTTTTATTTTTTGATCTAATTTTTAAAAAAGAAGCTGCTAGCAACGACAACATAGCTGATGATGATGAGGATGATGACTCGAATGGACAATATCATGATTGGGCCAATGATGAAAATTCTAATGATTGTGACGACGATTACAATGATTAAAAAATAAACAAATACTTTCTAAATAATTAACTATGATTAAGTATAATCATAGTTAATTTTTTTTTTTATGTTTTTTGTTTTCATTGTTCCAACTGGTACCTTTTTTATAATAAAATGAAAATAATTCTTCATTTAACAAAATTGCACCGAAATAATTTATTTTCCCGAATATATGCAATAAATTAATTTAATTAATGATTACTTTAATGTTGAAGTTCGTCTTATTTAAATAGAGATGCAAAATCTGATGAATGAATCTTATTAATGAAATATAACTTTGTAATAGTTACATAATAACATATTTAAAAATCAGACATGTGAAAATAAGTAAAGTTTCATTATTTTTGGTCGAGCTTTAAAGCGTCTGACAAAAGTTCTGGCCCATGGAAAGGGTCTGATACTTATGATACTGCTTTAGAATAATATTCTACAAAACATATATAAAAATCAGCCATACAAATTTAAGTTAAGTAGCTCTTATTTTTAGCTACCTTTCTTACCTGGTACGTGCCCAGGTGTCACAAGGCGAGCCCCACAAGCACGCAGGTATTCAAAGCACATGAGACGCTACTGAGAACCTAAGGTTTCATCTATGTGAAAATACGTTATGTCTGATCGCTCTGGGGTCTTGGACTATTAGGGCAACGAAAAACGCTGACCGCGAGTTCATTTATTTTATTTACGCCATCTGTGGATTCTGCGCGATACTAATGTTGATTTTCTAATTATCTATATATTAGTTCGGGCAACTTTCATAGATGGCGCAATTTTAATTTCGATTTTTACAACATTAATTATATTTTGATACAATTTATTCATTGAATTTTTTCGTGGAAGAGCCATGTTTCGGCATGTATGAGCTCGACCGGAGTGATACCACGGCCTCACAGAAAAATGGCAGTAAAGCAATGATTTCATTGCTTTTCCCCGAGTGAGTAAGGTTACCGGAGGCCCTAACCCTTCCCTCACCTCCCCCTCTCCCCCTCTTCCTCCCTTAACCTACTCCCACATTGAAGGCCGGCGACGCACTTGTGACTCTTGAGTTGCGGGTGCCCATGGGCGGTGGTAGTCATTTACCATCAGGTGACCCGTCTGCTCGTTTGCCCCCTATACCTTAAAAAAAATACAGTATTATGTAAGAAAATATTATAATGGTGGCAATATACAGTTGCGTTTTTATCTCAAAAAGTTAAATATGTAGCGAAAGGCACTTTGTTCCAACCGGTTGTCCCAAAGACACCTTACACGTTTTTTTAACCAAAGAACGTGTTGTAGCAATATGGATACGCAAACTAACAACTTTAACTAATAACTCAACCGAACCCGACCCAGTGTAACAGTAACCTTTCCCTATCACCATTCCCCAGTGCTGTACACCCTTAAATCTGGTAAACAGGTACAAACGGGTACAAACATATCGGTTTACACGTTTATCGCGGTGAGGAGCGCGGCTTGGGCGCGATCCTAATTCAATAACATTCAATTAAAGCCCTCTTGGCAATTAGAAGCCCGCCTTGGAGGTGAGCGACAAGGATTTATAGAGATGGATTAGAAAAGAGTGATTTAGTCTGTTCGAAACTGCATCAGATAAAAAAAAATAATATTCGATGTCAAACCAGTTTACCCTTGTTAGAAATGTTCGATTACTGGGCTAGTAGATGCCCTATTTCTACGGTTCTTCTGAGTTCTAGAGTTTCCACACCATATTTAACTACGCTTGTAAGCCAGCGTAGTTTAATATAGTGTGGAAATGAAAATATTACGTAATATTCTCAGGAATGCGGGTTTTTAAATTTATTACTAAAGTGGCAGACAAAAGCATACCGCCCGTCTGACTTTAAGCAGTCACGCTAGCAAGCTAGCAAGTGTCAGGCACGCGTTGCGACGCTGTCAAACCTTTTAGTGTTATTTTTTAGGAAATTTGTACTACAGTCATTTGGGTAAACATGGATTGGAAAAATGTTTCTTTAGATTATTTAAGCGAAATATAAATATGAACTTTAAAAAGTCAGGGATGATGGCGATCGTTTACCGAACTCGTACCACCACCGTGAGACGCCATTGGGTAAATTTCTATAAATGCCATTTAAGGTACAGGAAACTAAACAATATTAAAAGCCAGATAAAATAAGAGAAATCATTAGCTTGTCTCACTTCGTTAGTTTCAGGTTAGCGGAAGAATAGAATAACGCTGAAGCCTGAATATGATGCATGACAGCTTCTTTTACAGAAAAAGAAAATAAACATAGTAAATATCAAGATGTTTTACTTTGTTTTGTCTTTTAATTACCGTAATTAAAGAAAAAACGTTTGTATCTATTTTATGTTTTGTCACTTCTGTTGCCAGAATCAAATATATCTCATGTTCCCAATTTTGTAATGGAAGTGAGTAGAGGCCAAAAGAAATAAGCAATATAAATTACACATTCTTTGTGTATTATATTAGGAAAATAGTTAAATGATGATTGTAGGCACACAGTAATTCTAACTAAACACTATGTAACATGTACCTATGTAGTAGCAATGCAAACCAGTTGACCCGTCACAACCGTGCCGCGTGTTCGTTCTCTGCCTGAACTCTCGTTTCTAGTAGCTGTAATACCAAAACTGTAACGTTTTGATTAGAAACTTTCCAAGAACTTTTATTTAAACAGTTTAAAGTGATCTAACCTCACAATGAAAAAAACCGGCTAAAACATTGCGCGTTATACTCGTAGTCAGTGAACTCCAACAAGATGGACTATCCAGCCCCTGCATGTTCTAAGCGCGTCGAGTAGTAAGATCTCCATAACAAATTGTGTTGTCATGTTTTCTGTAATTTAAACGCTATCTCCACGCAATGGTCGCAACTTGTATATTTCGTTGCTTATTATATAGATCGTATGAGATTGGACGATACCGGTGCTTTACTTTCAATCTTTAATGTAAATAGAAATCAAATTGTAACCTTTTTTGTAACCATTGCAATACTCCATTTCGAAAATCTCTTCTTTTTCTTTAGTTCTTTTAGACTTGTGATTGAAAAATATAAATGATGGCCTCATTGTAACATTAAGCAATTACAAACATATATTTACAACAACAAAACTAGCTTAAAAAACAATGCTAAATATACATATTATACATAATAAACTTGTGTACTGGTGTAACATAAATGTGTGGTCATATTTTAGAGTCATAGAGAAGACCCGAGAATAACGTGAAGCGTTAACAATTTTAGGAAAAAATCGTGATTTTTTACACGGAAATCTTATTTTAAAGGTACCTCAGTAATTAAATCATAACAAAATAACATGGGATGTACCTCGAAGCATATCTACCCACCAAATTGTTAACTTCTTTTTTAATAAGATTGTGTACTGAGATATAAAAGCGGTTTATTACAAAAATATCCAACGTTTTTAAAATAATCTTATATATATATATATATTATTTTATTATGGACTCTTATCCCGCGCGAAGAATCAACGCAGGAATTCCGCCAATATCAAGTGTTTTATAATTATACAAGTTAAATAATAAAAACGTAAAAAAATGGACGTCTATTCGTCCATCTTGAAAAAAACCTAAAATAATCTTGGCTGTCATCTTTAAGTGTATAAATGTCACGCTTATTTCAAGGAATTTCACACGTAAATTCAAATAGAAGCATAGAACCTCTTTCAACCTTCTTTACCAGCATTATGTTTCTTGAGCATTTTATGAGATCATTTTCTCTGTCTTTCTTTTTTCTTACTCCTCCAACTGGCGAAACTCAGATACTCGACTTTGCAATACGTACTTGGTACTTGAGAAATGTAAGATGTTGACTTTCTGACTTTAACTAATTGCGAATTTAAGTAAAACAATTTAACTATTTCATAGGTTAAGGATGTAGACTATGCTTGCGTCAAGAATAATATGTTTTCAGTAGCTTTCGTGCATGTTAGTTTAACAGGTATCAATCCGCCTTCTAGATTTTTTTAAAATAGTCATTTAACAGAAACATTAATTATTTTTTCTTTTTTTCTTCATTAGCGGCGAACGTAGTCTTCAAAGTAATGGCTCAATCATTAATTTAGATAATAGTATATTAATTTAGATAATGACTGGCTTCAATTATAAAAGCAGTCAATATGAATGTTCATTAGCGTTACTTTGTGATCCAATTAATTAAGTGATTCGTTGATTTATTTTCATAAAGCACATACGACTGCGAGGGTTCGAGTTTTATTTAGTCAAACAAAGTGTTAGTTATTGTTTTTTTTTTCTAAGAAATTTTCGGTATGTATAAGCTTGTCAGAAAATTGTGGTATTTTAATCCCCTTGTCGTTGGTCCTGTGTTTGATCTCTCTATTGTCATGCTGTGCATCTGACAATGAGAGTTAGTGAATAGAGGGTGCACTTACATATCTTTGCGAAATTTGGTTAGAAGTAAATTAGAATGGGGTATGTGTCAGGTTGTTCGGCTCCCTTCAATCTGCGTCAAGCTCGTGAACAAATGTCATTCGTCGGAAGCTCGGGGCGGACTGCTATTAATGAAATATATTAGTAATTTTCACGACTGTTTATGTTATACAACAATACATGTCACATTGTCCTTACATTACATTTATGAATATAAGCAATAATTTAACCAAAAACTTGTAAAGAACATTTAAACAAGTGTGTTCTTTCTTTCTACTGAGTTTCTGGCCTGACTTATTCTGACTCCTACTCCTCATAATTTAAAAATTAAATTAAAAATTTCTATAATTGGTTTATTATATTAAAATAAATCATTTTAATTTGATTTGATATTATTAATTACTAGCAACCCGCCCCGGCTTCGCACGGGTACAAATTATACACCTAAACCTTCCTCATGAATCACTCTGTCTATTAGTGAAAACCGCATGAAAATCCGTTCAGTAGCTTTTCAATTTATCGCGAACAGACAGACAGACAGACGCGGTGGGGGAGTTTGTTTTATATATAGTATGTAACGTGTGGAGAACTTCTTCTAAAACAACTGCGGCGCTCTCTACCACGTGTAAAGCTTGGGGGCTTTACGGTAACCAGTCACGACAGGTTCTATCTAGAGGAGGAAAATTAAAAGAGCCGGCAAACGCACTATGCGAAATAATCAGATCAGATTATTCATGTAACAATTAACTTCAAACAAATTAATTATAAATAATATTTCTTGTATTATTCCGTGCTCCTTTGCACGACAGTCGTCACGACAGTCTCCTGTCCTCTGGGCGACTGTCTTCTCATCTATTATTAATCTTCATAAAATATTTCGAACATGTTCTAAATTTGAGTTTGGTGCCACCAGTCAAGGCCTCTCGCGTTTCAAAGAGTTATCATTCCAATCGAAGGAGTATGCAAGCTGTGGCGAGAGGTCTCATCACAACAATAAGTAGTGATGATTTTGGAGCTAAACATTTAAAACCATGTTTCCAATGACTTCTAAGACCGGTTGGAAGCGACCTACATCCACCGTCGAATTCCGATCTTTAGGCCCTCTGTCCATGTTGTTGGTCACTGAGGGAGGCCTATGTCCAGCTAGGACGTCCTATGACTGAAATGGTGATGATGATGAATCTTTCCAATTAAAGGTTTGATAATTTGATAAAGCTATTTCTCCTGTTTGTAACAAAATAATTAAAGCCGTATCTTAGAAATGTTATCGCAAAAAGAGCCTCTACAGAGATCCTGACTGCCACTTTTTTTTTTCTTTTCGTGTGGAAACCCCCACGGGTCATCACCTCACCGGAGCTAACGATGAAGTGGTATGTCGGAATCGAACCGACTAAAACTACACGGTGTTCCGTCACAAGTAGGTCTATTGCAAGGGACCCGGGATACCCTAAGAAGGAAGCCTCCGGGAACATCCTGACTGCCACCTAGGACAAATAATTGTGTGATAAGCACGATCATCGATCATTTGGTCTGTGTCTAGGTGTAATTTATCTATAATATGTCTGTATTTAAAAAAATATAAGTATGTTTATCAGCAGTCTGGTTACCATAGTACAGGCGCTGCCCAGTTTGGGATCAAACGTGTGTGTCTTAAGTTATTATTATAACACTATTTGCATGCAGTAGTGTTTTTATTTGGAGAGTTTGCCACTATTTATGGGCAGCTTCCTATCAGGCGAGAGATAAGCTTGTTTACCACTGAAATAATATCAAAAGATGGCAACAATTTTCCGTCGTTTCCTTACAAAATATTTTTATAAAAGGAATTTACCAACAATACGACTTGTTCGCTAGATTCTAAAACTAAAATAAAGTAATACAACCATAGGTAATTGTAAACCAATAGGCGTCACGATTTGTGGTCAGGTTGAGCTGCCTCCATAAACTATTGTAAGTAAACCTTTGAATTAAAGATTGAGAAAAAGTCTCAGGCGTCAGGAAGATCTTCTCCTTCAGTTGGCTATGTGTTCCTAGTCGCTGCTGTACTTAAGTTTAACTCATAATGTGATTTTGTTTGTTTCTTACGTCTTAACTACTCAACCTTCATCCTTCAACTTTGTCAGAGGTACACAAAAGATCAAGGAAACCTATACCGAAGGACTTTTCCTTTTTAATATTCTCCCAATTTATGGCCATGGACACCTGCAACTCAAGAGTCACAACTGCGTTGCCGGCCTTTGAGATAGGAGTACGCTCTTTGTATGTATGTAGTTAAATGTGGATTAGACAATTATTTGATCCTTTTATGTTGAATATTGGGTAGTTGAATCCGGTAGTCGTCCGCGACTTCTTGATCACAAGACCGGCGCTACTAAAAACAGCAAACAACTAATTTTTTTTTTAGATTGCACATCAAATTGTCAGTGTAGCTCTACACGTGAAGACTTGTAATTGGCTTTCATGTGACTATTGAAATTTGTATCGTATTTAACATTTGTAGCTGAAGGTCTTCCATGTTTTAAATAAATAAATGTATCATGAACATGGTCCTTTAACGAGATCCAACGTTCAAGAGATTTAAATATTTCCTCAAAAGAGTACCAAAAAATTGTCTTTAAAACACAACCTTAAATTCCAGGATCCTTCTGAATGCGTTTGCATACGAATGATAACGGGACGGCTGTCTTTGTGTGAGGCTGAGCAAGCGCCGGTGGCAGAGATCGATGATTGTGACTGTAATGCGTTAACCCTTCGTACATGTCTGTTTTTGTATAAAATGTGAATGACTTGAATACTGTCAGAGTATTTATGGGTAAGTATAACGATAAACTGCCTAAGAGTGAAGGAATCAGGTTACCGGTATTCATTTTACTGCATTATGAATACTGTACTAATGAATACGGAATATTCAGTTACAAAGACTGCATTGGATGAATTTGGATTGATTAGAGAATGGAAAGTAAATCAATTTTGTTTTTCTTTTAGTCATTATTTAATTTTGGTGGATTGCGAATTCTCGTCCTTTTAATATAACACAGTAAATTTAATGACCAAATCGTTTAAATAAATTAATTGCGAGTTACGAACACTGATAAACATACATTTTTTTGAATTAAGTGTATACATATTATACCTACATACTCGTAAAAACCCGGATCACTGTAATAAATTGACATATTATGCATGCAAGCTTGCATTTGTCCTGTCACCTGTCATCGCCGTGGAATTCCTTATTGCGCCACATAAGTCATCGCAAGCAAGCATCTCCAGAAAAAAAAAGTATTACAATAGACCCGTTATAAATATCTTATTACTTAAAGCCTTCAAATCCGGATAAGGGTGTCTCAATAAAATGTCCGATTACATTTTCGACCCCAAGCGATCAGATAGCACTTAAGCGAACAGATTCCACTTAAATGAGGACAATTAAAAGGTTTTCAGTGTCCTCGGCCGAGTTCTCTTACTTAATGCAACTGTTGTGATGAAGGAGAGGTATTTTTTTTTCCTCATTGTAATATCAATCTTGAAGTTATAGTTTCCTAAAGTTGTGCTTGTCGTGTATTAATGTGTTAATCAAACATATTTATACAAATGGAATAGTAATTTCTCTTTTATCACCGACTTCAATGCGTTTCAACCATTTTTTCTTTCGTGTGGATACCCCCACAGGTCATCACTTCTGTGGAGCTATCGGTGAATGCGTCTAAACTATGATAAATGGTAACAAGCTATAATTATTCTTTCCTAAATTTTATATTTAATATAATATTTAAAAAAAAAACTCGCTTTTGACTAGGTCGGTTTGTAATTTATTTAAGTTACAATAGCCTAATGTGAACTGCTCATCACCTTTATAAAATACTAGATGCGCCACGCGTCCCAATCCCGTGGGAATATCGGAATAAAAAGTAGCCTATGCGTTAATCCAGGTCTCCAGCTATTTACATACCAAGTTTCATCGCAATCGATTCAGTGGTTTTTGCGTGAAAGACTAACAAACATCCATCCATCCATCCATCCAAACTTTCACATGTATATTAGTGGGATTACTTTTTCCGATGCAGGGACGTTCATTGCTGAGGAGTTCTTCTGGTAGTTCGCCATATGCATTGTGAGGAGCATAAATTGCTTAGCAACCATATTAAAGTAATCGATTCCCATCATCCGAACCTGATCTGGTAGCAATGGGACCAACTAGAAAGTGTACCCTTTCCAACAAATGAAGGTTTTTCTAAGCCTTTTAGATATTTTGTCGTTTTTTTCCTATTTTGCTGTCATATCCCATATAAAATTTAACACACACATATAAAATAGTTATAGTTTAGAAATTCTTAACAGACGTCGCTCGTGAAGACATTTTACCTCCAAGAAATTCGTCAAAATCATTACAATAGTGTGCTATTAGAAGAACTAGGATTAAACCATAGCTTTTTATACTAGCAGCGCCCCGCGGTTTCACCCGCGTAAGTCCCGATCCCGTGGGAATATCGGAATAAAAAGTAGCCTATATGTTAATCCAGGTCTCCAGCTATCTACATACCAAGTTTGTTCAGTAGTTCAGTAGTTTTGGCGTGAAAGAGTAACAAACATCCATACATCCACACATCTATACATCCTCACAAACTTCCACGTTTATAATATTAGTACGATAAGGCGGATATTATTTTCGCAGGCTTGTCGTGAGAGTAAATTGTCTGACACTAATTGAAAATCAGATTCATTCGTTATATCTATTTAATTAAAAAGCACTAAAGAGAAAGTTTAAGATTACTTTTTTTTTAATAATTTAAAAACACAACACTTTTGAAATTCATTGATGCTCTCTGAATCGGAAACACAATCCATTGAGGCGTCAGAAGTTTTTATTTTAAAAGAAATAAAGGAAAAAAGCAAAAACAATGTTGCCATCCGGTTACGGCGGAATATTTACAATGAGTCGATGCTCGACTCGGTCGATTGTCTCGATTCTCGATTTATTTTTATTCAATTCTTGTCTCCAGATCAGCGAATGGGAATGCGTGAAGCATTCTCTGAGTTAAATTTAATGTTTATTTGGGAAGCAAATTGCTCATACGTTGCTAAATTAAGACATCCATTACAAATTTTAATTATATTTATCTCTGGTATGCCTTTTATTATTTTTTTCGGAGTATTTATCTAGAATCCTGTCTTAAATAAGAACAAAATAAATGCAGTTCTTAGGCCACATTACAAACTACTGAATTATCGAAAAGATTTATTTAATTATTTACTAATTGTAACTACAAATGTGTTAAAAGTTTTCACGTTCACAAGAAAATTGTGTATTATTTAGAGAAATTGTAACTTTGACGTATTTAGGTAGAATCTGAGCGAAACGGAAGGTTTTGTGTCAGAATACAATGTTTCTAATAAAGTATTAAACACTAACTTTTTGGCCTCGGCCTCGCTCGCGTAAAAGTAATTTTTCCATTCCTCGCCAACATTTATTTTTTCTGGTTAAAAGTCTCGGTACGGCAGCGCATAAAATACAAACAAACAAGCATTGATTTTGAATATAAGATTTACAACCCTTTCGGTTTTTACTTCAGTATGTGCGTAATATAAGAGTATCAAGTGCTGTATAAAAACATAGTTGCTACACACTTTGGGTAAGTTGGATGTTTTATAGTTTAACAAGATATTGCTCATTATTTTACTGTATTAAATAATTTAATATGTCCTATCTATCTTTATGAAGAAATTGTATAAGTTTATTTGAAATGGTTTCACAAGTTAAAATATTAAAATTGCCGTTGAAAACGGGTTGTCCAGTTTACTATCGAATACTACCTAGATTTGTAGGTAAAGCTAAACTCAGATTTGAACAGTTTGAAAAAGGGAAGGAAGTTGAAACTATCAGCCATAGCAGGTGAAAGTGACACAAGAAAAAGTGGAAAGGAATGACTTACCCAGAAAGAGAGATCTACGAAAGATAAAGGAAATCAATAAGTGTTTAAAACGATAGAGGCACAATCAAATATTATCGGAGTTTGAGGATTAAAAATGTTTATCATATTTTATTATTTAAAAAAAATAGTGCTAAAAGTAAAAGTGTCATGATCATCTTTATCCTGCCAATTTTCGCAGTCCCCAAATGAGTAATTATAGTATAGTACATTAATACTTTGTGTACTATAAAAGTGTGCGTGTGGAGACCTGCAACACTGCAATTGAAGGATATTTTCGTAATGTTTTAATTATCTAAAAGGTATATCAAATGTCGGACATATTTTTGTAAATATTAAAATTAAATTACTCATTGATTCTCTAACCTCGTTTGACTTCACCTCAGATCGAGATTATTAAAATCAAAATCCTTAAAATGAACCTATTCCAAATTGACTAAAGGGCAATTTACACATTGTACGCCATAGACATAAAGTTTTGGACTCGATAGTCAACTTTCACAGAAATCTGTACTTTCATTGTTATAATGTACCAACCTATTCGTATTTCCTATTCAACTTTTGTTTAATTACAAACTTTATTACAAAACAATAGAGTACAAACTTGTAATCAAAGTGTGTTCTAATTGAATGCTTAAGTTGTCCTACGTTCTCTTCGTACTGGACATTATCCATTTTTACGACAGCACCTTAATAGAACCGGCGTGTTTTATCCGTGAGTTTGAATTTCCTTATATTTACACAAAATTAAACTCTTTCACTCAGGCATTAAGAATCAAATTAAGCGAATAATGTCATTTGTAAGTCGGCCCTTTTGATTAGCAACTTCTATAGTGAGAATTGTTTTAATCTGTGGAGCTTCATTACGTCTATGTCTTTTAAAAAACGAATGTTGAAAACAGGACTTTAATCTTAAAACTCATTAAATCGGCAATTAACTCTTGAAATCTGATTTGTTTAATTTATTTTATGCATTATCGTTTGTACCTAATGTGAATAGTAAAGTTGACTGTTTGATCTACAGGAAATCTATCTAATCAATGATCAGATTCATTATCTTAAAAACGTAGACTACTCATTATTTTTTTTATCGTTACAACCTCTCCCGCTTTGAGTTTACTTATCCTAATTATTACGATCTATTTCTCTTAATATATTATTATTAGTTGTAAGTTGTGGCATTCAATCTAACATCTATATATTATACTAACATAATAAAGCTGAAGAGTTTTTTTGTTTGATTGTTTGTTTGTTTTGACGCACTAATCTCAAGAACTATCAGTCAGCTTTGAATAAGATTATTTTTATATTGGATAGAGTATTTAGAAGGTTATAAGCTATATAACATCTTGCGTATTCTTCAACTACTATGTTTTTATTAAATACAATTATGTCCATCCTAAGGTTGTCTGGTAAATTGTTTTCCATTCCATTGTACTCTAATTTGTAAGATAATGTTTTCTTTCAACTGTACTTTATCAGTTTCGTACAATAAAGAATAGTCCGTCTATAAATGGAAAAGTGACTTAGTGTGTTCTACCAGGAATTCAGCTTCAGAAATTTAGTGGTGAAAAAACAATTTTTCACTACTAAATTTCTAAAGTAGTAATTATGCAGTTTGCCAAATCAGTGGCCTGAGATCTGGAGAAGGACTTTTCATCATAAAAAATAAGGATGATGATAAGTTATTGATGAGACGTTTAATATCTGCCATCCATCCTCACATTAAGCATAAGCCGTGTGTAAATAATAGATATGCTGCTGGCTGGATCAAATATGACACATCAGCACATACCTCTTTTGGCCTGTTGGTCTAGTGGTTAGTGACCCGGACTCCTAAGCCAGAGGTCGTGGGTTCGATTCCCACCCAGGACAAACAATTGTGTGATGAGCACGATCATTTGTTCTGTGTCTGGGTGTAATTTATCTATATTATGTATATTTAGAAATATATAAGTATGTTTATCAGCAGTCTGGTTACCATAGTACAGGCTTTTCCTAGTTTGGGATCAGACGGCCGTGTGTGATGAGATGTGTGGAGTTATTATTTATATTATATTTAATAAATATACGAGTGTTTTATATTATGAATTATTGTTAAACATTTGTTTTATTACATTCCTTTAAAAGAATACAGATGCCATAAAACTAATAGCGTTTCAGATAAGTAAAATTATTCCAACAATTTTACTTCACGATTGCAACTATTTTAATCGCAAGACAGCTTACGGCGATCACGTATTTCAAATACATAAATGTTTTTGAAATACCCCTATTATTGGAATATAAAAAGTATGGCCAATGGTTGTGAAGATTTTTTTCCCACAATACATTGTTAGTTATAGAAAACATTTTTTTAATGGTCCAGTGGGACAAATCAAAAAATTATCTTCAGCATTAGCTTAATAAACTTAATACTACGTAAGCATACAAAAGTGGGGGGTAGAGAGGGAGCAGCTCCTGCCCCCCTGGGTACACCTACGTGCCTTGTTCAAAGTCATTTTAGTCTGCCTTCATTAAAAGTTGCGACGATTGCAATCGTCAATAGGGCAGAAAATTATTGTTACTCAGTTAGGATGTCAAAAACCATATCTAGATCAATCTACAATGTATGTAGTTTACTATATGAGGGTTAGATAGAAAATATTGCAATTGGCAGATAAATGATTAAATAAGATAAAGTAAGACTGTCCTGTGTTGATACTATCATTACATTAATGGAGAAATTTGTTACGTGTAATGTTTTTCTTCCGGCAACTCGTCTTCGATGCTTGTTACATTTGGAAAAAACCCTGTCTGTATTTTATTATATGGTATATATAAAGCCTACCTTGTCTTGTCTACCTCGCTATTCTACCTCCGCTCCGTCCAGCAGAACTTTTTTCTTAGGACTAAGTTTGTATCAGTTTTAATTTAGTTGCCAAAATACACGGTGTCTTTTAAATTAAAGGGCATCCCCTTAATTTAAAGTTGCGTTAGTTGATATTTTTTTGGATACAAAATTTATGGAGTAGGTACCTAATTACTTGAGACCCTGCAACAGTCTCTGTCTAATTTTAAGTTGTTATAAATGTATGTACTTAGGGTGTAATTTCTCGAGTCTCGAGAATTCCAACAATTCTTGTCGAGAATCTCGAAAATTCTCGCGTTGTAGGGCAATTTCAATTTTTCATATATATCATAAAATTGTCAGGATATCACTGATAATTTTATGACTTTGAAAGAAAATAAATTAACTTTTTGTTAAGTAATCAATATTTATTAATTATTAGGACTTGTTGAAGTTATTTTTTATTGTTTTGAATATCATGTTGCTTAGCTTATATTAATAACACAAATTGTTATTTTTTTGTGTTTTTTGAGTTGTATGAATTGATAGTACGTAAGACCTGAAGTACCTACATAAAAACCATTTTTGATCATTTCCAATATAAAAAATACGAAACTACGAAAATTAAATACGATCTCATTAACCTTAACCTTCATCAAAACATCAACAAGAATATAAAGAACATAAAATATCAATTATTACACAATTTACTAAAATTGTATTATTCAAAGTTATAATACTTATCATCGTTCTTTATTATAATGCTACGACTCAAAATAACCCCCCATAACTAAATGTCGTATACCAACTGCGAGATAGGAGTCTCAGGTAAAGTTTTCAGACGTGGAGTGCCTCAAGGCTCCGCACTAGGTCCGTGTCCGTAGCTCATGCAATCATATCATCTACGGCCGGCAATCAACAGTCGTTTTGTTTGCTTGCCCCGGGGTGGTTGGTGCGCGCCAAATTATCTGCAACGATATTCTGTACTTGGACGTCCATATTTTTATTTGCGATTAAGATTTCAAGTAATTGAAGCCAATATTGATAAATAAGTTTTATTTTAAATATCCTAGAATAGCTTTGCCCAAAATTTATGGCTTTTGCAACAGTAATTCTATTTTTATTGGAATTAATGAAATGGTCTGACTTCAATTCAAGCTGATGCTTTCATTTCGACATCTTAAAAGTTTATTTATTATGTGTGTATATGTGTGTATCTCTTTCCTTCTAGATCCTAGATAGAGGACTACCTCCACGTGAGGTATGAAAAAATAAGGGCTGTGAAAAGCGGTCTCTGCATACGATGTAAGGAAAAGAATTTATTTATTGTAGGTATTTAAAACACATATCGCCATAATGCATCACATTTTAAATAATTAAATGAATTAAGTACTTTTACTTATAATATGATTATTATAATGGATAAAAATATTTTATCAAAAAATGAAACCGACGAAAAGAACTAAAAAGCAAAAAATAAATAAACCTTAAGTCTTAAGTATTGAGCTTATTTACATAAACTTTGAGTCGGCGCCAAACAACAAACTGATTAATTCTCAGTAATTAATCATTTTGTTATTTTGCGCCGACTCAAAATAAGTTTATATAAAATTTTATAGTTTATGTAAATAAGCTCAATACTTTAGGTTTATGTATTTATTTTATGCTTTTTAGTTCTTTTCGTCGGTTTAGTTTTTTGATTAAAATATTTTTATTTTATGGTTTTTTTTCATCATCAGCTCAGCTACATGATGTGATAATTTCTAAACGCAAATACCTGATAAAGTAGTAGTAAACAGAAACACTATTCGTGCTTACAATTTTCAAGGGTTTCTCTCAATTTTATCAGGATCCCATTATCAGATCCTGACTTCCTTGACATGGGACCACCCTTGAGGTATACCCTATCTAACAAAAAAAGAATAATCAAAATCGCTTCATAAATAACGGAGTGAGAGCTGAACAGACATAAAATATATATATATATATAATACGGTCAAATTGAGAACCTCCTTTTTTTCGTCGGTTAAAAAGTACTTAATTACTTAATCTATTTCGATTTAAAAAAACCTGTACAATCGGTCCATTTATAGACAGTGTTTGCTGCAGTGGTATTTATTTCGATCATATTTGGTGCTAACAATATAATATATCCTCAAATTTAAACAAAATGTTATGAAAGGGGTACTAGAGGCACAAGTTTTGCAGTGAACTCAGATAATACAACCGCTCTTCAGTCTACTATTTGCAGGTTCTTCTGCAAGTAAAAATATTTGCATTAGCATCGATATCTTCACTGATTCCTCTATTTGTTTACCATGTTCAATATTCTACAAAGCCCTAACAATCTTGGGTACCTACGTCTTGGTTGGCCTCAGGTCAGTTCGCCCAACGATCAGGGAAACAGCCCACACAATAATCACGCCTGTCTACATGTCAGAAAAACTTACAGCCGATAAGATAAATGTGCGAATGTGTAAAGCTGAGTAAAGTTTGTTCTCATGTCACGATTTTGAGGTTATGTTGTAAGTGAAAAATTTATTAATGACTTGACTTGAGTACTTATGCGTTTTGCATGTTTTATTTTTTATTCTATTTGTACATTCTATACTAGGTATGTTACGTTCATAGTATTTGACATCGAAAACCCAAACTGAGTTTATAGTAACGTACAAGGTACGGGCGTCTACAACTGTCGGCGCTAGACGACGACTACCTACTAATAGCAATTCTGTCCCAATACGATATTAGATTATCAAGTCAAATCGGTTCATGGAACATCAAAACAGTACTCGTACTTTCTGTAGAAATTTGTGTAAAAAAAAAATTCTTATGACATCGTACCTAACTATTGCTAAATCATTAACGTACTATCACAAAATAATAAGAAACTTAAAACAGCAACAAATATGGATTTTCACAGTCATAGGATGATTGTTAAACAATTTTTTAACCATAGTATCTACCTTATAAGATCTTGCTGCCATTAGTATCTAGTATCACAGGAATTCAAAGCATTAAAAGAAGAAAAATACATGTAAAGTCTGTAAAATTTAGCGAAAGAACTTTTTAAAGAGTTTTCTTTTCCCAATAGATACGGCAGGTCCTTATTGTGTCGTTAGTGTCGAACGGGAAAACTTTTGCCAAGTTGCAACTTGCGCTCGACGCAGCGACGGCTCTTTGTTAAAACTTCCATCGACTTCTAGAAATTTAAACATTGCTCTGTTTATTATAAGTCTACAAGTAAACTATATTGTAAATTTACATTTGTATTGTGACAAACTGTAATTAAAACACCACTCAAAAACAGCTAAACTGAATGTTGTATGAAATTCCCAAGTAGTAACACTAAAAAAATATTTTAAAGGGCACCACTGATGACGTATAACTGAAAAAAAAAGAATCGGTATTCGACTGTTTTCCATGCCCATGTGTGTTGCATAAAACTACAAAAAATCATTGAAACTAAAAATAGCTACGGCTGTAGCGGCAATAATCGGCCATAATAATTCTACTAACATAAAGTACGATGTTTCAATTTAAATAACGCACAATCATATCGACCATCTGTGATTGTAAAATACGGCCAACATTGATATCACAGCTTTAATTACCGATGCCTCAGATCAAAAATTTGTAAAATAAAGCTATGATTACTCAGATGTTTATGGATTATAAATTGGCGCGTAAAAGACCCCTGACAGTTGTTGCAAGGGACGATGTTTGTTTTAAAAAAAGTCATTCAATGAACGCAAGTTTGTAAATGGAAACCTTTTATTATAATTTTTTATGAAATCACGTTGTTCAATGTTCTATTTATACATAAAACCTAAATTTACAAACCACACTAATTATGTCTCCCTTTTAATTTGTGTTTTTAAAAGTTGTCCGCATATAAACTGGACAGCAACGAATTAATTGCCATTTAAATACTGTTTATTAAGTAAACAGTTTCTATTTAAAAAAATGCGTTCAAAAATATTACTATTTATTCAATACTTTTAAAGATGGCCTGTGCATAAGCAATAAATAATAAATGATATACATGAACCCATTTTTCATGCAATCAATTATAATTAAATGCAATATCATGTTCTCTGTAAAATAGAGAGTGATCTATTTCGTCTTTATTTAATATAAAATTTATTATAACTTATTATGCAGTGCCCTGGGCTTCCCCATTTTCATCCATCAGTGTGCAATCTTTAATCTGCCCGAGTACACTGTAAGCGGGACTCGATATATCATGAAACACCCACACTCTATGAAATATGAACGATATTTTTAATACTCAGCTTTTAAAAAGCATAAAATTATCTCTGAGTGCATTCGTTTAGGTGTAACTTTAGCTTTTTTTGGCGCCAAATGCTTTGTAGTCTGGTTTAATTTTTACTATCTGTTTTGTAAACGTTAATGTTTTTTTTAACATTACTTTTCGTGTTGTTTCATTTTTATTAGGATTCTAAAATTTTAAACTACACTTTTATGTTAAATTACAGTAGATTCTGTGATTGTATTTCACGAGACAACGCCTGTATAGTTGTAAAGCCACTTGTAGACGACACACTTTATGTTGTGATTTTACATTTGAGTTTTACAATTTACATATATTTAAAACATAAAGGTCTTGTTTCCACCGAAGCAGAGAGAAGTGTAGGTACTAAACGTACAGTAACAATGAGAATGGTTTCTTAAATACTTTAAAATACACTACTCGCTTACTCTGCTTTTTAGTTTACAATATGTAGTAGAATAAGTAGAAGGTGAACTTAAGTACAAGATAAAATTAAATTTATTTAAACATCGTAATATAATATCTTCACACATCTCACACACGGCCGTCTGATCCCAAACTAGGCAGAGCCTCTACTATGGTAACCAGACTGCTGATAAACATACTTATATATTTCTAAATACATACCTATTATAGATAAATTACACCCAGACACAGAACAAATGATCATGCTCATCACACAATTATTTGTCTTGGGTGGGAATCGAACCCACGACCTCTGGCTCAGCAGTCAGGGTCACTAACCACTAGACCAACAGGCCAGTCAAAATTAGTAAAGTCGTAGGGAAGTTATTATTTATAATTATAATGCAAGATGGTTAACTTCTAAAGTGTGTACATGTATGTTCAGTTCCTAAGTGGCATAAAACTAATAAAGGCAAAATAACAATTTAATCCTTATATCTTTTATTTACATTATTATCTACAGGAAACCTTAAAATATTAACATGTTCTTATAAATAGTAATAATAAACTGTTACTTCGCAACTGTCATAAATTCATAATTTACCTACTTGTGTAAGAAATTAGTGATTTATATGTAGCAGGTACAGTATCTAACTTTATAGGTGTAGCAGAAATACAGATTATTGAATAAGACATTTGTAAAAATAGCATCTCTACAAAAGAATAAACTTCAATCTTGATCGCGCTCCACGACACTAATATATGTGCCCAGTGTGCCGAGAGAGCGCTTTTTACAGTGAGTGCCACTGATTGCTAGTTCTGGAGACGCGTTGTGGTTGGTATCAATCGGTTTATAGCATAAGTTTCCTAGTGCGTGTTCCCTAGTGAGTGAGCCGCTGAGTGGCGGTCTTCCGACAAGCCTGGCGAAAGGTAGCATGGGGTCGAAGCGTAACAAGGTTAACTGAAGGCCCTAGGCATTAAGTCTGCCTCTGTACTGTAAGTACAAAAAGCTTAAATGAATAAATAATAGACGTTCTGCATCACAATTAAAGAGGTACTCTCTCTGTTCTGTGCTTTGTTTTAATATTACTTGATATTTGTCATGGTACTACTAATTTTGATTGAGATTAATGATCGATATTAATAATACTCATTGCTGACTGACGAAAAAACTATGCTAAAGATACATCAAATGATAAACTTAAAACTATGTTATTAATGAAGCGTGGTATTGTGATCAACATTATTCTTCTTAAAAGTATTACCACAGTTTTAAAATCATTGAGATGACATGTGTTTCGTGTCACGATTTTATAAGTACGAAAGCACTTTACACGAATGATAAACACATTACGTACAAACATTCGTTAATCATTATTTTTATATTTAAAAGCTGCTTTTTAATTAAATAGTCGCGAAACAGTCCTTGACGTTACTCAAACTAATTGAAAGAGAAATTTAACGACAACTTTACCTTTATATTTAAACATAAAAACTTACAATTTCTACCAAGTACAACATTTTGTAACAAAAGTGGCAACCCTCATTCATCTGACTCTTAATAGGCCATGACATCTGGCAGTCCACCAACGCAATCGACCATTACATTTTCTCAACGAGATTTTCACGCTTCATTCATGCGGTCCGTACCTACCTATAATAAAAAAAAAATGTCAGGGGATCGAGGCATCGCACCATTCATCCTAACCTAATTTCGTTTGCAACGGTCACCGGTCAAATAAAACCAATTTTTTATTGTTCCTAGTTTGTAAAGTTAGATTTATTTAGGTTGTTAATAGTCATAATTAGTCTAATTTATTGTCTCTCTTGAGCTGTATCATGTTATTAAAATAAGTTATTTATCGACGCCTTGCGCAGGATCTACTGAATGTGACTAATCATTTAGTTGAGAACTCTTAAGGGAGGGATGTATTTTTCTCATAAATCACCACAAAAATAACTCTGATGTCAATAAATATAATTTTGTATACAAACACATTGTTGTACACTCCACACTGTGTAGTAATAAACATACTATGCCACTATGGTGTATTGCACGGAGTATTGCACGGTGTAGTCGCCTGCTAATCAGGAGGCCACAGTCTGCAGGGGTTCTCGGAAGCTTCCTTCATAGGGTATCCCGGATCCCCTGCAATGGACTCACTTGTGACGGATCACGTTTTAGACGGTTCGAGTCCGACATACCACTTCACCCTCGGGGAGGTGATGACCCGTTGGGGTATCCACACGATAATAATAAAAAAAGGCCACTCAGTAAATATTGCGAAAAAGATTCACATTTTATTATAAACTAAATGTCATTATCGTGTCCCACGGAAAAATGGATCTATTTCCTTAACATTTTCACGCGAAAACATTTTACGATTTTAAAACTGGCCAAAAACCAGAAGAATCGTTTTATAGACTTCAAATTGCATTTGTAGACTAAGGTCAGTGTTGTAATAACGCTCGAGTCGGCGCTCGAGCAGTTTATAAACGCTTGAGTCGGAACTCGAGTCGGGTCTAAAATGCTCGAGCAGTGGCTTGAGCGTTTTAGCAAAAAAAGCTCATTTGGAGCGTCAAACTCGACGCTTCGACGCTCGAGTCCAGCTCGAGCGTCAAGCATACAATTAATTTTTAAAGAGATTTATTCCTATTTATGTTATATTTAATGTATATACAATATGATTTTATTCCAAAACTATATACATACTTACTCCCCAGCCGATTTCGGCTATGGTGACTGCTACTGATTGTTAGCAGAGCAGCTAGGATATAAATAAATTATATATAATAAAACTATATATTATTAATATTTAGTATTTTTTAATTGTGTAAGCAAAATTAACAGCAAATAAAAAGATGTTTTCGTTATTCTATATTTTTTATTAGGTAAATCCGATAATTTACCACTAGCTTCCATAATATCATTTTGATTGGCACTAATAATAAACATTCCCTGAATGACTAATTACTCTACTTGCGAAAAGTAACTGTCACAATATTCTATATAGTAATTATAATTATTTCTTAAATATACCCACAATGAAAAATTAAAACGAACGCTTCGACGCTTGAGCTGGCAGCTCGAGCGTTTAAGTTGCGAACCTTAACGCTCGCGAGTCAAGTCTTTAACGTTCAAAAGCGCCGACTCAGCGCTCAATGCTCGACTCTTAGCGCTAATTTTTACAACACTAACTAAGGCGCTTCTAAGGCAACCGTGTCAGTACAGTATCTTTCAGCGAATTTAAGCGAGGTTGGCAAACTTTGGTCGAAGAAGTAAGATGTGGTTGCCCTTCACGACTTTTACGGAAGAAAACGTGTCAGCAATAAAAAAATTCAGCGCAGGGAAATCAGAAATGAAGAGACACAACTTTACTGATCCCCAGAAGCAGTCTCATGTAGAATGGTGCCTTGATACCCCCCAATTCGGTACAGACTTCTCTCGGCGCGTTTACGATGTTATGAGAGGTGATGAATCTTGGTGTTATCAATACGATCCAGAAACTAAGCGCCAGCCGACAGTTTGGCTGTTTCAAAATGAGCAACTTTGATCTCTAGTTTTTTCACTAAGACTCCTTAGTGGTGTAAATTTTTAACCTTTACGGGGTCAAAGTAGCATTAATACCGATTGGTATAGTATCAAATGCTTGAAATAAGTGTTTACTGCTGTCAGCAGCAAGCAACTGAATACGGGACTCCTCGCTGGACTCAGCGCTCAAAACGAGGGACTTCTTGAACATCACACCGGTCAACGTTCTGGGCCATCTTTTTTACAGCCCTGATTTAGCAGTGTGAGATACCTTTTTCTTCCTATAATAAAAAAACCGGCCAAGTGCAAGTCGGACTTGCGCACCGAGGGTTCCGTAAAATATTTTTATTATATGATGTCACTAAAAAAGTCTGTATCTTTTGATTGCGTTGGATTAGAAGTTTGATTTTTTTACAGCTCTAATTGACAGGAAACCTGAGTATAACCGGGCATATAGTTTGCGCCGGAAAATGCGGGGAAGGAGGACTGTGGAGGAAGGGTTTCAGGCACAATGGAAAAAGTTCTGAAAATTGGTTTAGATGCATTAAACTTTGCATAAATAGTTGTAGAGTTATTTATTGAAGAAAATTGCTTTATCAATTTTATTAAGGTTCACAGATTTTTAGAGATTGTGTGCACTAGAAGCTTACAAGAACTAATTTTCTCAGAAAGTAGCTGACCTGCGCAACATAGTCTGCGTTTGTAAATTACCCCGTTTTTACAACATTTTTCATTGATGCTTAGCTCCTATTGGTCGTAGCGTGATGTTATATAGCCTATAGCCTTCCTCGATAAATGGGCTATCCAACACTAAAAGAATTGTCAAAATCGGATCAGTAGTACCGGAGATTACACCGAATATCCAAACTCACAAACTTTACCTCTTTAAAATATTAGTATAGATATACGAGTATATACCTCATGATTGTTTGTTGTTCTTGTAAAAATATAACATTGCTAATGGACTTTCTTCTCGGTCACAAACAGAGAAAGACTAATTTAAATTTATTAATAATATTTATTTCTGAAAAAGAGACCTTCCTTTAACACATTCTATTAGAAAATATATTTTTCCTGCCATGCACACAACCGGCCACTTAAAAGATGACAGCTCAAATTACGCGACGCGCCTGCGTATAGCAATTAATGAGCTTATTTCGCGCGCTTTTTATTTATCGTTCGAATGTTATTATGAAGCAAAGGAACTTGTGTCATAACTCCTCTTTGCTTGTTCGTTCGTCATTTTTATTTTATTTCATGTTGCGAGATTTTCTCAGAAAGTGTATTTAATTTGGATGTTGCGTGTTAACGAATGAGTAAAGTAGCGTAGTTTGTTGTCATAAAATATGATTTATAAGTTGTTACATATCGCTCCTATTTCTAAAAACATAATACTATCAATTACTTTTTAATCAAATGTAAGCTTTTAAAGGATTAATAACATGTTTTATTTGTTTCAGGTACCTATTGGAAAACTAAGACGACTAAGAACTAAGACTAAGATTGGAAGAAACTACATAAGTAAAGTAAGACGAAACCCTTTATAGAAAATGTTTATGTTTTGTATTAAATCTATGTTTCTTTTATCTACCCTCGGGCATTTCACCCCCAGTATTGTTTTTGACTTTTAAAGGCACGAAAAATAACAATGTTGTAACAAGAACAGCAGCCACGAACGAGGAAAAATCCTATCTAAACAAGACACTTTCAATATCCGTCCAAAAATTACGCTACGTTTCATTTCACGGAACTTTTTCACTGATTTCTCGAGTGCAAATTTTTATTGAATTAGAAACGTAATTTGATTTCAAGTTTTATTTAAAAGTTTTAAAAGTTGCGTTCGAAATGCAAGAACGAAGTGCGTAGCGAATGGGAGCGAGACGGAACAAATAAAACAATGACCCCAAAAGGCCTTGCGTTGCAATACAGGGCTATCAATATTTTGCGTAAATTTAATTTTAAATAATGTAAAATTATGTTGCCGGCGACTGTAGGAGAAATAATAAGGGATATTTACAACAATGTATGATTTAAGAATAGTAAAATTCAATTTAGGAGTCGCTCGCCACAGTCCGTCTACAACTTAGAGTATATATAAGCAAGCTATGTATACTCTAAGGTCTACAACCTATGTATAATGATGTATATAGTATAAGCCACCCAATAACGGTTTATGTTATTCTATTGATTGTGTAATATTCGAGTGCAATTAAATGTATTTTACATACATTTTACCTAAAACGGACATTTGTATGGCAAGTCGCTGACATTAGCTATAAAGTTGCTACAGATTGCATACGGCAGACATACCAGTCTGGACACGCTTGCCGTATGCAATCTGTAGGTTAAAATTACTGGGGAATGGATCCCACGAAACGTTTCGCGGCAGACCCAGGAGTTGATGGTGAGACGAACTCAACTAATAATTATTGACCTTATATTGATATTATATATATTGATTTTATACATCATTTCGCTTATAGCGTTAAATGTAGTTTGTATTGTAGGTACATAATATATTGTTGTAAATGTAAATGACGGATCGAGAATGTTATGACAACCTGTCACAGAAGAAATAAATTCTGATTGTTTATGGCGTAAAAATGTGTTGTTTACTTTTCTTTTTAAAAAGAATCCATTACAGTCAGAATTGACATAAAAGCAAAACACGTTTCCTTTCTTTCAACATGGCCGTTTATTTTATTCTAAAATAAATACAATATTGTTTAAGTGATTCACTTGTTGGTGAAAACACGTATTTAATGAATTACACTATTACACCGCTGTAAAGTCAGGGTTAAAGGCACAAAAGCGGGCAACACTGAAGTTATACTACATTGTAGTCGATTTCGACACGCGCCAAAAGGTCGCATTAAAGCGCCCGTTCTATATTTTAAACGTTAAGAAACTATAAAAATAATTTTGCTTTAAAATATAATACTTAATCAATAATTCTAGTATGTAAATCTGGTAAGATAGATATGAGACTATATGAGTTTTTAAATTAACTTTATTGTTATTGGTCCCAATTCTGTTACTTAACTCGCTAAATTGAAATTTACTAAATTTTCTTCATATAAGATGTAAACCTTGTACACTTCGAAACGAAGTCTTATTTCAAATTGAAATAGTAGGTAACATATGTCGCTATCGAAATAAGCAATTTATTTGTCGACTAAAGTCTGATACGCTTAAATAAACTTTAATACCACGTAGCGAGAGCCGCTATCCGTTGAATACCATATCTTTTGCTTTGTGTTTTTAGTAAGCGTCTTCGTAGGTGTCGATTAAAATAACGTCATCTTAGTTCGTTTTGAACAAGTTTTTATACGGCATTTGAATATTTGGGGACTATCGCTGCGTGGCAATCAACGGCATTTGAATAAATGGGGACTCGAGAGTCCCCATTTATTCCTTAATTAATTTTAATTAATAATTAATTAATTAAATTTATTCCTCGAGAGTCCCCAACTTTATATCCACGCAGCTCGCTGCGTGGATATAAAGTTGAGTATACGTTGACAGGTTTTAGTGAAATATAGTGGCGCTGAGAAATAGATGCCAGTAACAAATAGACCTTATTCCTAAGAATACAAGGTTGATTTCATATGAAGAAATTAAGTCAGGTTTTAGTTAAGTAGAGTGTACAATAGAATCGGCACCATTGTCGTTTAATAATAAGTGATATAAATTATGACTTGACTAGAAAAGTATATTTACAATTTAAACGTAGTAGGTTAGTATTCAAATAAAGACAACAAAGCTTAAAACATAGGCAGGCTCCAAATTACTTATACAAATTATTCATCGTAACAATTACGTAAAATAGACTTAATTAAATACCTTGTAAATAAACTTGGCTATGAAATTTCGTAACTTGAGCACTTAACAAGACAAACAAACTGAATTTATAGTGCGTTTTACCGCCGAAATCAAGCGCAACAAAATGGCGACAGGTCGTTTAGGCGGCGACTTGCCATAGATTTTTATCGTCTCCTCAAACGACGTCTGGAGGCAAATCACAGCATTAACTGAATGATTGCTAAGTCCATTACTTTGTGAGATTTTTCTGTGTGATATCCTAAATCTTATTAAATATATTTCAGTTAAGTACTAAAATGTTTATGGCGTAATAAATTCTTATTGGTGTAGATCTTTGTAGAGCCATGCTTTTTATGGTTAGCAATTCATATAGTCCATCCTGAACAAACCGGATATCAGATATAATATATACTCCAGTGGGTACTATCCTTAGAAAAAAATATCAAAGAAATATTTACCACGCAACCCTAGTAACTGTTCATGTGATTCATGTGATTATCTTCTCTTGATAATAAAGATTGCAATTCTTAACTTAGTAAAATTAAATAAAAAAATATAATAAACCGGATAAGAAACATTGAAATGCACATGTCATTGAAACGCATCGACAATCAAAGGTTCGACGAATTAATCCCTCGTGTTAAATCACCGCCATCGGAGCCTCCAGTGCCTCCACCCCCGCTAAAGTATCTTTAAAATAAAACCCGTGTAATGCCGCTGGCTAGCCTACAGGACATACCTTCAGTTTATTATAAAATGAATTTTGTTTTAAGCTTTTGCATTAAGATTTTAGTGTTAAGCCTATCTATCGTTTGTGGCAGACTATATGGTGCAATTATACAAATTATTATTTGTGTTATAATACCCTCAACGTACTTACGTTTCAGACAGATGTTGCAGCCGCTGCACTTAATTTTTTGATCGTAGTAAATGGCAAACATGCACATGAATAAATCGAATATCGTAAGCTTTTGACGTTTGCAATGGACGTGCCATTGCGCGTTATCGATAAGTAGAAAGAAAAGTAAGAGTAGAGAAAATATGACAGAACTATTCTACAAATTGAGCTTCCGCAGAAGATTGTTCTAATGAAACTTAGTAGAACGCTACCAAATTGTTTCTTTTTGAGAATACAAAGCTAGCAACTGTCTTTCGGATCATCTGTCATAATTTTAATCACCTACAATTGGCATAACACACAAAGAAAAATCTCTCATAGGATCGTCGGCAATCCTTAAGGCTCGTCTTTGTGAAAAGTTATAAAGCCCTAACTGGCATGCAGGTCTTTTATTTAGGTAACAACAGTACTCCACATGGAACAAACATAACTAGTGTGGTAAAAAAATAAACTTGGGACATTACTAGACGTCGTTTTGAGATCTTAAATACCAAGAATTCCAACACGTTTTTTTACTAAAAGTGTATCCTGAAATTGTGGAGCTACATATACAGTATGTTAGCGGTAAACGCGCATATATTGAATTAGATTGAATTTAGTGTTTTACAGACGGATATCTACTCCTTTAAGAGATCCAAATTATAAGCACAAGTGGTTCGCTGTTCCACTTTTATAGATCTTCTAAACATAATAACCACATTAATGTACCCTACGAATAGAACATTATTTTTTCTATATGTAAACCGAATAAATCATTATAAGTGATCGGGCTTTTACCCTATTAGTCTCAAAATGAATATAACATTGGTTCCTTTTATAGACATAAAATATTAAATTTAATTTACCTTTGTTCGTAGTTCACATTATTACTCGAACTTGAACTAAACAAAGGATTTTCATCATTGTTTGTAAGCTTCTGTTTAAATGTTGTTGTAATATTACTGAATTTGAAATAAATGTCAGCGGTGAAGACGTCTAGTAGAAATTATTACGTAAGAATAAAACAATAGAAAAACAAATACTCACTTCGTTAGCTTAGAAAAATCTAAGCTAACGAAGTGAGTTCATAATATGAAGTCGCAAAATTTTTCCCGCAATGTTTACCACCACAATTGTTTGATAAAAGTAGTCCCATCTGATGTCGTTCTAAAGTTCATAACGCAAGGACTGTACAAAATAATCAATTCATCATTCCTGATATTTCTGATAAGTCCCCTTCACAAGTTTCGAATACCAAGGGTTAGCATTTTTTTGACATAGCAGAAGTACACTTTTTAGCCAAAAAAAAAACACTTTTCTTTCGGTTAGCACCTACGTTACTTTGATAGAACAAATTGCTGCGTCAGCTTCTCTCTCTCTGTCTCCTCTCAATTCTAGCTATCAAGTCGGTCAATCTTCATCACCGAATTTATCACTAGCTATTGTACCCATAGGTTCACTATAAATTAATTAAATCCTGTTATTACAAAACTGCAAGCTGGCGGCAACAATATTAATAGACCGCTGCGGAAGTCTAAATATGAACGATCTCTAAATAGTTGGCATTTCTTATGAATGTTATGAAAAGCTAATTTTATGGGTTTGTAATAACTTGAGAGAGGCACGAACGAGCTGAAAACATTGAACTTCAAACATGTCTTTAATTACTTTACTTTAATTAATATTCCGTGACAAAGTAGGGTGTTTCAAAGTCGCAGGGAGCAGGGCTATGGTTGCGGAAGTTATTGGAAAAAGCGTATGTTTAGCAAGAGAGATGATGTTTTATTTTCTTGATGTTGATCATCATCTATATCATAGCTAAAATACTGCCTAATACTGGCACTGTCACTACCTGTGAGTAAACATAACTTACCTACAAGAATTTTTTGGGGAACTCACTTAGGAAGACTTAATTCTTCGTTGTTAGGTAAAAACAGGATGTAGAAATAATTTGATTTGTATTTTTGTTTTTTTTTTATCGTTAAAGGAATCCTGTAATATTCTCTGGCGAGATCTCTTGAATGATCAACAGTATCGACTTGGAATTTCCCTTTACTTGGTTCTCTATTCCTGAATATGACGCTCTACTGTATCTTTGATTAGATTTAAAAACCAGAGTCCCCAATTGTTTATTGGTACGGGGGCAAACGAGGAGACGTCGAATTCACCTGATGGTAAGTGACTACTGCCGTTCATGGACACCTGCAACTCAAGAGTTACAAGTGCGTGGCCGGCCTTTAAGGTGGAAGTAGGGGAGAGAGGGTGGGGGGCTCCGCTAGCCTCACTCACTCGGCGAAACACATCGCAAGCATTGCTTCACGCCGGTTTTCTGTGAGGCCGTCGTATCACTCCGGTCGAACCGGCCCATACATGCCGAAGGCTCCACTCCCACGCTAATTTTTTATATCAGAAGTGTTTATTTATTAATTTGTTCCTTCCTTAAAACTACTTAACGGGTTATTATGAAATCTTGCATAGATTTTGTCAGGGGCACAAAGAGGACGTAGGGTTTTATTAAAAAAAAGTTACTTTCATGAGGGGTAGGGAAAAAAATGACGCTCATGAACGAACGAAGCTCAAATTTCAGATTATCAAAGTTTTTTTTTCTGAACATGCACATTAAACTGCATTGATGGGCAGTCTGCAAGATAAAGCACCCTGACTTAGGTAATCATTTCACTTTCATTCTCTATTACTATATTATATTTTACAAGATCTACCCTTTTTTTGGACAACCGAATATCTAAACATTGACTCGCGCCAAATTAAGTCCGGCAATTTGTCAAGATTACTGCGAACATGATAAATTATTGCTGACTTTAATGCTGACATTCATTGCTAAATTTAAAGAGAAAGAAAGGAGATGTCGACTGATTATCTTGTCCAATTCCCTGCAAGAGCGAAAAGGCTTACAAGTACTTACGCTGATGACGTTTCGACATAATTTATTTTACACTGAATTTTTCCCGTGGTTTCGTTCACGTGAATGTACATTTTGTCAACCAATTCAGGTATCCCTCGAGATCATTGCTTTTTTTCTGGATTAAAGTTACCCTCTGTCTTTCTCTGTACCCCTAACAACATATGTGCAAAATTTCATGATGATTGTTTGTTTAAGACGTCAAAGCGTAAACAAATAAACATACAAACTCAATTTTGACATTTATAATTGTACTAGCAGCGCCCCGCGGTTTTACCCGCGTAAGTCCTGATCCCGTGCGAATATCGGGATTAAAAGTAGCCTATGCGTTAATCCAGGTCTCCAGCTATCTACCTACCAAGTTTCATCGCAATCGGTTCCATAGTTTTGGCGTGAAAGAGTAACAAACATCCATCCATCCATCCTAACTTTCACATTTATAATATTAATATATAGTGGGATTAGTTAAGATCTACGACAAAGAATAAAAATAACAAATGAGACCGAATAAATAAATAAATTGTTGCAGGTGTCCATGGGCGACAGTAGTCACTTACCATCAGGAGACTCGTCTGCTTGTTTACCCCCTATAAAATTAAAAAAAAATATAGACAAGGTTTCCTGAAAATGCCTATAAACCTATATTTTTCCAAAAAGTTTTCCGAAAATAAATACTGTACCTGTATTCCTTGAAAACAGGAAAAAACTTATTTTACTTGGCTTTTTCTCTTTAGAGGAATTGCGTTTCCTTGCGATGATGATACAACCTACCGGAGGCTACGTCGCTATATGAACATTTTTATAGGTCCTGGAAATATTGTACATAGGTATTTTCTTAATATTTGCCTTTTACATACATAAATATGCAATAAGGGGTAAGATATTCTACTCGAAATTATTTTGGATATCATCAACGCCATGCAATCATGCTTCGTGCTTTTGTAAATAAATGAGTGAGTACCTTTTGTGATTTTTTAACGCATTTATCCGCTTTCGAGTTAACTTCATTTGTACTAAAATAAAATAGAAGTGACGCTAAATGGGCACTAATGCCTCACTTTTGATTTATTGCAAATCATAGCCAATCTTACTAGGACAAAAATAATTTTCCATGACGATGCATGGTATAAATGGGTTAAGTAAAGAAGCTAACGCCATACTTTGCATGGAAAACCTGAAAACCTGACACCAAAACTTACCTTTTTACTACAAGACCAACATTACTTTTGTTGAAAATCTTAAAGGTCAATTGACCTTATAATCTTCAGGTTCCAACAAAGAAAGCCAGTATCAGAGAACAATATTAATGGCAAACAAAACAACACTATCCAAGACGCATGCACATCGACTCCGACGCTTTATCAAGATTACTGTCTCCGTGAGTAATTCTCACTGATACTGTTGAGACGTTGATCAATCGACTTTTGTACTCGAATCGATATCGAGCAATCGAATTTTATCCGATTTTTTGTTCAACCGTAACATCCTGATTAATTCGAATGAAATTTGCACAATTTTATGTCGCATTATGGTCCTGCTTGAAGGTCGGTCGGTTTTTATGACGAATAAATAAAAGAAAACCGACTCTCGTCGCTTCGTCTCAATGAATGGCAGATTTTAATAAATGTGGTTCCGTAAATGATAATAACATTTTAAAACATCAATAATGTAGTTTGTTTAGTATATTCTCTGAGTATGTCATGCTCGCATAGAAGTCCTGCCGATGGAGACGTATATATCGGGTCGTTCCGTTCCCTTCAATATGGTTGATCTGTACGATGGCTGGCGTGTGCGTCATGCTCGTGAACGGGTGCCGTCATCTCCGGACTGCTATTACTTAAATATGTATAGTAGTAATTAGCGCGTCTATTTATATTTTAGAATAATAGGTACGTTACATTGTCACATTTTGAAAAAGAATGTCCTTGGAGTTTCTTGCCTGTTCTTCTCTATAGGATCTACGTATTGGAACAGGCAACTAGCTTCACGACTGATTATTGGTTTAATTGAAATAAATGGTTTTGATTTGATTTGATTGATATTCTGTATATGCGAATACAAGAATAATATCTTCTGTAAGGCTTACTCTCATGTGTCTTCATCTTTACGAAGGGATGATGATGAATTTGGACACGTAGCCAGTCTAGTGTAGCGTTCTTCAGTTGATGAAACTAACTTCGCGAAGGACGAAAATGAACATCACTTACTTTACTGTGCGCATGTTTGTCCCTTCCAAGCAACTAAACTAAGTGCCTTTGCTATTACGCTACTAATTACGTGTTAATTTTTAATATTTTATGGACAATATTAATTTTCACATAAAACTATAAAGACATAGCTTGTTGGAGGTCACCAATTTCGATGAATGTTGAGATGAACAAGACCTTGGAGAAGGACATAAAGTTTGTAATCAATCAATTTTCACTTTTAGTGCCCCTTTTTGTGTTTTTTGAAGTCGTTTTAACTTTTTTTTAAGTGTTTACGTTCTTGCCTTTTAAAACTTAATTTGTAGTGCTACATGATACATAATAATATTTTGTATGTTCATTAATATTTAATTTCCCCGTATCGTCAACAAGTAGAGAAGTGAAAACAAAAACGACCCTTAGGGGCTTAGAGCTTCAAGGGTGAAGCGCAAACATTCAGTTTAATCCTTTACACGAACATATAATTAATAATTAAATAATTAATTACGAATGTACCTACGTATCCGGTTCCGGAACACACAGTCGATGGAAACTGAACCCCAACGAACCCGTGTTTCAACTTACAAAGGTTGTTGGGTTATTTGATCCACTCGAGTATAGTGTTGTTAGTGTTGTGTCTTGGATAGTGTTGTTTTGTTTGAAATTAACTTTGAATATAATTTTGGTCATTCTTAAGTTTCATACAATTTGTTTTGAGTTGATTGTTCCTCAACGATTTGGTTATCTTCATGTTTTGTATTCAAAGGGGATGAAATTATTCAAAATATGGCCTTTTGAGATAAAACTTTGTTTGCTCGAATCGCTGTGACTGTTGATAAAGGGTTTAGAATTGATGGGATTGGTACTTGTTTGGTACTAGGTTTTAGATTGAATTTATAATCTTATGTTATTCCAAGGCATATCAAGACAATTGCCTACGACTGAGAATCGAATTAATACTAGTGTTAGAGCCAAAATACATACATATACACACGTCTATATCCCCGAAAGGTTAGGCAAAGGTGCACCCAGCATTTTGCCAACTATAACTTGATCTCACATACGTAATAGGCGGCAAGCCTATTGCCGTCAGCGTGACACTTCGCGAATTAAGGATGTGAAAATTAGGACTATATTGAAAGGGTAATAATTAAAAGCAATGGAAGGAGCCAAAATAATGGCCGTTTAGTGCTAAGTTCGATTTTTAAAATAATAATAAGAATACTGTTTTCCAAACTCTCTTTCATCAGTACTTTGTCAAAAAACAAATAAATGTACCATTACTCATATTAAACTTAAGTCTCATTAACTCAAAGTCCCCACAGACAGGAAGCACTCACTCTTAACGGAGACTTGAGTACATCTGTGTTCTACCTACAACAATCGAAGTATACTAATCAGATCAACGTCTTCGCGTTAGCACTATTAGTGCCGCTTGTAACGGTCGAATTTATCGCAGTTGAGCAGTGTATACAACAATCGGCCCGTAACTAACTACAGTCATATTAAACATTATTAATCTTCTGTTTGAAATTTGAAGGTTTTAAATAATGGTAAACACTAGGTGATGACCTGACAGACGTTGTCCTGTAAATTTCATCTAAAATAAACTCAACTTAACAGCTAAAATCAACTTTTCCCCTGGTTTCATTTGCCGGGTATCTTTTTAAATTTTCTTATTTAAAAAACCTCATTCGTAGGTACTGTTCGTACGAGGGGCGGTCAATCTATTCTCGGTATCGGAGTATTTTATAAAAAATGTAGGTCATTTGACATATTCATTTGATAAATATATTATCTGAGGGAATAAATATAAAATTTCACTAAGTTGTGATTATTAGTTTGCTAGTAATCCTTAGTAAACTACAGTCATAATCGCTGACGCATTTTTTAGTTTATAATTTTAAATCATCATTGACACGTGAATCGTGGCCCTTATAACGCCAAACCGCAGGTCTGCATTTGGCCCCTTGGGGGTACCGGGGCCCCTCTCGCTTTGAGTTCGCACCTCGCTGCACCGATTATATTACAGACGGGAATAATTCGAGGAACAGTAATGAGGGAAATGCGAATGGCGTCTTGTAATGTTTAAAATGTTGTTGTACGTATGTATGTTATTTGATTTCAAACGAATCAAAGATTGAAATACTTAAGGGTGCTTTACACAAGTCAACCTCAATACTTTGTATGGGTAATGTACATACATTTTTTTCTTTCAATTGACACTGGATCACTAGATAACTGCGGTCGGCCTCAGTCGCGCAGTCCCAATTCGAGCCGAATTTTAGTGTCACCACCTATATATTATTTGTTTTTTTCTTAGAATTAATACCTTAATCTATATACATAAAAATTAATCCCTATTTCCCTTGGTCACGGCTTCACGTGTGCACCGGTGAACCGTTAATTCTTTTCTGAAGTGAAAACTTAATTCAGCACATTTGTGCACTTTTGCTATGTCACGCTAATAATACATATATAGATCCACTAGAGGGTGTTAATCTAAACATTGAGTTTTGTCAGCTCCTTATTAATTAATGTCACCACCCTGCTAATGTGACGTTTTAAGTTCGTCGTTTCGTTTAAGTTTTCACTTCTGTCGCAGTCCCATGACTGACAATTTTTTTTTGTGTTTGTTGTCCGGAGAAGGTTCTTATGAAAGAAAAAAAGAAGGTTGCGCGGAAAATTAGAAAATTTAAGAAAACTTAACGACCATATTAACTTTTCTAATGTAACCTTAGCGCTTTTGACATAACTGTCAGTAGTCTGACAGTTGGTGCGATTGACAGGATGCGCACTGCAAATTATAAGAATTGGAAGACGGTAAAAATATATAGGAAAATTATTATAGGAACTGGGCGTTAGAAGCTGAGGCGTAAAAGCGTTCTAAATAATAAAATTCACTTTCGCATTTATAATAATAATAATTTTGGTGAAATCGATCCCACGGGAACCGTACATTTTTTCAGTATAAAAAGTGCAATGTGCTATTCCAGACTATAATCGATCTCTGTGCCAGTTCATCCAGATCCGTTCAGCCGTTTTTGCGTGAAAGAGTTACAAACATCCATCCATCCTCACTAACTTAGGCTAAATTAGGCTTTATAACATTAGTTATGATTACGGACGAATGAAATCTTTGTTTAAGAATGTTCTGGAAGCACGTCATCATTAAGATTGGCTAATATGTATGCTGTATTAGACAACAATGCACAATAACTCACTTATTAATCACAGTATTCACTAGAATCGGACTACTTCCTTAGTCGAACAGTCCCGATAATCTTGATGTGCCTACCACTTCTGAAGACCTTTAGGTGACTGTACCAATTGTGTCTATTGCGCTACCATCACAGTGAGAATTCCCATTTATTTAAGACTCTTATTACCATTCGATAACATAATGATGAATTAGTTTTCTTAAACGAGTAATTTTTACGGTTTTTGTACAGTAATTGTTATGGTTTATTCTTAATCCATCATTTTGATTGAAGAACCGAGGGTGACTGGTGGGTTTTTCTCTTCGATAACTATTCCATCCCGGATCATTATTACTATGTCGCTTGAGTCTGACAATATTCCACTTTGGTTTTCTCTCTCCACACGATCAGCTTGGCGAGCTGATCTGCCTCTCGATCTCTCTCTTCAGGCCACTATTAAGGGGAGTTCGGATGAACGTACTTTGTTTTTGCAACTACATACATAGTAGGTACGAGTATACATAGAAACACCGATACAAACACACACAGTAAAACCCGCTTAATACCTGCCTACATAAAATGACTGCACGAATGGCGCAATGGTTTAAGTGGTCACCTCGCCACTACGCCGCTCCGAATGTTGTGGGTTCGAATCCCACACGGGACAAAAATTTGTGTGATCCACAAATAGTTGTCCCGAGTCTGGGTGTTCTTTGTGTCCGTTGTTTGAATGTTTGTGAAGCCCCCCGCGACACAGGATTATTCCTAATGCGGGAGTTGTCTTTTTAACAAAAAACGCCATTTTAATTCAGTACCTGCAACTTTTCTATCTACTGCATATTTTCATATATTTTATCACGATTCATCATCGCATTTAATACACCATCTCTACACGCGTGTTATCTCAATTCAATCGCGTCTTACAGCACACGTCTTACAGGCTGGCTCGACCGGAGTTACCGCAGATCGCAGAAAAATCGCAGATCTTTTTGAAGATGTCAATAACACAAAAAGAGAGCCGAAGTGACTGATGACGATGAAGAGGACTTAACTCCGATTTTGTCCAACGCCAAGGCATTATCAGCAGTCAACAACGATTTAAGGCGCTATGTATCTTTATTGATGATAAACTGAAAGGTATATTAAAAAAACCTTTTTGTCAGACGAAAATAAGTGATTGCTTCAAGACATTTTGTACATAATATGTTTTATTTTCCTTATCACGAATAATACGGTTACTCGCTTAAGACGCACTCTTGGTTGGTCCCCTTTGAAATCGCCTTAAACGGGTTTTACCGTACTATTTTTATGGGTTTCATGTTTCTATCTTCGATATATAAATGTAATTTGATTTTTTTGTATTTCAACTGGTATATTTGTCAAAAGTTTCGCACCATTAAATATCGTATTTGTTTTTCATGTCTTTTCAATTTAGCACACAAGTCCAGCCAAACCAAACAGATGTAGGATTGGAATGGATGATGAGGCGTTACTTCCATAAATCGATAGTTATACCATTGTTTTCACAAAGCGCGTTATTCTTCCATTAGTTAGAAAATATTACATGAAATACTTGAAAAAGAGTTGAGATGTATCCTGATATTGTCGAATCAATGTTTGAATTGAATTAAATTTTTTTTTTGTTTTTTATATTCATGCGCTCTCTATAATAATATAATTGGAATACAGATCTGAATAATGTATGCTGTTCAATATTTTTGGGTATGTGTTGGCCTGTAATATGTTACTATTATAAACTCCCTGTGAAACGGCAGAAAAATGGATAGAATTGTTATTTGCAATTAGTGAAAATGAAAGAGGTCGTCAAAGACAAATTATGAGAAGGTATACTCCTATAATCCGAATTCCACAACATATAGAAATATTTTTCATTCCATAATATCGCATATTTCGAAACAAAATTCATACACTTTTCCTTACCATCCTTAACTACGAAACGTCGAAATTTTCTACCCTTAATCCATGAAAAATCAGTGCGTAAAAATTGCTACACTTTTTATCTTTGCCATTCCACGCATGCCTATAGAGGCACCTGGATATTCACAGCGACACTTATTACAGGGTTAAGTAATTTATTTCGACGGTCCCACAGACTGTCGCAGGCAAGGGGTTGAAAATAGAGACACGCCGAATAGTAATTTTGTAGGAGACCACATTTAACCGGATATCCGTACAACAAAATTATATCTTGAATTTTTCGTTCTTAGGGATTTTGCAATATTTTGAGTATTAAAACGAATCCTGGCTTTTTTTGTATTTTAAACACCGGCTACGATCAATTATTTCTGTTATAAATTTAAATTGCGGTTGTATAAAAAGTAACATGACCATATGTATTTGACAAAATCGTAGGTATAATGTATATTACTAAAGATATACTTAAAGAAACAAAGTTACCAGAGGGTTAACATTTCTTAAATAAAAGAATAGCACTAGACTTATTTCACATAAAACATAGAATCTTATTAATTAAAAATAGCTGAAAAGAAGCAAGAAGTTACCGACTGTTGCTGTACGCTCCTGATGTACAATAAAACGTGTGGTCGGATATCCGGAAATTCCGACAGCACTAGATAAAACGATTTGATGAAATTTTCATGTTCACTATGTGATTCTAGTTATAAAGGTTTATAGTCTGTGTACCGTGGAGGCTTAATTTTGTGTGTTTGATTATGTCATGAGCATTGGGAGGCACCGGCTGTAACTTTGTTATTCAAAATCTGACATATTTAGTGACGTAATCTATCAACATAAATTTACCCGTATTGCGTGATATTAAAACTTGGGGATCGTCGTAATCTATGCTAATATTATAAAGCTGACGAGTTTAGTTGTTTGGTTGAACGTGCTAATCTCAGGAACTACTGGTTCGAATTGAATTTTTTTAAAGTGTTAGATAGCCCATTTATCGAGGAAGGCTATAGGCTATATAACATCGCTCTACGACCAATGGGAGTGGGGCAGTGACCATAAACACAGGTGAAACTGCGCTGACGGTTAGTATCTTATACTAGATTGTCAATCAATTCACTATTTCTCTCGCTACGGCACGTTTGGGCCGGCTTAACAGCCACGGCCTCACAGAAAACCGACAGTAAAATAATGCTTGCATTGTATTTCGCCGGCCGGCCGTTGCCGGCCTTTAAGGTGGGAGTAGGGGAAGAGGGGTAAGGGTTTGAGCCTCCGGTAACCTCACTCAAGCAACATTGCTTCACTGCCGGTTTTCTGTGAGGCCGTGATATCACTCTGGTCGAGCCGGCCCATACGTGCCAAAGCATGACTCTCGCACATAAGGTACTTTACATACAGAAAAAAGTATTACCCGTATTGATTGACAACATCTACATTAACGCAAGCGAAGTCGCGAGCGAAAGCTAGTTTATAATATTAGTTAGGTTAATGATAGTGATGATTAATTAAATATCTTATTAATAGTATAAAGATGTAAGTTTGTGAAGATGAATGGATCACTGGACGGATGTTTGTCACTCTTTCACGGACGGATGGAACGGAACGGATCAGGATGATTTTTGGCATAGAGATAGATTATAGCCCTTTTCTTTGCACATTCCCACTTTAGGGGGAGTCGGCTCTCCTAGTATGTCTGCGCCACGATGTTCTGTCTTGGGTTGTCGGTGTTTTATTTTTTAGTTTTAGTCACGCTTTCACGCTTCCGAAACCCATAGTCTAGCATAGCACAGTCTACTTTTTATCCCGTAAAATGCACAGTTCCCGTGAGATAAATTTCACCAAAATTTCCAAGTGAACAAAGTCCCGGGAAACAGCTCGTATATAATAAATAGTTAAACAATCGCCATATGTAGTTTACATTAACACAAACGAAGAAAGACTCCTGCACTCCACGAATTTTCTCCACAAATCTTTTAATGTTTATGCAGCTCACCTGTGGAATGCATTGCCTGAAACTGTGAGACGTGCTCAATCGCTAAACATTTTATAAAAATTGGTAACTAATCACTATCTGTCCTCATAGTTAGTCACTGATAATGTTGAATATATGTATATACATATTTATTTAATATTAGAATGTGTATATGTATGTGTTAATATCTATTTTATATTTATTTGTGTTTGAACCTATAAAATGTATTTAAGGTATATAAGATTATTATGTATCTATTTTCGCTATCATTTGTATAGTTCAATAAGCTACTGAAATGAGTTTGTCCACCTGCAAACTGCCCTATGCACTAATCCATCACACTTGTCCATCTTAAGGTTGTCTGGAAGAAATCGCAACTAGCGATAAGACCGCCGATTGTACCATTATTCAATGTTTCTCATTTAAGTTGTAACTTTTCTATGGTGTACAATAGAGAATATTGTATTGTATTGTATTGTAAAGACAAGCAAACACCTACGCAAGTACCTACTGATAAGCCATTATTTTACAACACTAATTAATTACACATCAAAACGAATTAAGTAAAAATGATATGCGTAATAACTGTCAGTTTCTCTGATAATCTCTTATCAGTAGCGCAACGAGTTTTCATGGGCAATAATTAGTCCTAGAGCTCACGGCACATTATACATCATAACAACAAAGTTATTTGCCAACTATAATTTAGTCTCAAGCCTCGTCAAACGGGCATTTTAGGTATTAAATGGGAGAATTTAGAGTTTATTAAAAAGGAAAGGTTAGTAAGAAGGGAAGGCAACGAAAGGAAAGATATACATGACATGGCATGACATGACAATCATGATGACAACCAGTTCGAGTGACAGGTCAACCTTACCGCTGCGAGCTACGAGCTGTTGTTTATGTATCCGTTATAAGCCAAATCCTTTTCTTTCCATTCTTGCCCATTTTTCCCTTTTAATACACTTCCAATTTTCCCATCTTTAATTCCCAAAGTGCCCGGTTGACGGCAAAAGGCAAAATTTATGTGTGTAATACGCCTCTGCTTACCCCTTCGATGATACAGGCGTGAGTGTATGTATGTATGTACCAACCAACAATTGATTCAGGTTTTGTCGCTTCTTCTTTTCCTCTTAAGACAGAGAGAGGAAGTTGATATGAGGAGAGTTGAGCTTATCAATACATCACTACATAATATAAAACAACGTCCCCTGCCGCGTCTGTCTGTTGGCGATAAATCAAAAACCACTGAACGGATTTTCACGCGATTTTCTCCAACAGATAAAGCGATTCATGAGGAAAGTTTAGATATATAATTTGTTAAGGTTTTGTGTATATTGGTTGAAATATGATGATGATTGTTGAAGATGTTTCTGCTACCCGTGAGAAGCGGGTGCGGGTTGCTAGTAGTTTAATAAAAAACAAAAAATATTAACAAAAAAATATATTTTACTCACTAGTACAGTGACAAGTATGTATGTGTAACATATAATGACCCAAGTCTTCGCCTATTTCATGCGGTATCGTATTAAGAAATCTGTAGAATAGATAAGAGTAGAATAATAATATACTATATAATTGGGAGATTTGACAACCGGACCAATAAGTTTACTGTGAGATTTTCCACCACTAGACGTAGTTAAATTAGCAGATGATCGTTGGATGAAACCAAAATTGGACTTTCAGATAGAAATCTATGACTGAGACGATGATGATCGATCTTAGTTGTAGGAAAACGTCTGAACATACGTATAATTATTTCTACGCCTTTAAACTTATATATTATAGTCATACTAATATAAGTTATTCCTCTATCGACACATAAATTAACCTATAAATAAACATGTAGATGACAAGCTCCTAGACTACAATACCGTCAGACTTGCGCTCGCGCTCGTGAGTCGGAAGCGATCCGTCAAAGTGCGCGAGAGTGGGCGCGCTTGCTTTAATCACATTAATGTTACTTTATTATAGATTGGTAGCTTCGGGCCATGATGAGGCGGTAATTCAGCTTATATCGCTTACCTGTTTGCCGCAAACTAAAATATTAAAGATAGTGGTTTGGAAGCGGGATAATGGCGGCGTGTCAAAAGTTAAGTTGTGTATTTTTAAATTGTACTAGTAATTTTTTTTTTTGTAAAATACAATAATGCCGCGTTCAAATAAACAAAAAACGATTCGTTTTGCTTACGGACAATAAAATTTTCGTTGAAAATTCAACGAAATTTTACCATAAGTGTATCCTACTAGTTACTCTCGCAACTCGGCTCGCAACTGCCACTGACATCCCAGGTAATTTTTTTACCGGCTTCAAAAAAATAGGTTCTGTGTTCGACCCGTATGTATGTACGTATGTTAGTATGTCCGGGATTTTCATAAAAAGTAATGGACCAATTTTCATGATTATTTCACTAAAGTATTCTACATATTTTCAGGAAGGTTTTAGTATAGTACAATAACTTAGATATTTATTTCCAATTTCGTTGAAGTCGGTTATTTTTTATTAATTTTGAGAGTTCCGTTAGTAAAAGGAAAAAACGAACCCTTATAGGATCACTTTGTTGTCCTGTCTGTTTGTCTGTCTGTCAAGACCATTTTTATCAGGAACCCGTGGAGGCAGCAAGTGGAAATTAATATAAAATACATATGTCTGCGGCTCCTTGAAGCTGTAAAAAAATCAAGGTTCTAAGTTAACACAATCAAAAGATACGGCCATTTAAGCCTTAGATTTGACCAAATTTTAACATTTCGCAGGTAAATCAAAACCTATAGGGTACTTCCCATTGACCTAGATTCATGAAATTTGATAAGAAGCAAGGTCTCGCAGCACAAGTAAAGGAAACCTCCGAAAGTAGCTAATTTGTTGTTATATTCGTCTGATTGTTTTTGTTTCCACCAAGACCCTTTTTCTCAGGAACCCGTGGAGTCATCCACTCGAAGTTGACATCAAATACTTCTGTTAATGGTGGTCCTTTGAAGCTGTAAAAAACCAAGCTTGTAAGTCAACACAATAAAAAAATACGGCCATTGAGCCTAGTATTTTAACAGATTTGTGCATTCGCAGGTAAATCAAATCGTGTAGGGTACTTCCCATTGCGCCAGAACCATGAAATTTGGTAAGAAGCAAGGTCCCAATCCCGAATTAGTTAATTATTTGTTGAATCGCATAAAAAAATAGTTTTTGTGATTTCAAATTTATATTTTGCGGTTGGAAAGGTGACTTTAGAGTTGTTTGCTTACGGAACCCTCGGTGCAAGTCAGACTTGCACTTGTCCGGTTTTATTTATTTTTCATTGCTTTGTTGTCCAACAAGCAGATGGCCCCCTAATGGTAAGTGGGCACCGACCGGTGTAGACGCTTGGCCGACTACACGAGTTTATAGGCAAACACCTTACTTCCGAGGTCAACGGCCGTTTTTAATACTATCGAGTGACAGGTAGAAAAAGGAAAGGGGAAGTGAGGAGGATGTTAGATTAGGGTTATTTTTATGTTATATTTCACGTGTGTATCTGTGTGTTCGTCTGTAGATCATAACTCTTAAACGGATGAACCGATTGCGATATGTTTTTTTTTGTTTGAAAGGTGACTTAATCGAGAATGTTGTTAGCTATAACTCAAGAAAAACTGTTCAGCTGTTAAAATATTTTTTTTTTCTTTAAAAAGACAACTCCTGCATTAGGAATTAATCCTGTGTCGCGAGGGGCTTTACAAACATACACAGAACGGACACAAAGAACACCCAGACTAGGGTAGAAATCGAACCCACGACCTATGGCATAGCAGTCAGGGTCACTAACCACTAGGCCAACAGGCCAGTCGAGATTAACTCTTTTCTACCCTTTGAAGAGATTTTCAAGTCGGGGATTTTTAAATGAATATTTGTTATATTAACTGACTAGATTTTGGCCACGGCTTTGTTCGCGTTGATCTAAATAAATTCACCTCCTGACTCCATCATCAGATCAGCTCCAAGATGCCTAATTATGGTATTGTCATCCGAACTTCATATACATACGTTACGTTACGTTACGTTTCATTCCGATACGACAATTAGAAATAGGTTAAAATTGAATTCCAGGATTTATTTACAGAGTTCGTTACAAGTAAAGTTAATAACACACGGCTGCTGCGTCGCCAGTTCCTTTTTCGCGAACTTGGCTTGACACGCTGCCGCGTGACTAGATAAAATCATCTTCTAAAATTCCTTCCTTTGATTTTACTGTAACTCTTTTTAGGGATACCATTTACAATATTAGATCAGTGTATAAGGTTTCATTGAAATCTATTTAGCCGGTTTAGTTCGCAATGACCTAAGGGATCAATTACGTATATATAAGGAATGAGTTTACGAGTGCTCTGCTTGAATCTGTTCAAAACATCTTTTATAAAAAAGGTATGTTGTGTTTTATGAATTTGTACGTCATATAGATAGATGTGTTTAGTTTTGTGACTTTGAGCAACAACATGACTGGCGACAAGAATGTATAACAGTCTATGTGGCGCGGTGATTGGGCGTTCGATTGCAATGTCAGAGGTTGCAAGGTCCATTCCAGCTCAGTGTAGTAGGGCGCTACGTAAGTTTAGTTTCTTTCCGTCTCGCCGCTGCTGCCGAGCGTCTGAAGTGCAATGAGAAACTTCGTTACAAAAAATTATAAAAAAAATTAAAAGTCTATATTCATTATACGTATTACATTATTAACGGTACATCATCTAAATGGCTATTGGTGTGCGGTCGGTATCGACTGCAAACAATCTATTTAATTTGAATAATAACCGCTGAGAACATGATCGAACTAACTCGTAATTACTGTCTAGGGCTGCCCCCAACATCGTTTAATTAACCACGGACCCGTATCTTATCATAATTAATATTATATCTTATAACAAATTATCTCATGTTGGTGCAGCAGTTAGAAGCTATAAAGTAAGTCTTGAAAACAGTCAGCTTCGCTTGTAACTTACTACCTAACGACCTATGTAAACAAATCTTGAAATTAAAACTTAAAAAATACGTTTTAATAGCAAACAGAATTTCAAAATAAAGAAGAGGATTACTCTCCACGGGGCTCCATCATCAACATAGTACAGTACAGCTTACATAGCACAGCGCCCTGGAAGGAAGATATTCCCATGGCTATCGGCATTATGATTGGTACTACTATTTATTTTTACCTTTTATATCATAAACTGACTAGGGTTTTAGCTTTCAATCAATTCGCTGATTTTAAATGTTAGATGCCGTCATTATGCCACCCCTAATGACGGTGTCGATCGCAAAGTTGATTACAAGTTAATTGGCCGCCACAGGCCGCTCGCACACGTGCGACTGCGATCGCGACTGCTAATGACGACACACATGTGCGTCACCGCCGCAAGCGTTGCGATTAATTGAAATCGTGTTGTTTGAACTGTGTTTAATTTGTTTGTTTGTTGTATTTATTAATTGAAGTGATTAATTGCGGTTATGGTATTTGATATGAATGTGTTGCATTTCGTGCAGTTTAATATATATGGGGAATGAATTTTGCAACACGTATTTAAAGGAATTACAAAGGATTATTAATGGATGATGCGTTGACTTAATGACCACAATGCGTTATGTGTATAACATCCTCCACCCTCCTTATATGTATAATAACAATTTAAGTACTGTAATTTACAAGTTATTCTCAGTATACTCAGAGTTACTCGTATATTACTTTTGGAACTGCATTCCGGAAGACAATTGTTCAAGTTTCCATTGTTTGTTGTTCGCTAAAATGCAGTTTTAGTTGTACAGTGTAGTGTAGTTTCCATTAAATCTATTTACTTCAGGTGTGTCGCCAAATTGGTATCTATTTACAGCGATCTAATCTTCTTATGAGAATAAATTGCTTTCGTTTGGTTTTAAAAATAATATTAGGCGATTAAGGCCCGATGACGCGACGACATAAGAAGCTAAAATATAAGAAAACTGTGGGCCTTTGTCTCTGCCTTGACAGGACGAGAAAAACTTTGATGTATTAAAATTTGTGTGTTAACATATTAGGTATGTATTAACAATATTGAATATGAATATGAATTTGACTTATATCTTTAAGTTTTGAATTCTATAAAAAAAATCATGGGCGTGTATTGGGCCGTAATGTATTTTTAAGACATTTCTACTAATACTAATTTGAACAATATATTATATTTTTGCGAAATAAGTTCTAAATCACAGGAAATGTATGTAATGTATTTTACTTACTTGTCATCTTAATTTAAGACGATAACATTTTCTATGTTTAGTGTCGTGTTTACGGTTCGTAATAAAAACTTACTAATCGTAAATGTTATATACCGAATAAATATACCGTAATAAACCGTTATATTTATTCAAATAAAGTAAACATAAATAATAATTGTTCAATTTGATTAATCGCCGTTGCGAATAATCTGACGTGTGTAATTGCTTAATAATATTTCTAGGGCTGTCCAAAGATGTCAAATAATATAAAAAATATTATTTATAGAAATATTATTAATATTCATTTAAGCGAGTGTATCGAGCAATTACTTTTTTTTTTTCTTCTTAAATCAATCGCCTACATTTTTAAAGATAAATTAGTTTTTACATAATTTCAAAGTTATAAGTATTGCGCTTGCTAGCCCTGAGACGTACATATTATATTTATACTATTCTAGGAAAAGAATCACAAAAATAGCTAAGAATTTAAAACCAAGCTGGCAATAAATGCATTACGACGACAGAAATAAAAATAATGTAAAATACTGTGAAAAACCGCGGGAACACGTCGCCACCATTGTTTTACTGCGTGAACTCAATTAGAGCTTTTACGATATTTTTCAGTTTATTTCAGTAAGACCACACGCGTTTACTGCACTGTAAAGTTATTTCAATATACTGGCGCTTGAATGTTTCATAAATTCCGATAGGTTAAAAATATTGTTTCTTTTTATTATATATATATATTCCAACATACACGTCCCCGTTAGACCCGGTAAAGTGATGTCCCTGAAGATTTACACACATTAAAAAAAGAAAAAAAACTTGAAATGATTATGTATTTGTACACCACCAACAGCATCACCGTTAACAACAGGTTGGGTCGTGTGGCATGTGTTTGCTTGTGTAACATAATTTCATTGCAATGTACAGCGAGCTTAGATATCACACGTATTAGCCACTTATAGTTATGAGTTCGACTCGCCAACGAGCTCTTAACTTAAAATAGGCAATTTCATGTGTGTTTTTTTTATAACTTGAGCCACCTCACACTGATCCCAAACTAGGCAGACCCATTACTTTGGTAACCAGATTGCTGATAAAAATACTTACACATATATTACTAAATACATTCATTTGTCCTGGCTGGGAATCAAATCCACGACCTCGAGCTCAGCAGTCAGAATCACTAACCTAACTAGACCAACAAACTCGCCTTATAAAACTTATTAATAATGGTTCCGTTATTTTACCACCGTAAGCGCAGTGCCTGAATACTAAGCACATGAACGCTTGTTACAGTAATCGTTACCTATAGGTAGTTCTCGTGACGTGATGTTGCTGTCATTAACTCACTTACCTCTTACTCAAGCCACACTGTGCTCACGCGCGCCTCCCTACTGAGTGAGCAGTTATAAGTGTATTTTTGTACTACACCACTGAATGAGCCATTCTTGGGTGGATCTAAAATCTTAAGTTTCTAGTTAATGCAAACTCTACTGTCAAATGCAATTCTACTGTATTTATTCATTAATCAGTATATATTCCCAGAACGAATAATCCTTACAAAAGGTTTAGTTTCTTATGTGTCCATACGAAGTAATCTAACCAATGATCAGAGCCCACTGTTCTGAACATGGCCTTCGCTAATAAGCGTCCTCCTTGAATGGTTATAAGTAATTTGTTGTACATTGGTCTCTTAATCTATTGAGGTTTATAGCCAAGGTCTTAGAAATATCCGTTATGTTGCTGCATATTTTTATTCATTACTAGCTTGTTCACATTAGGTTTTGAAATCTTGCGTCTTCTAGATATGTGAATTTTAAGTGCGACGTGACACCATTAGTGTTGCGAATTTAAGGGGTTCTATCCAAATGCATGGGGCAATAAGTGCTTTTGGGCTTTTTTTAATGGTATAGCATATTTTGGAGAATTTTGAGTGAATTTTCGTGGTCTCATACATTATTAAATATTTTATTTAAAAAATATATATGAATTAGGAATATATGTTCAAAACAATATTTGCATACCATTAGCTTTAGGTTCAAAATAGGAATACTCTAACGACAAACCCCAAATAAAAATTTATAAAATTATCGCTGAAAACTGTGTTAAATAGGCCCAGCTGATTGATATCTTAGGATGTAATACTTAAAACTTATTGTCTCATTTATATATAAAAGACTAAACCCATTTAGATATAATTACAAACAATATCACCAGATCGTAAAAACAATTGTGTCCGAACTATAACGTGAAAATGAAACGGATTTGCCTCCACTCGTAACGTTGTTCAACAAATGTTATCAAAGTCAGGGTTGCCAAAAATGTGTTTTTATTTTTTTCAAATAAATTAAAAAAGTCTGTGTAATGACTTCGCTAATGAGATACCTCATCGCTACAGCATCCGTTCCATTCATCCCTTTTTTATCTTCTCGTTTTCCATAGTTTATGCTACGACCACTTAAGTCTCTTTATCGTCAATAAAAAGTTTTGATAACAATATAATTAAAAAACTACCGTGGTGAAATGTTCATACATATTCAGATTTTGGAAGCATGTCAATAACAGCAGCATAATTAAGTGGTCTTTAATTTAGGGCTCTCTCATGAACATACGTAACGTTAAATTATACTGGTCGTAACAATTAGTGGTGTATTTGAGTGTTGAGTTTTAAGTCATTTAAAAGCGATATCGGTCCATTGCCCTGGACCTACAGACATAGATTAATGATACTACAATATTATTACTACACACATATTATGTTAAAAACAAATATCTGTTAAAATATCTAACAAAGTTCTAGATAAAGATATTTTTTTTTGCTTCAAACATGTGTAGTTTACAGGAAATGCATCCTATAACAGTTCAATAGGTTCAGAAAAAAACAATAAACTATTATTATTATAAAAAAAAGAAAATAGGTAGGTTGTTGTGTATCAACATGTTTTGCCATTGACGGCGTACAAATATAAATTGATTTAAATTACATATTGATAATAGTAATAAAATAAGTTTCATGAATAAAATTGTAATAATACAACAACATTTTTAAGGTCAATAATAATGATAGATAATAATAATAATATAAATAATTCATAATAAAACAATATAAAAGATTAAGTAGTTAAAAGATTATCGTTTGAGTAGTCGTTAATATTATAATAACATTTCTTTAACTTTGCTTCTGAACAAATTTAAATTCAAAGATTGAAATGGTTTTGGTAGGTTATTATAATTTTTGGTGCTATACAAATGACACCATTAGCCTAGACATACTTAGAACTAGTCTAGAAATACTTAAAGGGTTACGTATCAAGTTTTAGTCTTAGAAAAATGCTGTTGTCAATAAGCCACATTAAAAGGGGTTGTGGTAGTTCTAAAAGTGTTCCAAAATATAAAGACTAAAATAAACATGATATTAACATTATCAGTATCACACGAAAACATTTGGGACAACCCTTTCTAATGCCACAGTAACCATTCTGAGACAATAAACTTATCGGCAAAACGCGTATCGCTTCGTTATAAAAGCCACTATAGCGTTATCGTTATATCTTACGCTACCGAATTAACGACTCCCAAGAGTAGGTTAATATTGTACCGGTATTAGTACCCACGTTATTGTTTACTTGTCACAATGGATGTAAGATAAAGTTGTAAGTAAACTGGTTATCGTTATTGAGCTGTGAAAACTATTTCCAATATGGGGTATAGTTCCAGTTGCATTAGAGGAGGTCAAACAAATTCTTCTATCTATCAAATCTAAGGCCATAGGGTGCGATGATATCAGCCGTCATATGGTAACCACTATCCTAGAACAACTTTTACCCGCCATTACTCACATAATTAACTATTCCCTTGATTCCGGTACTTTCCCATCTCTATGGCGAAAGGCTTACATACGCCCATTGGCCAAAGTTCCCAATCCCTCCCTCCCTAATCACTTCCGACCTATTTCTATTCTTCCTTTTCTCTCAAAAGTCCTGGAAGCCTGTGCACACAAACAACTATCTAGGTTTGTTCATCAGAACAACTTGCTTAGCCCGTTCCAATCAGGATTCCGACTCGGTCATAGTACAGGGTCCGCGTTGCTTAAAGTCACTCTTGACATTAAGGCGGCGGTGGAAGAAGGCAAAATAACTGTATTGGTCTTGATCGACTTTTCAAACGCATTCAACACAGTCGATCACGACATCTTATTAAGTATGCTATCCCACCTTATGATCTCTGACGATGCACTGGAGTGGTTCTCCTCCTATCTTCGAGGGCGCCAGCAGTCTGTCCGGACCGATGAGTCTTCATCAACCTGGTGTAACCTCGACTCTGGCGTTCAACGCCGAACACAAGGCGGCATTCTCTCACCTCTTCTGTTTTCGCTCTTCATCAATTTCCTATCTCATGAACTTCGGTGTGCGTATCACTTGTATGCAGATGATCTACAGATATACTCACAGGCCAAAGTAGACAATCTGGATGACGCGATACGCAGCATCAATTTTGACTTGGAGGCTATTAAAAACTGGTCTAATAGGTTTGGCTTAACGGTCAATGTCTCTAAAACCCAAGCAATTTTAATAGGGAGCCCTAGAATGATGAGCAGAGTTGATATTACAAGCGTTGCGGACATAATTTTCAATGGATCAATTCTGCCCATCAGTCCTTCGGTTAAGGATCTAGGTCTGTATATCGACAGCACTCTAAGCTGGCAAACTCAGGTCTCAAACGTCAGTCAAAAAGTAACTAACGTCTTGCGTAGTTTGTATCGATTGAAAATTTTTCTCCCAACCAAGACAAAGACGTTGCTTATACAGACTTTGGTGTTCCCAGTGGTTGACTATGGTGATGTTTGCTATCTCGACTTGAATGCAGATCTACTCAATAAACTCGACCGACTTCTCAACAATTGCATTCGATTCATATTCAACCTACGAAAGTACGATCACATATCTACTTACCGCACCCAACTGTCATGGTTACCCATAAGGCAACGCCGCAGCTTAAGGGCGTTGACTACGTTGTACTCTCTTCTCTACTCTCCCAACTCCCCTTCTTACCTAGCATCTCTTTTCCAATACCTGTCTTCTAATCATGACAGAAATCTCCGCTCTTCTAATAATCTTCTCCTTCTTTGTCCCTCCCATAATTCCAGTATAGTCCATTCCTCCTTCACCGTCCAAGCTGTAAACCTCTGGAATGCGCTCCCACTAGAAATCAGGATGGCCACTAACCGACTAACTTTCAAGGTTAAAGTACGTCAGCTCTACACAAACTTTTTGGCAGAGTCATCTGAATAATTATTTGTATGTATATGGTATGTATTTATATGTATATATGTAAGTGTAATCTGTATATATGGTATACATAATTATGTAGGATCATTTATGTAACAATGATATTCTTTATATCATATTATCTTATGTCGTTTTTTTTTTTTCTTATTTAAATTTTACACCTGCCACACACATCTCCGCATCACCCAAAGGTTGACTGGTAGAAAATGCCTACGGCATTAAGTCCGCCCCATGCAATGTATCTGCAGGAAGTGTATTAAAATAAAATAAAAAAAATATAGTTGTTACGATAGTATGAAGTGAATTGTGATATTTATTGTGAAATTTATTCAATATGGGTGTTGAAAAGTTGCCAGAAGATTTTGTAGATATTAGGTAGATGGTCTGTTCAGTAAATAGACACTTTGACTGCATGACTTTAACTGATGTTTAAATTGAATAATTCATTAATTTTAAGGTATTTCTAACTGTTGCATGATATTAATATGTAATACCAATACAATAATAATTTTGCACACCGCTATCGGTGAGACATGCTGTACTATACACAATTATTACTGTAACAACCTGTAACCATGTTTCTCGCAAATAAAAATTCTTATTCTTATTCTTATGGATGGCGCAATGGTTTAAGTGGTCACCTCGCCACTACGGTTCAAACCCCACACGGGAAAAAAATTGTGTGATCCACAAATAGGTGTTCCGAGCCTAGTTGTTCTTTGTGTCCGTGGTTTGAATGTTTGTGAAGCCCCCCCCGCGACACAGGAATATTCCTAATGCAGGACTAGACTTAAAAATAAAAAACGTACCAAAGCATTCGCTGTCTTGTTGGGGTCGGGGATATACCTGACCGCAAAGAGTTTATATGTCTCTGAGAAGGAACACTATGAAATTGTGATAGGTTCACAACTGTTAAGTCAACGGGCTTTCGGTTAGACATGGTTTAGAGGTAAATTAAAATTGTTTTCTTGTCGGATTTGATCTGGTTGAAGAGGGTACTGTGATAGAAGAACACGAGCATTGGTCTCAAGGAAAAGCAGTTTATAATAATAATATATCTCTTTATTGTACATCAAAATGATTTTGAAGAGTAGAAGCACAGCAATGTTTTGTGGTAGATACAATTGGCGGCCTTATCGCACTGAGGCAATCTCTTACAGGCAACCATGGGATGGAGCGAACATAGGATATCGATTTTAGGGCAGTATGGTGTACGCTCAGTAGGTATATAATATAAGTTAAATAAAGATGACGTATCTTACATATAGTGTAAGAATATACATACAAGAGAGCAACAAACAAATAAATACATAAGCAAACATAGGTATAAAGATTCACATATAAATCGCATAAAACATACAAATATAGGACTATACTACATTAAGTCAAATAAGAAGATAACTAGGCAATTATAATATGTTGATATCACCCAGGTAATGTTCTTTTACCAGTTTCTTAAAAGCAGGAAGTGACTGTGCACGTCTTACTGTCAAAGGTAGGTTATTCCATAAACGAACGGCTTGGACAGAGAAGGAATTGTCGACGAATTTCGTAGAATGTCCAGGTAGTTTTAATATCAGGTTCTCCGACGATCTCAAAGATCGGGAATGAGTGTCGTGTAAGAAGCTAAACCGTTTTTTAAGGTAAATAGGAGTTAGGGAATTAAATAGAATGCTATATAAAAGCGAAAGAATATGTGCATTCCGGCGAAGGCGTATAGGTAACCACTTGAGCTTTTTTCGATAATCAGAAACATGATCATATTTGCGTAGTCCAAATATGAATCTTATACAGAGATTTTGGAGTCTCTCAAGCTTATTCAATTGGTCTTCGGTAAGATCTAGATAACTGGCATCGGCATAATCAAGAATAGGAAAAAGAAGGGATTGTGCAATCGCAATCTTAGTGGTGGTAGGAAGAAAATTGCGAAGTCGGCGCAGGGAACCTGCAGCGGCAAACATTTTGCGACTGAGTACTTGCAGCTGTGGACCCCAGGATAGGGTATGATCGATATAAATCCCCAAATTTTTGACCTTGTGAATGGAATGTGTGTACCGTTGCAAGTGACTTGTGGTACAATTGTCCAGTCAATTTTAGAGATCATCCTCGGACTTCCAACTACAATGACTTGAGTCTTGCTTGGATTTATCTTCAGACCGTACGAGTTGCTCCACTTAAAGATGTTTTCCAAGTCAGCATTTACAGTCTTCGCAGCTTCTGTAAGTTTGTCCGGTTCAGCCCGAGAGTAAATCTAGAGATCATCTGCATAAAGGTGGTAGGAAGAAGACAGGTCATTAGTGATAGAGTTTATAAAAACAGAGAAGAGTAGTTGAGACAGCACGCCGCCCTGTGGTACACCGGCAGTAGTTTTGCACCAAGAAGAAACAGTGTTTCCAATACTAATGCGCTGCTGGCGACCACACAGGTAACTATGAAACCAGTCAATCACCTTTGGAGATATGTTAAGAGAGCGCAAGATACCCAGTAAAACCTCAAAGTCCACGGTATTGAAAGCATTACTGAAGTCCAAAAGAGTTAAAACCGTAAGCTCACCGTCTTCCATAGCTGATCTGATGTCCTCCGTAATATGAACTAGGGTAGTGGTGGTACTGTGACCGGGACGAAAGCCAGATTGGAAGGGATTCAATAGCAAGTTTTTGGAAAGAAAATTCGTAAGTTGAATGTGAATAAGGCGTTCAAGGACCTTGGAGAGAAAAGGCATGACAGAGATAGGGCGGTAATCAGAAAAGGATGTGGGGTTTCTCTTTTTGGGAATGGGAATAATTTCCGCGTCTTTCCAAGTCATAGGAAACACGCTAAAAGTAATAGAATAGTTTAAAATATGACAAATTACAGGAAGGATTTTATCGATGATAGGGAGGATCATATCTGTTATATCAGTAACTTCGCTCGACAGAACTTAGACTTAACAATAACACTATAATATTATATTCTATTCATTTGAAACGAGCACTTCTATTTAGACCTACATACACACTTTTAATCACAGTATTTATATGTATTTAAATAAATAGTTTTTATAACGTGTCCATCAAGACATCAAAATTTAAACAACTCAATTATCATCACACGATTGCACCAACATCGTTTCCAAATGCTTATTCATCTTTTTCTAACATCAAAACTTCTTATAATTGCGTCTCTCTCACGCATTCTAGAGTAAGAATTAATTCAGGTACTTTCACCGTGTCCTAAGGCTGTCACTCATTTGTCGAATGTCCAGACAGACATATCTCTATTACGGGTGCATTGTGTGAAATACCACTACCACATTTTGATGGCTGGTATCGTTATTATAAACAGTTAATGTTATCAGTGCTGCTTTGTTAGTTTATGGGTCCTATAAAAACCGTCTGCGATTTGGAAAGTATGGTTGGCGTTTATACAGAATGATTTTTTTTTATTTTTTGTGATTCATTCAGTCTGTTTTGCTGCTGTTGTTTGCTTGATTTTTCTATAGTAAAAACTATTTTCAGATATTATGAATACATTTCGTCAGCTCCTAATTTAGCTAAAGAATTAAAGATAGGTAACCTTGTGACTCAATGCGTTACTTAATTTTTAAAGTGGGTGTTTTTTTCGGTCTTTTTTTTAATAATTTTAAAATAAAAAGGAGTTTCTCAATATCTCCATATATTTTTTTTGTTCATCGATAATAATTTTTAACAACTTTTTCGTCTTTATCACCTTGTAAGAATTTAATAATTATTTTTTTTATATAAAGAATATGACAGGGTCTTATCTTATCCTAGACGTGTAAAAGTAGCCAAAGAAAGTTTCTAGCGTCATGATTTATGTGCAATAAAGTCGGAATTGTACTTAAAAAATGCATACTAATGTATATTATTTCCTTAAACAATTTAAGTGGCAGCCCTAACAAACAAAAAGATCAATGAACTACGAAAAGCCAAATCAGCTGAGTGCAATCAGTCGAAACAATTTGAGCATTAAATACGACAGCGTGCTCGCGGGTTCGCGGTACGCCGACAACCACGCTGATTGATAGCAGTACGCTGGAAAACCAATATATTTGAGCGTATTCGAATAACGCGGATTGAACAACTGCGGTTTCGAGATAGGGAAATATAGGGTGATGTTTATTTTATTATAGGATTTAGGGTTATTGGAAAAAGGTGACTGTTTTATATGAAGTTCTTGAGCCGATTGAAGAGCGATTTCACAAAACTGATATGATTATGCCTCCATTGTTTGAAAACGGTTGAGGGTATGGCGTGCAATTTAATAAAAAAGATTATTATTTGCGTAATTCATAATTTAATAAAATTATATTATTTTAGAAACGTTCGAGATTGCTTTTTAAAAATTGAAATCGTTCTGAGGTTTGTTATAGTTCAATATCAACAAAAAATACAAGAAATGAAATATAATAATTGTTACTATTTTTTCGCCTCTGGAACAAATCCTCATAAGTCCAAACATTTCTGACGGAGATCGCTAAAGAACAAAACTTCTGATTTGTACAGAGTTTGTTGTAAACCAATTGTAGGTATTTTTGAATTGCCACGAGTAGGAGTCGGTCAGTATATGTAAATCGTGAAGCTGCCTGTTTCAATACGTAGACTCTATAGAGAAGAACAAGCAAGAAACTCCAAGGACACTCATTTTCAACATGTTTACAAATTACTTGTTACATTGCTTATAAGCACAAATTAAATGTGAGGACAATGTAACAACATAAAATACAAACAATGTCGGGAGATGGCCAGCTCTAACCAATGGCACTCGTTCACGAGCATGACACACGCGACAGCCATTGTCCAGCTCAACTGTATTAAAAGGAGCTGAACGACCCGACACATACGCCACCATCGGCAAGACTTCTAGGCGAGCATGTCATGCTCAGAGCTGCAATACTTTCAACAAAGACAATTTTGTTACTCCTAAAGTATTTAAAAAAACACACAAACCTCGTACCAATCATACGTCTTTTAATTAGAAATTTATTTTATCATCTAACTCTAAAACTAATATATAAAGTTATTCAATTATAGTCTTCAGTCTACGCGTATCATCATTAAGCTTTGATGGAAAGCAATAAAAATGTCAATTTCCTGTTGTTCGCCGCACATCCTGTACACAAGGTTGACACTTAGATTGAAAGCCATTTAGAGCTCACAAAGTTCATGATTGTCGTATCGTTCCCTTTACGTTAAAGGTAAGGTGAAAAGGTCACTGCTTAACGACTTCGGTTAAAGCAGACGTAGAAACAGGAAAAAATCAAGTTAAAATTAATATGGATTACTATGGTCTGCGGTTATTCGCAAGTCAATTTGCCTAATAAATTGAAAAAAAAAAAAAAAACATATGGAAATCAGTTCACAAATGGCGTAGATATGTCACGTAACATCAAAAAAAAAAAAAACAGACGAACCTCTTCCTTTTTTGGAGTCAAGTAAATGAAAGTAAAGATTCAATAACTTGTGTAGGATACTTCCCGTTGATCTAGAATCATGAAGTTTTTAAAACAAAGTTCAAGCAAGGTTTTAGCAGCTTGTAATGAAAACCGAATAGGTTTTTAAAATTTATAGAAGTAAGTTTAGAATGAAGTATTTACTGGAGTAGTTAGCAAAATGCATTGAAAAATATTGGGCCAAACGTCTAATTTTATCTTCTTCGCAACCGTTCCACGAGGGGTAATATTTTGTTAAAGTTCAGGGTTTTCAAACCATTCATAATTTGGCTATGTCGTGTGAAATCACCAAAAACGAATTAAAGCCACAGTCCTGTTGTTAGCCAAAAACCTGCCACAACTACAATTAGTCGACCGCAAACTAAATTCGTTCACCATTATATTAAAATATGCACTAAATCAGTCCACACTTATATTTTCCGGTTCGCCGAGCCACAAACGAATGCATAATTACACCAAACATAACGGAATACAAAGCTGAAATGGATTTTTTTTTTTTATTGTCTGTGGTATGCAATTTAGTTTGTGAAATAACTCAACTCGGAAACATAGAGATAATATTTACTTTTAAAAGCGGTTATCTGAAGAACAATGTACGCTTACAGACCACCCACGAAATTCTATGTGGATTAATCTTATTGAAAGATAAATTCATCATGTACTAAACGTTTCCATATTTAGCTAAATTGAACATAAATCTCATGGATATTGTAGGACTGACGCGACGTGTATAGAATTCTCTGACAGATATTTATATCTTGCGGGCCGCGGTCCAATGGTTGATGTCAACGTCTAGCGTTACAACTTTAATAGCGCGATGCAGGAATATTTTTTCTTAGGAATTCGGGCGTTCATCGCTAGATGGCACTGAGTGGTTTGACCAATCTGACTACATACTTTTACATGTAAACTTCAAATTGTAAAATTGTTATGACAATAAAGTGAAAATCATAAACTTCTAGATCTTGTTATAGTAGAACAATTATAAAACAAACAACTAAACAAATGATCCGAACACTGGCATAATTATTTAGCAGTCAGATGCTATCAGTAGAGAGGCGGACACCGCTGTCTCCGGCAAGACATAATCTATCAGTTGAATGTAACGGAGTGCTAGGTTTGAACTTCCTGTGAGGTCTAGCCATGAAATAAATATATACCTAGTACCTACTTGGGGACAGAAGTTTTTATTTCTTTAAGTACTTATACAGACAGAATCCTTGTCAGATGGCGGTAGTGCATTTGTTTGATTCCTGTGTTTATCCCCCGTTTTTAAGACCAGTGGGTATCTAGTGCCTTAATAATGTTACTTATTATTTCAAAAGTGTCACATTTATAGTAGTATTTTCAATTAAGTTTGAAATCGATTATTTTTCTCTTTTCAGTGCCCTTAGTATTTTTTGAAGTCGGTAAAATTTTTTTTTAAAGCTTTTATATAATAATGTCTCGTTAACTCGAGCTGTATTAGCTACTAGCAGCGCCCCGCGGTTTTACCTGCGTAAGTCGATCCCGATCTCGTGGGAATATCGGGATAAAAAGTAGCCTATGTGTTAATCCAGGTCTCCAGCTATCTACATACCAAGTTTTATCGCAATCGTTTCAGTAGTTTTGGCTTGAAAGAGTAACAAACATCCATACATCCTCACAAACTTTCACGTTTATAATATTAGTAGGATGAATGTAGTATTAAGTTAGAAATAGATGCTAGGGCAGTTAGGACACTAGATTTTAGTCGTAGGTACATACGGTAGGACGTAGGGTCGGGGCCACACCAGATATTTGTGAAATTGGCGCTTCGACGAAGACTTCTGATACTTGCTCCCAAGCTGCTCAGGACTGAGTCTGCTCTTGGTTTTTGTTCAACTTGATTGACCACGCGAGACTACACGGAAGTGGTCTTATGTACTGTAAAGCGTGACTTATGTGTGATACTCATAAGCCTGGACAGACCAGAATACGGGGCGCCTCTGAAGCACGCCTTTGTTGCGGTCATCGAAGAGGGACTGGACCAGTGTTATTCGGTTCGATTCTGACACACCGCCCTACCGAAAACCCGGTGGTTATGAAAGCCCATCGAGGTGCTTTACTCTCATCAGCCCACACGCGACCACAATCGGCGCAATTCAATCGAAATATATCGGTATCGTACTGTCGTAAATATAACCGCGATTAAATCCCCGATTTATATCTAATCTGTAGAAACTGTATGGGTACCGAACGTTTAAAGCGCCATTTTCCTTTTTGTAACACTTTCTCTGCTACTTTATATCCGTTTATATTATATTCTGTTGCATGTCTCAGGTACATTTTTGTCCAACCAACATGGCTGCAAGTAAGTCACAGCCGCGCCATCTATTTTGAGCTTTCCCGCGCACTTTATGTGATCGTAAAGTCGCGCGATCACCTGCGCTTGCGTGTGCGCACGTACTGACGACAACAAAGGTGTTCGTGTCTTTTATTTTTGAGTGTTGTTGAGTTACAAGCCTTAAATGGTTACAAGTATTTTTAGCTTGCATGTTTGTCATATTGTGAAGTTCTGTTTGAGTTCGATATTATATTTTTTTTTATGCCTGGTTATTGTTTCTTGGAAACATGATGTCAAGTTATCGTTAATATCATGTTCGAATGACGGCTTTTCACTTCAATGAATACTAGTCGTGCTTCACTGAAACACACATATAAATAAAACCATGTCTTTAATAACTGTAAAAGTTGCGTACGATAATGATATACGATACGAACCTAGGACCTCTTAACGGGAAGTAGACGATCTATACGGTAAGACGGTCTACACTCTTGAAGGACCAATTTTTTAGCCTTGCGATGAGGTCAAGAAATATAAGATTGTAAAATAGAAGATTGTATTCACTACATATTATAATAAAACAAAGTCCCCCGCCGCATCTGCCTGTCTGTCTGTTCGCGATAAACTCAAAAAGTATTGAACGGATTATCATGCTTATTTCACCAATAGGTAGAGCCATTCATAAGGAAGGTTTAAGTATATAATTTGTTAAGGTTTTGCCTTAACCGATTCGGTTAGATCGCGAACTAATTATATATTATTATAACCCATGTATATCGTGATTTACACCGCGTGGATATGCTGACGCAGCTGCTTATACCGTTCACTACCTACAATTATGAGGGGTATAATTTATACTTTTGCCAACCTTCAAAATGCTTTCTTTTAGAAGAAAGTGCTGGACAGTTGTGAATATCCAAGTCATAGCAGGGACATAAAACACGAAGTTGTTTAGCTACAGTCTTCCAAGAGCACGCCTCTTTTCAGGTAGGCGGTTACCATAGCTCTTCATTGAAAGCTTTAAAAAACTCACATGGAAATCTCAGATTATTATTATAAATAAGAAAATATCTCCATCTAAATAACATCTCTAATCGATTATCACCATGACATAAAGTAATTATCACTTGCGCGCGCGACTGTCCGTTAGCACCTGCCCACGCGCACGCGACGGCGTAACTTGCGCCGACAAATAAACACTAGCTAACACAAGGTGTGGTCTCAGTGATAGCGCCAGCCTTAAATGGTGACTTTTAGGACTTTTCAATTTGCGCACCAACGACCATTACGTAGTGAGTTAAACATCAAATAGCGCGGTGGCTTATCTATAAAATGTTTTGCAGAAAGGTGTAGACAAATTTTATATACTGGTCAAGTGTTGTGGGTGGATATTTATAGGCATTATTTATTACTTGCTATCAAGCGGTCTTTGTGCTCGTTTGCCATCTTAATTATATAAAAAACTTATTTATTTTAAACTTTTGTGACTTGTTTGTATATAAGATGTGCAATTAATCGCAGTAATATTTAAAACGATACCTTTTATCGATCGAATTGAATCGATGGTGGTCACGTCTTTGTAGGTGAAAGATATACAGTGAGTATTTTAAAATACTTATGTCAAAAACCATGAATAGAGAATAGAGAGTAGTTTTTGTGTGGTTATTGTAAACGCCATTAATACGCATACTTGTCTGAGCAAGTCTTAATCTAAACCAAAACACCAAACTTCGATTTTGCAATGCTCATTAAGCATTAAGCAAGAAAGTTGTTTGCCGTTATATCAGCTTGCCCGCCGACTGAACTGTTAGATGATGAATGGTTTCAAAAAATATTTATTTTCAGATATCAGACAAAGTATTTAAAAACAACATCAGAACTTTACCTTGACTTTGAATTACAAAATTTTAATGGTGATCCAAAAAATAATGTGTTTTTACAAGCTTTTATTTAACTTGCCATTTTTGTATGTGTGTTCGGCACGAATCTTGAAAGGTAAATTAGAACCACTTCTCGATGTCCGAATGGTTTCAAATTCTGTGTACATCTGCCGTCATCTTCCGTGACAATACAATAATACAATACAATACAATCGCGTTTAGGCTCGATTGATTCGTCTTGAGGAGTGCATTTTTTAAACATCAAATCTACACTAAAATAAAACTTAGTTTGTATAAAAGCTTGTTTTAATTTTTTTTCTTTACAATTATTTTATTTTATTTTATTTGTACAACCCGCCATCACTAACGCCCTACCAATTTTTTTAGTGTTGTACGATGTCGGACGACACGCTCCGAATAGTAACGGTGTAAACTATCGTGTTACACGCCGACAATCGCTCACATCCACCTCCCAGACTGTAATGTCACTCATCTCTTACTCTCTTTAACTTTCTTTATAGAGGGCGCTTTTTTATTGAGGTAGATCAGGTAGGTGAGTATTGAGAGCGGAACGTCAGAGGTCGTGGGTTCGATCCCCGATCGGTGCAAAAATTTGTATGAATGAATGTCAGTTTGCATTGGTCTGGGTGTTTTTATGTATATATAGCGTTTATAGTCACTACTCCATTCCTAAGCGTGGTAGCGTGATGTAACTTATACCTAACCTTCCTCAAGAAATACTCTACCTAATACAGAAGGAATTATTCAAATCTGACTGATAGTTCCTAAGATTAGATTTAAACAAACCAACAAAAAACTAGCTCTAATATATTAGTATAGATATAAATCGGCGGTAGCGTGATGGCTAAGGACTTGCGATCAAGTGATTGCGGGTTCGAACTCCACCCAGTAAACTATCGACGTGAACCCATTCTTAACACAAGCATTTTGCTTAGCTCCCGTAACCTTATTCACTCGGCGAAACACAACAAGCATTGCTTAACTGCCGGTTTTCTGTGAGACCGTGGTATCACTCCGGTCGAGCCGGCCCATGCGTGCCGAAGCATCGCTTTCGTCTTCCACACCAGCAGCAGCTATTCAAATGATTTGTAGAAATTATATTATATATATATATATATATATATATATAATTTCATTCGAACTTCAGCAATCTACTAAACTCTTAAAGATGGTAAAAGTACGGTCAGCAATAAAATAATCTTCAAACTAAATTAACCAAACACGTCAACTCATTTTTAACCCCCGTCGCAAAAAGAGGAGTATTATAAGTTTAACGTGTCTGTGTATCTGTCTGTCCGTCTGTGGCATCGTAGCTCCCAAGGAATGGATTTAAGTGCGTTTTTTTTTTTGTTTGAAAAGTGACTTGATCGAGAGTGTTCTTAGATATAATTCAAGAACAACTGTTCATCCGTTCGAAGATCTTCAACTCTTTTCTAACCATTGAAGGATTTTTTGAGTCGGGAGTTTTAAAATTAAAATTTATGATTTTTAAAGTGTTGGACTCTTTTTGAGCATTAATGTGTATTTTTCTACGAGTCTATGCTTTTCTTAAAACATTTAACATAGTATATGTTTATACAAAGAGATCAAGTACTTAGCTAAAGTCGTACACCTGTTAACTGCCCTATACATTACTCCATTGCATCTGTCCATCTTAAGGTTGTCTGTAAGAAATCGCAACTAGCGATAAGACCGCCATTTGTACCATTATTTTTTTTGTCTTTGTAAATATTTTGAAATGTTCCTCATGGTGTACAATAAAGAGTATTGTATTGTATTGTATCATGTTTTCTTGTGATTATGCTCAAAAATTATAAATCGCCACCCGGCAAACAAAGTGTCATAATACAAAAACAGCTATTTCGAGAAAACACGACTTTTATGCCGGTGAATTGAACAAAAAAGCTCAGCTAATAGCGATGTTTTCACAACTGACCAAATGCAACATTTGCTATTCAATGCCATAAAAATATCAAAACGTACCTAACATGTGATATAACACTTTTTATGTGATATGACACATTTTTTGCCTTATTACTCAAATGCACAAAACAAAAGCGGGGGTAGCTTAATGGCCAAGGCGTCGTACTGGCGATCAAGTGGTTGCGGGTTCGTAGCCCAACAGTGGATTACCGACGTGAACCCACTTCTTAGCTGGAGGTGTTAACAAGAATACTGTGTGACCCACGTTACTAGTATTGTGTTTCGTTACTTTGAAAAAAGAAACAAGTCAAAATTTGTTTTATTTAATCAGTAATTTGTATAGGTGATCATCTCAGTGTCAACTATTGTTGAAATGTATTATAATATATGGATAATCAGAAATGGAAACTTTGATAGTGCGATAGAGAATAAGGGGATAGATGACGGTAATTGTATTATATTACATTATTATCATTACTTACTTTTTTTACTGTGTGTACTTAAAGTACATGAATGGCAAGGGGCTTGTAGACACACCTAACGAAGCGCGTCGTGACTCGATTTCCAGGCAGTGAACACATAATGTCGTTATCGACTGATTTCCGAAGTAAAACCCACTATTTTCAAAGACGACTTCTATGTTCCAGACAAATGGAGATGTGTTATAAAAGTCCTTTAATTCAAAACGCTTACTTTTTATTTAATGCAGTCAATGCAGTTTATATAATTTTGTTACACATAACAGATTTTATAACTGATTGTTGAGTGCGGGTTTTTTAAAAGGTGACTTGATTGAGAGTGTTCTTAGATATAATTCAAGAAAATTTAAATAAAATATACTAAGTTCAGATCAGAATATGGCTCTTTGTCTTTAAAAAATGAAAAAATCAAGTGTGTGTACTCGAGTGTGGTAGATTTGATCATCACATAGGGGATTTTTATTCGATTTTTGACTTCCTGGAATCGTATGTTTCAAGAAATGTGCAGTGTTTTGAAGGCCAATAGTTTGGCAATAGAATATCGCAATCATTCAATTTGAACATTACGACCACTAAGGTACAACAAAGATAAATAAGTAACAGATTATCAGCATTGACTTATTAATTACTAGTTGTCCCAATGGTGGAAACACGATAACACGTAACGGTTTGCAGTCTTAACTTTTAAACTTTCGCGTTCCATGATATAATTATGCGTTAACTGTTCGTTTTTCCCTATTTTTATATATATAAATCTTCTTTATTCACTGAACCCAGTGAATTACTTACTCACTGTGTAAGTCACTCAACTCCTCCTAAACCGCTAGACCGATTTTCATGGAATATGTGTGTGGTTCGGTTTGTCCGTACTCTGTAGAGAGATACACAATTGGACCCGGTAGGGAGCGATCCAACCGGTTTCTAGAATTATTTTTTTTGACCAAAGACTCATGGTTTTTTTTTTATATTATAGGGGGCAAACGAGCAGATTGATCACCTGATGGTAAGTAGTTGTAGTTGTTATTTTTGTAAGGATTTAGTTTATTTGTTTTAGTGTCGAAATCAATTATGAAGCCAAAAAGAAAATCCTTCGTTCGGGCTGGACAGTGTCTTTTCGGTCCACAAATTTGATATAGATTTATTGTTGCCAGATTTATTGATTGGTCCTTCTCCGTTTCCATCGATACCAACTTGTCTCTTCAAGAAGTTCCCTAAAGTCGCCAAAAAATCTTATATATGATAATTATCTTTTAAAAAAAGTATCACCGACTTCAATACCTCTCAAAATACCCAAATCGCTTCAAGTGTGTCTACAAAATTTGAAGAGTTCCTTCAATTTCTCCAGGATTCCATCATCAGATCCTGACCTGATGACCATGGGGCCATCTGGGAACTATACCCTTTCAAACAAAAGAAGAAATTTCCAAATCGGTCCAGGCGTCTTTGAGTAATCGGTGAACAGGAATAAAAAAAATATATTATATACCGTGGAATATAGAACCTCCTTCTTTCTGAAGTCGGTTAAAAAACAATGTACATGAAGATACACCGAAGAAAATAGGGTACTTGTCACCCAGAAATAAGTTCTGTTCCCGAGGGATGGAAAAGTTACTTTAACGTGAGCGAAGCGCCAAAAATTAACATAATATTAATGGATGTGGTTCTATAATGCAACCACTAGAATATTTTAGAATGTCGTCTTAATGTTTATGTTGTAAGGCTCTGATTCTTTGCATTCGTGAGTTTGACACTAATAATTCAGGCCCTATTACACCCCGAGACGGTGGCGCAACGTGCTGTGCTCCACGGTGTAGTCGCCTGCTGTCTGGTGGCCAAAGTCTGCAGAGGATCTGGGGTATCTTTTTAGGGTCCCCTGCAATAGACTCAATTGGGACGGATCACCACGTGATTTTATTTGGTTCGATTCCGACATACCACTTCACTGTAAGCTCCGGTGAGGTGATGACCCGTGGGGACACAATTAATATCCAAATGTCACTCAATAATAACACGCCGTTGAATTTAATGTCTAGTAATCTTTATTGCTTTAAGTTACCGGACTTTTGGCGACAGACCGAGAATTAACGACCCTTTTATAATTGAGTATTTGGGCAAGAGGTCTCAAAAGGCTTAATGCCAACTCGTAAACTTAAATTTATTCCAGTTAAGCATTAGTTTTGAGTTTAACTTAGTTACAAACCGAAACTCATAAAACTGTTTTAAACTCAGCTACACCCTTCAACACGTTAAAACGTCTATTTTCCTAGAAGGCTGTAATTTTGTCTTTTCGAATTTGTCACTCTCCAGGACAAGAATAAGTCCAAAATGTTCGGTTTCACGAAGAAATCATAATTGGTTTTAAGATAGCTGAGTTAGGTTATTAAATAGTTCCTGCGAGGAGGTGGCGTCCGCGTGTGCCTGGACGTCGCCTAATTGAGAGGTTTTGAGTATTTTACCCACAGGTGGTGCCCGCGCTTTGCGGGCAGGCAAGGGGGGGTCCGGATGTCGCAGCATATAAAAGCTGTTCCCGGATCCCTCCTACTTAAGGCGCTGTATGGCACACCGTGTGGTTTTAGTCTGTTCGATTCCGACACACCGCCCCACCGAAAACCCCGGTGGAGTGACTGCCCGAGGGGGTTTCCACACGTACAAAAAAAAAAAAAAAGTTATTAAATAGTTACATACTATCTACCCACCCCGGCTTCGCAAGGGTAGCAAAGCAAAGATTGTTTTTTTCCGACATATTCAACAATCATCGTCATATTTCAGCCATTTTGCACAAAACCATAATGAATTATACACCTTCTTAATGAATCACTCTGTATATTTGTGGAAACCGTATCAAAATCCGTTCGATAGTTATTGAGTTCATCACGAACAGATAGACAGACAGACGTGGTGGGGGACACACTTAGATAATGGATAAAAAGTAAGTATCTGGCCGGGCAGTAAATTAGACAATAGACAATGTTTGATCGGATATTCGGCTATCCGACTTAAAGGGTGACCGGTATCCGGCCAATCCCAAAACCGTTCCATCTCTAATCCATGAACACTCACACCTGTATGCCTTTAAAGGGATAAGCAGAGGCAGATTAAACACCCACTTTTTTTACTACTTCTAGTTTTTACGCTTCATATTTCTTTTATTTTCTTATAGTAGGACGTGCATAGCCCTCGATTCTACAGTAATTAGAAAAACATCCCCTGGAATCGATCCCAGGATCTCACGCAAACATAAACACCTACCACCAACTAGGCAATCGTTACAACTAGCAAGAGAAAAACAAAATAAAATCCAATGTTACTGTAAAAATATTATCTGAAGGGCCAATACCCTCACAAATATAACCTCTACCCATCAATCGTTAAAGTTAACGGTGCAAAATAATCCCTAGTACTGCCCTCCGGCTCCCTCTGTTTTCTGAGGGAGAGTGCCGAGTGCACCCCTACTGACATTAAAGCCATCAGGGACTTAGCAAATATGGCTGCTGCAAGCACTACGCTTATTTATATGGGTAATAATTAGAACCAATATAACTGAGGCTATAGATTAATAAGAATAATAAAATAATAACTTAAAAGACCTCACACACAGCGGTCTGATCCCAAACTAGGCAGAGCCTATACTATGGTAACCAGACTACTGATACACATAATTTATCTACTAGGATGTAAGGATGTTGGTTACTCTTTCACGCAAAAACTATTGAACCGATTGCGATGATACTCGGTATGTAGATAGTTGGAGACCTGAATTAAGCTAATTTTTATCCCGATATTGCTACGGCACCGGAACTTACGCAGGTGAAACCGTGGAGCGCAGCTGTTACATACATATTATAGATAAATTACACCCAGATACAGAACAAATAATCATGTTCATTACATAATTATTTGTCTTGGGTGGGAATGGAACCCACGACCTCTTGCTCAGCAGCCAGGATCACTAACCACTAGACCAACAGGCCAGTCTATAGATTATTATAGACTAAAAGCAGAAGAATTCGAATTAAGGGTAGTGCAATAATGGCTAGGCGTCGGACTTCACACTTGTGACTCTTGAGGTGCTCATGGGCGGCGGTATTTTTTTACCATCGACCCGTCTGCTAGTTTGCCCCCTATACCATGAAAAGAAAAATGTAGGCATATATGCTCTGCTACCCGTGCGAAGCCGGGGCCTGGTTACTAGTTGTTAAATATATATTTTGGGTACATGTGTTCATGATGTATAATTCTTATAGGACTAAAAATTTATGTTTTCACTTCTGTCGGCAGTCCCATGACTACCTATTTTTTTCTCTTTTCAATACCTCAACAGGGATCGTAATTTTTGACGTGATAACGTCTTATAAATCGATGAACGCCAGCTGCACGCACGAAAAAGCATGACTCATTGTCACGTTCCGCCTGAGCCGAGCGTGCAAAACGAGAGCGCGGGACAAGCGATAGAGAGGCAAGATCGGCCTAAGCGTTCAGCTTGTGACGCATCTATCTGTCTTCCACTGTTTTCTTATGACGATGACGTTATCACGTAAAATTATCGTCCGTGAACCTACTTTACAGACAACCAATTTTTTTTTTTAATTATTATTAAATTCGAATAAGTATTCGAACCAAAACTTTATAAAATAAGAGGTAAAGATTTGAAGTGATATTTTTTAATCGCATTGAAGTCATTGACGTTTTAAACACCACAAATATTTTTTTTATAATGGAAATCTTTTCCCAAAAATTAACTAAAATTAATAAAACAAACACTAATGTTGTAAGAGGCAAAAGTCCTAATTAGACTTTTCCGGGCAGTCAGCATCGTGGATGTGAATGAAATGATATTATCTACTTTATCCGTCTAAAGCGTTTGGTGCAAGTTGTAAACTGACAGCTATGTGCCCTCATCGAAAAACAACTAAATGTATTTTGTAACGTATTGTAATTCTAAAATACACTTTGTAATTTTAAACCTTAACAATACAAGCTAAGGACACTACTAGTATAGGAGTTTAAGTCACCTTACCAACAACACGACTTCTCACATCATCCTACCCGATCCTTTCGGTCCTACCCGAACTACACACACTGCAAGTAGAGAATAAATAAGAGTAAAGTGTCCGTCCAGAATACCTAGTTGCCGTGCCTTAAGAACGGTGAATTAAAAAGCATCCAGGGCAGTTAGGAAACTTGGTCGTCATCATTCTAACCCGTAATCTCCCTGAATAAACTTGCACATAAACATTGTTTACATAATATTACTGGTAACATATTTCTGTTAGAGCATACTCAGTAACAAACAGCACGGAATGTAAACGTGTTATTTTATGACACCAAAAAAACACCGTGTGCAATACAGCTCTGGGGATGGCCATGTCTTTGAGAATATATAGACGTAAAAATATAAATGTATATAACAAAGCAACCCAAAAGAAGTGGCAGAAACACACTCCCTCTCATGTCATAAGCCCATACACCTTCTGCTGTTGAACCAAATACACCAACAATTAAAATGTACGCATAATTTTTGGGTCTCTAAAAGCAGCTGTCAACATTTAATTTACGTCTACGCCTGACTTCCAGTCACTCCTGGCCTGTCGCTCATGCCTTGCCCAACACCCCGTAGTTAATTTCTGTTTGGGAGTCTCCCTTTGATGTCCGGAGGTTTCATATTAAATTCTCTTAGTCGACGTACTCCGATCAAAGCGAGTAATTATTTTAATATATATTATACACATAATTTCGACAGAATTTGTATATTTTCACCATATGAGTATATTTTCGATAATGTGTTTGCGAATGATGAATTTAATGAGTTCATGTTTCGTTGAATTAGTGACGTGTTTTGTTAGTTTTGGACCTACTCGTTAGAGTGTCATATAGTTTAAGGTTGATGAAAATCGGATGAGTCAGATACCCCACTTTGTATTTCGGTTGAACGCAGTAATCTCTGGAACAACAAAAAATCTTTTTGTATTTCAAAGTCCTTTTTTTTTAGGAAGGTTAATTAATATCACGCTACGGTATTAAAGAGCAGAGCAGATAATATAAACGCTATTGAAATGGGAAACGGCTAGTATTTTTATAAAGTCCCACGCAATGGGGTATTTTTCAATCGTTTTTGTTTGTAATTCCTTCTGAAAATCCTGGAATTATATAGTTTTTTGTGCCTAGAAGTACCTGAGTAATACCTGGACAAAAAACCTTTTGTTGGTTCGAGTCTCCAAGGTCTGGAATGAGCTGTCTGCGTCTTTTTTCCAGTCAATTATAATCCTGAAGCGTTCAAGTGTAGAGTGAATAGGTTTCTTTTGGATAGGCGTGTACCGTCTTCGTCTTCAACGTCACTTTTCAGCAGATGAGTTTGAAGACAAACGCCTACTCCTTTATTGCATTAAAAAGGCCCTTTTACTTTTAAAATTGACCTTCACCAACATTAATAATGCAGGCGGTTTCCGGCTCCGCTTGGTCAAGCGGAAGATGTGGTGTTGCCAGTGAGAGAAATGATCAACTCCCAATTTTTATTTTAGTTCTACATTTTTGTTCTGTTTTTATTTTATTTTAATTTTTTATTGTTTCTTGTTAAAATTTATGTGTTTGTGTGTCATTGTGTACGACAATGTGCCAAAAGTAACTCTTTTTCTTTCTTTCTTTCTTTTTTTCTTTTGGTCATTTTGTTATATATAAGCTTCAAATTATCTCTATTATCCCACATACTAAATGTTTTACAATAGACGTAAACGTCATATAGTACTAAAGTTAAACAGACTTGTTACAGGTCGACCTTTCTAACGACGTCCACAACGTTCCTCACCAAAGTATCGATTATACAAGACTTTTATCGATGAAAAATCGAGTCAGTTATATCGATATTTTAAGGTTTGTTTGTGTTATTAAAATTTATTTTAAGCTCTACTGTTAACTCTTGATTATAATGTTGGTTACTTCTCACACTTTCGAAGGTAATGTGCTGTTATGGATTCCGGGCGAAGTAAATGTAGCTAGGGTGACCATGAAGAGGTGATTAAACGAGGATATTATTTTCTCACCAGTGTGTTAACTAGGCGAGACAGCCCAAACTAATTTACTTAGCTCTGGTGGACTAAAAGCTATTAATGTTCTTAATAAAAATAAAAACATAAATCATTTGGGACCTGGTTGTTGGTTAAAGTATTTGAAAACCGCATTTTGTCATAAATTTAAGTGTTATTGTTAGATTTCCAAGTGGTGCATTTTCTTTTCATATAGACGTTATACATCAATTCCCTCCATTGTTTTCTGTTAATTGAGGAAGGAAGTGGTTATATAGTATATGATATAAGTATATGAAATTTCCTCAACCGTTATGGTGCGCAACGAGTCTGCTAGAAATATGAACTTTATCAGTTTATATCTGGGTTTCTTTATTTTATTTAAAACAAAGTGTTTATCTACTTTTTACTAAGCTGTTGTCCCAATAAAATCAATAATTATCTACGTATTAATTATAATTTGCAAGTATCAGCAAAAAAATGGGAATTTACAAAAATCTCGATGTATGGTTACCAAACAGCTGCACGAATTAATGCTTTCGATATTCACAGCCTTATGGCAACTGGTCCTTGTGCTCCAATATTGTATATTCGGAATCAAAATCATTATTAAAATTATTTTCTTATAAAATTATTATTATTTAGATTATTCAAATTATTTATTAGCTTCGGACCGATCATTGACCTGGTTAAATGTCCGTGTGTATTATAATGTCTACATTTTACTTCTAACTAAATAGTATAGTCTGACGATTAATTTACGGTGGTTATACAATTTCATTTTCTAGTTATTAAGAGCACAATACGATTTTCCGTTAAAGGCTGGGGTAGACAGCAGACGGGATGAGACATCGAACAGCAGGTTGTAATGTAATAGTTAATATTGATGTCGAACAGCAGCGTCGTGCTCGGCGTTAGTACATTTCAACCCCTCGAGCCGCTTCGTCGTCTCATCCCGCTTGCTGTCTGCTCCTACCATAATATTTTGAACCGTCCAGCTAGAGAAGACCTTTATTCTACATAAACTTAATGACTTCCTTTAATAAAACTTTTAAATAAATTGCAACTCTCTTCTCTAATAATTAAATAAAGATCAACATTGATCACCCGCCTCGCCTGCCTATGTGAGATCGATATACCTGTATATTTTTTTTTTGCATCCCGTAATTATGGCTGACCACTCTTCTCTATTCGACACCATGTATATGCATTTGCAAAATAAATTTATCTTCCTTAAAAAACTTGTGTACAATTCAAAAGTTAAAAAATTCTCAAAGATAAACGGTACTCGTATTGACAACCATAGACATACACATTCTGGCTATAACTACATACTAAGCGTCTGGGAATCGAACCTAGACCACTTAATCGCCAAATAACCAATTTAACTCATACAAAATTTAAGCAGTTCATCGAAAATCGCCATAATTATGTTGTAAACCAATATAACCAGTTTGGCATCCTGCCCAAACCCATTATTTAATCGATTTCCCATTAAAATCATTATCACTTACGTGCGCGAGTGTACGTAGTTTAAATCGTGATCATGAATTAACATTTTACGAGATAAAAAACCTCGTAAACAGTTTAACATTTTAAAGAATTAAGTTCGGCTGTACTTAATAATTACCATCGACGCTTGTCAATGAAAAATGAACCTTATCACTGAAGATTTAGGTTGAAATTGTATAATGACATAATTTGTTCTATGTAAGTACTGTAGGGTAAATTTATTCTTATTTATTTGATAATTGAATTGTATCCAACTGCAGCATGTTTAATTGTTCAAAAAGCATTATATTATTTTATTCTCTAAATAGCAACGCCCCGCGGTTTCACCCGCGTAAGTCCCGATCCCTTGAGAATATCGGGATAAAAAGTAGCCTATCTGTTAATCCAGGTCTCCAGCTATATACATACCAAGTTTTATCGCAATCGGTTCAGTAGTTTTGGTGTGAAAGAGTAACAAACATCCATACATCCTCACAAACTTTCACGTTTATAATATTAGTAGGATTAATTTTCCAAAATAAAAGCAGCCAAGCTAAGTTACTCCTTAAAATACCCGTTATCTGCCAGTGAAAGTCCCGTGGAAATCGATCTACCTGTTCCGAAGTTACAGACAGATAGACATTTTTTTTTCTTTTTGATATAAGTACAGTGTAAACATTTAGATGCATTTAGTGAAAAGCTGTTATTACATTACAAACAGACACTTTTATTTATTTGTATAGAAATATTTATATAGAAATCGACTCCATGCATAACATCTCTCGCATAAGATTGTGTTTTTAACCACCTTCAAAAAGTGAAAGTTCTCAATTCCGTTGCATTTTTTTTTATGTTTGTTACCTAAAACTCCGTCTCCGTTTAGTAACTCATTAGGAAAATAATTTTTATATTGGGGTATACTTAAACTACCACTTCTAAGGATGAATGGACTCCTAGGGGATGTTTTTTTTTACTTTTGAGTGCTTTTTTCAGAATCCATTTGTTTTTATACTATTACCTACCAGTGGGTTTGTCATATCTCCATTCAAAGGTCTAATGGGTCAGGAACGTGACTGTATATAAGCACCGGTAATTGCTTAACACAAAGCAACTTTCTTTCAAGAAAAAACCTATTTCTTCAGGCACGTTTTTCCTACAGAAAATGTGGGACATCTATCAGAAATACACTATACTATTTGCCAACGCTAGAGACTAATAGCGTATGAGAAATATTTTTCAAAGGGAAGCCGATAAGATTAGTATTTCTCATCGTTATGTGTAATCCCGAATACAATACCACGGGGTATTATTGATAAAGAAATACTTCATGACTCATTGTCACGTTCCGCCTGTGCCGAGCGTGCAAGCGAGAGCGAGAAACAAGCGATAGAGAGGCACGATCGGCCTAAGTGTTCGGCTTGTGACGCATCTATCTCTCTTCCACTGTTTTCTTATGACGTTATCACGTAAAATTATCGTCCGTAAACCGACTTTACAGAAAACCATTTTTTTTTAATTTATATTATAGCCCTTGTTACTCTGGATGATGTAAGGATTCTAATGATACCCCATACATCCAAATCTGTTTAGGCATTTAGAAGTTATGATGGAATAAAGAGACTCACAAACATACATGAACCCAGAAAACCTAAATTACACTCCTTTTTTTGAGCAGTCGTGTAAAACGGGAAGCTGATAAGAATAGTGTTATGGGGACCCGTTGCCACTGCCAACTTCAGCGCAATTTTCACAACAATAAGCCTTTCAACCGCGACAAATCTCCCGAATAGATTCCCATTGTGTTGGAGGCCACGGCTGTCTCCGTTTCACTCCTCATGCAATATTTATTTCTTCAGATAATCAGTGTATTGCTCAGAAATCAATGCATTCCTTAACAGTATTTAGACACAGTATTGAGCGTAGCGGAAGCATAAGCGATATACATTTCTTTTTTTTTATTTACACGCCTTAAATAGCTTCCCTTGTAACTTGAAAGTCAATTTTAACCTAATTCTAATTGTAGTATCGAAATGAAACTTTGAATGTATGACATCTTAGAGGTGATCTCATGATGGAGCCAGGAGGTGGATAGTGGAACTCTTCAGTGGCTAACAATAAACCCCTCGAGTTTGGGCTCATATGATTCGTTTTGACGAGTCCAACAGACTGGGCCTTCTAACGAGATGGTGGAACTTTTTTTTCGCCATTAAAACGTGGTTGTTAGTTTTACTAAACTATAATTTATTTCCAAGTGTTGGCGGCCACGACTGTCTCCGTTTTATACCTTGTGCATATTATCCAATATTCTCTTGCGGTCAGCATTTTTCGTTGCGTTAACACATTTTTATTGTACCCTATCTACTAGTCACCCGGAGTAGATAGGTTCGCAGCCGGAACTACGGGTCCGGCTGTTAGATCAGGGTACCACGGGAACCGGATCCTGATCCCTCTGATGGTGAAAGCTGTCAGATACCGGTTTTGGAGTTGGACTCGTGGGGGTATTGTGGTTAGCTGCAGAGAACGGGCACGTTCGTCTGCTCCACTATTGTCGGTGGAGCGTCGGTTCTCGCGCGCAGCGAGCAGCGGAATTAACCGGTTTAAGGCGAAGGGCTCCTTGGTTTTCCGCTGCGAGGCTTGGAGCGTCCTTTAACAGAGGTCCCGTCGGACCGATGCAGCTCGGGTACTTGCCTGCTTAGCAAGTAGAAAGGTGACTAGACACTGATCCGGACACCCGACCGTAGGCCAGGGTAGACCTACACTTGGTTGTAGATCTGGATGTGAGCGTGCTGACAGCTCCGGTACCAGCTGGATACTGGCAGTCGGCTTCTCTGACGAACCTAGCGGTGTTACCGCGAGCATATGCAAATATGCGGGAAGTGAGCGTGCCTTACAGCTCCGGTACCTATCTGGACAATAGGGAGTGTGCTGGTTGCGAATGGGGGGTCGCTGCGAGTGTGGTTTCACGAGTGGTGATCTTCTGTGACCGATAGGCATACGGGTAACTAGCCTTAATTAGTACCGGCGCCATGGCGTTGGAGGTAAGACCTGCCGTATAAAGGTCCCTGCGTCTCGGGACCTTGGTTTGGGGAACTCCAGGATGCAGGTATACTGACCCTGCTCATATAACGTAAAGTTGGGTGGGGTGGGGGCAGTATAAACAAATACGTAGTCGTGAGGAGGAGAGGGCCTGTACCTTATTGTATTGTATTGTAAAAAATACACGTAGTCAGGCTACGTGTATTTTTTTTTTTTAAAGACAACTCCCGCATTAGGAACTATTCCTGTTTCGCGGGGGACATTACAAACATATTGTATGTTTCAACGGACACAAAGAACACCCAGACTCAGGTGGGTATCGAACCGTCAGGGTCACTAACCACTAGACCAACAGGTCAGTCTTATGCAAATATATTGTTTTTTTTTGCCAATACATATTATACATACTTAGTTGTGGTGTAATGTTTGTACTAACCGGGAACCGAACTCATCCATCTGTCCATCGACGCTGCAAGTGAATGTGGTATAACGACCTGTGATCGTATATCACCATCGTCGTCATATTATTTTTAGCAATAATCGCGAAAGCACAATACCTTTTTTGGTTACCCGACGTTTCAATCGAATTGCACCGATCGTGATCACGGGTAAACTGCACCGTGTAAATACTATTGCGATTAAGTCCCGAATCACACACGTCTAATAAATAATTCGAAGTTTACAAAACAAATTATTAATTGTCCTTAACATTTTTATAATACATAAAAACGATATTTTTACGCTTCTTGCCGGCAATAGCATTTAAGTCGTCAAGGTTTAAAGAAATGACCCATTTTGTTTATGATATTGACGTCACCAAAATGACAAGTTTTACACAAAACGTGGGTGACAATAATTGCCAATGAACACTTGAATTAAAAAGAGTATGTTTAATAAAATCGTACCTGACATCATGTTATTTTGAGATCAACTTCGCGTTTCATGATAATTATGAATTTCGTGATCGCGTTAATTCCCGTTTAAATACATAATTGTATACACGTTGTCAGAAGGAACAGAAAAGGTCGAATCTGTGGAACAAATTGTTGCCTGCGGTATTTCCGGACCGATACGACCTTCAAAATTCAAATTCAAATTCAAAATCATTTATTCAATTAAGACACTAAGTGACATTTATGAACGTTAAATTAAAGCTAGAGTTAATATCATAGATCGGCACAAACAGATGCCACAGCATGTACTGGATTGTCAAGGTAAATTAGGTAAAAACACCAAAATCTACTGCCTGTTTGTGTCGATCTATAACTTCCAGTTTCCAAAATGCGTAGGGCCTTATGAGAAGAATACTGGCAAAGAAACTCATGGCCACTCTTTTTAAAAGTCAGATCTTCAGGTACAATAGTGTTAGTGTTACATGAGAGGTAAACAGGATGCAAGCTGATGCCACCTGAATTTCATTTTATTGAAATGCTCCAAAAGCTAACGTACTAAAAAATAAAAATCACTCAGTGATACCGTTGAAGGTTTGAACCTATTAAACATAGAAATCATTCAAGGTGCACATCTACCTTCATTCAGTTGCAAAATCTACTGTTAAAAATAATTCGTGACTGGATTAAGAGGCTAGAGTTGCAGTTGATCGAACCAAAATAATAGTATAGGCTAAAGCATCGCTGACTAGGCCGACCAGTCACCCCAAGCAGCACCCGTTCACGAGTATGACGCATGGACCAGCCATCATCTCCTTCGCCATATCAGAGGGAAAGAAATGACCCGCCCCATGACGACGCCGCAAGCAATGACATTTTAGTGAGCATGACGAACCATAGTCGAGATACTGATAAAAATCACTAATAGTCAAATTACCATAATAATCGTCACGCATTACTTTCAACTGACAATGGTTTGTTAATAATTTAGCTTAATTATAAGACAAAGAAGTTTGTGTGTATATACCTAATGACACCTTCAAACCTTCAAGGAGAGAGCGTACTCCCACCTCAAAGGCCGGCAACGCACTTGTGACTCTTGAGACGGCGGCGGTAGTCACTTACCTTCAGGTGATTATTATAGTTTCTGCTTTTTTCGATATAAATGAATCGCTGTTCTCCAGCCACTATGGTTTCACCCGTAGCAAGTCGCGGCAGTCGCACAATTGCGGTATGTTTTATTCATCCACCGCCCTCTGGGATTTGTCCATCAGCAGTTCGCCACCGCGTACCGTCACCGCTCTAAGATTGCCAATTTGACCAACTAACTAGTGTACTTATTATTTAATTTTAGAATGCCTTCATTGCTTCGCTTATGTTTGAACTGTCGAAAGGTTCTTTGTTCGACTCCCTTGTCGAGCAAATTGCTATCTGCTTTGACTTTAAAAAAAATCTTAGTATGAACACGGCGGCTGAAAAGATCAACGACAGTTATAAAAGAGTATTAGGTTGATCCTCTACTGCGTGGGGCCACAAAATAATATGCTGCATACTAATTCGTGGATATAGATGCTATAAAAATGAAAAAAAATATACATACCATAAATGTTATCAACCTTGAAGGCTTGAGATGCTTTTAGGGTTCCACAAAAGGAACCCTTACAGGATACACTTACTTACATATACTTTGATGTCCGTCTGTCCGTGTGTCCGTCAAGACCTTTTCTTCTCAGGAACCCGTGGACGAATAAAATTGAAATTAATACCAAATATTTATGTCTGCGGACCCTTAACCTTGTAAAAAAATCAAGCTTCTAAGGCAAGGCAATGAAAAGATACGGCCTCAAAGCCTTAGATTTTAATGAATTTAAACATTTCGCAGTTAAATCAAAACCTATAGGGTACTTCGCATTGACGTAGACTGAAATTTGGTAAGGAGCAAGGTATCGCAGCACAAGTAAAGGAAATAATCCGAAAGTCGTTTTTGTGATTACAAACTTCTATTTTGCGGTTGAAAAGTTGACTTTGTGGTTAATCGATGTATGGCAGAGTATTTTTAGAACTGCAAAGTTAAGTTTGTTGTTTGGCATAGACGGACAAAATCTTCAAGAATTGATTCCAGAGATGGACGTTCTATCCATAAACAAGTTTGTTTACTTACCGACCTCTTGGTGCGCGAGTCAGACCTTCATTTGTCCGGTTATTTTTAAGACCACCTCTACTAGTAGTTTATATGCTACTGGCCTGTCGGTCTAGTGGTAAGTGATTCGGTTCGATGCCCACACTAGACAAACAATTGAAAAACACAACATTGAAGCAAATTTCTTTTTTAAATTCACATACATGTAAGTTTACAGTATAGGTTTCGGTGTGTAATTGGGGAGATGTAATCCTTATGGATTTTTGGCGTCTTATGCACTCTTTAGCAGTGAAAACCACTAGTATGCTGGTGCTTTAAAAGTGATGTTGAACTACTATTTACAGTACCAATTCGAACAGTAAACAGTAGAGTTTTTATCTCATAACCGGTTTACATTCAAAAGTTATTTAGAAACTTAAATGGACATGCATGCCAATAGGTGAACGTTCTTACTCGCACAGTTCTAAAAAAACCTAAATTAAAAGAATCCATTTATCCTGGAGCCGTCCGCAGCCTCATAACATCTATTATAGTTAACCCTAGTCTAGACTATCTTAATTACCAGACACCACGAATCTGACCAATAATATGTACCTTCGGTCCATTCTTGACGACGCATGTTACAATGCGTCCTCGGCGGCCATTTGCAATTTAAATGCAACTAAATAAAAGCTTACATATATTGATACCGATTTTGTCTCAAAATAGTATATATTTGTTCGCGTTTGCGTTTGTTCAAGTTATTTAAAGGAATAGTCACTACAATTAATGTATGTTTTTAAATATCCGAGTAAAGACATTTATACAGATTAGATGTAACACACGTAATGCTTATATCCATGAGCGTACCCAAGTTTTAGTCCAGGGGGGGGCAACATTTGTTTTTGTCATCCCAGGGGGGCAAACTTTGATTTTGTCGGTCACCCAAAATTATCTTAGTACTACGTAAGCTTGCTAAAGACGGGGGGGGGGGGGCAGCTCAATTACTAACCAATAGCGTCGCATCTATGTTACTAATGAAATAAAGCTGAAGAGATTTTTTTATTGTTTGTTTGTTTAAACGCGATAATCTCTTTAATTAGCAGTCTGATAAAACAATCGGTTTCTATTATAGGATTCATAGATATAGTATTCATTGAGGAATGGTATAGGACTTATAGGCTCTGTAACATCATGATACCTAAAAGAGAAGCAGACCAAAAACGCGGGTGAAATTAAAAAAATGGCTCTCCTGTAGACATTTTTGACTTATGCACTTTTAGAACTTCGCTGATGATATTTCTTTTATAATTATTATAATATAAATCAATGGAAACTAATTACCTCTATCAATACAACTAATAAATTCAGCTAATCTGGGTGTATGACTAAACGGCGGCTTGCCAACTGGGTGCCCCCCCGATTACCAACGCCATCCATCTTAGTTTGGATCCACGCCAGCTCATACGAGTGTTGCATTGCAACGGGCACTATTTGTGAAAATTAGCCATGATTTACATTGCATTTTTGTTAGTTGTATCTTGGTAGGTCTAACTAACAATGTTACACTTGGTAGTACATTGTTTTTTCACTAGGTGTCACTAGGTGTAGTATACCGAGTTCAACTTGTACATTGACGATCTAAATCGAGCTTTATGACGCCGTGTTATAGCATTCAACTGACATGTTAATAAGCGATTTTAATCATATCTTGTTATTTGAAGATAAATATTTTTTACACGTTCATTTGTTAAAAATGGTCCTATCGTCTTCTTTAGACATTTTATTGATGTCACAGAGCTTATATTTTTACAATGGTTTGGTTAATCCGTTGCTGAGAATCGGCGAATATACTTATTTAAAAAAAACATTAGCGACAAAGATATATATAATATGTTATGCATAAAAAGATGTAACAATGTACCCTGCAATGAATATTACATCTATAATTATCGGTCTTTGAAGTCTCCTTCCAAAGGTTAGGTGTCATAACGAAGATAAATTACTAATTACAAACGCTAATGTAACTTACAACCTTCTTATTTTAGGTTTAAATAAGCCCTGCCCTACGGGTACAGCGCTGTCGTCCTTTATACAGGCTGAAAACGCGTTTTATTTTTTTATGCAGATATTTTCAGATAAATCTGAATTCCATCAACATCCTTGGTATTAATTACACACAGTTTCATTCATGTCAGCCCTCTCATACGAAATATTAGCAATATTTAATCGTGGGAGATCTATGCTTCGGCACGTATGGGCCGGCTCGACCGAAGTGATACCACGGCCTCACTGAAAACCGACTGTGTAGCAGTGATTGCATTGCTTTTTGTCAAGTGAGTGAGGTTACCGGAGGCCGTAACCCTTCCCTCCCCCTCTCCTCCACCTCTCCTCCCCCTCTCCAGCCCCTCTCCTCCCCCTCTCCCCGTCTTCCACCTTTCCCCTACACCTACCTTAAAGCCGGCAACGCACTTGTGACTCTTGAATTGCAGGTGCCCATGGGCGGCGGTAGTCATTTACCATCAGGTGACCCATCTGCTCATTTGCCCCCTATTCTATAAAATATATATATATATTTCAGTTTTTTAAATATGACCACACTTTTCTGTACCCCTATACATACAACCATATTCTTAATAAAGCATCCTATATTTGATACATAATATCACTTTTTAAGTGACTACCAAAGAACGCATGAGATAGTAAATTCTATTATCTATCTGGTGAGACCTTGCTTCTCACCAAATTTCATGATTCTAGGTCAATGGGAAGTATTCTATAGGCTTTGATTTACCTGCGAAATGTTCAAATATATAGCTTAAATGGCCGAGAGGTATCCTTTGATTGCGTTGAGTGCGTAGAAGCTTGATTTTCTACAGCTTCAATGGACCGCATGCATACGTAGTTATTTGATGTTATTTTCAACTTGATACCTCCGCGCTTTCCTGAAAAAAGCGTCTTGATTGACAGACAGACCGACAGATGGACAAGACTGGCCTGTTGGTCTAGTGGTTAGTTACCCTGACTGCTGAGCCAGAGGTCGTGGGTTCGATTCCCACCTGAGTCTGGGTGTTCTGTGTCCGTTGTTTATTTATATGTTTAAAATAAAAAAAACAACGTAGTGATTCTATAAGGGTTCCTTTTTTTTTTAATATGACTCGTCAGAATGACCTCAAACTGCCTGAAGAAAAGCTAGAGTGAGGTCCTCCTCACAAAAAAAAGGTGAAATCTATCCCACAGGAACCGTTCTTTTTCCAAGATAAAAACCTATGTGCTATTTCAGACTATAATCTACCTCTGTGCCAAATTTCATCCAGATCTCTTAAGCCGTTTTAGCGTGAAAGACATAACAACCATCCATTCACCCATCCATCCTCACAAACTTTCGCCTTAGAATTTAGTAAGATTATTTATTTCAAAGGTCTAGCAATCGTGTATACTTAATCAGGTATGGCTGAACATCGTTCGTGTAATGAAGAAAGATAATATTGCTACTTAGTTTAAAATGAAACGGCCTCTAGCTACCCCCGTAAGGTTCTATTAACAAAACCCTCTTCTACTTAGTAGGGTTACATTAATTGACACGAACAGCCCCGTCTTGTATCTTCAGTGTTAAATTTCTTAGTAGATACTTGTACTATATAATACAAGTAAGTACTTTACAGAGTTTTATGTACCTACCTATACATAAATGAAATCAAATCCCACTAATATTATAAATGTGAAAGTTTGAATGGATGTTTGTTACGCAAAAACCACTGAACCGATTGCGACGAAACTTGTTATGTAGATATCTGGAGACCTGGATTAACGCATAGGCTACTTTTTATTCCCACGGGATCGGGACTTACGCGGGTGAAACTGCGAGGCGCTGCTAGTTAGGTATAAATCATGGGCGGATTATCTGCTGGTGAGGAATATTTTACTAAAAGAAATTATCTATTTAAGAAAACTAATAATATTATTGATCGTTCACTGGCTGGAATTACCATAACTTCGCGGAGGCGTAGTAATAGAGTCCCGTCGCGTCGGATACCCTTCGGGTATGGAACCCTAAAAGTCACCTGATGTTCTTTACAAACAAATTAATTATTTTGTTAAGAACTTCGTTCTTATTTTAAACTTATTGAATTATAATGAACCAGTGAACTTTATATCGCTATAAAACAAACTTCATATTTAAAAATGATTAATGATTTCTACATTTTAGTTCGATTTGCTATCAAAGCGTGTTGTTTAGTTTTTTAAACTAAAATTCATGTTTTAGATTAACTAATAAAATATGACCGATATAATATGTCGACCTTAATATTTATTTATTTAAACGTAATGCACAATTTGCACAAAGGCGGACTTAATGCCCAGGGCATTCTCTGCCAGTCAACCTTGGGGTGATGTAGAAATATTAAACGGCAGATGCACAAATAGAATTTAACATTTGGAGTTATTTATAACACTTAATTTATTTATAAAACTTAATATATAAAGTAAGTAAGAACATTTATTAAAATATATAGTTTGTTGTTCGTTCAGTGCAAATTTCGTTTTTAATTCATTAATTTCAGTAAAATAATTACACTAATAGTTATCTACTATGAATATAACTCTCGATTTTTACATCTAATTATAATTGATAATTATATTGTAGAAATGAACACGGGTGTAATAATCTTTCTTTTACATAAATAGCATAAAAAACCGATGCGCAAACCTTCAGTTAACAGGATAGGTCCGTCAGTACGGAGACTCACCTGTCCATCAATGTCAGCGATGAGTAATGGTGTCAGATATCCGTCAATAACATCCGAGAGAGACGGATTTTGAATTTTCCTGTTTTTCTCTATATTTAAAAAGACTGTGTGATTCTGACTCCTGAAAATCTATCCTCCCCTTACATCTACAATTTTCTGAGCGCAAAATATAGAGAGTTCTATATAATTACAGTTTGTAATCGCACACAAATACTTTTTATGTGATATTGACAACTAATTAACGACTTTCAGATTTTTTAAGTAATAATAATAATAGCTTCACACATCCCACACACGGCCGCATGATCCCAAACTAGGCAGAGCCTGTACTACGGTAACCAGACTGCTGATAAACATACTTATATATTTCTAAATACATACATATTATAGATAAATTATATCCAGACACAGAACAAATTATCGTGCCTCATCACACAAATATTTGTCCTGGGTGGGAATCGAACCCACGACCTCTGGCTTAGCAGTCAGGGTCACTAACCACTAGACCAACAGGCCAGTCTGAAAACTTCTTTAGCCGCGTTGATTTTTGTTGAGTTGAGTTGGCCTCACTGACGTTATAATACGTATTGCGCTAATTTTGCGCCAGACTGGCGACACGCAGGCGCCTGTAAACACGTATTCCTAATAGATGTGAAAACCAGACTAATATTAATAACCTCAATTTATAAATTATGGAATTTTAATTTTAATTTTTGCTGTAAGACTTTGCTTCTCGCCAAATTTCATGATTCTAGGTCGATGGGTTTTGATTTAACCGTTAAGTGTTAAAATTGGTTATAACAAAAGACTTGACTTGTTACATTGACGTAGAAACTTGATTTTTTACAGCTACGCAGATATAAGTATTTGATGTTAATTTCAACTTGACATCCACGCGCTCCAGAGAAGAAATGTCGTGTCAGACAGACAAACGGACAACGAAGTGATCCTATAAAAAATCCAGCGTAGATAGATCTAGATCTAAGGATAGTTGTACTTGTACTATAAATTCTAAAACACGGATAAGCATAATAAATTTTTATTTTTGTATATACTTAATTATATATATAAATCACACATAAAAATATAATATTTGCATTGCGGGAATCAAACCCGCAACCTCCGATGATCCAGTCGAATGCTCCACCGCTGCGCCACATACCTACGTCATCTCTTACAATGTTGAAGGTTATCCAATTACTATCGTCTGCGCAGGGATGCCTACCACCAGTTATTAAGCCGATATGTCTATGAGCGAGATTAATCAAATTAATAAAGTCGAGTGTGGCAATTTGGCACCCCTGTCTCGAGTTAATATTATTACGGGTTCAGGGTACTTTTAGCAAGATGCGATGGTATTAAATTGCGTTAATATGCGCTGTGTTAAGCTCTAATGCTTTATGGAGCGCTTTTGGGTGTTAATTTTTGGGACGAATTATTATTACTGAATCGCTGAAGGGGTTGGTTACACCAGATTTCTGATCGAATCGAGCCACCTGATTGAGGAGGTAACTCCACACAGGAAAGTTTTAAACGAAAATAAATGAAATGGGCCGAAGTTCATGGGAAGGGGATAGAATAGTCAATACTTTTTATTCTTTTCCAATTTTTATTGGATTTTACTTTTTAGATGTAATTATGTAATAAAAAAAATTTAAAAAAATATGTTCGCATCTAATTTAAATTGACTATGATGTACCCAAAAAATTACATTTAAATTGAGAACAATATTTTTTTAATTATGTATGTGTGTGCGTTTCATAATTTAATTATGTATATATACGGGTATGAACGCAATTACGTAACAGGTATGACGAGTACATACCTCTGAATTGCTTGTGACCACGGCCAGTGCAACTTGGTCGAAACGTCAGGCAATTCAGAGGTATGTAATACATATTTCATAGTCGCGTTAATTCCCGTATATAATATACATAATTATATTATGGACCGAACAAAAGTTTATTAGTTAGTATTCTTTTTAAACTTACACAAAGTGATGTTTCACAATATAAAAGTGTTGTTCTGATTTTCGTGTCAATAAATTTTTATCCGCACAAAAAAAAATCACTTCTAAATTTAAAATTTTTATTTGGATTCAAAATTTGAAACAAAGCGAATGGTTTTTTATCTATAATTGGCTAAAAACCATAACCAAACCTTTATTCCTTCTCAAAACAAGTTGACGAAGGGAAAATTCATCGTTCATTTACCAGGATCGTTATGGACGACAAAAGAACAAGTGGACTCCGTCGCTCATGGGCGGGGCGACGTGATTTATGTAGTATACGTAATGACTGTAGAATGTCGCGAAATTATGTTACTGACAGACCAAGTTTGTCATACCAGGAGATGAATGGCAAAGTTTGTAAATTAACGACTTGTTTGCAGATGTCAAGAAATTTCTCTATGATTAATTTTTATGTTGATTTTAATTTATTGCATTCGATACATGGTAATTTGTAATTAAGTTATGGTCGTAGAGAAAAGTTATTCTTTATTATAGAAACTCCCTTAGGTCATCACCTCATCAAGACTCGCGGTGCCGTGGTATGTCGGACGCGAACAAACCAAAACCATACGGTATTATATAATACATCACAGGTGTGTCTGGTGCCGAGGATCGGCTTATAATCTAGGAAGAAAGTGTTTAGGTACCTCTTCACATCCTTGCCTCCATCCGAGCCTCTTGAGCAGAAAATTGTTTTTTGTCTAAATATAATAATAACACAAATTGATAAACTCCTTCATGTTTTCAATATTTACCGGGTACCTATTGTTACGTTTTTATTTTTTTTACTTTAAAAACCTTTATAAATCACTCAGTTATACTATCACCGTGTCTAGTCACACAAGAACTCGTCGTTCTTGTGTAAACATTTTCAAACAATTTTTTTATGAATCTTCATGAAAATTGTAAATTTTTCAGTTCACTAGCAGGACTTTTACCACTTTAGACACTTAATCACTGGGATGGCATCGCATGGGACTGCCGACAGAAGTGAAAACTTAAACGAAACGACGAACTTAAAACGTCACATTAGCAGGTTGGCGACATTAATTAATAAGGAGCTGGCAGAACTCAATGTTTAGATTAGCGCCCTCTAGTGGATCTATATATGTATTATTAGCGTGACGGTCACGAGCTCACTGTTCGTATCGCCACAAACAATTCGCTTAAGAACACACGGATGGCGCATGTTATTACCTCTTGAAATACAGTACCTTATTCTCAAGCCCACAGCAAATATAGACCATTTAGACAACTACTATTTCGCGTAAGAAATTGATCAGCAGAAAACAACCAAAGCTAATTTGAACTCGCATGGTTTCAGCCATGATTGGGGCACGTACCTCCCAATAAGAAAGCTCGAAGTAAATTAATTAGAGAGGCAACTGATTGGCGTCCGGCCGGACACGTGGTCCGGACGTGAGGCCGGACACGTGCGGACTCCGGACGTGCGCCGGCGTATCCGACCCTACTTGCGGAACAATATGAACGTGACGCCGAATACTGGTGAAATGAAAAAGTTTTAATTTTTTTTTTGACTTGAAAAAGTGTAGTCAATTATGCAGTGTAAGGCTATGGTAATGTTGTTCTCGGTTTAATAATTAAGAAAAAAAGTAGGCAAGAAAAGCTTTGTTAGCTTTTTCTCGTAAAACGTCAGCTTCAAGGGAGAACGATGGCTATCTTTTTGCTATCGGTCTTTTAGTATCTTTCGCGCTACTCATTAATACAACAGACTACGCGAAATGATTTTCGAGATCAAGTACTATGAACGTAATACATATACTTCAACCAAATTCGATATTGAAAGTTTACTAACAAACCGTTTCTTAGCAACCATTGACTGGCAGGTGTTAATAACCTTTTTGTAAATTATATATTTTTTAAATTATTTACGTATTTTCGTTTTGATATGGAGAACGGTACTTTGCTATCCAGGATATCGGCAGATTGCGGCCAAAACGGTCAGTCGTAGGACTGCACGTCAGAATTGAAAACACACACATCTTTATAACTATTATGTATCTGAGCGTGATGGTCACACGAGTTCAGTGCTTTCTACCAACACCAAAAGTGCTCAACGTGCCTAAGAAAGTTTTCACTTCAAAAATCGGTTGACAAACATAGGAGTTAATCGTTCTTAATTGTTTTTTCTTTGTCTATTATGTAGATAAAATAAAATAAACTACATTATCAAAGTCCTTACAAATAAATATAATGAAACAGATTTATGTTGATGAATTTCGGTCAACTTTATTCACGTTAAATGCATTTATTTTATAAAACAAAAAATACCTATTGAAAATGAATTTAATTTTAATTAAATTTTAACAGATTTTTTATTGGTCTGCGAAATTTAAAGAGTTATACGCATAGTTGTAATCCCTGTTAGTTCTTGTTTAAAGGTATTTTTTACGTATTACGTATACGTTTGGTGGTTAGATCGAAACGATCGAGTCCCAGCAGCAGCACTAGCAATGACAGTCAAATCGTAATGTGTATTTAAATTATGACAACCCTAAACATGATGACATATAGTATGCCTACAAAGATTCTAAATGCAATTTGACTCAAGTTTTGGTAAAATGTCATAATGTCATTGCGGAGAACTGAGTTTTTAAAAGAAAGCCACGATCTATTTTTGAATACCTACTATATGTGACGTTGACATTAATTTGAACTTGAAACTTGAAGTCAAATGAAACTATAACACAGTTATTTAACGGTAATAATTGTATAGAAGCTCTTTTTTGTTTAATAATACCTATTATCACCGACTGGGAGTACGATCAAACGGTTAAACCAATCCCAATCATGCGGTATCTCAGACAATAGATTTATTACTTAAGAGGTCAATTCTGACTACCACTGTGTCCTTTTGATACCCGCTATAGTTTTAGAAAGTGAATGCGAGACACGAACATGCAATCGTCTCTCGCTGGGTAGCCAAAGTATTGGCATGGGTTCCCACCGCCACCAGCCCGTCTTAGAACCAGTAAGGTGTTACTTTAGAGTACGATATATTGCCAGCTTTCTTTTGTGATTTTGTGATTGTGATCTTCTTTATTTCTTAATGGAAAACTTCTCCTATAAAGGTGGGTAGAGCTTTAAAAATTAAAGAAAATTTTCTATGTAATTCCAAATTAAAATTTTACATTAGGTATAAACTACTCATACTTTCTCTAAACAATAAACCACATCACATTTCAAAAGAGATCGTAAGCTACGCCGCGTGCGCCGCCCGCCCTATCACATAAAGCTGTCATCGATCACGATCTGTTAAATGTTCTCTATTACGTTCAACAGATGGCGTTGTTACGAAAATATTCTACATCCCTTTGTACCGTGTGATTTGTATCGCAGCTATGACAGCACACTGACAGATGACATAAATTCTGGTTTTTTAGTGTACTCTATTAGTTACGGAAGCTTTTGTTGTGGTGGGTAGACGGATAATATTGTGGTTTGATTTTCAAGGCATGGAAACGATTTTGTAGTATATTCTGGATCTTTTGGTACTATGATTAATGTCTGTATATTAGATATTATTCTGCTATAGTGACGACGAAATGATAAAAATATTTTTTTTAGGTTATATGTATTGGTTTTACAAATTTCAATTGAATAATATTTCGTTTTCAAGCATTTTCGTAAACCTGGGTGTCAGAAAATCAGGTGTCTTTAATTGGTTAAAGTCAAATAGAACGACCTCAAACGTGAGTGGTCAAGTCAGAAAATATAACATCGTCCTAATCCTAAATGCAAAAATGAGTTTGATTGTATGCTACGCTTCAGGTCTTAACTGCTCAACCGATTAACGTGAAATCACTTACACGTTACCAGGAGTACAGAAAAGACATTGGACATTTTATCCAGAAAAAAAGTACTGTTCCCGAGGGATAAAAAATAAGTTAAGTAGTACGCGAGCGGTGACGCGGATGACCGCTGGTTTTAAATATACATTGCACGTTTGCAGCTACTAAAGATCGCAATGCTGTGTATATCCTCCCTCCTTCGCGTAATCCATGTATGTTTAATATGTCGCTTTCATCCTGACTGCGGAGCCGGAGGAATCCTGGATCCAGGACAAATAATTGTGTGACCTTTTTAAGTGGAATGAAAAACAGCTCTCGCAATCTGATGCGTAATTACTTAGAATTGCCAAATATTGTATTACAAATACATTTTTTTATATTTTCTTTAAATGATGATGTGATTAGGAATTAAAGTATATAACATATTTACACTTTAGTTTCATTAATTTCGGCTCACTTGCTTACTAAATAGTATTTTTATCGTTTTATTTTCAGGTTCAAATTGTAAATTAAATAATTGTATATGCGCTATATATCATTCAAGGGGTCTAGTATATGACCCGAAAATGCAGCCCCACTTTTTCATAACACGTTGTATCATATCATTTCGCACTCAAACAAGATGTTATGACATATTATGGTTCTTAATTCGAACTCCCACGATTTGGTTACATCTATATTTAATAAATAAAATATATTAATGAACACATTGACCTTCCTCCCTACACTCCTAATAAATGCAATAAGTAACTCTGTAAATAAAATAAATAGCCATCCAGGAGGCAGGTTCTATCCAGTAAGTAATTGCAGTGCATTTGCCGCCGTGGATTCGTATTTGCTGGGTAATGACTACATACGTCACTCCTACTAATGTTTAGTAGACGTTCACCTTTAAGTTCATGTTTGTTTACACAAGAACGGAAGGCTAATGGCCGAGACTAAATAGTTAATCTAATCTAAATTTCTTTTCCTCGCACAGCATTCGTTAGGCTTCTACATACCTATCGTAGCTTTCTAACGCCGCGGAATTTTTTGGGTTAAATCTCTTCCATACTTCATTTGATAGTGAATCGTCGAAAAACAAATCTTGAAATGTTTGACAAATCAAACAACGATTAGACAGAATAAGTATATTAAAAAAAAAACTAACTTTGAACAGTTCTGTCAAATAAAACTAAACAGTTTTATTGCCCTCCAAAAATTTGCAGATTTTAAAATCCGAGGTATTAGAAAATAAACGACGATATGGCTCACGCCCTATCCCCGTCCAGGTTAGGCAGACAATAGAGCACCATTTTCCACCATCCTGATATACAGTTTGCACCTCCGCCATATTCATTAGACCTTTCATACACGCTCACCAGTTAAGAGTGCTATTTTTTAGCGCTATTTGCTATATATTGCCTATCTGGACAGTATATGTCTTTCACGGCACCGCACAGATTCGTCCACTCCCAGGGGCCTGATAAATTTGTTTAGACATTCACACCTTTGGTGTAAAATACCCTTCCTACACCTAGCCTTCTTTGTACCGCATTCTACAAATGTATTCTGACATATATTTCTGTTGTTGTAGAATGCAACTGCAACGGTCACGCTCGTCGCTGCCGGTTCAACATGGAGCTGTACAAGCTGTCAGGTCGTGCCAGCGGAGGTGTCTGCCTCAAGTGCAGGCACTACACTGCTGGCAGACACTGCCACTATTGCCGCGAGGGGTACTACAGGGATCCTACCAAGCCCATCACGCATAAGAAGGCTTGTAAACGTGAGTACTAGTGGTTAATCTCGTAGATTATTACAAACTTTCTTGAATTGAAAAAATAATTGATTATAATTCTGCTTGCTTCCATAAAGGATGGAATAGAATAGGCGCCATCTTAGGGACTATCTTTGCTAAAACACAACAACAAAAATAATGTTAGAAATTAAAAGGTTAAAAGTAAATTAACTAGGGGTTAACAAGAATACTAGTAATGTGTGAGGACCTTTTCTAGGATTCTACTTTAAAAAAAGAAAAAAAAAGCTACAAATGCGTTGAATATACCTAATCTACCTATCTACCCTTTGGTGTGGTACTTTTTTATTAAACTTTATAATACAACTCTGGACAAATAACTTGATCATTAAAGTCGTTGGTCTTTAAAACCGTTTACAATGGCAAACATATCGCGTAACATAGTCAAAATAAAATCAATTTGAGATCCTTTTCTTTTTTATGTAAAAACAATAAAATAATAGCCTATAGGGCGTTGTGGATTCCACAGACTATTTTTATACAAATAAAGCAAAGAAACAAGCTATAAAGCCTACATGAGGTTTTCCGCAAGCGTTGCCGATCATATAAAAACCTTTTAATGCCCTTTGTGAAGAATCTCATTCTGCAATCACTTGGGAAAACTAACAACTATTGTCGACACATTAAAAACTCTTATTTATTTTATTAAAAATAGGGGCAAACTATAATAGATGATAACACAGTTCACTATTTAATAAAAACAAGTTAATAGACATTATTTTGACTGGTTATGTTTATGGTAACGCAATACTATTGGTCGATTGATAAATATTAACGAATAGTGGGTTTATAAAAGGAGCAATAAGATGAGAACTTCACTTGAGTGCAAACAGAGGTACGAGCAACTTGGCAGTTGCTGTTAGTTAGTGATTTTTATAGTGTATATCAGTGGTTTTGAGACTGTTTCTAACACAACAAAGTTATTTTACAATTTCAACGTCTGCCGATGGAAGTTACTTTCTTGTTTTGTTTTAAGCGTGAACCGTGTGCGGTAATCTACTTTTAACGTTTCACCATGTATATATTCCTTTAATCAATTAAAACTTACTCTTTCTTCACATTAAATACCACACAATTATTTTTAAAGCCCATTTAGTTAAAGGCATGATATTTTATTTGTATAGCGACACGTTTCAAGGCAAGATAAACATTAAATTATGGAGCGATAAACTCTAACACTTGTTTGAAGAACAAACATTCTGATACCGATCTGATATTATCGTTGTACAAATATACATGAGCTTTATTTTATAAATACTGGCCTTATACAAACTTTAGCTTATTAAATAAATGTAATCTTAAAAATAACGATATGAATAAAGCTTTAATAACGCCATCACAATATATAGGAAAGAACACGAAGGAGGTAGGATTCAACTTCGAATTATGAAAGAAAGAAACAAAATAGCATTTATTTTGGTGCTAAGACACAAGACAATAATTAATCATTCTAATAATGTAAGTACTTATATCTATAAAAAAAAAATACGAAGCAAAAAGAAATCGACATACAGAAAATATGAGTTATATTAAAGGAAACAGTGGAGAAACAATAACATGCGTCGCGTTTGCACAAAAAATAGGTGTCCTGTTCAGCTTAATGCCAGATGGGAATCTGGCGCTGATTTTCAACTAGAACCTCTAAATAAATATATATAAAGCATACATATATTATAAATATTATAAAATACATAAAATTTATCAGGTAAAACACATACAGAATGCCAAAAACTTAGAGGTAGGTAGAGATAAAGTGTTGTGATAAAATGAATTGTAACTATTAAGTATATATATATTGTAATTGTCGTTAATATTATCGTCGTGTCAATCGTGTGGTCTCTCTTGGTAAAACTTTACGGTAGCTCTTTTGAGTCTGCGAGGATGAAAAAATCACCCAGATGACCTGATCGAATCGAAAATGATACCTTCTCTGACCTCTCCCTCGGATAAGGTTGACAAGTGACAAATGGCACCAGTAAACTATGTGCTTGTTGGCCTTCTTAGTTTTATAAAAAAATCGTTAACCTCTTAACAGACGTTCGAACTTAAAGCCGTCCCGTACCAAGTTCGAAAGTTTGTTATCAGTGCCCAATCCAATCCGTATCAAACCAATCTCGTTGGGGTCACCATGCGGAAAGGACATGGTGTGATATCGGTCAAGACAAAAGGAGAAACGTCCGACCAGGATACTTAAGTAATACCTGAGGAGCTGCAGGCCAATAGTGGTTGTTGCGATGTAGTTACTAAAGGGTTGACTTTTCATCGTACACAAGTACATTTAAAATAGTAAAAAAAAACACCAAAATATTTTGCCTCAGTGTTGTCTTAATATTAACGTACACATTACCCTTTCAGACCCTAGGGGAAAATAGCCCAACAAAAATATATTGACACAACTTGTCGAGCGTTGAGTCCCAAACGAAATAACCTCACATTCTCAAATCCTAAAAAGAAATGGAAATTGCAAAACAAAGGGGCGTCGATCGTGAAACGTTAGAATAAGAACATGCGGTCATCCAAGTACCCTCAAGACAATAGTTTTCACACAACAATGGCGGAATCGGGTTGGCCTCACTTGGCTGAAATTGGCGCTCAGGGACCCTTCAGTTTTATTTGACGACAACGTTAGGCTTTCCGCTGATTGAGTCGAGATTGAGAGAGTATGGAAATAGGGAAGTGATGTGTGAATGGGGGCTTGGTTTGATAACGTAAGTGGAATTGAAAACGACGCGCCACCTTGGCTATGCTACGCGCAATGAAAATTGTCATTGACACTTTGACTAATAGGAATTTAATTTAATTTAGAAGGAATCATTTCTCATGGCAAGGCATGTTTGGTCTAATGGTTAGTGATCCTGTTGAGCCAGAGGTCATGGGTTAGATTCCCGCCCAGTACAAATGATGGTATGATGAGCATGATCATTTGTTCTGTGTCCAGGTGTAATTTATCTATAATGTGTATGTATTTAGAAATATATAAGTATGTTTACCATAGTACAGGCTCTGCCTAGTTTAGGATCAGACGGCTGTGTGTAAAATGTGTCTACATAAATTACTTTTTTCAAAATTCACTGACAGCTATGAGTCTGTTCTTTTGTGTTTGAAACGGTTCAAAGTAACACTTCTTCGTCGGTTATTTATAAATAATGGCCTTTGCATCTTAGATGATTTAAATAGCGTCCGTATGGCAGACTTTACTATGACTGTACTGTACAATACGGGAGCAACAGTAGCGTCCGCATGATTGGCACGTAAACTGAGGGTTGTTTAATAGCCGACCTGGTGACCCCTCAATCAATTTATTTATTGTTTCTTACAAGTAGGAATATATTAGATTATGATGAAGCGTACAAGAAAATTATACAATCAATCACTTAAAATTAAGTTAAAATTATAAGTAAATATCATTATTATTGAGAAACATAATTACTTGTGTCTGTTCTCACGTTTGTCAGTTATTAATAAGATTTATATATTTACATAGAGACGTTTGAAATTGAAATAATAAGTATTCTATGATTCTATGATTGAAGGATTGGCTTCAATCATTCTTATCAATACACTTTAAAAAAAGCGTGAAAATAAATTTTTTAATGTTTTATATTAAGTAGATGTGTGATAGGATGAAGATTATGGATATGTTTATACACACGGCGAGCCCCTCATTGCCCCTGACCCTGGCCAATTCAGTGCTATGAAACAGATATTAATAAGTTTCATTTTAAAAATGTATCCAAAAGATTTTCAAATAATAACGACCGAAGAAAATTTCTCACAAATATCGATACACAGTCGATGCGATTACACACATTATTTCGATCACGATTCCCCAGAATATTACCGACAGCCCCGAGACCGCCATATAATGGGAAGTCACCCTACTCAACACTTTCCCGTAACTTGCTTCTTTCCTATAATTGAGTCAGTCCCCTGTCATAACAAAGGGGAGAATACGATTATCGAATGAACTGAACTATCTCGATATATTTTTGATAACAAATGATCGGGTGTAACATTGGAGAAAACTGTTGTTTAGAATAGTATCGATTGTGTGGTTCGATGCAACGGTTTCCTAAGTATAGTGTATTTAGGTGAAGACATTAAAGAATATATTTTTCAATTTTGTGATCTCATTTATGATAACTACTTATCAGTATCGTAATTGTTAACTTTTTAAAAGCTATAATATTTTTTTATGAGAAGAAAAGAATCGTAGCACCTTTTTTCAATCAATTGCAAGTTAATTTACTATTAACAATTTTGTTTTAAGACTGTGTTTAATGCAGTTTCTTTGTTATTATATAATATAATATAATTGTGTAAGAGATTGCATTACGACTAGTTGATTAAAGGTCTGAAACAAGTTAAAGCTTGAGGTAGGCGGCTTACGGCCTATGGCCGGTAGCGACAGGAATTTTACCGCGGTCGCAACCTTGGGAGGACGACCTCCACTCGGACCTAATTCGCCGCCGGCGAACCGGGTGGCGGAGGCGCGCTTACCAGCGCCTCATGCCGCCCTGAGTGTGGCCGCGGGTGGATGGGACGGGTTTTTCCCCTTCACCCGCTATAGTGGCTCCCGCGAGGAGGCGGCGTCCGCGTGTGCCTGGACGTCGCCTAATTGAGAGGTTTTGGTGCCCGCGCTTTTGCGGGCAGGCGCTAGGAGGGTTCCGGATGTCTTAATAAAAGCTGTTCCCGGATCCCTCCTATTTAAGGCGCAGTACGGCACACCGTGTGGTTTTAGTCGGTTTGATTCCGACGCACCGCCCCATCGTAAACCCCGGTGGGGTGACGGCCCGAGGGGGTTTCCACACGCACAAAAAAAAAAAAAAAAAAAGGTGGCTTACGGCCTGAGGGGGTTTCCACACGCACAAAAAAAAAAAGGCGACTTACGGTCTGGAATGCACCTTTAAAACTTTAGGTAAGCAATTTCAACATGAAGTAATTTTGTTATTCAACGTAAAAACTATGTTTTGTATGGCTTACTATCTTACTTTTAGGTTCAAAACCTAATTGATTAGGCACTATTTTCTGCAAATCATCCGTCCATAACACAAGTATGAATGAACATTGATGTTTAAGAGACGCTTGAGGTGCAAATACTCCCCCCTCCACCCCTCTAAAATTAAGATCACATTCACTTTATACATTCAAGATAAGGCTATACGCTCAAAGCGAAGTTACGCATTCTTGCCTGACATCTATCGGGAGTGCCTGTCTGTATAGACGTTATAAATCATTGTTTTTAACTTTCGCGACTTTGATGCATATATACATATTACCCATCGTGGTCACGGCTGGGGTCCACCCGTGACCACGATCGGTGCAATTTGATCACATCGTCGGGTAACCAAAAAATATATTGTACCTAAAAAATATAATCGCGATTAAGTCCGAGTTACACATCTAATTCACACATGATACATATTGAATTTTTATTAATAATCTCAGATCCTCTCTTGGAAGGCTGGGAAGCCTTCCCCCTCTTGTGAACCTAGTACTGTAGGGATTTTAGTAAAGTTAGGGTTGCATAGCTTCTAAATCTAAACTAAAATCCCTATGGCTCTATTGAGCAATCAATCGATCGACTTAATCGCTATTTTTTTCCGTTCCGGCCAACAGTTAATTGATTGCTTCTACATAAGAACCTCTTGGGACTCAACATGGGATATAAAATAGCCTCGACCATTTTTCCATGCATTGTAAAATTGCTAAGTAGCTTTCTTTACAATTAAGTTTACATGGGCACGTGCAATTGTTCGCTGTACCTACTCGTATATTGCTGCACAGAACGATGCAATGGCGGCACTCATGGGAACTTGATCGCTCCTTGATTGTGATATTGTTCTAGAACTGTAACAAAGTAGGTACATAACTATACTTAGTCCAAATCCTAACTTAATATTAATAATATCCTATGCAAGTTTGTTTGTTTGTTGTTATGCTTACACCTGAACTACTCAACCAAACTCAGAGATAACTGCAATAGAAGGGCCAACCTATATCTCCAAATTTACCAAGAATATAGAAATAAAAAGGTATTATAGTTATTTTGTTATAAATCCATTTCTTCTTATAGGGATAGGTACTGAAGATACTAGTAATTTTTATTTAATTGCTCTAAAATATTTTTAATACTTAAGTATTCAATTTTATTATTATTCAATTATTAATAATTGAATAATAATAAAATTGAATACTTCATAATTGAAGGAAGTTTCTAATCGACTGTACTGTTTTTTAGTGTTTAGTACTAATAAATAATTGGGTAGATTCCTATGTTCAAAATAAATTATTTCGTGTAAATCAGGCAATGCAACATCATAAAATACGTTTGATTATTTATTTTATAATCGTAAGGGCAACATTAAAAGTGCATTATTGGACAACACTAAGGTACCGAACCTTTCTATTTGACGTTTATAAAGAGAATTATTTCAATTGACAGTAATCTAGCCCTGTAATCTGAAATTGAAAATTCATGAAGTAACAGATTGCTTTTCAGAGGTCTACGGTCCTTATAAAGCCTATCAAACTCACAACGTATAACAATTGGCAAAATGCAGTTAGTCTAGTTTTGACGACTCCCCGGACAAATACTAGTTCGAGATGTTAGCTCTTTTAGCACAAAGCAATTCGAAGCAGTGCTAGCAAGAACGGCGCTATCTTAATTAGTTCATGAACAAACCGAATAAGACTGTCACAAAGCCTTTGCGAATTATATTCAGAAAAAAAGTGGAAGGGTGCCGCATGTATAATAGAAAATCCTTATTATGAATCTGCGAACAAAATAATACTTAATTTGATAATATATATATTGAAGCAGAGTTAAGCGAGTTTGCGAAAACTGATTATACATAGCAAGTTATAAAAGTAAAATAATCTTTCGTGAAGTACATAACGCGACGTATCAAAGGTTTCAAATGACCACAACAAAAGAATGCTGTAGTAGCATTTCCTAAACTTTGTATAACTATCTGGTGATTTAAAAGAGTGGCCGTGAGTTTGTTTGCCCGATTTCTTCTCACAAGGCTCAACCATTTGGAAACAGACGGTTATATATGTATAGGTCGACACAGGCAGATATAGTTATATCTGTAATCCACTTTTTTTATAATTTAACATTTAACAAAGTAACATATTGTTGCGGTGATTCTGTGTGTTTTGATCTATAATTTTGAATAGTATATATATATATATTTAAATGGTAATTCAAATAATTGTTGAGCAATTTTCTTAAATAAAGATTTAAATTAAGTGGATCTGCACTAGTTTGGTGGCATTACTTATTTCTAGCAGGAATCTGCTGTTTGTCCTGCGGTATTTTGTAACTAATTATACAGAATATAGGTTTTTAATCGTAGTTTTAGAAATATATATGTATCTGTAAATTCTCGCAAGAAACAGAATAGAAAGAATACGGAACGCTATCTATGAATTCGGTTGGGACTTCACTGCTTTTTTTTTGAGAGACAGCTGGCTTTCGGTTATTAGACGACAAGTTGCTGGACAAAGGAAATCGGATTGTTTTGTAAGAGCTGATTGGAAAATAAAATTATACTGTTGGGAAGAACAACTTTATTATTTTGGAGTTCTATAGCTGTGCTCAAAAAATCCTTTTTCATACTAATGTCATGAAATTGTAAGAATATTGTATACTTTGTTTGTTTTTAAATCTGCAATAGGGTAGTCGCCTGTGCCTAAAATAAATTATGTAGCAGTCTTAATAAAACCAAAATGTTATTATGGATTTAGATTATTTAATAAAACCAATAAATAAAATTGAAGTGTCTATTTGTAATGTCAAAGTCATAGTTTTTTAAAGCTCATTCTGCTATTTGCACGATACCCATGCCTAAAATCAGTTCTTAAAAATTTTGACTGTCTGTCTGTTTGTTCCGGCTAATCTCCGGAGCGGGTGGACCGATTTCTACGGGACTTTCTAGGTAGCTGGTATTATAAGGAGTAAGCTGGACTACTTTTATTTTGGAAAAATAATTAGGGATCCACGCAAAACATATAAATATGTACACGCGAGTGAAGCCGCGTGGGATGCTAGTATTTAATAAAGATAAACCGACTTTTTCAGCTCTATCCTAAATAATTTTTTTCTCACCAGCCTGCGACTGCCATCCAGTAGGTGCTAGTGGGAAGACCTGCAACCAGACAAGCGGGCAGTGCCCCTGCAAGGACGGTGTCACCGGTACCACCTGCAACCGCTGCGCCAAAGGGTATCAGCAGTCGAGAAGTCACATTGCACCTTGTATACGTAAGAAATTGTTACATTTTATAGACTTCTACGATCATTACTAGTATTTTTCCTGCTACTATTTAAATAATTGTCAGGAGTCGGTTTATGGCAGCTGGAATTTGTCATCTCTTTGACTCAAAAGCGTAGGTTTCTGACGTTTTATGATGACGTTAAAGAGGTGAGGGACCGTCATGCGCATTTCCACCATGTAGACTATGTAAAAGCCTCTGACCTCCATGAATGTGGACCAAAGGGTGCCTAGTAGGACAAGCCCTCGTAAAAACAGTTGGACCTGTTTTTACGAGGGCTTGTTCCTGATGGCAATATAACGTAGCTTACACACTTAGGTAAGGCTTCTTGCTAGTTGATCTGACAGCACGAGATTAGTCAGGGATTTTCACGGATTCATTATTTAAATATGCTCGCGGCATGATTTGGGAAATTAGATTACGTCATAACAACTTTGCCAGGAAGAATGTCTTCTCGGAATGGTTTTCTAACTGTGAAGGGATTGCCAGAAGTAAAAGTTTAATAGTCCAAGGTTATTAATTGATGAGAGTCAACACTTTGGAATCAGGTTTGTTTATGGTCGGCTACGGAATTGATTTCTTTTTTTTATTTTAACAGTTATCTAACAATAATATCCTCGGACAAATTACACATCGCTATGGGTTCTAGAACTTGGTGCGTAACTGATGGCGGTATGCCTAGATACATTTTTTTAGAATAGAAACACCGAAACCAACGCAAGCAGACATATTCATGTATACTAATATTTGAATAGAACGGGAATCGAATCGCTCGCCAGCTAAATTACAGACGGCCTCTGTGGCCGTCTGTAATTTAAACAAAAAAAAATATATGCCTTTGGTGACCAGCCAAAACTTAGGCATAGCATTCGGACCAGATACCTACAAACCAAAATGTGCGTGACTGTGTGCGTGCAAAGATTTGTAGTAGTGTGCTTACCCTAAGTACCACTTAATTCTTAAATTAATGTTCCTAATATTCTAACTGGGGTATCCGAGAGCGTGCTTCCACAACCCACATTCATGCTTGGCAGAACCTCATTACTAAATCCTGCTTCTCTTCTTCGCCATACATATGAAACTAACCAGTCCTCACGGTGCACAGGTATTCCTCGCGTGGTGACGGCCGTGCAGGCGATGGAGGCGGTGGACGGCGAGCCGGGCCGCGGTAAGTAGTAAGTGTACAATCATGCACTCTCGCCTCACACACACTTGCATCCCTGCAGACATCCCATCACTGAAACTTGCTTTTGAAGAGTATGCAACTATAGTGTATCCAGCGAGACGTCAGGAATCCAAATAGCTCAAATTTCAGGTCAAAAGGGGGACAGCATAACCCTATTAAAAGCGGGATTAAATGTAAGGAAACTCTTTGGTACGTTGAATCAATAAGAGTTTAAAACAAAATACAGTCGAATTTGTTTATGGCCCTTTAAAAAAACAATGAAAAAAATGTAATGCATGAGCTACTCTTGTTACATCTATCTTGTCTATCTTGTATTATCCTAAATTCTCAATTAGTTTGTAAAGAATTATATTTACAACAAACATGTTGGTTATAAAATAACCGACTGGGACAACTGACGGTTCATCTAGTGTTAAATCAATAATGCTTGAGAAAAGCAGTTTCATTCCATTTATATTGTTTTATTATTATTATATATTAGTAGTATTAGGTAAACAGTCTAATTAATTCAAGTAACTGTAAAAAATCATCTTAGTGTCCGATTAATGCCTAGTTAGTTTATTATAAATTCAAAATGCGAACTTAGCTTCTTGGTAGCTGGTAACGCTATGATAATGTTAACACACAGCGATCATAATATTTTTTTTTTCTATTTCATCATTTATTTTGCCTTAATGAGCTTAAGGATTTTATTTGTTACATCACCTTCCTGGATATGCTATGTGGGAATTACGTGAAATACTATAAACCATTGTGTCTGTCTGTATAGTTTCTTATGATTGAATGTCTGTAAAAAGAAGTACTGTACTTTTTTCAAAAAAAAATATTATTTTCGAAAGCAATATTTTAAAATGACTTGTTGTACATAGATCAACCAAAATGAGAGTAAACCGTAAAAGAAATAGGTTTAAATGGCCATGTAAGGTACCTCACAAGGCTCACACACTATGGCGATGCTTCCTGTTTGTTCATTTGACAGGACAACGTCAGGGGTTCCGGGATTTTTAATTCTATGTAATATTTGAACCAAATATGCCCGTGGCAAACCGCATGGTTAAAATGAAATAAGTCAAATGTACTAAGATTATGAGAACCAACGTATTTTATGTCGTACCTTCAACCAGTAGGATCTAAGGCCTACTAGTCCCCACCCTTACTGACTGTAAATACTATTAGGCCTTCTTCTCGTTCAAATTAACAGGAATCTGCTGTTGTCTATCTCTAAGTGAATAAAAATAAATTCTATGAACTATAAAAATAAAGACAGTATCTTTATTACATATTAAACATAAATATTTTAGCCTTGGCTATAAGTAACTATATAAACTATGAAGTTTAAGGTGCATACTCAATGGACCGATAAAAACCAGTAATTTATGACAAGCTAAACCTCGAAGCTCCCAGTGTAAATTGTCTAGTCAGTAAAACATGGTATTATAACAGTAAAACATGTTAACGTAGTTAAAAATTTACTTTTAAGTTGCAAACAAATAAAGTTGGAAAATTACTATGAATTACGAGTATAAGCATGCCTGTCCACTGATGCGTAACAGGCGATAGGAATAATTAGCATTGAAATACAAGATGTACCGTGTTGATCTGTATTTCAAAATGAAATAAGTTATTTAAAATTGGCAAAATAGGTACATATATATTTTTGGATGACGTTTTTTCGCCACAATCGCAAAATAACACGTGAAATGAGGCGTTTGCGGAAATCTGAAAAGATAAAGCTGGCATAAATCGTTTTATATCGAACTTTTGAACTTATGATAGCTAGTTGAGCTAATAGAATGGAGCAGTTTCCGGTCAATCGCATCTTATTCTAGCATCTAAATTCAAGATATTGTTTTAAATACACTATGTTACTTATAGTTGAGTGTAGTTATGAGACAGGAAAGTTCCAGATTAAATATTCTTATGATTGATATGATTTATAAATTTAAATTTAATTTACAAATAAAAAGTACAGTATCTCCGACTTATTATTAATTTGCACTTTAATTTTATTTGTGAATACTACTTTTCGATGAAATAAGCAATACCAATATTATGGACGGCTCTTTAGAAACACCATTACTTATCATCCATTTTCGTGTAGTTTACACGCGCTTATAAAGTGCTAGTCCATCGCTCCACGTCGGCGTTTTATTGAACACCTACCGTTGCCGTATGGGGCGTTTTGAGAGACTTTCTTTTTACCTATATTATATAAAAGTCTAATTTAGAAAGAATGTTTAACTTGTCTAATGTATCATTGCTGCCTATTGTAATCGAAAGGTAGTATTGTCTACAACCATTCTCGCACCACATGACTCATCATTTCATTAAAAAGTATCTCATAAATAACTCAGCGATATTATTTATAAAATAACACGCGTCTTTCCTACAAATTGTGTTCCAGTGTAAGACACAAGACAATAGGTACTAGTAGGCAAGGTAAAAAAATATAATACCTACGTAACGTAATACGTATATACCTACAAATATTATATTCTAATACATACCTTCAACTAGAATAATAAGAATAAGAAAAACTTTATACGTCGGTAATGTCAATTTCTAGTACAGTACCAAAGGATTTAGCATTTCATGACGAATTTTGAATTCGACTTTGAATTTGGTGAGGATTTTTTGAGCTTACCGTGTTGTGTGAGAATGCTAGATTTAATATTGTTTAGAGTATTTATCGAATGAATTTAAACAAAATTATTCGCAAATATGGATAAATACTCTTAAACGTATAATTAATTTGCTTATTTCGTATCATTCATTGTTATACTCATAACCTTGTTTGTTTTGTTTTATCAGTGACGACTAAGAGGTAACCCTTTCATATTAACAATTTTTACTTTCGTAATTTAAATTTCACTATTAATATATTCACAGCAAAACCATTTGCCATTTTAAAACAAACATCATATACTTGAATATTTTTAATGATAATAACGATCATTTTGCATGCAACATTTTTTTACTACGTTCGTATATTAAATTTATTATTGTGATAATCACAATCATGAGTACATGAACTGAGTCATAGATAATGATTATATCATTATGATATTTATCAGAATAGTTATTGTGATGTATCCTGATGTGTGTAATGAACACTTATGTGTGTGATGTATGACACAGCAGCGGAGCAGTGCGGCCGGTGTCGCGCCGCCGCTCGCACGCTAAACCTCAACAAGTTCTGCAGCCGAGACTACGGTGAGTGAAGACCCTAAAATGCAAAGACTCAAATCCTTGGATTTGCCCTGTCGCGCTCAAAATGATCTTGTTTCTATTTCTGTGTTTATTCATACGTTTAATACCTTTGTACTGTACATAACGGACTAATTCATTATAAATTGTTTGAACCTCAGACCAATGATCTGAGGTTTAAACACTTTCCGATGACACAATTTGACAGCTGTTACCGCTCACTTTAGCAAAAGCAATTATCTATGCTGACATGTAAAGCATTGCTTCGTTTGTTTGTCAAACATTACAATCTTTAATTAAGGATTTGTCGATTTAAAGTGTATTAATAAATTTAACTGTTACTTTCAAAAACGTCCAACAGTCGATATTAATAATATTTTAAATTCGAATTGTGTCAAAATATAAAAGAAGCAACAAGTGTTATTATTAATTAAAACAAATTAGGAATTTCCCATTTAACGTTAAAAAAAACCGATTTGAATCTTATGTTATTGTCTCTTTAATCCTTAAAAAAATATATGTATGGATTAACTTGGCGCCAAGAAATCCGCCATTTTGTTTAGTCGTCAACACCCTAACACAATTTAAAATACTTAGATCTCTTACAAAACAGCTCTTTCAACTGAACAATGACTGAATAAATCGTATATTCGCGAGTCTAGAAAGGTTTAATAAATCTTTATCTTTGTATGCGGTTCTGTTTCCATAATAGTTCAGGTCGATGCAGATAAGATACGCTTTTGTGCCCGGAATAGCCGTTCATTATAATACATATTAGGTAAGCTAACTTATTAAGTTTTCATTTTTTAAACTGCTAATTGAAGTTGCCTATCTTTCATTGGACTTAGTATTCCTCATTACTACTGTTTTGTTAATTTTTTATCGGCTGAATAAAGTTTGATATCTCCGTTTAATCGACTAAATGTCATTTTCTCCATCGAGTGTATGCTACTAGCCAGTTACATCTCTATTAAGGTGCTTCTTATTATTTAAACTTGCAGCTTGAATTTTGTTGACTTGGAATACTTGCTTTTGGCTTCAATTGGGTCTTTTAGTTTACTTTTTTTTTTCTAAACATTTATTGAGGTCTTCTTTTGATCGATTGAATGACAAAAGATGTCAAAACTTGAATTACTTATATTTGTACAACTATATATTTATATACTACATATATATCTATTTTTTATCAAGCTATCTATACTAATATAATAAAGGTGAGGAGATTTTCGTTTCTTTAAATGCGCTAAGCTCTAGAAATATTAATCAGATTTGAATAATTATTTTTGTGTTTGATAGAATATTCATCGAGAAAGGTATGTAACATCAAGCTACGACTCTTAGGAGCGGAACAGTGACCATAAACGCAGGTGAAACTGCGACGGATGCCTAGTCATTCTCTATACAGATGTGGGCAACTTCATATAGGATTAAATCTAACAATTTATCCAACAACAACATGACAAACAGTTATAATAATAAGTAATAATTGACAAACAGCTCAGGGCTCGCTCACCTGATATAGGATAACGGTTTCTTTTCATTGCCGGGAAGGCCTACCTTTCCCTTTCAATATGCTCCCAATTTCCCATCTTTAATTGAAAAGGTCAACGGTAAGGGGCCGTCCATAAATTACGTCACACAATTTCATGATTTTTGGACCCCCCCCCCGTCCTTGTCACAGGTGGTCACATTTGTCTAACCCCCTTGGTGTGACGTCACATATTTTGCATTTATACACCCAAAACTATTTTTTTTTTTTATAAAAGTGTAGTACCGTGTGTGGTCGTGGTAAAATTGGTTTAGTTTACAGGTAATATTTTGTGTTTAATATTTTAGCTATTGACATGTGACGTCATGAAACTTATGACCCCCCCCCCACCCCTTGTCACACAATGTAACACTTTATTGACCCCCCCCCTTTCCCGCCTTAACGTCTGACGTAATTTATGGATGGCGCCTAATAGGATTGCCCCTTATGACACGAATGGGACCACATTAAAGGTGGCAAAATGTTTAACACGCCACAACACCTATCCCTTTGGGGGTACAAGCATGAGTGTATGTATGTATTGATAGTAAACAAATTGGTATTGTTCTGTACAGTCATAATGGGCAAAGTGGTGGGCCGCGAGGCGAACACGGCGGGCGAGGCGTGGGTGCGTCTGGCGCTGAGCGTGCAGGCCGTGTACAAGCGCGCGCCGCGCAGCCGCCTGCGCAGAGGCGCCACCGCCCTGCACGTGCGCGCCACGGACCTCGCCTGCAAGTGCCCTAAGATCAAGATCAACAAGTAAGCATTACAACTCTTTAAAATAACTAAAGCCTCACACAGACTTATAACAAGCACACATTGACACACTCACTACCACATGTTAGGGTTTACACTTGTATGTCAAAGTGTTATATCTTGTAATCTAGAGCGAAGACCCTACTGATATCTCAAATCACTAGGGGTATCCCTAGTTTGTAAGTCAGAGGTAACGTAACCAAAAAAGGTTAATCTAATAACTCCTTGAATTAATCACAATTATCCTCCTTGAAGAAGTCAGTCAGCAATAATAGTATCGTTATTAGTGACTGACGTTTCAATAGTCCCCAATCCAGTCCACAGGATTAATCCTGGAAGTTTGTATTTTTGTACACACGCATTTCCATCGCACATATGTCAATGGGAGAATTGTCGAAATAGGCATTGTTTTCCATCTAAAACAACATTGAATTGAAATGCATTGACATTTTAATAAGAGATGAAGCGTATCCGGTATCCAGCCTAAATTATTTATCTGACCGGATACCAAATTTAATCTTTACTTTTTTAAGTCGCATAACAAATACAATTGTCAAATTTTCATTGACAACAAAATTAATAGTACTAGTAATAGTAATAGGTTGAATGAATACCAATGTCCCTGCATTAAAAGGAAACGAACGGTTTCGCCTGTCTTCGTAGACAAGGCCAGCTTCAGAAAAAAGTTTTCCGCTCTTTTTTCACTGTTGCAGGATCCTCTTTAATTTATATGAGTCTGAGAAACTTGGTCTATTCTGGGTAATGTATTAGAAAGAGGAATATATTGTAGATATTCGAGAGTTAGTAGATTTGAAAGAAGACATAGTGTCGAAAATTGAAAAGGGAATGTCGGAAGGTGGTTTGGGCACGTATAAAAAAGTTTGCGGAACGAGTAAATAAGAAAGGCCGGTAGGGCTCGACCACGCAGAACATGCTGTGATCAAATAGAAAGGCGAGAGATATATAGCGTATTTTTCTTAATTGTCAGTCTGATTACTGTTGTTTTTCATTTGCTACCTCAAGCAGTCGCAGAACGGGTCGTAGGTTTGGCAAGATCCGACATCGTCTCCTCATCTCTACTTCTTTTAGCCGGTGTTGAAGATTAACTGCTACTGTAAGACTCATCGCAGGGCATTTTTATATATTCTTGCATCGAATAGTTAGACTGACTTAAAAAGTTGAAACGACTTCCTAACTCAGCTTTCAACTAGGACTTTCAAACTGGAGGTCTTTGCTCAGTTTCAACTCTAAACAGCATGTGTGGTAAACCACTGGAAGGGTATAAACTCTAGCAAGCTGTTACAAAAATATTTTTTGAAAAAACATTATCCGTTTACAAGCCGTTAGATTTTCCAGGTATTTTCACCTCCGTTTTACATAAAAGCGTGGAATGTGTAAAGTTAAAGATTTTAAATCGTACATATTTTTTTATTATTGCGAATAATATTATAAGTTAAATATTAGATAGAATATAGAAGAAAAAGAATCTATAGAATTTAGAGTATTCAATAGTATTAAAACTTATAAATGCAAAATTAGGGCCTCGGTTTACACGCTAATTTCATCGCTGGCGACTGGAGATTTAACAAGAGCATCTACTGCATCGTGTTAGCGTTTGACGATTATTATTTAATTTGCGTAATGAAACTATTGCTTTATCTGCCATTATCCGAGTGAAAATAGCATTTTTTTAAATATGTTTTCCACGTATTTACTCAACGAAACAAAAAATACTAAATTATGTGCTAACATTAGTACAAAATTTGTGCGCCATTCATTCCAAGACTCCAAAACCATAATTTAAGGCATTAGAACTCAACGAAGCGTTACTAACTTAGTCTGAGTGTATTTGCAATAAAATTACTGTTCAAATTAATGGTAAATTACTGTTGGTTCCTGTAAAATGCATAAGTATTTGTGTCGCGGGTGGAATTTATTTTTACTCCAGGTTTAGTGGTAACGTCGGAACTAAACCAACCGTTATTGCCAGGGTTCCGGAAATAACAGTGAAAGGAAATCTCATGACGTTCATATTCATATTAGGTGTGGGAGGGAGAGAGGGGAAACCATATTTATATTATACTATACTACAGCGGTATGCTAGGGATAAACAACACACACACTTAAAACAAATATCACCTTTTAAGAAAATCCTTTTTAAGGGCCTACTTATTCGCTAATTTTTGCTTCCGTTTTAAAGATATCGACAAAAATGTACTTAAAGTTAAAATATTAGTACAGGCTCTGCCAAGTTTGGGATCAGACGGCCGTGTGTTGAAGTGTCTCAAGTTATTATTGATCAACGTTCGCATGAAAACAATTAATACTTAGTTTTAAAGTAAACCAGTAATGTCTGTGTAAATAGTAATAAACATTTTTTTCACCAGGTCATACCTAATCCTAGGAGTGGAAAAAGAGGGCGTTTCAGCCGGTTTGCCAGGACTGACAGTCGGCGAGAGGACACTACTGTTGGAATGGCGCGACGATTGGCACCGACGCATCCGTCGGCTGCAGCGGCGCGCGATCAACTGCCACTAGCCGACCGCCATCTTGTAAATGGTGGGGATAAAGCAACCAATGAGAGCGCTCCGTTCTCGTCATAATCCGTCATTGCAAACATACGTGAATTTTTAACGTAGTTGTTTTAACTGTTACTGCCATATATGTGCTGTCTATATAAATTCATAATATAATTTTTGCGTCAGGAATGAATATTGGATATATTGTAAGACTGATTGTTAGTCCCTCAGTTGCTTCGAAGACTATTTAGTTTAGTACAAAGGTGCTTTGCGCTATTTCTTCTTATATGTATTATTTTATTTACTTTGGTTTTAGTATCTTAGAATAGTTTTGGAACTTTACTAGGATGTGGTATAGTGTCTACCTCTATATAATTGTTTATTGAATAATCTGTTATGCGTTTGTTATTCTATATGTTCTATATATTTTGTATAGTTTATTCTCTTGTATGATGGCTTTATATAATAATTAAATTTCTATGTATACTTTGTTCATTATATCTCCTAAATAGGTACACTCGTGTCTCTTTAGGTCATGTAGTACTCAAATAAAGCTTAAGAGTTTTTGCAGGTTCTATTAAACCGATTATTTTAGTTTATTAGGCTGTATAACACGGAGCTGGCTATTTACATTATCCCCCAATTTAGTAGGAAAACCTCTACTCTCGCAACACTGGCACAACGGCATTTACATAGTGTTTTTCGTGGTAGACTTTTTATTCCTTTTTAAATTTGGAAATATTTTCGTAAGTATCAACAAAATAAACGAAGAGATTGTACTAACTTTTAAACTTTCGCGTTCCATGATATAATATTATCTACGTATTAACGGGAATTAACGCGATCACGAAAAGGTATTACATACCTCTGAATTGACTGACGTTTCGACCAGGTTGCACTGGCACCGCTGAGCCAGTCAGCCTGTGACCACGGCCAGTGCAACCTGGTCGAAACGTCAGGCAATTCAGAGGTATGTAATACCTTTTCGTGATCGCGTTAATTCCCGTTAATACGTAGAAGAGATTGTACTCAATCGGATGAATGATTTAGTAATGTTTACGTACAACAAACAATCACTCATTTTTATATACATAGATAAATTAAACTGTCCATATTGCTGTCAAACATTCATTCCTGACGTGTTCGGCGAACGTTTACCTAGTCCGTTTAAGGAATAACGTTATAATAATCGTAGTTCTCAACTGTTATAACACTACGAGTTTTATGCCAAAAATGCAAGAGAAATAAATTTGGACACACGACGTTATGTGTATTTACAACTATAGTGTTCAAATAATATTATTCACTTTTATATTGCAAAATAATAATTTACTAAACGCAAGATGTTGGAAAAGGACATTAAAAACGCAATTCGAAATTCAAATTATAAATGTAATTCGACTTTTAATAAGAAATATTTAAAGAATTCAAAAAAGTTCAAAATAAAAAGTTTTTATGAAATTAACAATATAATTAGTTACTCGGTGTCGTGTGTCTCACTCTTTATAATCTTCATAAATTTTCCCTTCCTAGGATTTTGTTGAAATGTACATTAATATTATTTATTTTCAATAATTTAATTTTATAAGGCAACGTACTGTACCGTTCCATTTCTTGCATTTTTTGTATAATTGTTATTTTATATTGAAAATGCTAATGTTGATATTGTTTTATGTGCATTGAATGTATGACGTTACGATATCTGTCAACATTTTACACTATTAATGTCAAATACTGTCAAACTCATAATATTTAGGATTATATTCATATAACATTGCTTATTTTTTTCTATTATCCCGAAATTGTCAAAAACTAATTTAATTAATTCATTATTAAAAAGAAAACAATATGTGTACTATATATAAATGTTCTTGTAAACGTCGGTCAGTCACTTGTCAACTGTGAACCGTCAAAGTTACAGGTATATGACAATTTTGACAGCTATCGTGAGTCGTGCATGTGACTGCACGGTAGATGTAGGACTCATTCGGAGAAGAATCACCACATAGTCACAATGGTTTAACGTACCTCATTTATTATAAAACTTAAACTAAGATTAAGTGTTTTATTTATATCGTTAGCGCTTAGATTTTATACATTATAAGCTAAAATATCAACTTCATTCTAATGTGTTCGTTTCCTTTTAATTTCTGTAAATTAAATCATTTAAATATTAGATCTTGCCAAAGTAACATTTTTTTTTATTTTGTATAGAGTACGTAGTATCCCCTGTTTAATGTTTTCGAGAAATAACTTTTGAACAAATGCGTTGCCTAACTAAGGTATGTACAGTATTACTAGCTTTACTAAGAAACATAATAATAAGTATCATTTTGGTTTTGAATAAGTACGATCAAAGAAAATATGATTTTTAAACTATATCTCAATTTTAATGCATTTTTTTATTTACAATACAGGCGTCCATTAATATCGTAATGACATCAAAGACCGTAAAACATATTAATCATCTTTTCAGATAATAATAAAAAAACTTGTCTTTGTACACTGAGATATTAAACAACTCAATTGAGTATTAAACTCAAAAAGTATGCGATCGTTTACAATTGAGCTGTCAGAGTTTATTTATGGTATCTGGCCGTGCCCTAAGTACACAATGGCATAAATCAACATGACGGCCGGTGCGTTTTACGATAATCAATGTTGCTGACCGTGCCGGTGCCGCGTTGGTATGAACCGGCACGAAAATGGCGGCACTTTAAAACATGTTTTATTATTAAAGTATTAAAAAAATATATATTTGAGTTTTTTTTTTAATAAAAGAAAACTATAAAGTAACAAAAAAAGAATAAAACAATGGAAGGCAGAGGAACATTTCAAATGATACAGTTATAAAATATACCTACAGTTTCTAGGAAAAAAAATTTATATTATCTATAAATTAAATGTATCTATAGGTATTTAAATTATTTGTCATTTTTTTCCTGAAACTGTTTTTAATATTAAGTAAATGAGTAAAACAATATTTTCTTGAAAAAAAGTCTGCTAATAAATAGAATATAAAAAGTTACTACAAAAACCAGCAAAATCTGGCAACGAGGCTTTTAGGATTAAGAGCGTGGGACTTTCACATTACAGCTACGTGGCGTGTTCTCATAAGGTCTATAGCTTGCTGAATAAGGTTCTATAGATACAGGTCTTAATGTCGTCTGTGCCTTTTGTTCTCAATGTACTTACCACCCGAAACGAAAGTTAGAGTTCTTAGTCGATATTAATTTGCTTTATTGCTGCATGTCGCTACCAAATTAGTATAAGGACTTACGGGTTTTAAAATATTATTTAAACCAAAAAAAAGGGGAGGTCCTGAAGTCAACCCGTATATCTGTTTTTTTTAGTAAATATTTTTGTGGTTGTACTCTTTCAAGACCAAAATAACGTATTCTTTAGATAAAATAAATATTTAAAAATGACTTAGAAGTTTCGCTTGATCGTTCTACGGATTGTAAAAAGTGTATTTAGTTGTAGATGAAACTATTTATCCGTTTCTAGTTATGCATATCTTTAGATTTCATAATTTGTATACATTTTAAATTATATCCTAGCGCACCATAACATAATACCTACATAAAAATTTAGTTTTCTAAATAAAAAAGGCCTATGTCAATTTAGTAGCTACCTTTTTATTTGTCTGTGGAACAAAAGTGCGCCAAAATATAATTTAAAAATTAAAACTATTAATATCAGAACGTAATTGTACCTATAGTTAAACTTACTGTGTTTTAATAATATAGGTATGTGAATATTGTTTTATTTTTCAAATAATTTATTCTGAATACATATTACTTAATAGGAATTCATTTTTTTTAAATAAAGATAAAAATGAAACAGTAATAAGTATTACTGATTAAGAAAAGAGTTAAGTAAACTTTTTTTAAAGTACAATAACATGGGTAAAAGTTTAATTTCGAATGTATTCCATATGGAACATTTGAAATTCAAATTTAATGTAACGACTAAAATGGTATTTTCAACTAAATTATATTTTTCATTTCATAAAATCAAAAACATATTTTCATTGATTCAGTTACGTATTCCATATAGTAAAAATAAGACGTATATTTACTATAATTGCTATTTATAACGCACAACTAAGGCCTATTATGCTTCCTCTCGTAAACGTAAATAAGAATTGTCATACACTACAGTTTGCGAAGTACACTGTTAATTAATAGTATAAAATTGTAATATCATTTAGTTATACTTATTTATATGTTAAGGGATGTCAATTGAATTAAGGAAAGCGCGCGAATGTTTTTGCTGGCACATAGATTCAAAATGGCCGATTTTTAATCTATGGTCTGTGAAACGATTGCCGCGCTATTGAATTGTGTTTTCGAGATACCCTGCTCCTGTGATGTAATAAATGTTATTGGTTATATTTATTTAAAAATAAAAGTACATTAATATACGGATATGTTGTTTTTCTAATACAATAATTGCCAAAACTTTTACATCAAGTGCTTTTGTGCGAAGACGCAGATTAATTCGAGTCTGATCTATAGACAATTGAAAAGATGGTTACCCGTTGAGATACAGTGAACCTCGAATTGTGCTCACTTTGCCTGACGGTAAGCAGATACCATGGGTTATTCACGTTTGCAATACCAGGGGCCATAACTAGCCTCTTTAAGTATCTGGATCTCCAATCAATGGAATCAAATCAAAATCATTTATTTCAATTAAACCAATTGTAGGTATTTGTGAATTGTCAGGAGCAGTAGTCAGTCAGATTATCAGTCGTGAAGCTCGTTGTCTGTTACAATACGTAGATTCTATGGAAAAGAACAGGCAAGAAACTCCAAGGACATTCTTTTTCAACGTGTTTTACAAGTCTCTGGTTCCATTGCTAATAAGCGCTAATAAATGAAAAATGTAACGTATTTTTTTAAAATACAAATCGTGTAAATTACTACTATATGTAAGTAATAGCAGTCCGGCGATGACCAGTTCCGACCAAGGGCACTCGTTCACGAGCATGAGGCATGCGTCAGCCATCGTCCATCTCTATCATATTATAAGAAGCCGAAAGACCTGATAAATACACCACGATCGGCAGGAAAAGGGAAAAAAATCTAATATGTAATTGACTACACAGTTTTCATATGTGCAATTCAAAATTTTCTATATGCAAGAAAAATACAACTTAAGGCAATCTTCAAGTTGGTCAAAGAATGAATACATGATAGTACAAGTAGCAAGGTGGAAGTGGTACTTCATAGTTTCTGATCTGGACAGGGACTACGCTGGCTTGTGTCTGCCAAAGATGTTGGTTGATGTAAAAAACAGTCAGCGAATTGAAAACAAAGTTTCTATAAAGTTATAAACATCCACGAACGATCAATATTCACAAGTTTCCCTTATGTTGCCATTACATTAACGCCAAACATCCTAAGCACAAGTTAATCAATCACTGAAGTTACAGCATTACATCAACGCGAAGCTCACTGGGGACTTAAAATTTCTAATTCAATTGAAAACAAGGGTCAAATTAAAACGTAACACAAGACCCCAGAGCGTAACTCTGCATACCTAAACATACCTTAACCCCCCCTCCCCCTCCATCTCGCCCGTCAGCTATAAATCAGTTACAGCGCCTATACACAACACGACTAAGGGAGCTAAAGGCAGTTCTACACTCAAATGATTTCCCGTGGGACCGTGCTCTACGTCGTACTCTTTGATGGGCCGTAAGATACAATTTTTCGATATTAATATCAATGTTTAAAGAGATTTACTGTTGATTTATACTGACAGAGTTTTGAGATGAAATAGTATGTAAAACATTGATTTTTTGAAAACCAATTTTTTTTATAAAATTTTACTATAATTAGCAAAGGAGCACACGGCAGACCGTATGCTCCTTTGCTAAATAGTAAAATTATGATACAACCATCATATCTGTATGGACGGTTATACACAGTAATATAATAAAGGGGAAGAGTTTAAATGTATTTTTGGTTGAACGGGCCAATTGGATTTGAAAAAATATTTTTTTAAAGGTTACGCTACAAGTCTTAGAAGTGGCGCAGTAACTAAACGCGGCTGGAACTTAAAGACGACTCTATAAAATAAACGCTTGTAAACGCCAGGTTTGTCACATGTAAGGTTTGTAAGGCATTAAACGTTTTAATTGGCTTCGAGAACAGAATGGTACAGCTGTGCTTTTGATGTTAATGTTGTTGGTGGACTCAAATAATAATAATTTTTATTATTCTGAAAATGTACGCAGTTTACATAATAGTTATAATTCCGATAATCTGGGCTTATATATAAATCACTCTGACTTCTAAACTAGGTATTAACCTGTATCTTAGAAGTCAGTGCCACCCGTGTTGAATTTACATTACAATTCAAAAATGTGGATTAAGTGCTATATTAGTTATGTACATATAATAGAGAACAAAAGTTTTAATAAAAATGATTATAGTAATCATGTAAGAATGTATGTGTGTGTGTGTGTAAGTGTGTGTGTGTGTGTGTGTGTGTGTGTGTGTGTGTGTGTGTGTGTGTGTGTGTGTGTGTGTGTGTGTGTGCGTGCGTGCGTGCGTGCGTGAGTGGTGTGGATTAACCTGAGCGCCCATATAGGAGATCCTCCTCCAGGTAAAGAAGTTCTGGTGACTATAGTTACCAGCAGGAATATAGCCATAGTGGTTGTTAATCGCCATCTTGTGTAGGCTCTAATCCGACTAGACTTAACATACGACTAGAGGTACATACAGCCGAACATAGAACCTCCTTCTTTTTTTGATGTCGGTTAAAAAGACACTGCCTTGTCAATTTAAAAAAAAATGGAATCGTTTTTATTGAAACGAAAAAGAAAATACTTATAACTCTTTCCAAATATCTCAATTTCAAAGATTACTTTTCCAATTTTCCTTTCCTAAACACCGCATTCGGACTTATAGCAGTAACATTTAAAAAAAAATTGGCGAGTGCAGACGTTCTCAAGGGATCCTCTTACCGACAGGTAACTTGTCGTTATTATTTGTATAGAAAAGGGAAATAAAAATACTACCTATTGACGTTATTTTATACTAGACACGTTTTCTTTTCAGATAAGTTAATTTAAAGACCAAAGTTCCTGAGGTACTGAAAGACTTAGATTGGTCAATCGCCTACCAAAATATTTTAACTGCTCTCCTGATGGAAGCTTCAACTAGTAATAACACTAGATGTGTAGCACGTTAGAGACCCAATATTCCGTCCTAAGGAAGATCTGTCCTCACCAGACGAAATAAAACTCTCATTTAATGAAATTTTGGTGCAGTTTTCTGTGATATGGTCAGCAACAAGAGCTGTTTAAACATGCGTGCACATTAAGTTTATGCTTTGATTGCAAAAATACATTGTAATCGGGTTTATGTTATAAAAACTGACACATATACCTCAATAATACTGAATGAAACAAAAGGAATTTCCTTTAAAGTAATAAAAAGTAAACATTTACAAAGTTTTGGTCTAAGAAGGTTTCGTATACTGAAAGAATAGAACTTTATCTATTTTTGGTTAGATAAACCTACTATTAGTTAAGGTACCCAATGTATAACTGCATTAACGGCTGTAATCGTAGGTAGGTTGTGGCGAAATCGACACATAGCGAAAAACATACTTCAACATTATTTAATGATTCTGAATCCCGCTATAAAAGTTCTCGCGTGATAAGTATGCATATTTGCAACTTCCCAACATCAACCTTTGGGCCGCGGTCGGCCAGGCATGATGCACTCGCCTGGGCAGAAGATCTTCACTTTGCGTTGGAGGGACACGACAACCGTTCCTCCACAGTCTAAAAACGTCAAACTACAACGTTCAACGTCATCTTAGGAACAACATAGTCGACAGCCTCAATAATACCTAATTAATTTTAGTAATGTCAGGATCAAATTTAGTATTTAATGAAGTCTACAGACACCATAGAACTATTGTACTAAAATAAGATAATTTTTAGAGAAAGTTTATTTTAGTGAGCTTTACAACAGAATATTAAAAAGGTTTCGGATAATTTTCTTCCGAATCCATAGAAGTGACTGAAGACCTCATTCCTTTGTATACAAAGGAATGTCTATTTTTAGATCAATGAATACATGATTATTATATCTACCTTCTGCTTTTTCAAAAGAAAACATGTGCTCATTCGTTTACTTCTTATATTTTGAATTACCGCTATCTTGTGTAGAAATGGGTTTCCTATATAAAAAGTTTTTATATTGTGCCCGTCAAAATTCACTTGGTAATCAGACTTTAAAATGTTTCAATTGCTTTTTCCCTGAAACTCGCATTGGATCTATTAGCAGCAATTAAAGGAAAAGTTTGGCAAAACAGTCAGTTCTGCCTAACAAACGAACATAATGTCTTATTTTTAACCGACGAAAAAAAAGGAGGTTCTTAAAGAACAATTCCTTTAAACACTCGCATTAGAATAGGTTTCCAAATTAAATTCGTAATTAATTGTATATAACAATACAAGAACAGAATTTTACAATTATTTACTCAAACATCGTTGATTTCTCAAAAATGTAAGTAATTCATATTATGACGGCTATTTACGCGTGGTTACATTAGAAGGCTACGCATTGAGAATCGTAGGTACGGCGCGAACGCATTTTATTTGTTCCGAGCGTTCAACGGAGAGTTAACAATATTAAGTTTATATGTATAATCATCTCACTTATTTTATTTAGATATCCGTAATAGTACGAACTACGTGTTTAAACAAAGAAAATAGGATTTTTTTTCCGGAAAATGAGTAAAGCTGTGTAAAGTGAAAATGTTATTTTTCTAGGAAATGCAAACAAACAAATTTATTGAAAAACGAAATAGACACTGTCTGTTGGGTCAGTCAGCTTTATTATAAAATAACCTAACTAACAAAACAATATTACCCTATGAATTCAGCTGCCGATACTAAATAAACTACCTCCAGCGTGAGCTTTTATTATGTTACATATTGTATAAATAAACACCATTCCTAACACGTAAATATTTAATACTAGTAATATGGGACCTACGTTACTGGCAAACTTTTTATCGAGTATATTACTTTACTAATATAAGTACCAAGTATTTACTCAATCAGTAAGCATTATTCGCATGTACGTAACGAACCAACATGGAACATTGTGTATTTCACTCAAACACATTCTCCGGACACTTGGTAGAATACTTTAGTAGATAAACTTTTGAATGCATTCGAAGTATTGAAACTGCGACTGGATCGCATTGTGTGGATCGAGATCAGCCCAACGCGAACATTTCCCTGAGCTAATGCCCGATCACGATGCACAATTGCGCGATTGTGCTCCGATTGAGTAAGGACTTTTGCACCTTTGCGACCAAGACAGAAAATATTATTGTTTCTGAACGTATAGAAAGATTTAAAAAATGTTCATTGTTTCTGAGAGATTTATTGGTTTCTGGGTCTATAGTATATAATAATATGTAGTACGTGAAATACATTTTTTTTAACCAGTTTCAGCAAGGTATATTACTTGGACATAGAAACAATATTTTAATTCACTAATTTAAAGGAAAAACGCATCATCATTACAAAATAACATCACAACATATTATAAAACAAAGTCCTCCGCCGCGTCTGTCTGTCTGTCTGTTCGCGATAAACTGAAAAACTACCAAACGGATTTTCATGCGGGTTTTAGTAATAGACAGAGTGATTCATGAGGAAGGTTTTGGTGTATAATTTAAACCCATGCGAAGCCGGGGCGGGATGTCAATATTTAAGGCCGTTTCAATAACATTTAAGTGAGTTTAATTTTTATGAATAAAAAGTACATTATGGGTATCTTAATTGGCAAACCAGCTAACTGCGTTTCATTAACTGTTTAAGGAGACACTAAACTCTTTGTAATATGTTTCATTAGAGACAATTTAAAGACAAAATTGGTTACATCGTGATTGCTTACAAAATAAGGACATTGTTAGTATAGTATGTGACGGTACATGGGGAAACAAAGAAAATGTGCGGGTGAACCTTTCTACCACACGATCTCGCCGACGGAGGGGGTGCACAACTGAACCAGTCTACTTATTCCTTATTTTGTGATCACGTTAATTCCCGTGTAAATACATTATTATTATTTTTATGTTACTCAGTATTTAGAAACCACATGGTTTTTACAAGTGCATAAATAAAAATATAAAGTTTATTATATAATTTTTTTATCTGTCTTAAATAAATGGACGTCGCATAAGTGCAGACGGCCTAACGAAAGCACGAACTCTTATCCAACAATAGCCAGTAATAACTTTCTTTGTGTTGAAATACAAACTCTGTACGCACATTTTAATAACGCATTGTTGTTCTAGTATGAACATACATAGAACAAATGCATATCAAGCTGCTGGTATAATGTTAGGCCAACAGAAGCCAATAATTGCAATAGTGTATAAAAAAAGCTCGCAACACACATAAGGAACCAATCGTTATTTTTTGTATTCGTATTCAATCGTAATCATTTCTTGAGGAGCAGACGGAAGAGCCACGGGTCCCTCGGGACTCTGGACATTACAAACATGAACATTGCAGTGGGCTCTTGTGGTTGTGTTTAGTTGTACATCTAGGCAATTTAATTTTTACTTAAACCACTTACGTTTTAAAGAGCGAATTGACAAACTTAGAGGCGTTTTAAATTTAGAGAGTTCTAATTTTGAAACGACATACTTACATAAAATAAACTAAAAATATAAAATTTACTTGACAGGAGGTTTCAAGTACTGAAAATCACTATGTAAATCAAGACTTTTGTGACAATAAATTATTATTGTTATTTTTATATTAACACATTTGTTTTTTTTAAGTGAAACTTCTTTAGAATCGTTGTGATTTGAATTTCGATGAAACAAATAGCATCACGATAAAGTTCCTACGATAAAGTTGCTGTAATCTTAGTCTTTGCGCCTGCGTACAACCAAGCCTTGAGAAAATATGTCAATGTCAACGTGGTATAATTTTTGTGCAATTGCGTATTAAATTTATTTTAGTTGTTTTTTTCTCCATATTTCACTTATACTTAATTGATTCTTTTCAAATTTACATGTAAATCCAAACTTTACCTATATTGAAAACGAAGTGTTGCTTGTTTTGAAAGTTGTGTATAGTTGGAACTGGTTTCTTGATCTGTTGTCGGCATCTGTACCTATTGAATAAAATAGAAATAAAATAATTTGATAATAACTTTTATAGAAATTATCTAAAGTTAAATTTATTAACTCTAGTAAATTATTTTTGTTGATTTTATTCATTTCTCATTCTCTCGTAGGCTACTTTTCTGAAGTTTCACTTCTGCCGTGTGTGAATTACACACACACACACACTTTTTATTTCAATGTACCTTTGATGACATTATTTAATATAATTTAGGCTGAGTAAAATTAACAGCCTATCGGGTCAATCTTGTAAAAATAAATAATAATTTAAAAAACTAAAAAAACACGCTTTTATAGAAAATCCAACTAAAAAATAGAAAATAAATTTTAATAAATTTGGATTAAGAATAGTGTAAATAAGAAATAAATGTATATTATTGGAAAAAGCGTGGGGTGCATGCGTAGTGTCAATAGTTAATCTAAATTTTTTTAAATTTATTTTCTATTTTTTAGTTGGATTTTCTATAAAAGCGTGTTTTCTTAGTTTTTTTAAACTATTAGTAGTGTAAAAAGAAAAAATTGTTTGTCGGTGAAGTCGGTTTACGGACGATAATTTTACGTGATAAAGTCACGGATCTCTCTATCGCTTGTTCCGCGCTCTCGCTTGCACGCTCGGCTTAGGCGGAACGTGACAATGAGTCTTGCTTTTTCGTGCGCGCAGCCGGCGTTCATTGATTTATAAGACGTTATCACGTCAAAAACCTTTTACATACACACACACATGCACTAGTATTATATACAAAAGAATTAGAGGTTAGGAAATGAAAGCATGGAAATTGTATCCGAACATTAACAATTATGTTCAAATCGTGACGCTGAATAATATCTACTGTGGTCTGAGTTGTTGATAGTTGGCCCAACATGTGTGGCTACCGTAACATTCGGTTGTGCCGTTATTGCGTGGGCAAAATTTTCCGGGTCCATTGTTCGATACCCACTAGAAAGAATCATAAATCGAGCTTGTTCTCCTTAAGTAAATTGCGCATAACATAATATATGTTTTACTGTTGATATATACAGTGTGCACGAGGCAGTTTTAATTGAATGCCTTTGTTTCGTGTACCTATTGTAAACTTTCAACGTAGTATTAATGGGGTGGAATTAACATTTATATTATAAGTATTATTAACATTTTAATACTATCATAAATGTGAAAGATGTTTACGACTCTTATATAAGCAAAAACAATTGAAGAAATACATTGAGTAAATTCTAATGATAAGAGCCAAGGAAGTCGGAAACAAATTCTGTTTTCTGAGAGCTTTTTCAGCGTGCGGTGTTAAAATTACACAAAAAAAATGTATGGTAGGAATAATGGTGTGTCTACATTCATACAAACACTCATGCCTGTATCCTCAAACAGGTAGGTAGAGACGTAGTACCCACATTTCGCCATCTATAAAATGTTCTCACACGTAATAATGGTGTCTCTAAACCTGTATAAAATACATTTAATCTAGGTAATATTTACATTATAAACATAATAATATAAACACGGCAAAGTCGCTTTGCTAGGCAAAAATATGTAATCAAAATTAATTGTAATAATTATTGAATTTCGTCAGAAATTTTAAATCTCGTGTAAGCAAGTTTGCAACCCTCCCTTCCATTGAGCTAGAAGGTATGAGACTAAACCAATATGTAATAAGGTTAGAAAAAAATATAGGCAAAGTAATTGCTATTTAAAATAAGTACATATTATTATATATCGCAATAAGGTCGCCTGTACGGATCTTGTAGTTATTAGTAATTAGGTATATAAAAAAAGTAGTTTTTTTTATGGTATAGGGGGCAAGCGATGGTACATACGATGGTAAATGTTTACCGCCGCCCATGAGCACCTGCAACTCAATAGGTACAATTATTATTGTTTTTGGTCCACTTTGGTGGAATATAATAATACAATTAATTATATTCATAATGTATGACATTGACATTGTTTTTTAAATTATAAGAACATTCGAATTCAACATTGAAAGTCGCTGGTTCTTGTGTAGTTTCATTCCCTAACCATTAATTGCGATATAAAGAGTGATCGTACTCTATTCGCACAGCTTGAACACCAAAAATCTCATTTTCATGCACCCTCACATTTACAAGCTACAAAATCTCTTATTGAACAACTCATTTCACATTAATCTTAACCATTTATACTAAAAATTTTAACTTTAACTCATCGTATAGCGAAGTAGAAATCACAACAGATATGCACATTTTTGATGGCACGTTCTCAAACACGGTCAAGTGTGTCAACACGCCATGACCACGTTCTGGAGTCTCAAGAGTGAACTGCCAACACACCAACTGCAATAACATTTGCTCAACACACAACGAGTAATCTTTTAGAACTGGTTTATATTTAATTATACCATTGAAGAGTTCAGAAATGCGGTATATACTTACTTTTTACCAAGTTAAAGTTTTTTTTACAATTGGAATACTAGCGATGACACTCATTGACAGACGCTAAGTGGTCAATTTTTCGGGGAAAAAAAAAACTAAAAAAACGCCGCGCGGTTTTGCGTCAAGGACGGATTTGTTGAAGAAAATACTTAGGAGAAGTACTTTTGAAGGACAGCCCGTAGTAGATACAGCAAAATAGCTGCTCTACTAGGGAAATGCCTCCACCGAACTGTCGATCGCCACAATTAGTTTTGACTGCAAGGGTGGCGCAATGGTTAAAGTTGTCGCCTCGCACCACGGGACAAAAATTTGTGCGATCCACAAATAAATGTCCGGAGTCTGTTGTTTCAATGTTTGTGAAGTCCCTCGCAACACAGGTATAATTCCTAATGCAGGAGTTATCTTTTCACACGGTTTTCCTAAAAACCCTTTCACTACTTGTTTCCCCCTAAACTTGTGGGGACAAACCCTAAATTGGCCATACTGCCTCTCGGCCGATTACGATGACAAGTCACTAACAGAGCATTACAACAAATCGAAATCAATTGCAACACTCAGTTCATAACACAGTATTAAATGTTATTTGTTATTAATTTATGTGACAAACAAGAACAGGTGTTCCTTACAACAGTTTTATTAACAATGGCGACAATAATGCTTATCGTTGGATTGCGAAATGGCGCACTGAATTAATGTTAATGTACCTCCGGGACAAATGGCCGCAATTTATGGTTGAGAGTCGAGGAAAGATAAAGAGTAGATGTGATTTCCCATTTAATATAGAAATGGAATATGAAAGAAAACAGAGGTTTTTATTTTGGTGATGTTCTGAAGAACAATCAGGGCAGAACTTGGATCATTGATAGATGCTTGATAGGCGCTCAAGAAATGGCACCAACTAAACTGTGCTTAAATGCAGTTGTAAGCACAGTTGAGCTATCAGAGGCTTTGCACTCGCGCTAGCGGTGTGACGTTTTAGGTGTAGTAGAAAAATGCTACAACTATACTTTACAAATAAATGGAAAGAAGGCATGAACTTTCGAAGTTTATTTTTATGATAGTATAAAGGTAAGAAATATACTACAGATGGCATTTGCATTGCAGTTTGTATTTTATCTATCGAATGAAATGCATGTACGTAATGTATAAGGAACTATCGAGTACAACTATTTGACGCGATTTTGTAGGAGATTGTGTATCTATGGTATACTAGCAGCGACCCGCGGTTTCACCCGCGTAAGTCCCAATCCCGTGGGAATAACGGGATAAAAAGTAGTCTATATGTTAATCCAGGTCTCCAGCTATCTACATACCAAGTTTAATCGCAATCGGTTCAGTAGTTTTGGCGTGAAAGAGTAACAAACATCCATACATACATACTCACAAACTGTCACGTTTATAATATTAGTAGGATTTCATCTGAGGGTCAGAAAGACGCAAAGCCGACGAGCTTTTATGAAAGTTTTAATGACAGTACAAAAAGTTTGTTAGGTATGTAAGGAACAAGTAGGGGGCTGTTGTCTCTGCTCAACCCAAAGATATTTACGAGTATGTGTTTTCACCAGGAAGCAGAAGAATTGCTGCAAACTAACCTCAAAATGACTGTATGACGTCTAAATGTTGATAGAGACAAGGGACTTCACAGACGGCGGGAAGGCGGCGCAACGGAAAACCTGGAAGCAACCTGGTTAACTTAGAATACGCGTGTTCCGTAGTAAATATTTATCGCACATATATTTAGGAACACATAATTTTAATGTTTTTATTGGGCAGCTAAGGTTTTCATATTTTGGTGGGATAATGCCTGTTATATCCAACACCCTCTAAGCTTTAGACGGTATTATTGCAACACAAAATAGCATAGGCATAGAGCATAGATTCCGTAGTAATCTAATATCGAAATAGGCTATACAATATGCGTAAAGAGATTCGTCAATTTTGTCGCTGTGAGATAACTCGGCCCTTTTACATTACCTATGTTTTACGATTGTCCTCGAAAAACATAATAAAAGGGTGTCTTGAAATGATTTAGAAGAAACGACACGATTACGATGCGATTGAATTTAATGGCAATGAGATGTCACTTATTTTTATGGGTGCCTTTGAATAATTATAAGTACTTATTGAACTATTATATTTTTTTTACCTTTGACTTTGGATTTTTTTTTGTTATTCGGTCTCGCCCCTTTATATTGTATTATTAAATATATATATATATATATATATTATTATTTATTTTGTAGATTTAACACATACTTTATTGATTAGTTACAAATGAATACATAGAAAACGGATTATGTATAAGCATGCGTCATAAAATTCCCCCGCATCGTCGCCTGCTGGTAGCGCTCCTACATAGATATAAGTCACTTCTGATTTTTATACTATCTTCTTTTCTTCTAAACATGTATGTGTAGAAGTAGCAAACTATAGCACGATCAATTTTGAAAGTAGGCACAATCACAAACAGGAAACGACGTGCAAAGTTATTGTGTATGATTCATATAGCTCAACCATGCGGGTATTATGCATCTATCGGTAATTAATAATTTTATTATTTGGCGCCGACTCAAAATAAGTTTATATAAAATTTGATAGTTTATGTAAATAGCGTCAACACTTAAGACTTAAAGTTTATTTATTTTTTTGCTTTTTAGTTCTTTTCGTCGGTTTAATTTTTTGTTAAAAAGATTTTTTTTTCATGATTTTTTTTTATCATCAGCTCAGCTACATGAAGTGATGATTTCTAAACGCAAATACCTGATAAAGTAATGAAAAGTAAACAGAAACACTATTCGTTCCTACAATTTTCGAGGGTTTCTCACAATTTTATCAGGATCCCATCATCAGATCCTGACTTCCTTGACATGGGACCACCCTTGAGGTATACCCTATCCAACAAAAAAAGAATAATCAATATCGGTTCATAAATAACGGAGTGAGGGCTGAACAGACATAAAAAAAAAATATATATTATACGGTCGAATTGAGAACCTCCATTTGTTTTCGTCGGTTAAAAAGGCCCAACCATATACATATAACTAAAAACACATACCTACCCAAATCGCACTTCTGTATAGGTCTCCAAAACTAAACTCTAAAAGTTCTGATTGAATTCTCTCAGCACGTTTTACGGGCCCTTCCTGTATATTGCAAAACATAAAACTGAAATATACCCATCATCATAAAAACTCCGTAAGTTCTAAAAAGCCTCCGAAAGGCCAACTAACCCATCTCCCTAAAGATTCAATTTGCAAGGGCGAGATTCCCTTAGAATAAAAAGTAAAATATTATCCGTTCACTTTATGGTCATCTGTGGACTGTGTAAGGAAAATTTTCTTTTGTGTACGGTCCTGGCAGTTGTACGGTGACAGTTTGATATATAACTTTTTTAGAGAAAGAACTAAAGATTGATTGATTGTTATGTAAACTATCCCAGTCAGTAGGTAACTTCCTATTTCGGAAGGGAAGAGTGTCCAACATAAATTAAAATTATAAAGCCTATTTTTCAAAATATGGAGTCTTCAAAGAACTGCTAAAAAATATTTTATGCATAGGAGAAACTACTGTTCTCTTTTTGAATTTGTTAAATGTCAAGATGGCATTCTAAATACAAAAAAAATCATCGCTTGCAAAAGTACATTGACTCATAGGCGGCAGCGGGACACGATGTGCGACTTTGAAAATTGTAATGTAAAATATTGAAATCGATCAGTTTTCTCTAACCATTTAAAGGTTCCCCTTAAGTTTACTCATGTCATCAAGCATTTTAGTAACAAAACAATTCATAATTGTCAGATTTGTCCCAAGCTATTATTTTATCTAATTGTATCAATATGCGCCTCACGTGCGATGCTTCAATAACATATTTACTTAATTAAATCGTCAATAGGGTGAATTAGTTATTCAAGCGGTAAGCTCATGGTGTAAGTAGGGAGGTTGATGTTTGCCCTTATTAGGCACGTATTGTCGTCATTATTTAGATGGGGTATGTAATCAAGCAGGGTAGATTAAAAATGTCTGTACTTGATGAATAAAGGTTATTTAAAAAAAAAACTGTGTATGCAATTCACACACGGCAGAAGTGAAACTTCAGAAAAGTAGCCGACGGGAGAATGAGGAATAAAAAATCAAATCAACACAAATAATTTACTAATGTTAATAAATTTCATTTTGAATAATTTATATAAAAGTTATTGGTTTCAAATAAACACAGATGTGTTACATAATTAATATTTCTTCTCAATGAGGCGCCTCTGTCTCGAGCGCATCGCACACTAAATCTCATTGCAGAGGAGACTGACATATTTTATTGTTCACTGAGTGAATTCACTAAGATAACGCTATTCAAATTATGTTATAAATAATAATTGGCATACAGAATATTTACAGTATAGTTGCTCAGCTATTGCATTAGGTTTTTAACCTGTATTAATAGTTGTAAGTTTAGTAAATAAATACATAAATAAATAAACAAATAAATAAATAAATTAACTAACGAACGAATTTTAATACGCAAATGCACAAAAATGATACACGTGAATGATACTCCACGTTGACTATGACGAATTTTTTGCATTGACGCAAGGCTTCGTAGTACGCAGGCGCAAAGTCAAAGATTATAGGAAAAAACATAGTATACTTGTATTCTATCTCATTCTCTCGCAGGCTAAATCCTATTTAGAAATATGTTTGTCTCTTTTTAGTGTGACTTTTTCGTTTCATCGAAGTTTCAAATCACAACGGGGCCTCCGGTAACTTCACTCACTCGGCGAAACACAACGAATTTTGAGGAATTGTAATAGAAAAATATATAGGTAAGGACTTGACATTATTTCAAGATTAAAAAAAACATTTAGCCTTATTTTTTATTATTATTGCTGCTCATTTTTAAATGCAATACTGATGACAAATACTAATTCAGCCCATTTTTCACTCCGCCCCTATTATTATTATTTTATTATTATTTAAATAATGCACTAGCAGATCCTTGATCTGATGCATGCATATCACTGCACTTGTGTTTAAGTTTGTTTTTTTAAGTGTTCATCAAGTCTATTTTTAAAACTGTTGACTGATTATGCACTAATTACATTTTCTGGTAAACTGTTCCACATGGTCACCACCCGATTTGGCAAAAAGTGTCTTCTATTCGAAATTATTCGAATTTTTGATGTAATAGAATGCGCAATATATGAAATTTCGAAAGAACTAATATTATGTTATATACGAATGCGCGTAAAATTGTTGAGTACAAAATGACTTTGAGTCAGCAATTACTTCAGAGGATCAGAAACGGTCATGGATGAGTGCGGGAGTGCCAAAAAACCTACAAACAAGTGATGAGGGTGGTCTTAATATCTCATTAGCGAACGATTGGTATTGTGTGTCTGCCTACCTACAGCTAGGGTTGGCGAACAAAGGGCAAAAGGAAAAAATATTTTTGGGTGATGTTGAAAAATTTTGACTGGGAATAATAATATAATTAAACAGTGCTTTAGGGGTTCTAAGATGTTCCTTTTTTTGTAAATACATACACAATATACCTAGAAACACTTAAACCGGGACCAAGCATCAAACCCGTACTACCTAGGTCGTTAAATAATAATAACTTAATTCACCTCACACACCTCTGACCATAAACTAGGCAGACCTGTGCTTTAATTATGACTGTCTTGTTGGTCTAGTGGTTAGTGACCCTGACTGCTAAGCCAGAGGTCGTGGGTTCGATTTCCACCCAGCACAAATAATTGTGTGATGAGCACGATAATTTGTTCTGTGTCTGGGTGTAATTTATCTATAATATGTATGTATTTAGAAATATATAAGTATGTTTATCAGCAATCTGGTTACCATAGTACAGGCTCTGCCTAGTTTGGGATCAGACGGCCGTGTGTGAGATGTGTGTCCGTATTATTATTATAGAAAAAAAAAAAAAAAAAAACCAGACTGACATCATCACTGCATATTATAAAACAAAGTTATTCCGCCGCGTCTGTCTTATAAACTGAAAAACTACTGAACGGATTTTCATGCGGTTTTCTAGTAGTGTTTCATGAGAAAATAATAGACAGAGTGATTCATGAGGAAGGTATAGGTGTATAATTTGTTAAGATTTTGTGTATACTGATCGAAATATGTTGATGATTGTTGAAGATATCTCTGCTAGCTACCCCTGCGAAACCGGGGCGGGATGCTAGTAATATATATACTGGCAGTATATAGATAGACTGGCCTGTTGGTCTAGTGGTTAGTGACCCTGACTGCTAAGCCAGAGGTCGTGGGTTCGATTCCCACCCAAGACAAATAATTAACTTATAATTACACTCACAGGAGTGTAATTATAAGTTAATAAATATTAACACTGCATTTTTTGTAATACACACTTATGCTATACAACATTAATAACCCCTAAATTAAGTTGCCAACGTAAAGGAAAACTGTAAACGCTAAACTTCCGAAGTTTCAGAAGAATGTTTGGTTTATGGCTACAATTTACACATAAAATTTTCTTGATTCCTCGAATTTCACTATTCTTAAAGTCAAGCAACAAAATATGCTACACTGACTAAACGCTAAATATCTACGGAATGACTTACTATATGAAGGTTCACGATGTCGAACAAATATTTTTTCGTCCCACATTCCTCATATATTTTTACATGACATCTAAGCGTTCCTTATTTCACAGCAATCTGAATCTTTGCCATTCCGTGTGGCAACCCTGAGGGTGCACATTCCGTTGACCTTCGACATTTGGGACACAAATTTTCGCTTACAAACTTCGCCTACGCGCTATTTATTCAGCTATGAATCTTTTATAAGTCATCAGTCATCACCTTACAAACTTTTTGTATCCGTAAATAAACTTATTTACAGCAGTTGAGAAACGTCTTACATCAAAATATATATATTTTTTTTTTAAACATGTTTAATTATCTACTTCAAACGTACAAAAGTATTTAATTTAGACTACTGTGGTAATTTTACATAAATTTTATCTATTTCTATATATTATAAGCTATTTACATGCAAAATAATTTAATTTATAAATGAATTTTTTGAATATGACTTTTGAACTTGTCTCGAATAAACTGATGTGAGCCTCCCATCTTCATAGTAGTAAAACACATAAACGCTACTCAATTATAAGACGTCGTTAATTATTGTGTTACTGTCATGAAAGGGACGAAAGCTTATAAATATAATAGTAGACTAGACTCTACTACGACTACGCTTAGTTTGTGCTAGTTGTGAGTTTTATAAACACAGAAACACATATTTGTAAATACCTACATATCTATACTAATCTTATAAAGTTGAAGAGTTTGTTTGTTTGGTTGAACGCGCTAATCTCAGGAACTACTCGTTCGAATTGAAATATTTTTTAGTGTTGGATAGCCTTCTTATCGAGGAAGGTTATAGGCTAAATAACATCACGCTACGACTTGCTGCAGAGCAGTGAACATAAACGCTTCTGAAACTTCGGGGACGGCTAGTCTTATAAATAAACACCTACACCAATGTGTTGCATTGGTGTGGGTGTCATAGACATCTTCACGCATACTAAGATTTGAACTCTAGAATAGAACCCGCGACTTCTGATATTACAAGCCAAACTCCACAACCGCGCGATTTCAGTAGTTAAATGTATTTCGTTAGTTTATTATTATTTATAATGTTTATTTATTATACCGTGAAATGTAAGCGGCAACCCTGTCCACGTGCCCGTGGGACGATATCTCCACTAATTCTATCCGTGATTTATATGTTCACGCGGAGGCGAAGGCTAGCGGATTATTCGCCGGGATTACGGGTTCGACGCCCGGGTAGATAATGGCAGATTTAAACCAACGATCCTCGGAAAGAAGTAATGGATTGGACTCTGATTGTTTCCAAGAACTGTAAATATTGTCTCAATAAATAAAATGAGATTTGTTTGCACTTTCAAGAGTGAGTTGTGAATTGTTTTTTTTTCAGACTTTTTAAAGATATACGTACTTAGTATTGTTTCGGAATACGGTTATTTTGAACACTAAGAACAATTTTTTTTTGTAATAAATCTTTGCTATAATAAAATATATACTAATACTAGCAACCCGCCCCGGCTTCGCACGGGTAGCAGAAACATCTTTAACAATTATCATCATATTTCAATTAATTTACAGAAAACCTTAACAAATTATATACCTACCTAAACCCTTAATCATGAATCACTATCTATTGGTGAAAACCACATGAAAATTCGTTCAGTAGTTTTTAAGGGAAAGGTGTGGCAATTACATGTTGGCTTATCTATAACAGGGTGCGGTGAAAACCAATATATTATTCTAATACCACAAGTGACCACAAATATTTTCCATACTGAAGTATGATTTGATGATTATATCATCAATCAGTGATTTCTTTTAAAATAAACGCGGGTGCGGGTGAACGTGGATTCATTATTGAAATTGGGCAACGTTAAATGGGTGACATCCACATCTAGCAGAAAAGTCATTCAGCATTGTTTAAGAAAAATACAGAATATATTTATTTGAGTTAGTAGTAGTTTTTTTCACATGTACAGCAGCCTTTTAATAATGGCGACCGGAAGGGTGAAAAAAGGAAATATTTGTCATAAATAAAATATGTCTTACAAAATGGATGTTGGCATGTAAAGAAATTTAAAACAATTATATGTTTAGAACTTAACTGAACGTTGTAACTACTGATCCTACATCGCGATTAGTATATTACAACTTCCAAACACTATTCGTTGGGCCGATATACACCTAATTTGGTTGGAGGATCCTCCCTTAATATGGATCTTTAGACCCATTACTCCACCGGGGGTTTACTTGTCAGTAAATGCGCTCCTACTCCCTGTGTCAGTTTCTACAATTTTGAGGGTCGTGACCTCTTTTCTGGATCTTTGCGTTTGCGTATCTGAAAGTCCGCCTCTTGTACATGTCTTGAGCTGTGTGTAGAGCAGTGTGGACCGTGATGTCTAGGGTGGAGCGGATTTGGTCGGAGAAGCGTCTGAATATTCTTAAAGCGATCTAGATTATAAGTCTGAGGCTTTACAGGTACAGTCGTTTCATCAGAAAGAGTTGTTCATGTATTATTTTCTCTTTAGGTCTAGAGATGACGCAAAAAACATGTACAAAATATTCCTCATCCGAAAAGCAAAAATATTATGATTTATACGTAAAATATTTCGATATTTTATTTCACAAACCATTAGCAATGTAAACACGATATCAATCAATAGAACTATTTAGTTGATTGTTGAGCTAAATAAACATAAGTTATCCAAACAAATATGATTATTTCAAACGAATCTAAATGCCATAACGGAATGACGTCTAAGTGTACAAATAGTTTATTGGTTGTGAATGATGGCACTTTAAACTGTTACTATAGAGTGCTGACAGACACCTTCACATTAAATATTTTTAAGTGTATCGCAATGTGGTATTTTGCAAGTGTTCTAGTTATTGATGGTCTTTGTCTATTTCTGAAAACAAACTTTAAGGGTATTGCAAATTGCCAAGTCAAGACTTTTTTATACGATTTGGTCACAAGTACATTGATCTTACTAAGTTTTTTTTATAGTATAGGGGGCAAATGAGCAGACGGGTCACCTGATGATAAATGACTACCGCCGCCCATGGACACCTGCAACTCAAGAGTCACAAGTGCGTTTAACGATGGAATAGGTGAAGGGTGGAGGAGGGGGAGGGGGGGGGGATCGAATTAGGGCCTCCAGTTATTTCACTCACTCGGTGAAAATAAATCCAAGCATTGCTTCACTGCCGGTTTTCTTTGAGGCCGTTGTATCATACACGCCGCATAGCCGAGCCGGCTCATACGTGCCAAAGCATGGGTCTCCCACGAAATGTGTCATAGCCGATGTTTAAATTGTCTTTTTGAATATTCAAAAAGACATCATCCTTACATCCAACATCCTTATACCCATGTTCAAATTCTGAAATTATCCCTGCATACCAATACTGTTGGGGCAGTGACCTTTGGGAAAACCCTGGCAGGGATAATTTCAGAATTTGAACATGGGTATAAGGATGTTGTATCCAAAGAGCACAGTTGGTTGCATGGTTTTAAAGTGTGAGGATAACACCTCCCTATCCTCCTTAGCAATGGCCAGCCGTGTGATGATTTACTGTAGTTGTAGGCATCGAATCTTTGGATCACAAACAGTTATATACGTATTGGAACTCACTGGGGTCCAAAATATCTCCCAATGTACTCTCCTCGATAAAGATCACCCTGGACACTTACATGGCACTTGTACATTTTGAATTAATGAAGACTAGGATCCTTGAATTTGTTCCGTTCCCAGGTACTCTTGAGGTTTTGAATTTATAGGGGCGCCACTTTGGGGTCTTGCACCACCTAAAAATGTAGCTAGGGACGCCACTGGACAGAAACATGCAATGGCCGCCGCGAGTTGTCTTAGTTTGGGTCTAAATAAATAAAAATACGTTGTGAAATAGGACCCAGACCCAAATTACTTTTATTATTACTTTTACAGTGAATTAAATAGAAAATATACCTGGCCACTACAAAGACAACATCTATAACAAAAGTATAACAAAAACCAATATTTGCATACCATTGCTATGGTTAAACATGCTGAGCTGTTACATAGTTTATGAGAACCTTCATTTGTAACCGTGTTTAAACGCAAGTAAATCTATTCTATTCTTTTCTATTCTATAGCTATTTATTTGAAGACACTCTCACGTTTTAACTAATAGCAACTAAGTGGCTGACATTTCTCGAACGAACCCACTGAAGTGCGGTGACGAGCGTGTCTGCAGGTTATATAGAGGAAATAGGGTAATTTCCTCCTCGTTATCCACATTTAGTTCTCGAACAACGCTTTTATTTGAAATGTTAAACATACCATTTGGAGCTTTTACGAGTCTCGGAAAACTTTATTCAAATTAGAATGGTGAACAAAATAATGTCAAGACTCTTTTATTCTTTCACGGAATCTATCGATGATTAATGATTAAAATATATACATCCATGACTATGGGCAAACTATTATCTTATCTGTGCTATGGGTAACTGTTTTATGCAGATTTCTAAATATTTTTTTTTATATATGTTCACCGATTATTTGAATACGCCTGAACTAATTTGGAAAAATCTTTTTTTGTTTTAAAGGGTATACTTCCCAGGTAAATTTAAAGGTCCCATTTAAATTTTATCGAAATCAGTCGAGCGGTTTCTTAAAAATCAACAAATATCTAAAAATTGTATACATCGATGATGTTTTCGTTTGCTCCGAAACATCGCTGTCTCATTGCAACAGTGCGTTTAGTTGGCCTACCCATATTATATTTAAACAAAATACATCTACTTCCCACTAAAAGGTACATTGAAGTCGGCGACGCTTTTTTTAAAAGATAATTATTAACATATTATAAGGTCTGTTAACCTCCCCAACCAAATCCAAAACTATTACAAAATACTTGACGTAGGTGCAGCTATATTATGTCAAGTAAATTAACTTAGAACACTCAGTCAGTCTCATGTTGGAGCTGGAGATGGTCACGGCCACTTATTTACTTCATGCAACTTCGTCATGTTGTGGCTGCATTTGTAACTAGCACTATGACATCTAAAACAGTGTCCAGGGTGGCATGAAAGAGCTACGATGTTGCCACAGGAAATCTTCATCTATTCAATAAAATTCCGTCGTGTTTGGGCTCATTGGATTTGTGTAGATCGTATCTAGATACTTACAGATAGAACCGCGAGGTAGTCATCTCATAAACAGAGCTCATGGGAAAATGAAAGCTTATAGTTCGAATACCTATTGTGTTTCGGCTTCTGTGTAATGTGTCTTTAGTTGAGAAATACATTGTAGTTCAACAAATCTAATAAAATATGCTTTCATAGCCAAACAAATTAGAACTAAAAAAGAGGTTCACTATCCACCTCCTGGCTCCATCATCAGACCATCGTCACCAAGTCCAATCTGTTGGACTCATCAAAACGAACCTTACGAGCCCAAGCTTGAGGGGTTTACTAGTAGTCACTGAAGAGTTCCACTATTCACTTGCTCCATCGTCAGATCAGCTCCAAGATGCCAAATTATAGTATCGTCAACCAAACTACATATATATACAAAGTTTATTTAGGTACGACAATTAGAATTAGGTTAAAATTAACTTCAGAAATGTGTTTTCATAGTAGTCAGTTCCAAGTGAAGCTAATTTAAAAGTGTGTTAAAAACAATTCATCATCCTCCGCGCCTTTTCCCAACTAAGTTGGGGCCGGCTTTTAGTCTAACTACGATACGACCGAATTTTAATATTTTACGTGAAGCGACTGCCATCAGACCTCCACAACCCAAGTACTAGGCGATATCAAAGTTCTGTAGTTTAACAGGTTGTCGGACTTTTTAGGGTTCCAACTACCCCTAACGAATGCCACAGATGTTTGTATGGCACCCGGGACCGACGGTTTAACGTGCTCTCCGAGGCACGGAGGGGTCTCAATCTGTTAAGAATGGTCACCCATCCTAAACTGACCTGGCTAGCATGACTTAACTTTGTAATGTGCCAACCTACTCGGTTACCACTTAGCCACGAGCCCCTGTCAAAAACAATTCTCATAATAAAAAAAATACTAGCGTTTATGTACATTTTAGTTAATCAATTAATGCTCGGGGACAATCGTTTTATTCTTCATGAAATGTACCCAATATATTTTTCTGTATCTTTGACAACGTGTTTGCAACATTAAATGATGATGACGATGTAAAAAAGAAACCAACATTCGTATTAATCCCACTAATCATCACAATATACGTATTTAATAAAACACCGAAACTTAAACAACGATCGCTAAGGCGTAGACTTCATATTTCATACATCATTAGGCAGACTTGTTGCAATCACGCCCGGTACAATTTAGCTTAGAATATAAGCATTGTGTTTTCGACATTATAAATATGACTATGAAAGGAAATTTATGTAGGTACAGTCCTGTAAGACTATATTGATAACTAGCTCCAAAGTATTGGACCAAAGTTTTGGTTGTTATATACAACCAAAACTTAGAGCATCCCTCTAAATGGATCACACAGTGAATAAGCTTGACAACAAGCTCAAGAGATATCTATGATTGCTTATTCGCTAAGCCTATCGAATAAATCTATATTTTATTCGCTACACATAATGTTTACTTACTTATATATTTAAAAATTATACAGGTTTCATTCGAATTAGTGTTTCTCACATACCAGGTGATCACCCCATGGTATGGATGACTTATCTTTGTACACAAAAATAGCACAGGCCAGACTACTTTCGCAGTTTAATAAACATTTAAATGAGTAACAACTCTCGCAATCACTAAATAATGTTCCATATTGATCGGACACGCTGATAAATACGCTTAGCTAAATAAATATACGAGGTCGCATGCACTTCAATAGCGCTCCTCAGTTATTGCCATTGATCGGTAACTCTGTTTTTTAAATTCAAATGTAAATAATATATAATTTCATTCTATACATATTTAATAAAAGAATTACACAAGTTCGAATTCTCCTTGATAGACCTTTAAAACTAATAATTTAATGATTAAATAATCAGATTTAATAGATAGGCAATCTGTTAGTAGAAAATAGTTTTAATTTACTTTAATTCTAATATAATATGAACATACCAAATATAATATACCAAATAATACATAATATATCACATTATCTATCTAATAACAAAGATCTATTCAACCACAAATCAAAACTAACATTGTCCTGGTTGCGCACGCGGTTGTGTCGCGTCGTAAATAAACGCGCAATTGTTCATTCTGATAGCTTTTGTGTCCCGACTCCCGACACTGGACTTAGTATAATAAGTAGCTACTAAATATAATATAAATGTAATAAAGAGCAGAATTAAAACTGATTTAGCACTTCATAAATTAAAATAACTTAAAAAAATAGGTACCATAGTGCTTTTTATAAAATGGCTAATGCAAAAGAATAAAAATTATATTTGATTAATTTTTGGCATTTTATTCATTTTATTTTATTCCTAAATTTTATTTTGATGCTAATGTATATATGCCACAATTCATAATTGTTATTAATTTTAGATTATACTCTTGTCCTACAATTTTTAGTTAATTTTTTTTTTTTAATAATAATAAATCTGTTTATTCACTCTCACAAAAGTTTTTTTTCCTTATTTTAACAGAGATGCAACAATAGTCAGTTAACTTTGTAAGAGTCTGGTGCCTGAAGTAGGTTTAAAAAACCTGTTATCACAGGTCACCAGGGCCCTCCCGCAGCAATAAAAGAAACTGAGACAATAAAAGATTAAAAAAGAAAAAAAAAATATTAAAAATGTAATTGTAAACCGGAGCCCATTTGTTGTGCTGTAGTGTGTGTTAGAGTGTGTATATTTAGTGTTTGGAGTGTGAGAGCTCATGAGAACTCATGTGATTTGGTGGTGCAAACCTCCTAGGCTAACTGTAGGTGATCAAAAGGTTCTCAGTAGCCTCATAGTCCAAGGTTTTAAGGTATTTGGTAATCGACGTTTTACATGTTGATTTTAGTTGAGGATATATGTTTAGGATTTTATTTAATTTATTGTACAGGTAGGGACCCATAAAACAGAAAAATCGTTGTGAGTGGGATGAGTTGAAAGGTTTGAGTTGGCATACTGTTCCCTTTCGACGCTTATCTTTGAGTAAGTCCTGATCATATTGTAATAAAGAGTGCTTTTTCGGAACCGTATACAGAATAAAAGTTTGTCGAACCGTCAGAACATCCCACTTATTGTAAAGATCGACTGTGGGAAAACGGAAAGAAAGACCAGCGCCTACTTTGAGTATTGCTCGTTGTGCTCACTCAACTTCAATAAGATGAGACTTAGCTGCACCTCCCCATGATGTAATACAATAATCGATGAGCGATTGACAAAGGGCATTATAAACCATCTTGATAACTCGTTGATCTGCTGCATGTCGTAGAGCTTTAAATATGTAGATAAGTTTTCGTAATCTAGTCACAAGGATGTTTATGTGAGGCTTAAATGTCAAAAATTGGTCTATGGTAATACCGAGATATTTAACACTTTCAGTCCTTTGAAGAGTGGGACATTGGTTCAAGGAGAGGCCAGGGATGCATGTAGTAGCAGAAATAGTGAAAGATGGTGGAGCCAATAGGGTTGAGTATGTGCAAATGCAACATATTGAGTCTTTGACACATTTAGAGTCAAGACATTTGATTGCAACCATTGACACACTGTATCAAAACCTTTCTGTGCAGTGGCAAAAACTTCCTCCCAAGAATCACCACTAAAACAAAGAGCAGTATCGTCTGCAAAAGCGATTATTTTTCCTTGATTGAGTTGGATCTTGCAAAGATTGTTCATATAGACCAAGAATAATGTTGGCCCAAGAATACTCCCCTGCGGTATACCGAATTTGACCGGAAGCTCATCACTTAACCTATTGGCAATTTTCACTCTTTGTTTTCTGTCCGTCATGTAGTCCTTCAACAGTTCTAAGGGAACTCCTCTTACACCAATTCCTTCCAACTTATGTATTAGGTGCGGGATAGAGACTGTGTCGAAGGCTTTTGCTAGATCAAGAAACACCGTTAAGCATTTTTTCCTATCGTCAATACCTGTTATGACAGTATGTAAAAGCTCGTATACCGCATCATTAGTAGACATACCACGACGAAAGCCAAATTGTGCAGCTGAAATGAGATTGTTTGTCTCCAAGTATCTTATTAACTGTCGGTTTATTAGACGTTCCAAGATCTTAGACAGCGTCGGTAAAATGGAAATGGGACGGTAATTCCCGACACAGTCCCTATCCCCCCCCTTATGGATGGGTTTAATCACAGCAGTCTTAAATGCCCTAGGAAAGACACCAGTTGACACAGCCAAATTACAAATGTGGACAAGTAGAGATGCAAGATAGTGTATGTATTTTTTGATAATTTTTCCAGATATCTGGTCTATTCCCACGGCACACTTGTCCCTAAGGTTTTTACCAAGAAGGAAGACTTCCTCTTCGTCAGTGGGTAAGATGACAAATGAATTGAGGGGCCCTGTTAAGGAATCATCGGGGGTCATTGGTCCGCGTTGATTAGCCGAGACAATGCGTTCAGCAAGGTTTTTTCCAACCTCAGCAAAGAAACTATTAACTTTATTTAAGCTCTCCTGCCAATTATTGGATGTAATGAGACAAGAAGAGTAATCTCTCGATTTATTTGAGCCGCTTATAGTTTTGATAACTTCCCATAGTTGTTTTTTGTTACCTCTTACACTTTCAATCTCACTTCTCTCATAGTTTTGTTTTGTTTTTTTTATAAGGTGGCAGCAAAAATTCCGATAGCGTTTGTAAGTAATCTTCAAAGTCTCATTATCTGGATCGCTTTTCAACTTTTTATAAAGATTATCTCGGTTTTTCATGCATCGCAATAACCCTTTAGTAACCCAAGGCTTCTTTATCCGTTGCCTTCCAGGGGTGCTAACCAAGCGAGTATTCTCTTTTATCGCAGTAGTTAGGTATGTCACTAAAAGGTCTGTGGCTTCGTTGGCATCACTACACTCAAGAATATTTTCAAAGTTAATTTTGTGAATTGAATCGTCAAGGCGCGTGAAATCAACGAGTATGTTTGATTATTGCAGTAGACTGGACGGATTTTAGGACTAAAACTAACAGCTACACATTCATGGTCAGTAAATGAAGACTCGGATATAAAGCAGGTTGGGCTCACTTTAGATTTTATGATGATATGGTCCAGGCATGTGCGTCCGTGTGTTAGGACAGTATAACCGGGAAGCATGGAATGACCTGCAAGGACATTTAGGTAGTCGTATGATCATCTATCGGTACTATTCGGAGTTATATCGATATTTACGTCGCCGCAAAGGAAGATGTTTTTATAGGCAGTTAGTTTAGAAAGGAGTGTATCGATGGAGTTTATAAAGTTATTGGTGTTTGTTTGGCCTGGTGGGCGGTAGATTCCAATTAAACAAGTGTCTGGACTTAATTTTAGGAGAAGACAATTGGCGTCCATAATCTGAGGTTCTTCATGAGTTATTTTTAGATGTTTTTTGTAGTAGATTACAACTCCTTCATTTTGTGTTTTGTGGGAAGTCGTTGTTGCGTAGTAATAGTTGTCCAGTATAGGTATATACTTAGCAGAGGGTAGCCAGCATTCAGACAAGACCAATATATCCCAGGATACTTCTGATCTGTGGAGAAACGTAAGAAGGTTTGGCATGTTACAATTAATGCTACGGATATTTTGGACTAAGAGATTAAGAGTGAAGCCATTTTCAGGTATATGTTTATGTACCTCATCTATGTCGCAAGAAATTGATTTTGCTATTTGAAATGAATCAAGGTCTGAGTTCAAAGATTCGATATTATGCATTGTTACGATTGCTTGAAATGGTAATATGAAATATAAGTGTCACGAGTCATACGTGACTTTAAAATATGCATGTAAATAAATTTCAAACTCAGATCTCGTCCATGTAATATAGCTATTATGACAAAGGAGCGACTGAATATAACTAATTTACACCACTGTATGAGTTAATTACTTTGTGCATGTAAAATTTATAAATTATACATAATATTGCACATCCGACATGGATAAATTGTTGAAACTCAAACATATAATATTTGTTCACAATTTAAGCAATAAAGATTATTCTATGCTACGTGCAGTGATTTCTTTTCCGAATTTTCTTAAAAATACGTTTCTTAAGAAAATTTTGCGAAAATGGAACCGTGAGATTTGAAATATGTATATAACTTTACACATTCTGGATTCTCTTCATACATTAACACTAACACACACATTACAAACAGACCAAACAGGTAGAGGTATATTTAAAAAAAAAACCATTGTTTTTATTTTAAATTTTGTAATAATTAGGTATTATATGTACTTTCAAGCTGTGTAAAAGAGCGGCATCTCCTGACACAGGCATCTATATGCTTAAAAGGAGATGTCAACAACTATTTTTTGTAAACAAATGTGTATGACGAAATAAAAAACTATTTGATAATTTGATTTGATACATGGAAATTCAAACGGTCATAACTTGTAAACGGATAGTTTTTTTTTTTTTTTTTTAAAAGTAACTGCATGGTAAAGTTTACCCTTTCAGCGATGTAAGTAAGTGTTATATTTTCAAATACATCCTGTATAAATATTTAATGGATTGAATAAATTTTATTGTATTGTTGTAGTATAATACAATACGTATTGTAATATGTAAAATTTAGTAAAAACTGGAAATTTAAATTGCGCCATCTCTGAAAATTGCCCGAACTAATTAATATATGTATAATTAGTATACAACCAACATCAAATTACAGTAGCATCGCACAAAATTCACAGATGACGTAAATAAAATAAATCAACTCGCGGTCAGCATTTTTCGTTGCGCTAATACTTTTTCCGTCTAGCAGCCGCCGCCGAACGCGGTGCGATAAGTAACTTCGTTCCAATAAAAAATATGCAGAAACGGCCACAAGAAGCTAGACACGTCGAGTATATATGTTGATCTGCCATGGTATAAAAGGTCTATACAATGACAATTCATGTCATAATGGTTAATTATGTAAATGTATTTTTTTTGCTGCCGACTGCCGACAGAAGTGTAAACTAAAGCGAAACGACGAACTTAAAAGTCACATTAGTAGGTTGATGACATTAATTAATAAGCAACTGACAGAACTCAATGTTTACATCGCCTTCTAGTGGATCTATATATATGTATTATTAGCGTGGCGGTCACGAGTTCAGTGGTTTTTCCCCATAGGAAAAGTGCACGAACGTGTCTAACGAAGTTTTTACTTCAAAAACAGTCAAAACCTAATGTCCATGCGATCGCTAGTACCTATTACTTATTTTCCATATTGACTTTTTCAAACGTTTTCAATAAGAATAACATTGGAATTACTCACAATATTGTGGCCCGCGCGGTTCCCCGCGCAAGGAATTCGGCACGCATCGATTTTCGATTTGGCCTGAATTGAACAAGTATCAAGTACATAATATATATATATATATATAAATAATACATATAAATCTGGCATAATGTATCTTTACGATCATTTGAAAAAAAACAAACATTTTCACAAAGATCGATCAAGAAACTCACAAATACGTACTCCGTTGAATAAAAAATATTAGGTATAGCCGACTGAAGTCGATCAAATAATTTAAAAAAACAACATCATGAGAACCATTTTTCCGTTTTTAATCGTCACGGATTTGATAGAGAAAAAATAGAAACAACATGTATTAGAATCAGAACCAGTAATAGGTACAATATTTATGTAAAAACAAATAAATGATTACTTACATTACATGAAAATGGTCTGATAAAAGAGTCTATTTGCGAGTTCCAAGATGGCTGACTCACGTAGAGTAACTTTGCAAGACATCTTCATAGACAGAATTAAGACAACGATGGAGTAAAAAGGTAATTTACATTAAACCTATTTTCTACTAACAGATTGCTCTAATAAATCTGCAATCTTGGTTAATATTTACCTTTGAATGATAAATGACTAAACTCAACATGGCCGCTCGGATCTGCGCCGGCTTGCCGTAATGGCGGACATAAATAATAATTACAAACAATTATCGCACATAATAATTCATAATTACACCATACTCAAGCAGGATTCTTTCGGTGTCCTTATATTCTCGTGTGAAAGCACTTGAATGTTTTAATTATTTGTTACTATTTTGTAATTATAATGGTTTTTAGATGGTGTACAATAATTGTGCCTTTTTAATTACTTACCCGAACCCGAACACAAATGGTACCTACCATTCCAGAAGCGTCTTTTTAAAAGGATGTTCAATATTCTGATGTCTTAGTTTAAGACGGAAGACTATCCGAAACAGACAGGGTTTCAATCTCTTTCTTTTTGTTTCTCAGTCTTTTCATAAAATAACAATTAAACGGGATATAGAAACATTTGAAACAATATTGGTAGAATATGAAAAAACCGTCAGTCGTAGGACTGCACGTCAGAAGTGAACCCGGGTTTTTATCCAGTAATCCGGGTGATTACCCATCGGTAATCACCCGGGTTACTGGGTAAAAACCCGGGTGATTACCCTTCTATAGCTACGACTGACAGTTTTTTCATTGTAATGGCTCACGCAGCATTTCTTTGTACTTGTAAGTACCAAGTAAAAATTAAGTTATTGATACTGATCGTAACATCGACACTGTTGCTAGTCTATGAATAAAATTACTCTGTTTGGTAAATTAAAAAACAAATAAAATATTCATAATAAATATTGTAGTAGCAAGCATAATATAACAATTGTTATATTTTCCCAATATTTATTTCATGGACCTTATATTTACTGTTAAAAGGCAAACAGGGGGTAAACAAATACTGATCAATGTAGTATTGACAAATGTACCCAGAGCCCAATATAAGGGTAGTGCTATTTGTCCGTCTGTGCACACCGTAAACCAAACACGGGACTGGATTAGATGAGAGATTTTGTTTCGTGGACATTGACTTGTGGTTGTTTGTTCATCTCGAAATGCTCTTGTTTGGTAAGTGAAACCCGTCCCAAATAACATTTCTCTTTTAGTACTACATCTGAAAGTTTCAAAAGGTGGTTTAAACGAATATAACTATTATCAGGAACCTTCATAATAATATAGTAACGTTTGATGTAAAATATTTATATAAAAATGGTGCATTTTAATAGTTTCAAATTTAGTCAAACAAGTCTGTCAAATCTCTTCAGGTCTGGTCTCTGGTCGAAAAATCTGGATCGTAAAATTATTTTTTCTAAAAAAAAACTAAGTCGTAGGAATGCACGTTAGAAGTGAAAACACACACATTATATATCATATACCTATGTCATCTGAGCGTGACGGTCACGCGAATTCAGTACTTTTTCCCCATATCAAAAGTCCCTAAGGACATTTTCACCTCAAAAAATTTCGCTGAAAAATTTTGAATACCTATCCTACCTATTAAATTGTTCCCAAATCTATATAAAATTCAAAAATATGTTGATGTTTGACGTTGAAAATATATACCTATTACATATAAATAAATATACATATTTTTCATTAATTTATTTCCGAACACCACGTGACCTTGCATCACATTCATTGCATAATTGGTAAAATTAGCGCTAACAAATCACTTTCTTAAGACACAAAAAGCATAAGTTAAAAGTAATCTGAATTAGAGAACACAAATATTAAAAGTCGAAACACCTCATCGTAATCTTGTTCCATTACCTTCGCCACAGTATTTAAATTAAAAAAAGAAATCTCATCACATTCAACATTATGGTTTAATTTCCATAAAATTACCAGACTACATGAAATTAAGCCATTTTCTTCCATTGTCAGAAGCGCAGAGAAAAATTAGAATTTCGTAATCCCAAAGGTGGAAGGGTTGAATCGTTTTGCTGGGGTGGGTCACTATTATCATAATGAGAGGGTCAGACGGGAGAAATAACAAGCTAGAACATTTTTCATAATTCCCTGCCGTTACCTCTGAGAGTTTAGACGCCGTTTGAAACATACGGCTCTATAAAATGTAAACAAGTCTATCTGAACGGGACGAGATGACGAAAGAAAAAAATATTAGATTTAGAAATTCGTCGAATCGTCCCAATAGGCCGAGTTTGATTTGCGACGAGATGACGAACGACTCAAATTGTGGGAATAACACAATTCAATTTTTGTTGATTTACAAAATATGTATATATATAATCTCAATCTTTTTACTAGTTCGGACTGGTCATTACAATCATATAAATTTTTTTAATAGTTTAAATTAATATCATTGCAATCATACATTTTATAATATATATATTATATTATTATTATAACAAGCATCAATTTAAAATACTCAAAAGACTCAAAAGTCCCTTTAACTATTAGAAAATGATGCTGATCATCTTCGAACGACTGAACAAATTTTCTTGAATTATATAGCTAAGAAAACTCTCGATCAAGTCGCCTTTCAAACAAAAACTAAATCAAAGTCGGTCCATCCGCTTAGGAGCTATGATGCTACAGACAGACAAAAAATATATTTATTCTGAAGTTTTTTTTATAATTTACAAAATTGCTACTTAAATCCGTATTACCCGATAACTTGGCTTCAGTTTGCCGAGTCGTAAAACCTTCATAAATATGTCGGCGAGCTTTTAGGTGTTTTGGTATCCGCTACCTATAAATTTGTTAAACAGCCCGTAGCTTTTATGTACAGAAAAAAAGTTAGAGGTCCCGTTCACAATGCAGCCCCGTGTATTGCCTCTAGGGGGCACCAAATATAATCGGTTTACAGCGAGCGGATTGCGCCGTATTTTTATCAAATAAAGGTTTGAATGCAGTCTCCGATTTACGGCTCAGGCTTACGGCACCCTGAACGCGTCTTTGAAGAAGTGATATTGTGACTTTTCTTTGAAGAAGTGTTATTTTAATTATAATAATAATATAACTCTTTATTGTACACCAGGAACATTAAAAAGCAAAATTTCTTAAAATTACGGTTAATACAATTGGGGGCCTTATCGCTCTTTGGCAATCTCTTACAGGCAACCATGAGATGGAGAAAAAGAAATGGAGATAAATTAGGGCAGTATGGTGCACGTTATTAAATTATTTCGTGACGTAAAATATCTTACTAGTATACATACAAGTAAACTTTAAACAAATAAAAATATAAGTACATGTGGGAATATAAACGATAGGTAATATATAATACAGGATACAGCGGCACAGTGACTTTATTGTGATATTTTCTTTTTTATTTTCTTGTTTTTTTTTTAAATAAAATATCAGGGAACACTATCGCGGGGGCAATCATGGTGTATATATTTCTTATTGTAGACTTAAAGCTTTAGTAATTATTGTTTTTAAACTTTAACTAAAATAAATCAATTTTAGTAATTTGCTAATAAAATCAATATTCCATAACTTTGAACGTTGACACAGAAGGAGAAATTTAAAAATCAGTTACTAAGCGGATTTGGCTTAGGGAATTTTGGATACGTACAAAATAATGGATACAGATAAAGATATTTAATATTAAGTACAGTCGGACATCTTCTACTTAGCTTTGGATGGATATCTTTGGGCTAATAACTACTTTTTCAACCCGAAGATAGCTGATTATTCCACTGATTATTTCACTTTCAAAACAACTTCAGTGTGAAAGCATCCAATTACCTTATGGATCCTCCCTCATTAAGAGGGTTATCGCTTCAGAGGCAGATGGTCTGTGATTGATTGCTGTTAATGTCCGCTTTACCGCGTTATACTAAGCTATTTGAGCGATGTGGAACCGATTTGTCAATTTGACATTTCTTGTTAAATGTGGGTTAGTTTGTGAGGTTCTGGTAGGTGTGGTCCCTTATTCCAAATTTATATTAAAATCGTGAAAGTAACTCCAAAATCTAAGTATAAGTTTCCATGACTACAAACAGAAATGTCCATGAATTTATAATGTCACCATATAATTCAATTGTCACCCAACTCAATTCAAATATCATTGAAAGCATGCTGGTACTTATAGCTCAGGTCTTCCTATTTTAAGTGCCAGCCGTACATAAATTGTAACTCAAATTATGTATGCATAAATATGTCCTTCATATTTTTGTATGCTCTGTGTAACCATAAATAAATAAATTGTTGAATGAATTAATAGAGAATATTGACTTACAAAATACTGAATACTGAACACTGTTAATACTGAAAATACTGAATACTGTTGACTGTCAAGTCAAATCAGTTAAAATAATAATAATAATATAGCCTTTATTTCACAATGCCACTTAACAATACATGCTTTATTTAAATACTAATCGATATTATATGACACCAGTTTCGCGAAGATTGTCTTGCTTTCAGCATAGGCCTCTCCTAAAGCTTGCCACAGGGCGCGATCATGTGTCGTTCTTCTCCAGATGCTTCCTGCTTCTCTTATTATTTCGTCTTCCCATCTACGCCGTTGTCTCCCTCTCTTTCTTTAATTAAATTTTTTTTATTTCTTTGTGCTTTAGGCAGGTAGCAATAGAGATTTTGACTGCGCCATCTCTTTCTTAGGACTAAACAAGCATTTATTTCGTCATTGAGCTACCAGATATTTCGAACGCGAATTTTTGCGACATCAAATTATTATGTTAATATTTTTTTCTAAAATAAAAATATAAAACCTCCAAAGAGGTGGCCGTGCATTCTCTATGGGCGCATGCGGCTATTGTTTTTCCACGTCTTTTGTCATCACCTATGACCAGTCATCTTGGAACTGTGCTTAAAATCACATTTATTTTTTCATAATTTCTTTGGTTTGTCTAACGTATTGTCGTTAAAGTTTGATATTATGTTAAGTTAGTAATTTTGTTTGGTGTACGTTAATTAAATTTTGTAGAATCTTACTATCCGTCTGATTTATTATTCAAATTTTATTATATTATATTATTCAAATCTTTAAAGTCAGAAATAAAAAAATTACGATTAAAATCAAATAAATATTACATCCGAATTCATTTTAGGTTTTTATAAACACATTTTTTTTCTTAAAAAAAAGACAACTCCCGCATTAGGAATTACCCCTGTGTCGCGGGGGACTTTACAAACATACAAACAACGGACACAAAGAACACCCAGACCCAGGTGGGAATCGAACCCACGACCTGTAGCATAGCAGTCAGGGTCACTAACCACTAGGCCAACAAGCTAGAAGAATTACAACAGCACTTTAATTTTTTTCAAAGCTTATAAATTTTAAGAAACTGAGATTTTTTTTTTTTAATGCTGAGGCTGGCAATGGTAATAACTACCTAAATACGATATACAACGACGCGGCCACGGACGAATACAAACAGACGTTATTCATATATAATATAACATTTTGATAAACATATTGGAAGACCTACTGTCTGTTGCCCCAATGAGTTTCTTCTAAGATTCCTTTAGTAAAATTAAAAATGCCTGCATATACACAGAAAACACTAATTGAAAGCATTATTTTTTATTCCTACGCCACAACACATTTTGCAGATCATCTTTGTGTACAAGACAGGCCACCTTACGTTGGTCGCCATAGTCCACTTACCAGCCCTCTCTTGTAAAGTGGTTAGAAGAGCACGTTTACCAAAAGCTACCGCTAGCTACACGCTGCCTCGAGATATTTCCGATAAATTCCAACTCCATCCTATATTTTTAATAACGATTTAGTTAGCTGAATATTTCCGTGAATAGCTTTGCTATAATGTGGATTATCGTAGAAAAGAATTTCGACAGGTACAATGTATAAATAATATTGTCTAAAAAGAACATCCCACGTCCCCATACAGGCGGTAATTTTAAGGCATATTTTTTAATATTTCTCTTTTTCTTTTTCGCGATCAAGCCGCCCGTCGCGGCTTAGTCTTAGAATGGGTGATAATTTTTAACACATCGAGACCCCTCCCTGCCTCGGAGAGCACGTTAAGCCGTCAGTTACGGTTGCTATACGAACATCTGTGGCATTCGTTGCGGGTAGTTGGAGTCCTAAAAAGTCCGACAATTTGGTTAAACTACAGAACTTCGATATAGCCTAGTACTTGGGTTGTGGAGGTCTGATGGCGGCTTCACGTAAAATATCGAAGTTCGGCCGTATCGTAGTTTGACTGAAAGCCTTAGTTGAGGTGCGGAGGATGATGATAATCTTAAACAAACTCAAGATTTTAGAACACGGAGAAACGTTACAACAACATTATTATACAAAGATACACCCAGACCAATGCAAATAGACTTTTTCAGGCATAAAAATCTTTGCACATCGCGGCAATCCAACCCACAACTTCTGACGTTGCAGTCCAATATGCTATCGCAGTAAATGCTGAGAGTCCACCTTTTTGTGGGACATGGTGTACAACCCTCGTTAATATATATGCTCGTGTTATAGGCATGATGTATGATAGACAGTAAAACACAAAATTGTGTATAATTACTTTTAACCTATTTATTAAACGTGGTCTATGATACATCAACACGCCACGTCAACAACTCACTCAACATACCACAGATTGTTAATATCACCTGACCTCACTCTAGATTGAGTTTGAGCACTAGTCTTTTAGACATGATATTTAATTGAAATAAGTTGTATGTCTTGTTTTACTAAATAAATTCATTTTCTTTCTTTTTCTACCCGGCGCGCCACTCAGGTCGTCAAATCTATACTCTCCACAAATAACTAAAGAACTATCTGGTCAGGCGTGTAAATAGCCCGACCAGGGTGTGATTGCTCAACAGTTAGCGTACGAGGTGTAGGGAAGTAAACCACTTCTATCGATCAAAACAATCATGCCAGCACTAACCTGCAACACCGACCAAGTCCCGATCCTCCAGAAGGCAGCGAGCAGCGGCGAGGTTTCTACGGTCTCTTGCAAGGTATTGACCGGCCGGTCACGATCGTAGACTGGAGCACTCCACATACACCTTGTAAAGGTTACAAGCGAGTCCAAACACTACACGGCTATAGGACTAACGGAAAATCAGCTTCTTTTCACGAGAAATATAACTGATGTCCGTGGCGGAACAAAATTTTTATATTATAGGAGTCTTCTTAGCGAAAAGCGATGAGAGCAGGGTATGTCCGTTTTTTCTTGCACCAATCAGGTGCAGCGCGTTTACATTATTTGAAGACTGCTAACGCCATCTCTTGAGATCGTCGAGTACATTGGCAATATTACAGCAGTACCAGCACTAATTGCATTCGACAAACAGAATGTGGTTTACATAAAGACTATGAAATTAATAATATAACGAAATATATTATGGTGCGATTATGTATGCATTTTATAAATATATTGGCGCTCCACCATGCACCCCGCCTTGGAACATCACAAGATGTTTCAAAACACGCGAATTTTCTAACTGACTGAGAGTAACACATGCATTATGCGATTAAATAATAAATATGATAAATATAGCGGCCTAAACTAAAATAAGGTTTAAACTAAGTTGAATTTATTGTGTAGGAATAGGATATAATTTAGTTACAGCGCGTTTGTAAATTCCAGTTTGCGTTTTAACTATCGCCACGCGTACAACGTTATCAGAGCCTCTGAACACGTCCGTAATTACTCCTAACGGCCAATGCAACGGTGGAGAATTCTCCTGCTCAAGAAGAACAACAGTTCCGATTTCTACCGGTTTGTCGGGAGTAGCCCATTTTTGCCTAACTTGCAACGTGTGCAAATACTCTAAGTGCCATTTCTTCCAAAAGGATTGGACCATACTATCTAACAACTTTTTACGTTCTAACAGACTCAATCGTTGATCTGACAAATCAGCAGCGGGTAAATATTGCAACGGAGTAGACATCAAAAAATGCGCGGGAGTTAACACCTCAGGATAAGGGTCTGACGATAATACGCTCAATGGACGAGAGTTAAGAATACACTCTATCTGAGTAAGAACAGTTTGCAGTTCTTCGTATGTAAGTAACTGACTTCCTATTACTCTATATAAATGCGTTTTCATGCTCTTTATATTCCCTTCCCACATCCCACCAAAATTTGGTGATCTTGGGGGAATCATCTTCCACTCTATGCGTCGAGAGAGCAACTCATTCGACAGCGCGTTTTTGAAGCTAGAGTTCAATAAAAAACTATACAGCTCATCTAAATGTGCCTTCGCACCGATGAAAGTAGATCCATTATCGGAATAGAGACATGAAACTGGTCCTCGACGGGAAATAAAGCGTGTAAAAGCGGCTAGAAAGTTTTCAGTAGTTAAATCACTGGTCACTTCAATATGTAGACTACGTGTGACCATGCAAACAAAAAGAACGATGTACGCCTTTTGCGCATGTTGACCTCTGCGGCGAGAAAGGATTGTCCTTATCGGACCAGCGTAATCTACACCAGTGTGACAAAATGCCTTGGCCTCTGAAACACGGTAATCAGGAAGATCAGCCATTATAGGCGTTGGATGCGTTGGGTTGCATTTAAAGCAAGTGTTGCACTTTCGTAACTTGGACCTGATAACAGTCCTGGCATCCAAGATCCAGTAGCGTTGTCGTATAATAGACATAAGAAGTCCAGGTCCGGTGTGACAATTAACAACATGAAAATGCTGTATTATTAAGTCAACGACATGATCGCGTTTAGGGAGAAGAACCGGATGTTTAGCTTCGAAAGGAAGCATTGATCCAGAAAGTCTTCCTCCAATGCGTAAAATCCCTTGTTTGTCTAAGAAGACGAAGAGGCTTTGCAGCTTTTTTGAAGGTAATTTATCAGCCTTGATAAATTTGATATCTTCACAGAAATGCACAGATTGAACGGCGAGAATTAACGCATCCTCAGCACTTGTCAACCCTGCTATAGAACGAGGTTCGACCTTAACTTTAGGTCTTGCGAATTTTAATACATATGCGGTGATACGTAGCAACTTTTCCCAAGAAGAAACACGTTGTGCTAACGTACACAGCAACGGCGGCTCTGTGTGAGTAATGGCAGCCAACACATTTGCCTTGAGTTCAGGCAAGACAGAGCAATTATTAAGCGAGAATGGCTGAATCCACGGAGGACCTTTCCACCACAAATCGTGGGTCAAAAGTTGCGATGGAAGCATACCACGCGAAAAACAATCACTTGGATTACTAGCTCCGGCAATATGATAAAAATGTTTAGAGTCCAAGTTTTCTTGGCACTGAGCGACGCGATTACCGACGAAAACTGACCAACGATGTGGTGAAGAATGAACCCATGATAAAGCAATAGTGGAATCAGAAAATGCGTATATCCCGGCAATGGTCATACGTGTTGCATATGTGTCTCGCACAGTTTTTATTAATTTTGACATAAGTAAAATAGCGCATAATTCTAAGCGAGCGAGCGTAGTGATTTTTGTTGGCGAAACCTTTGATTTAGCGCAAAGAATGCGAGTTTGAATGCCAGACGGGTAGGTACAATGGGCATAAATGACACATCCCAGACCATTCATGCTAGCATCACAAAAAGCAACAAGACGTAATTCACAACCAACTTCGACGCCTACATGACGTGGAATCCTTAAAGTGTCAAGCATTTGAAGTTCTTGCGCAAGAGCGAAAAAACGGGTGCGTATGTGCTCCGGTGCAGGATCGGCCCAATCACACTTGCTGAGCCACAGTTCCTTAATTAACAACTTGGCATAGAGAATCACAGGCGCGACCAATCCGAGCACGTCAAATAGTCGTGCAACCATCGAGAGTATGTTTCTCTTGGTGCACCTTTCATTCATTGCGGCGCATGTGAAATGAAAATTATCTTCACATGGTTCCCATGAGAGACCTAAGACCTTAGAGACATTATTGTCAACATCAAAATCAAGCGACTTGCGGTGCGTGTCGGGAAGCGAGTCAAGTAGCACTGGTGAATTGCTAGACCACTTCACTAAGTCAAAGTCACCGGATTTGAAAAACTTAATCAAGTTGTGAGCTAATTGCGTGGCAGTATCCTCATTTGCAATAGAAAGAACCAAATCGTCCATATACAGACAGGTCTCTGCCACTTTCGCGGCATCAGGATAGAGCGGACTCATGTCAGTAGCCAGCTGTCGCACAGTGCGCATAGCTATGTAAGGGCTTGACTTGAGACCGAAAGGTTGCCTATTAAAGGCATAAGTTCGAATTTTTTCCGATTCGTTGAATCTAAATAAAATGCGTAGGTATTTATGTTGGTCTACTGGTACACCAATCCGTAAATAATATTGTTTTATATCAGCGTTCATTGCAATAGGAAATAATCTAAAACCTAACAATAATAAAAACAGATCGGCCTGTAAATTGGGTCCAATATGTAATATATCGTTAAGCGAAAGTCCTGTATGCGTTTTAGCACTCGCGTCCAATACGATGCGCGGCATCGGTTTATCAGGTCGGACTACTGCGTGATGCGGTATATAATAACCATCAGAGGACAGCTCAGATTCTTTAACAGGACTGAGGTAATTGTTATCAATATAATCCTGAATAACCTTGTTATAATTTTCGCGCACTATCGGTGCCTGACGGAGCTTACGCTCGAGTGAAACGAAACGGCGATAAGCGGTAGCGTGCGAATTACCTAATTCCGAAGGGTCCCTACAGAACGGTAATGCAACTGTATAACGACCTACGTCGTCACGGGTCATGGTAGCCGTGAAAATATTTTCGCAATCTGTCTCCTCTGGTGACAACAAGCGTTTCATGGGTACTTCTTCAAGTTCCCAGAACTTTTGCACTATATCATTAAGCGCTAACGCAGAAAAAGACGCGGCAGTAGGTAAAATATGTTTACGCGGGTAATCTCCCATAAGTACGTAACCAAATGTTGTAGATAAAGCACACGGTGCGCGCGGCCCACACTCGACCATATTTCCTAAGTATATAAATGGGAATAGCTGGACACCTAACAATAAATCAATCTTGCCCGGAATATTCCAGCTTAAGTCAGCGAGCGGAAGGTTACGAAAATCTAGGTCGCGATCACAATCGATAAATTTCGAAGGCAATTGATCCGTAATGCATTCTACAACAAGCGCATGTATAGTGTATTTCTGATCCGGATAAATACGGGATTCAATGTCTAAATGAACATAACCGATTATCGGACTTGAAGCGGAACCAACACCTTTAACATAGGAATTATTCAACGGTATTATCGGTAAATTTAATAAACTAGAACAAGCAGATGTTATTAGATTATTCTGCGAGCCATTATCTATCAAACACCTAACTACAGATTTGATACCAGCGCTACCCTTAGAGCGCGCGTATACCTGAGCGGTTGACAAAAGTATATCACCCTTATGACAAGAAGTGTAAGACTGTGTATGTGTAACTGGTTCTGTAGCAAGCGGGGGCGCTCGAATGCATGACGAAGTCGTGTGAGCGCGATGAGAAGGCGCGGGCGAAGTAACGGTCGCTCGATGAGCGGGCGGCGGCGAGTACGCGACGGCGGTATTTACCATAGCCGCATGCGATTGCGAATTATTACTATCAAAATGCAATAACCTATGGTGTCTTTTATTACAGAAACAGACTGACGTACTCTTACAATCCGGAAGTTTATGTAAAGTGCTTAAACAATTAACGCAACCGTACTTCGATTTAATAAACTCATATCTAGCCCTTGCGTCTCGCATATTTTTAAACTGAGCGCAATCATATAAATGTCGATGGATACCACTACACAAACAACAATTCGCAGTAACTGCTGCGTAAGATTTGGAGGTGTGATGAACGCGCCGGTCGCGTGAGGGCGACGTAACAACAGCAGCGGGTTTCGTATATGACCAATTTCGCGGGTTTGAGCGCTCCAAAATCTTAGCCTGATCTTGTATAAAAGCGATAAGCTGTTGTGTCGTAGGCACTTCCACATCCCGAATCGAAAGTTCAAAGGCTTGGATGGTTTGAGGATCCATCCTTCTCAAAGCGCATTGAAGAAAAATAAAATCAGTTAGATCTGTTATGCCTAATTCTTTTAGAGCTGAAATCGAAGCGGAGTATTTACTAACAAAGGTATCAAGAGCGTTCGCAGTGTGCGAGCAAGTTTTTAAGTCCAGTATATTATTGAGATAATATGTACCTAATGAGCGTTTGTCGTGGTATTTCTTAACCAAACTATCCCACAGTATTTTATATGTTTCACCTGACGGAATAATACCGGAAGTGAATTTTAGTGCGTCGTGGGTGAGTTTAGAAATTAGATACTGTACACGTTGCGAGTCAGAAAGCTGTTGATTCAAATGAATATTAGCTTTAAAAGACTGATAAAAGGTATTCCAGTTTTCAGGGCGTCCGTCAAAACTCGGAATTACTAAAGGTTCTAATTTCACTACGGACTTGATCGAGCTACTGGTCTCGAGTGAACGCACCTTAGAAGTGGTTAATATTTTATTTCTAACGCGTTTAACTCTCGAGTATAAATCATCAAATGAATCGAGGCAAGAATACTCGGGATTGACCGTAATCTTTGATAACAAATTTATATTATTTATTTTATCAACAATGGACTCAAATTTATCGCGTAACTCATCTATTATCTCCGTTTCAGCCAGAAAATTCTCGTTAGCTCGCGTTGATGAATCGAAAGAAATTATACCTTTCGACGATGTGTACATACGATTAATACGTTGAAATAATAATTCTTTCTTTTGATTCAACATAACCAACATGACTTCGCGGCTTGATTCGCTTTCCGTCATGTTTATAAAATAATATCACAATACAACTACAAAGTGATAGGTATATCTACCTAGTTAGTGTAAAAACACAAGTTAAATTTAAATCCTAAAATGACTTAGCGTAAAGTACAGTGGTGGAGCGGTTAATAAGTGGGTAGGTATAAATAAGTTCAACTAAATTGAGTATAATGGATATTATTACCAATTAATACGTAATTCACCAAATCTAACAATTAATTATATTTAAATACGAGTCTACCAATAATTACGTAGTTCTCGTGCGTTTTAAACACAGAATTTACCAATTTTACGTAAATCTGTGAGCGAGGAAAAATGGCGGCAAGAATTCACTAGAATTACGTGAATCTTTTTTATGATATGAATAGAAAAGTAAATTCACCAATATTTACGTGAATCACTGGCCTATCCGTACTCGTAAGGACCAAATTATATGGTCAGGCGTGTAAATAGCCCGACCAGGGTGTGATTGCTCAACAGTTAGCGTACGAGGTGTAGGGAAGTAAACCACTTCTATCGATCAAAACAATCATGCCAGCACTAACCTGCAACACCGACCAAGTCCCGATCCTCCAGAAGGCAGCGAGCAGCGGCGAGGTTTCTACGGTCTCTTGCAAGGTATTGACCGGCCGGTCACGATCGTAGACTGGAGCACTCCACATACACCTTGTAAAGGTTACAAGCGAGTCCAAACACTACACGGCTATAGGACTAACGGAAAATCAGCTTCTTTTCACGAGAAATATAACTGATGTCCGTGGCGGAACAAAATTTTTATATTATAGGAGTCTTCTTAGCGAAAAGCGATGAGAGCAGGGTATGTCCGTTTTTTCTTGCACCAATCAGGTGCAGCGCGTTTACATTATTTGAAGACTGCTAACGCCATCTCTTGAGATCGTCGAGTACATTGGCAATATTACAGCAGTACCAGCACTAATTGCATTCGACAAACAGAATGTGGTGTACATAAAGACTATGAAATTAATAATATAACGAAGTATATTATGGTGCGATTATGTATGCATTTTATAAATATATTGGCGCTCCACCACTATCCAAAATAATTCCTCAAAGAGGTACAAAATAGAAAACAAATATTTATTCTTGTATCTTTGGTATTACTTATAATAAACAGCAATCCCGACATAAAACCGAGCTGTGATCCATTGTTTCAAACAAATAGGTCAGCAGCACAATATGCCGGTAACGTACTCAATTAGCGCCATCTGTGTTTTTATTGCGACAACACAGTTCGAGAGGGTCACAATGTGTATTAATATTAGCTGGTGTGTGGGATAAGGTAGATGCACACTAGACCACATTTTCTTTACAAATTATAGACAATACATTTTTAACCGACTTTTTCTGAATGACTCGTAGGTACTTCTGACAAACGTGGAAGAGCCATGCTTCGGCACGTATGGGTCGGCTCGACTCCGCTCGATACCACGGCCTCACAGAAAACCGGAAAGCAGTGAAACAATGCTTGCATTGCTTTTGTGTGGTTTAGTGAGGTTACTTGTGTCTCGAGAGTTACAGGTAATGCAAATAGTACATAAAAAAGAAGCGCTTAAATTGAATTAACGTTGAAAGAGGCAGATTCACTGTATTGCTGTTTGTTGATTTTGCGATAAACTGCTATAAATATATATATATATATATATCTTATATATGTATATATATAGGTACATATTTATGTATGTATGTAGTATGTTTATGGTAATATAAGTAAATAAAATAAATATTAACCTATCTCAGTACACCACAGACTACTCTGAAATATATTTGTTAATATCCGTACAAAGGTTGTCTGGAAGAGATCGCCGTGAGCGATAAGACCGCCAATTGATATGCCTGAATGTTTGTATTGTTTTTTGTTTTTGTTTTTTTTTTTACATTAAAGGTGTACAATAAAGAGATAAATAAATAAATAAATAAACTGTTTTGAAAGGTAAAGCGCAAACCCGTAACCTCTGAATTTCACATCCGATACATTAAGTAATGCTCATTGACAACCGCTACAGTGAATATGGAGCCTTACCTTCAATGATAACTTGGGAAGTCTTATCACAGCTATTGTTCAGTTATCTCATTGGCCCGCCTTTTGTGTGGGGCTAGTTATTTCGCATATCTTGGTTCGACATCGTCGTGCGAGCTAGGTGAGAAGTTTTAATTAAATTATGTGTATTGTACCATGCGATCTCTTTGAGGGTAGATAATAATAATTATTCGAAGGAGTAGGTATAAACATTTATAACATGCCTTCAGTCACAGGAAATACAGGATATTCGGGTACGCGACCCCGGCCTCTGAGAGCTCAGTCTCAGTCCCGTTCTCCATCCTCTCCCTACCTATTTTTTCTTATATATATTGATCTTCTTCCATCTTTCCCGTCTTAAAAAGATTACATTCCCAGGAGGGTTGGCGTCAGGCAGGCGGCCGGCCATACAAGAAACTTGCCAAAACAGCAATGTTACACATTGCGCCGACCTCAATGAAAATTGGGAAAAGGGCCGCCAGATGATGATGATCATGGTATTCATCAACCTAGGGCTTAAGTTCCGGAACATTAGTTTCTGAAAAACTCCAGGTACGAATCTTCTGCTCTCTGAAGAGCGCGCAACATGATAATATAAGTTTACCTCTTTGACCCTCTAGTAGGGCGACGAGCTGCCCTTCCCGCTACCACCAAATCTTCTAAGTGTTTTTACAGAGGTTTTCTTCATCGCAACCTCTATTGTTCCTGTCCGTAATCAGGCTTTGACATGAGAACAAAGTTTTATGAGACTACTCATAAAACCACGAATGATGACTCTGTTGATGAGAGGGATCACATTCATTGTTAACTGCTTACCGTCAGCAGAACCTGTGAATATTTGACATTTTAAATATAAGTATGGAAGAAATAATTTACAAAATTGACATTCATTCACAACACGTTTACGCAGATAACAAAATACACTAACATAATATACGTTCAGCATTAAAAAAAATTGTTAAAAAGACTTTGATGTGTTCACGGATATGACGACACTATGATAGTGTTTATAAACATGATCTATATACTAGCATGCATGATACATGTATGACATAAATATATACACCAACTAAATTACTTTAACCAATTTGAAAACTATAAATATTTATTTATTTATTTATTTAAACTTAATGCACAATTTGCACAAAGGCGGACTTAATGCCCAGGGCATTCTCTGCCAGTCAACCTTGGGGTGAAATAGTGAAATATTAAACGGCAGATGCACAAATAGAATTTAACATTTGGAGTTATTTATAACACTTATAATATCTACTTAGTCATAACAAAGAAGATACACATATTACATGAAATAAATACTATTACTTACATAAATAGCTTGCTATACGTCATTACAACATAAAAATATTTAATACTATCGTAGTGAACGTTCTGCCAACTCATTGTGAAGATGTTCACGTACTTACTTCTTGAACAAAAAACGGTTTGTGGACATCCTGATTTCGACCGGGAGCGAATTCCAAAGAAGAACTCATTGAACATAGAAGGAAGAGTTGACGAAGTCGGAGGTGTGAGGAGTAACAGGAGCATATTGTTTGTTGATCGAAGATTTAGATCATGATTGGAGCATAAGAAACGGAAGTAGGGAGCTAGGAAAGCAGGTAAAGACGGAGAGTTGAGAAACGAGAAAAGAAAAGTTAATGCTCGCAGATTGCGGCGCTGACGGATTGGGAGCCATCTTAGTTGGGAACGTAAGGCAGACACATGGGCATTCTTTCGAAGATTGAAAATGAATCGAAAGCAGTTATTGAGAAGGCGATCTAGTTTATTGAGAAGGTCTGCATTCAGGTCAAAATAACACACATCACCGTAGTCGATCAATATGTATAGTAGTAATTAGCTGGTCTATTTATATTTTAGAATAATAGGTATGTTTACATTGTCCTCACATTTCATTTATGCTTATAAGCAATATAACCAGAAATTTTGTAAAAAACATTTTGAAAATGAGTGTCCTTGGAGTTTCTTGGCTGTTCTTCTCCATAGGATCTACGTATTGGACTAGCAACTAGCTCACGACTGACTTAGTCTGACTGACTCCTACTCCTGACAATTCAAAAATATCTATTATTGGTTTAATTGAAATAAATGGTTTTGATTTTGATTTTGATTATACTAACATGACTTATATGCGTTAACATATATGACGGTGCTATATTTGTGTTTGAGTAAGTCAGAATATTATCCAACGTAGACTGACACCACGAGAATACCTTGTAACTAACTAACAAGACACACGTGTTCACGTACATGACGGCGCTATATCGGTGTTTGGGTAAGTCACTATAATAGCCAACGCAATGAAACAGATATCACGACAGTACCTCGTAATGAACACCACGTAGGTACTAATTCGATTCGTGCCACGAGCGCTGTAATACACGCTTTAGTCTAGCTCTGGCGGAATCCTTTCACATCTCAAACCACTGTTAACATGACAAGTGACAGATAAAGAGCAGAAGAACTACTTTAGTGAAGTAATTCCTTTATTTAATTAGAAAACATTTGTGTCCGATTTGCGCGTTGCCTAGTCTGACTGGCCTCTTGGTCTAGTGGTTAGTGACCCTGACTGCTGAGCCAGAGGTCGTGGGTTCGACTCTCACCCAGGACAAATAATTGTGTGATGACTATGATCATTTGTTCTGTGTCTGGGTGTAATTTATCTTTAATATGTATGTATTTAAAATTATATAAGTATGTTTATCAGCAGTCTGGTTAACATAGTACAGGCTCTGCCTAGTTTGGGATCAGACGGCCGTGTGTGAGATGTGTGAAGTTATTATTATTATTTTTATTTTTGGAACTCACATTGCTTATTATGTTGTTTACAAAAAATGTACATCTACATATCAATCAGGGAATTATTTTTGTTCAAAAACATTTCTTTAAGCTAAGTTACTAGTTTAAATTACACATAACGCTTCTAAAATTTGATCACACCACTAATAGATCAACCATATTAAATAACAACCATAGTTGCGAAGAAATTAGAATTTCGTTTTATAGATGGCGCTGTATATGAACTAGTATATAGCTACCTCTTAACCACTGATACCACAAAGTCCATAGTAAAGACTTGTGATGGGCTGTGGTGCTGTAAAAAAGAAATCTGAACTGATAGTCTAGCACCCGGTTTTGGAAAGGCTGATCAAAATATATTTCAACTAACAGAGCTGTCAAGTGTCAAATCAATTGCAATTTTTGATACAACAACATTAATGGCATTTGACATGAGATTTTGCAGTAAAATGATGACATTTGACATAGGTAAGCTCTGTTAACTGATCCGACGATGAAACAAAGTGCCACATTATCCTTTCAGACCCTCAATTTATACTTGGTAATACGATTAGTTAATTTTTTCGTTGATCAGCTTTATCAGTTACTGGGCGTTAATCAGTCTAATAATACAAAAGTGTTTGAAAACCTACTTTTACAAAATTAAGTTAAAGACGCGTAAACGAAAAAAGGTATAGATAAAAGACGATGGAATTTTTATAATTAAATGTAGATGAAAGGATAGCAATGAATACCTTCTACTATATATACACAAGCGCGAACATTCAGCGAGCCTTAGAATAATTAATTAGTCTAAAAGCTCCTTTGAATATATTAAGTTCTTTGTTATACAGCAACTAATAAATTAATTATAATATTACAAGCCAGAGTTCGGGATTAGATAGGTACACCAATTTAAAACGAAATAGACACAATTACTCATGAGGATATAAAAAATGAAGTCGACAACAAGGACGATATCGATTTCACCGAACAGTGTACCGAAGATCATGTCCTATCGCGTGAAATTAGTATTTTTATGATTAGAACTATGTTTATAGAAATAAAAAAATAAGCACCTAATATGATTTCTTGCATCCTTTAAGACTATATACATAGCTGATGAGTCTTATTTTTTTTTTATAACATTATAAGTATAAATTTATCCCTGCCAAAAGTGACAACCCTAGATGCCTGAAAATTTTGTGTAACGAAATATTGTTTTCGAGAGAAAACAATATTTCGTTACACAAAATTTTGCATGCAAATGTGCATAAAAATTGCTTTAAATGCCGTGGTATATTCGAGAGAATATACCACGGCATTTAAAGCAACTTTTATGCACTACTAGGATATATATCAGGCTACGTGTTGCAATAAAAAAGTTTGCATATGTCATGGTGAAATTTAGTAAAAAATTTAAATAACGAAAATATTTTTTCCTGATTAACTACAGGCATTTACAAGGCATATTAAACGCTTACTACGTGTAGGTTCAAGGGTTCTATGAAATAGTGTTGCGTTTTCGAGTTTAATACTATTAGTTATTGAATAAGCTTTTTTTTCCCCTTTTGAAATGAGTAAATGAATTAATTTCAAAATTTTATTTCTAGAAAATTATGTAGAATTTTCAAACGGGTGTCTTACTATCACATTATTTTGTAAAAATTAATTCAAATTCAAATTCAAATTCAAAATCATTTATTCAATTAAGACACTAAGTGACATTTATGAACGTTAAATTGAAGCTAGAGTTAAAATCATAGATCGGCACAAACAGACGCCACAGCATATACTGGATTGTCAAGGTAAATTAGGTGAAAAACACCAAAATCTACTGCCCGTTTGTGTCGTTCTATAACTTCCAGTTTCCAAAATGCGTAGGGCCTTATGAGAAGAATACTGGCAAAGAAACTCATGGCCACTCTTTTTAAAAGTCAGATCTTCAGGTACAATAGTGTTAGTGTTACACGAGAGGTAAACAGGATGCAAGCTGATGCCACCTGAATTTCATTTTATTGAAATGCTCCAAAAGCTAACGTACTAAAAAATAAAATTCACTCAGTGATACCGTTGAAGATTTGAACCTATTAAACATAGAAATCATTCAAGGTGCACATCTACCTTCATTCAGTTGCAAAATCTACTGTTAAAAATAATTCGTGACTGGATTAAGAGGCTAGAGTTGCAGTTGATCGAACCAAAATAATAGTATAGGCTAAAGCATCGCTGACTAGGCCGACCAGTCACCCCAAGCAGCACCCGTTCACGAGTATGACGCATGGACCAGCCATCATCTCCTTCGCCATATCAGAGGGAAAGAAATGACCCGCCCCATGTAAAACACGTATGTCCGATTTTAAGGTCTCTTGACATACTGTGCGTTGGTAGGTGTAGTTTTTCCTCTAGGTAGGGCTTTTTGGTCTGTTTAAACAATAGACAATCTAGTATTTTACCCACAACGACAAATACTAAACGTCACTGACACGTGACTATAAAACAAATGCGTCACTGTTTCTAACAGTTTGTTCAAATATTACTCTACTAGATTTTGACCGTGGCTTCGCTCGCGGTAATAAAGGTTTTGTAAATCAATTTTCCCTCAAGAATTCCTAAAAATCCTTCGTGAATAATACTTCTTTCTGTACCCTTTGTCCTTCCTGTACTCTTGACAAAGCGTATGTAAAATTAAATGGCGAAAGCTCAGTTATTAATGTGTAATAAATAAAGCACATTCACATTCTCATTTGTAATATTAATTAGGATTACAATCAAGACTACTGTATCAACTTTAATGTACACAGCGTTATTGTTACGTAACGCAATATTCTCAAATGTGTTGTTATGCAGTAATTTGGCTCACATATCACACAGCGTATTCCGAAAAAAAAAATACAGTATTCATTTTTTTCATGCTAACTCAAGTAGTTTTACCGACTTAAAAAATCTATGATGTAAATATATTTTTTGTGTAAGTTTCGATATTCCCATCAGTTAAGGTATTTTTTTTTCGTAATCCATTACATTCCTAATCCTATATAATATCAAACCTTTCTGCAACATGTTTGTTTTTGTTTTGTTCTGTTTGGTTAACAAAAAGTTTACCAAATTGATTATATAAAAAAGAAGTAATAAATACCTAATGTATTATATACTAAAACCAACCCGATATACAAATTATACACACATACGTATCGAATACAGAATCTCCTGTTTTTGAAGTCGGTTAAAAATACAATGTTAACTTTTTACTAAATGTCGCTTTTAACAGATAAGAATAATCTTGCTTGTCATCCGAAATCTATGCTACTCTTTGGTAATTCCATCCACCATTATGCTTCTTGTTCACTGAAATAATTTTCAAGTACGTGCGACTGTGATCTAGTAATTTGGCTCACGTATCGCTGGCGTGGTACTACGTGCGATGCGATAGAACCAAGAATACCACTACTACGGTAATAACTCGAACAACTTTTTTTTTTTAATTAATAGTAGGTATATAAGAAATGTGGTTTTGATTTACTAACCTTCTGACCAGTGTTGGTAATTTGAGGGTTTCAACTTAAGGTTAGGGAAAATATAAGTGATGGGGTTTTTAGGGAAAATATGTTTAAGGGTTTTTTTAGGTAAATTAAAACAAAATTTGCAATAATTATCAGCCTTCTGTAAGAAACTTTAATAAAATAAAAAAGAGTTTTTAATGTGGCGACCACACTTTGAAAAAGGTCTTTCATTTCTTCGCATGAAGAAGCCTTCCTACCTTCACAACAGATGTACTGAATTTTTAAAAGTTTTTTGGGGGTTTTTTAATTGTTTTAAAGCTAGATATTTTTTGATGGAAGACCCCAGTGGGTGCTTCACATTCCTAGTGTAGTGTCGTTTTCACCTTTTGGTATTGCAGGTTGTAGTAGGTTATTTTTTTACAAATTATACCGAACCTGCCGTAAAAAGGTACTGTTTGACTTAACCACTTTAAGGTAACCGACTTCCATCAGACGGGCAGTGTGCTCACTTGCGATCTATTTCACAAAACGAAAACGTCTTTATATCTTTTTGTATCGCAGTCATCATATTTTAACTGCCCCAGAAGACAGGTAAGACTGCTACATTAAATAGTTTATACTTAAAATTTGAACCAGGCAAAAGTTTTTATTCAAACATAAATTCGCACCACTGGTAAGGGAAGTGAATAATTCCCTCATTGAGCTGAATTCGCAACCTTTGTGGGGTATATTTGTCTAGTTAACGTAATTATATTTTGTTGTTAACTTACACTCAAATTGTTGTAGATGAGACTATTCTTGTAATAAATAAATAACTTGAATTTTGGGTTTTGGCGAATTTAAAAAATACTGGGTATTAAAAGTAATCCTTACATAGTGTAGGTTGCGTTCGAAGGCTAGTACTTTATACTATACTTATATAAAAAAGAAAGTTTTGTATTATTTTGATTGGCCTGTTTGTCTAGTCCTAGTCCTAGTCCTAGTAGTGATCCTGACTATTGAGCCAGAGGTCGTGAGTTCGATTCCCACCCATGACAAATATTTGTGTGATGAGCACGATTATTTGTTCTGTGTCTGGGTGTAATTTATCCCTAGTATGTATGTTTTTAGAGATATATAAGTATGTTTATCAGCAGTCTGGTTACCATAGTACAGGCTCTGCCTAGTTTGAGATCAGACGGCCGTGAGATGTGTTCAGTTATTATTATTATTTATTATTTTCACATCTTGTTCGCCTTGCACAAATTAGATAGAATGTCAATTCAATAAATTTCAGAAAAGCTTATGTACATATATACACCCCTCTGAATACCAGTCTATATAGGGGCGTATCTGACAATGCGACACTTGCTCAAATCATTGAAAGGACAAAAACTTTAGCATCAAACGGTCCTAACTTTGAAACGGATAGTTTTTTTTTTTAAATGAGACAGCTGGTGTTCCTCTCCCAGTGGCCTCTTCAGTTACAGAAAATACAAGACATTCGCCCGAATGTCTATGCTAGAGTTTTTGCCCTTTCAGTGATTTGAGCTAGTGTCATCACTGCAGTCTCAGTCCGGTTCCCTATCCGAGACTTGCGATATCCCTTACCCTAGGTTCCTCTCCCTACCCATTTTTCCTTATACCATTTTACCTTCCTCTTTTTATTCTCGTCTAAAAACGACTACATTCCCAAGGATGGTTGGCGTCAGGCAGGCGGCCGGCCATAAAAGAAACCATCCAAAACCCTTTGATACGTTACACATTGCGCCAACCCTGATGAAAATTGGGAAAAGAGCATGAAAAACTGCATGCTAGAGTTATACCCCTGCAGTAAGAAGTAAGCAAGTGTCGCATTGTCAGATACAACATATATAAGACAATAAATTAATTAGCATAATACATATATTCCATTACAATAAAAGATACCTATAGTACAGTATGCAAGCTTTGAATTGAACGTTGGCGCCCGTTAGCCCCGCGGCTACTGTCCAAAACACGGCTACAAACACACGTTATCAACATTAATACCCTTGTGGTTTAATTATAAGGTAAGTAATTACATTTTCTATTTATTTTATTGACTATCAAAGTCATCGATAAAGTTATGGCGTATGACAAAAGCACAAGCCGTGCGAATCCAAATCCTTTTACCAAACCCAATATTATTTAATTGTGTGACAATCTCATCGTACGACAAAAAGATATACCAAGTTAATCTATCTACCTTTAATTGCTGGTGAATAGAGTCGCACACCATAAAACTCACCAAGCTCCGTGGGAGGGCCAAAAGGGGTTTGGTAATTTATGTGATTTTCAACGTACCGTAACATACAATTACAAACAATTTAATATTTATAGCTGAAGGTAATCGCTTATCAGGCGGGCCGTGTTAGTTTTTATTGACATTATATTTTGAAATTTTATGATTTTTGTCTGCGCTTATCTACCTATATACATATTATTATATAAAAATCGACGTCTTTTTGTATGTTTGGACCGATACTGATGAAATTTTCAGACTATCTTCACATTAGCCCAGGGGGTGATCCTGTGAAGTTTGGTAGCGATCGTATTTCTGCTACCCGTGTGAAGCCGGGCGGGTCCCTAGTATATTATATTAATTAGACAGCATTTTGGTTAGTGACAAATTTTGACACAACCAAAAACCCGTGGTAAAGCAAAAACTTTTAGTAATTTAGTTCCTGTTAAATTCAATCTGTCCTTTGAAAATTTACTGTACTTCCTTATTTCTATCTCGAGTAAAACAAGATTTAAAAAGGGGAAAAGGAAATTGACAAACATAAAATACGCGATCATATAAAAAAAATTACGCTATCAATCACGAGTAAGAAATACAACCTACCTACATAATTTACGCAAATATTCCGAGATCCCATCAAAAAGTAAATTGGTGCGTAGTTGGCGGGAACTCTTCCCGCCAAATCCGCCATATTGATCAAACGTTACGTTTGAAAACGGCACCAAATCAACACCCGCGAGATTGGAACGCGTGCTCCGAATACACAGTTTAATGCTATGCCACTACTCGTCCTAAGAACGCTTTACATAAGAATGCGAATTCACGAGCCACTGAGTTGGATAATAGTGAATGCCGGAGTGAATTTTGTAGGATCACTTTCCTCCATAGTGGGTATCATTGCCTTTTACAACTTTAAAAAAAGGTAACGACCGGAAAATCGAGTTATTGGATGCTTGTAACCGTAGATTGTAGATGTGAAGCGATATCAAAGATACGTATGAAGAATATTTTACGAGTAGTTGTATCGAATATCGAATAGGCATTTTATAGTACTTTGAAAATCCGATGAGCTTAGTATGTAGTAGTAATAAGTACTTGAGGTAAATAAATATCTTTATAGCCGTATTCGCAAAAGATGCTGACGTGATTAAGAAACATTTTTTTTTATATTAAACATAATTACGTGCATTTAACTCACTGTACCCATGCACGCGAAGATATACAGCAACCTTACTCATACACAACAATTTATTGTCGGCTAAATCTTTTAGACATGTCAAATAACAAAGCAATACACAATACGATTGTTATTACAAATAGTGTAACAGGAGAAAACTATTATACGTCATCAAATGGTCAGCGAGAATAACATATAAAGAAGAAGATGGACAAAAAGCGGCTCTCAACTCAGACACGGCGTCATCCACTGGGGCTAAAAGGTGGTATGTGTAACTCGAATGGAGTAAAACCACACGGTGTTTCGTCACGGCGTCTTTTATTGTCAGGGCCTCACATGTATGAAAAGGAAATCCCTGTAAACCCCAGTAGACTTAGCTGCCTGTTGAACCACGGCCGACCTCGATGTAGTGTGCCGGGGACCTGTCAGTTGAAAAGGTGCTCACGGAACATGACGCCGCGCCGCCGCCATCTACATTAAAATATCTTTCAAATCTAAAATTTTACATAACTCGCCAGAAGATTGGCAGAAACGGAAATCTATTTTAGCAATATATTTTCTAAGAATGTTATAGAGTATATTTTCTTCCCCTACTTTGAGTGGAACATTTTAAATCTAGCTACGGATACGAAAGCATATTGAAAACCAATAAGTTTCGATTAAAATCACATAAATCGAGTAAGCAGATCGATTTTAAAAAGTAACATAAACTTCGTAAATCGCAAGCTTCTTATTTCCGCTTGGCAAAATAACCGTTCGAAAACATACGAATCAAAAGGATTCATCCTTTTCGATTGCAATGAATTTCCCGCGCTACGTCGGGCCACTACAATCGAGTGTTAAAGAATTAGGCGGAAGCAGGGGCGGGATCTTATTTGAATCCAAAAATTTCATGAATAATAACAGAATATGTTAAAATAAAACATTCGAATGCCGTTACAGGATAAGAGCTAATAAGAAGTTAGAATAGGCGCCACCCCCCAAAAGTGCATATCCACCTCTCTGAAAAAAATAATTCTATACCTACTAGATCTTTAAATACTTTTTAATACATTGTATTGTTTCTTGTACATCGATATAAACCCTTTTATAAACTAGATAGAATACAAAATAAATGCAATAGGCCCGAATCTAGGCCTAAATAAAGCATAGCTTGTATTGGCCCAACGGCTTCGGCCCAATTAGTGGATTGCCTTTATTGCAATCCACTAATTTAACAATAAGAAGACGGAGAAAGCAATTTGACCAATATGTCTTATTATGCGCGGAATACCGGGCATGAATTCCTCAAGGGGTAACTGCTGGTTACCTAGGCTTCCAGCATAAGCTTACCATACCGTACTCTTAGTGTCGCAGGGCCTGTTAAAATGGCTACACGACAAGAAAAAAGTGGTATTTGAGCAGCATTTACGTAGGGCGCTTCATAACTTTTCTCGTATGTAAACGATATATCATAAAATTGTAATTTGATGTCATATCCATAAACTCTGTTGTATTTAAAAAAAAAACAAATTTGGAGGCAACTAATCGTTTGTTCGATTTTTAAATTAATTTTCTAAATGAAAATAGCAGGCTTCTTCCGTTATGACATTAATGTGTAATTATCACTACATAGTATAAAACAAAGTCGCTTTCTATGTCCCTATATCCCTATGTATGCTTAAATCTTTAAAACTACGCAACGGATTTTGATGCGGTTTTTTTTAATAGATAGAGTGATTGAAGAGGAAGGTTTATATGTATGATAACATCCATCAAATAGTGGAGAAATACTGTTATTTTTGAGGTTTATAATGTGATGTCGTAAATAATTACATAACTACTGCATCGATTTTAATATTTTTTTCAGTGAATGACATAGGCTATATATTTTATACCCGTGCGAAGCCGGAGCGGGCCGCTAGTTTTGTATAAATTTAAGCGTGGTTTAACGAAACAAAAATGGTTTCGAGAAAGTAGTAGTGGACTGAAGGAAATTTGTCCATGTCTAAGAACCATAGAGCGGTGATATATTCAATTTAATCGCGGCAAATTTGGCGCGGTCACCTCTATTATTGTCAACGGATACTTCGAAAAAAAAAATACCACAAAACGACACTACTTACTTACGACGACTAATTACGACAAAACATATGTAGGGTAAATTTTCAGTTTTAATTGATACATTGATTAACCCTGGTGGTTGTAGAAGGTAGATGGACATAGTCTATTGCTTTCAGAGTGTCTCATGGCTCCAACCACTTAGTATCCGCTTCACACGCCGATCGGATATTTGTCTGTCTGCAATCCTGTCTCGAAACAAAACCACTACCAAATGAAAATAAATTACTCAACAAAAGCACTACAAGACGAAGAAACTTAAAATTTTTAGCAACAATAGTTTATTGATTTAGAGCCATTATGCAAATCGAAGACTGTTTGGTAAATTATACTTCTCGTGTAAGGTGTTTCTCTTGTGTTTAGATTTCTTTCTTCTAGGAGCAAGCAAAGAATTCAGAGGCAACAGAGACGCTTGTCACATTTACTTATTTATATATTAATCTATACTAATATAAAAAAGCTGAAGAGATTTTTTGTTTGTTTGTTTAAACGCGCTAATCTCTGGAAGTACCAGTCCAATTCGAAGTATCTTTTTGTAGATATATGATAGGCAGATTCATGAGGTATAGGCTATGTAACATCACGCTACGACCCTTACGAGTGGAGCAGTGACCATAAACGTAGGTGAAACTGCGGGAAACTGCTAGTAAATTATAAAGATATTATCAAATAAATTATTTTCACATAACTACCAGCAATATACATAAGGGATTGCCCATTAATCACAAGGGGGGTGTAGGGAGGTTATATCTGTACTTAAAGATAATATTTTGAAAATTTTAAATAAATGTTAAACTAAAAAAAGTACACGTGATTTGACTAGGGGGGTTAGTCTAAACCTCACCACGCATCACCAGAGGGAAGGGGGGGTTAAAAAGTTGCTAAAAAACATCACATGATTAATGGACAACCCCTAAGTAGGTACCTACCACCTCCTGCTCCGATTGCACGATAAAGGCAAGCAGCAAAGGTCTCCCAAAAAAAAAAACTTAAGCCTTGCCGCTATTTTCGATTGCTAGCATTAATGAGTAATGGTCGCGTAACTTAAAAGAGGCCAATAAAAAAAGTACAAATCCCCAAAAAGATGTGTTTAAATATGTTTTTGAACACACTTTTGACTTTGACTTGAACAAATTTTGCAATATGTTATCAGAGCTACAGAAAGAGACATCTCCTTTCATCCCAGAAAAGAACTGTTCCCGAATTGAATTGATTATCAACAAAGTATTTTTAAATTTTATTCTGTTCTAAAACAAAATGGCGTACCATAGTTAGGAGTCAATAAAGTGAAATTAAATACAACACAAAACGAAGGTAGGGCAAACAAATAAATTGTGCTGTACTCGCGCTGTAAAATATGTCCTGTTTGCAAAGAGGCGGGTATCGTTCAGTTTGACTTCGTCCTAGGAGTCACTGTCTACTAGAAACTTCTATTCTTTTGAGTAACTAAATAAAGCTTGATATAGACAACGTTTTATGAGTATTTATGGAAACGTAATCCTTATATTATAACCAAGTTGTTGTCCGCGACTTCGTGGAAATTCTGGCGTGCTTGAGTAACAAACATCCCGCTAATGCCATGTTTAATCGTGGGAGAGCCATACTTCGGCACGTATGGGCCGGCTCGACCCGACGGCCTAACAGAAAACCGGCAGTGAAGCAATACTTGCATTGCTTTTCGCCGAGTGAATGAGGTTACCGCAAGCCCTAACCCTTCCCTCTCTCCCTCTCCCCTCCTCGCCCTCTATTCCCCCTTCCCCTACCACCTTAAAGATCGGCAACGCAAAATCCATCCATCCAAACTTTCGCATTTATACTAGTATATTAATAAATATAGTAAGATGCAAATGTGATTTTATTTGTTTTTAGCTGATTATCATGAAGTTTTGTATATACACGTTCCCTATCGCTTAAAAAAACGAATACCTATATTGTCTGATTGCTTGAGACCCCCACAGCTTACAATGCAACAGGGCTATCGGTGAACCCTTAATTGAATCGACTAAAACCACCCGGCGTATGTTTATACGCCATACGTTTGTTGTTTAATGTTAAAACATTTTATTGTTTAATGTATAAATAAAATATCCGATATTGTATATGGTCACAATATAGCCATGAAGGCTTCTGCCTTGTTTAGACACCAGATCTCCATCAAATTACATGGAATCCCCTTGTTTCAAATGTGTTTTTAACTATGATAAGTGTTAAGCTATAATTTCTTTAGAAAAATAAAATATAAATATTATAAAAAAAAACTGTGCCTAATATGAGTAGTCCTCAAGGGACCACCCACCGCTCGGCCCCAAGGTACCATGCGAACTGTATCTTCTAACTAGACGTTGTCTGGACCAGTCCTAAAGTGGTTTCCGCATAACCTAATAGTTCCGTGAAAAAGTCACCAGGATTCCGTGAAATTATATATTACATCCATAGTTAGGTACAAATATTTTTTTTTTTAAATGAACTAAATAATTGTCTCACTTCTATGTAGTTAGTGAGCAGTTATTTTTGATTTGACACTGGCTACATTTTTTTTCGCAGTCGGAGGGGGCACGGCCCCCGCAACAAATTGTGGGGTCGCCTGTTGTCGAGCAGGCGGCTAAGTTTGCCGGGGCTTACAGGGACTTCCTTTCTGGGGTACACCCGAGTCCGCGGCATCACCCTGTGACGGAACACTGTGTGGTTTTAATCGGTTCGAGTCCGACATACCACCTTACTGTTAGCCCCAGTGAGGTGACTGGGCACTGGGCTTTTCCACACGTAAAAAAAAAGGGCAGTCGTGTAAAATAATTGGAAGCAGTATTGTTCTCTTCCTTCGACGGAGCTGCATCCAAATACAAATCGTATACGAACACTTTAATTGCTTTAAATGAGGATACAGAGTGGTGGTAGGTTGTTATTTAAATAAATGTACAAGCTCATTTGGCCATTCAAGTAACAGCATGCAATTTTTTCCTTACTTGCTATTTATAAAATTATTAATTAATGATTACATTGCATATATTTCATTGTTTGTGATATTCTATATTAAATTTTGATTACATTATACTTTACAATAACTACATTTTATAATATTAAAATTGCTCACTAACGTAAGTAATATAATAACTAATAGATCAATAAATAATGATATTTATATCGATCAACCAATATAGGTGTTGCTCATTGTTCACGGTATGTTAAAAAACTCCTCTACAGAATAGAAACAAATTTCCAGTAGCCAATAGCTTAGGTTTGGTACAAACTTATTTAATGGCAATTCCTTAAATCGTTTAGGAATTTTATTATAAATTTTAATGCACATTGCGAACCTGTTATTTTAAAATTTTGTGGTTCTGGGTATTATGTCAAGTACCAGCCGGTCTAGATTCCTCATGTCTTCTCTGCCTCTAATATCCTTCGCCTCTTTAAACAATTTTAGGTGCTGTTTAACAAATTTCCACACTTCAATAATATATAAACAAGACAGTGGGAGTATTTGTAATAATTTAAAATAAGGACGGCAAGATACGTCGGGTGCAATGTCACATATGGACCTTATACAGCGTCGGTCGAATCTAGACCTCTAGGCGACCACGAATTTAATTAAAGATAGGTCGTGCGTTATTTTCTATTTCAGATAGCAACAGAGCAGTGTGTGCAGAGTTCCCGAACATAAATAAATGAAATGTTCAAGTTTTCGCGTCACGTCTGCGGGACGAGGGACGCGGGACACCCGGCCCTTATTTACATATCGAATGGTTATGCTGACGTGATTACGAGCCCGATCAACATTCTATTGATAAAATATAGAACGAGGGATGCATTCAGATATTGGAGGTTATAAATAGACTCTTGAAATGCCAAAAAACCCTAACAATTTGTACTTACCATTCAATAGCTGAAGACTGCTTCGGGACTGTTTCCCGACGTATCGACTGAATCGTGGAAGTTCAAATAAGCTGTGTTCTACATCCCATCTTATAAGTTATTCGCCCTTTAGAGGTGGAATATTTTCTTCAAATTTAAATATGGTCCCATTTAGATTGACCCGTGACTAGAACCAATTAAATAATAAAAAGTGTTACTGAAATCGGTTTTTCATTGGCGGAGATATCTCGTGACACACAAAATTCAGTCCAATTGGGTACCTCCTCCTGTTTTGAAGTTGAAGTTGAACGAGCAATTCCACTGATTCTATTGATGATATACTACATCAGGGCGAATAAGTAATTAGATAGGTTCCCTTGGCACTCTATGGAGATTTACGTCCGTCTCGTGGCAATGCCATCCTTAGGAATGATTTTTTGTAATTATAGATAGACGCCTCAGTATGTATTGTTAATAGTGTATTTTTGTTAGAGAAGAATATATGAGAAGTATATATTATTCGTAATAGTTTAAACGTTACTGACAGACAAAATAAGATACTAAGAGAAAAGATAAATAATGCGTAATTATCATCAGTCAGTGTGATTTTCTCTAAAAGTGGCTTCAGAATAAAATAATCGACAGTAGCTTTAACGTTAATCATGGTTTCTTGGACTCTATAAAAAGAATACCAAAAACAGTAGTTTAAGACTACCTGCATACTGGCAACACTGAAATAACTTACCAACCGTGACAGGTCGCTTTTAACTAATTGCCGAATTCACTCGCACTAATAAAATTAGCATTTGAAACAATTCGAAGTACCCCAGACTGTTTATTTTCACACTTAACTCTGATTCTACCTAAAACAATTAACTTAATGCTAGGATTTAGGTGACTTTTAGTTTTATTTCTGCAAATTACCTTCGTATACGTTTTGTTTGTCTTTGGTACAGTAGACTATTCAGAGTGTCTGTTCTTTATGGTGGAAGTGTAACATAAAGACTTTATTTTCGTATGCCAAAGGACGTTTTAAATTGCATTTTGTACCTACTACTAAGTTTATGCCGTCGGTCTACATATAGATGACTGTCAGCATCAGCATCATCATCGTCTTCTTGCCCTTTTCCCAAACTTATTTATAGTTGGCGAAATGTGTTTTCTTCTTCCATTCTACTCTAGACGTCATGTCACTGCTTACTCCACTTCCAGCCATATCCCCTTTCACATAGTCCATCCATCTTTTCTTTGGTCGTCTTCTCATCTTGTCAATGTGTCGATGGACAAGAGTAGAAGATGTAATTTATGGATGGTCCATAGACTTTGATGGATGCATCAACTTACGAACGAATTTCATAATTTTTGGACTCTCCCCCCCTTCCTTGTCATAGTGGTGTCATTGTGGAACCCTCCCTGGTGTGACATCACATATTTTGCAATTTTACACCCAAAGAATTGAAAAGAGCAATTCTTTTTGTAAACATGTCATTTTTTTTGTAAAATTGCGTTTTCACAAGAAATACAACTAAATTACTGAACTTAAAATGCAAAACTTTATCTGTATACAAAATTGCATCAAAATCGTTAGAGCCGTTTCCGAGATACCCGAAATATAAATAAATACATACATACAAGAATTGCTTGTTTAAAGAAATAAGATAAGATTAAGTTGAACTAGTGTAGGTACTTCGAAACCTTCTTGTTATTTAAAAAAGCGATACAGGAGACATGGGTCCGCCGTTGACATAATAAACTATGTAATGTTTAATTGTTTTTAAACTTTCGCGACTTTGATATATATTAGATGTGTAATTCGGGACTTAATCGCGATAATATTTAAAAGGTACAATACCTCTTGGTTACAAGACGTTTCGATCGAATTGCACCGATCGTGGTCACGAGTGGACTACCGAGACAATCAAGAGGTATTGTACCTTTTAAATATTATCGCGATTAAGTTCCGAATTACACATCTAATATATATATATAGTTTAGTCACTATGACATTTACTAAGTTGTAATCTTACTAAACTTGAGCCACACCTTGCGGTGTCTCTTATGTACAATTTAGTTCAGTAACTGTGCGTACAATCACACTTAACGCAGATTGAAAACCAATAAAATGCTCGTCCAATATCCTATAAAACTCTCCACGCAAAAGTTTCAAGTAGGTAAGTAGGTTTTATTTAAAATTCTTACTGCGTGCGGACGCACCCAATCAGAGTTGTAAAAAGTAAATGTTGAATTGAAAACTCCTTCGTGTAGGGAGGCATAGACTCCCTAGTCTTTGCCTCCCTCCACGACGGAGGATCATGGGATTGTGGAGCTATACTCTGTCTGAAGAGGGTAACTTTTGCTATTACCCATACGGTACATGCATATTTGGCAGGTAACTATAACTTATAAAATAGTCATAGACTTATAATCTTTAGTTTGTATAGCTTGGATATTAGTATAGCTATTATTGAAATATAAGAACCTATGACTTTTTACTGATCCAACAATATATCCTCAATAATCGGACAGCAAAGTTTTAATCAGTTATTATTTTTTTTTGTTTACGAGTTAATACATCATCATCGCTTACAGATATTGTTGTCATATTTAAAAAATATACATTCCTTCTTAAAATTAGGATGACCAAAAATGTTAATAAAAATTCTGATTTCTACTTTCCGACATTACATAATTATATAATAATAATTTAACACATCTCACATACGGCCGTCTGATCCCAAACTAGGCAGAGCCTGTACTATCGTAATCAGACTCCTGATAAACATACTTAAACATTACTAAATATATACGTATTATAAATAAATTACACATATATTTAATTATGTTGGTTGTTCTACAGATTGCGATAACACTAAAGTGACACAATTACACGGTTTTGCTATCAACTGTAACATCAGTCAGGATGAATCATGATTAACAGTTATAAATCTTATCAAACTATCGATGGCAAAGAATTGACATAACACGATCATTATAACTGAGGTCATGAATCTTACCCCAGACAACGCCTAATATAGTATATGTATTGGAAAAAAAATAGTTCATGAATATGATGTGACATCTGACATCTCACATTGTCAACATGTATTCTTTTTTTAAATCCAAATTTAAAATATCAATTGAGTACTGACAGAATTTATCCTCAAAATTTAAAAAGCTATTTACCATCTGAGGGCCAACTCTACCACCGCGCACGCTCATTGGTCAAATCAAAACACACTTGTGCACCCTTTTCACAAAAAAAAAACAATCCCACAGGAAAGCGAAAGGAAAAATAATTATTCCTTTACAATCCATTTATTACCGGTTAATCCATTGAGTAAAGTTGGTTTGTTGATTACAATACAAGAATATTTGTAATTTAATCTTCCAGTTGTAAATCTCAATAATTAATTTATCATGGTGTTCTACTAGCTGTAAAGTAGAAATAACTGTATACTCATATATATTAATAACAAAGACTTAGAAAACATTTATCAAGCAATATAGTTGAACATCAAAAAAAAATTCGAAGATTTCTTCCCAATCCACAAAACTGAGTTCATTGTTATTCTTATTTACAAATAGATATTTCTTTTCTAAAGAGGCATGTTTGCTTATTAAATAAGTTAAATTAACAAAACTCGTTAATAATGGTGAACCAAATTAAAAAGAGAAATAGGGACTGACTCCTGACTTCACTCCTTCAGACCCTCCGCGTCGTTATACCAAGCGCAATGTGTTAGACTCGTCATAACGAATCATCTGCGACCTGAGACCGAGCTCAAGGAGTTTTACTAGTAGTCACTGAAGGGTTCCACTATCCACTTCTTGGCTTAATCATCGTTCACCAGATCAGCTCCAAGATGGCAAAATTATAGTATTGTCACTTATAAATTGTACCAAACATCGACTCAATTTGCGACTTATAACGCTTTTTCTACTATATACTGGCTTTGGTTAGTTTATATAATTATGAGTGAATGTAGAGGGGAAGAGGTGTGCAGGCAAGAAAGTGATTCGCAATCGTCTGATAATTAAAAAAATTACCTTTAAGAAAAAGTGTCACCGACTTCAATGTGCTTTTTAGTGAAAAGTAGATGTAATTTGTTTAAATATAATATGGGTAGGCCAACTAAACGCACTGTTCCAATGAGACAGCGATGTTTCGGAGCCTACGAAAACATCATCGATGGATACAATATTTAGATATTTGTTGATTTTTAAGAAACAGCTCGACTGATTTCGATAAAATTTAAATGGGACCACCTGAAAAGTGTACCCTTTAAAACAAAAAAAGAATTTTCAAAATTAGTTTAGGCGTCTTCGAGTAATCGGTGAACATTAAAAAAAAAAGATTCCGACGAATTGAGAACCTCCTCCTTTTTGGAAGTCGGTTAAAAATTGATCGTGAAGCTAAAGATTTGAGTAGCCCTGCTTTAGGCGATAGGTTATCTGTAATAGCCGTGACTGTAGTAATACTGACGCCAAAAGTTATCGTGTATTAGGCGCCTGAAAACTTACTAATTATACAAGGCCAAATTTCATCAAAACAGCACAACACCTTCAACCTTTTTTAGTCTACAATAGCACACAATAGTACCAGTTTCTAAACTTGTAACAACAAATCGAGTTACCCGATAGTCTGCAGGACTTTGAACCATCAGAATGCCAAAACTTACACAGCGAGTGGAAAAGTGGACATATTTATAGCCAAGGCTGAATGTTACCCTGTAATCTATCTTCAAGACACCTAACGAATGGGTCTAGGTTCTTGGAGAAGTTGGAATTAACGCTATCGATGGAGTGTTCACCAAAGTACCATGCCGTGTAACAGAGGCTTATTACACAGCGCGGTACAAGTTCTTGAAAACATTAACTTAGGCCTCTGCACAAATTCCACATAGTTACATATTATAATACTGCAAAGCAGTTTTCTAATCTATTAGGTTATTTTTTACTTTTCCTTGTTATTACGGCAAAAACCTAGATTAATTCGGCTCTAACTTAATTGACTACCATACCCTAATTTTTTTTCCATCATAAAAAGAAACACATTTAAAATGAAAATGGTTTGGCCACGAGTTTTTTTTGTCAGGTATTTTGTCTTTGGCTAATTAATAAATGTAGGTATAATACTGGGAAAATTAAAAAAGATATTTTTAAAAATAACTTTTAAGAACGGTTATTTTTTTTAAGAAGGTATAAATAGACTGCGTGGTTTGTGACGACACAAATAAGGCAGTCTGTTCAAATAAACAAAAAATCAATTCAAATTTGAATTCTTACGAGGTCCCAGAGTTGCCACCTCTCGTTGAACTTTACTCATAACATGCAAATGGGAAAAGTTTGGCTAATTGCTTGCAAGACTGTCGCCAGACGCCGGCGGCATCAACTCAGTTAATTAAACGCACAATCTTCGCTTCAGATTTGCTATAAATTTCCTATTAATCACCTATTCTATGAAATATCGGCAGTTATGAGTTAAATTACTTATAAATTACTAACAACAGGCATAATGTTCAATAAAACTACATTACACGTCAATATTTTAGTAGTTATACAAATATATCCTAACTCAATAAAACAAAATCTATTGAAGTAGCTGTTTTCATGTAATTTTGAAATTTGTAACGTTTATTGTTTAAAAATTGTAGCTGTCTGCACTTTTTCTATACGTAAACTTTAATAATTCTAAATATATAGATTTCACGTTCCTGCGTAGTATAAAGGTGCTTATAAAGGGGTAGGCACAAATATTTCTCTTCACGTATTATTTACAGAGTGTATTTGAAATTAGAACACTTACTTAAATCGCCGAATGGGTATGACTCTAGCATGCAGTTAGAATAAAAAATAAAATATAAAACTATCCGCTTACAAGTTATGACCGTTTGAATTTCCCGGTATTTTTACCTCAGTTTCTCATAAAAGCAGGTGAAAAGTTAAAGATTTTAAATCGTACGTATTTTTTTTATAACTATTTACAAATTTTTAGAGAAAATCCATAGTTTTTTCAGGGATTTAAGTAAGTATTCTATTTTCAAATACATTTTATGTCCATACATAAAATGTATTTGAAAATAGATTTAACCGACCCGACCCGTGCAAAGCCGGGGCGGGTTGCTACTGTATCTAGCAACCCGCCCCGGCTTTGCACGGGTAGCAAGACATCTTCAACAATCATCATCATATTCAATTTATATATAATTTGTATACAATTTACATATTTTAATTTACGCAAAATTTTAACAAATTATACACCTAAACCTTCCTCATGAATCACTCTGTCTATTAGTGAAAACCGCATGAAAATTCGTTCAGTAGTTTTTCAGTTTATAGCGGCCAGTCAGACAGACGCGGCGGGGCACTTTGTTTTGTAATATGTTGTAATATGTATATGATAATGATAGTAACGAACTAACTAAAATAATATTATGAACATTGAACTTGCACAAACGAACTAACATAATATAATGATTCTAATTGTTCACTCTTATCTAACACTTAATTTCATGAAGCCTGTAAAATAATGTGAAATAATTTGTTTCAACCACAGAAAACTACCCTACTTGCAAAAGTTCACTAATAAAATTTTACCCTAAACCGACAAAACGATTTCAGGGCCGAATCCAAAACACAAACAAAAATCTCCCCGCAGCCATAAAGTCAATCAAGAAACTTTATACCTCTGCCTACCTACCTACTATTGCTTTTGGAAAATCGATAAACAGTAGCGGAACCTTAGACAAGCTTATTAAAAACTCTCCCTCAGCTCGTTTAACCAAAACTTAGCGGGAAAAACTTTTTTTAAAAGACATTTTTTCGGCAATTACTCTTCAATTAGGGTTTTTTTCTAAAGTTAGGGGAACAAGATGAGATCCACTTGTTTTATGTTATGGGTTTTTAGTAAAATAAATACATTTATTATGCAAAATGATCTAGAGAAGGGCCGTTTTACGTAGAGAAGGTTGACTTGAAATTCGTGTACCTCTTTATACAAATATTTTAGCCCGGTTTCACCTACGTTAATTGCTATTGCTCCTCTCTTAAGAAACTCAGCGTGATTTTAAGTAGCCCATTACCTTTTTCAAAAGTTAGGCCATCAAACAAAAGAAAAATTTATCAAATCTGACTCTTAGTTCGAGAGATTAACGTGCTCAACAAAAAAATTGTGATAATGATAAATGAATTTATTTTGCAAATAAGTAGTTTTAGACACTTTTACACGTTGATTTCTTCTTAAAAGCTAGATGGTGGCGGCATTTCCTATGACTAACAAACTCAAGGATCCAAGTCTACATAAATTCAAACTGTGCAAGTGCCACGTAGGTGTCCGGGGTGGTCTTTATACGAAAGAAGCATTTCAGCTTTGAGCTGACTAGTCACGACACCCAGTGGACAAGATAAGTCGATAATCACGGAACTCAACTACATCTTAGGGAGCTCCACAACTCCAACCGGTCTGCCACCGCAGTCACAGATAGTTTAGTGAAACATGCAAAATAAAAAGTAAACGACCATGTATCGTCACTGAGCCCAGACTGTTGGACTTGTCAAAACCAATCATATGAGCCCAAACTCCATGAGCTTACTAGTCACTGAAGAGTTCCACTATCCACCTCCTGGCTTCATCATTAGATCAGCTTTAAGATGCCAAAATTGACTTCCAAGATTTGTTTAAATAGTTACACGTGAACCTGATAAAAGCGTGTTAAACCTATTCTACTCAAATCTATACTAATCTATACATAATGTAGCTTGGGTAAATTATAGCAGGTTTCTGCTGGAATTGAAGCCATCCTACAGTATCTACAATCAGTTGCGTAACTATACCATCTAAGGCCCGTGGCTCATCGGATGGAGCACAAGTTCACTCTTGGTGCCTTGTTTGCTTAGGGCCTTGGGGTCGGGGCCATGGGCACCCTAGGGCCATGGCATTTTGCCTGCTTTGCCTCCCTATTGTTAAGCCACTGTCTACAGTAGGTATTGGGTCTGTGGGTCTGCCTTCTTAGAAACTCTCTACAGAAGACCGTAGCATGCTAGCTCTACTGGGTGTTTTGAATGTTCTGATATTTTTGTTTTTTTTTTTTATATAGGGGGCAAACGAGCAGACGGCTCACCGGATGGTAAATATGATAAAAACCCAAGAGTCACAATCCGTGTTATCACTCCGGTCGAGCCGGCTCATACGTGCCGAAGCATGGCTCTCCCACCGTTGATGTGAAGTCGTTAAATGGTACTAAACCAAATATTAAATAAATATATTATGTAAATGATTTGGCAATAATAGGGTATGACGTCATAGCTTTTTAGTACCCTATATCCTTTTCTGTACCAGTAAAAAGGTGTATGCAAAAATTTATTCAAAATGATAACAAAACGTAATAAATAAATTTTGTATTAAGTGCCAAGTGCCACCTCGACCATTTCTGGTCTTTTTATTTTTGCATTTTACTTATTTTTTATTTTTGGATGATTCAGTGAGGGGCATGGCAGGTGCTTAGGGAGAAAAGAAAAAAAATCATAGTTGACAATAAACTGATAATACACTCTGTTATATACAGAAGACAATTTACAATGCCTTTTGTGGCGCACTTTACACGCGCACTACTTTACAGTTCACTGCTCAGACTTATGGCTTCGAGAAACCTCCAGATCTTGTCTATCAGCAGTGATTGTTTGTATTTCCTGTGGTTGCATGATGTGCAACCCTAGGTTAATACTTCGGTGCCGCATTAGTGGGCCACAAGAGCATAAAATATGCATTGCAGTTAATATTAGTTAGGATGGGTAATTGAAATAAAACCGTGCAAAGAAGATAGGTAAATGTGAATATACAAATCCTTATAGGTATACCTACTAACATCTTTTGAAGATTTTCATTTTTCCAATCGAATTCTTTGCATGACAGCTGTTGTTACGGCACATTTACGATACAAGACCTTTGACGTGTATTAGGGCCACATCACACACGACACAATACACTACAATGTTCTTTTTTGTACACCATAAAACAGTTTACAATAAAAAAAAATCATAATGGTACAAACGCCCGGCGGCCTTATAGCTAGCGATTTCTTACAGACTTTAGATTGACAGATGCGACGGAGTAGCGTATAGGGCAGTTATTAGGTGCACAAATCGGTTACAAAAGTCAAATATTGAAATTATATGAATGTAAGAGAAAATGAATACATAGATTAATTAAATATATACCTTACATACAAACTTATTAAAATACACTTTAATCATAAAGTAATTTAGTCACAGGTTGAAATCTGGGTGGTTGTTTAAATACGATGTTATTAATCTCGCAATTTTCGAACAGCGATTGAACACATAAAGTCACGGAAGGTGGTTCTTCGTTCTTTTTCTTCCATTATTAGCAACATAAACATTTTCAGAAATTTTATAAATCCTACTACATAATAATATTATAATGAGAAAAGATTTGATTTTTGTATGTAATGGATAAACTCAGTAACTACTTCTGATTTTAAAAGTTCTTTCAGCAAGCCTACCACCTAGATCGCCTAGCGAGTAACATAGGCTATGTTTTATTTTTGAAAAAAAAAGCTCCCTACGAAAATTGCATTGTTTGTAACCAAATGTACCAAAATGTTGCCTATAAAAGCCATTTTTTGGTGTGCACTTCGAAATCTATTAATGATACATAAAGTAATGTACTACATACATGGCCGCGAGGCTATGTGTTTAACTATTATAGTAAAGTCACAATAACGAATATTTTTAATAGATCGAGATAAATTATGGGGGGTAAATTATTTATATTCAAAGGTGCGGGTGAAAGCTATTGCATATTCAGAAATTCTGTTATAATAACTGAATTAATGATAAAATTTTGACATTTACAACAAAAAAGTCCTTGATTTGTTAAATCTGTTAGCCGTGAACTTGAACTACGCGTAAGTTTTACGATAAAATTACAAGCCTAAATTCTCTAAACCTATAAATAATCTATCTGAAACTCATAAAGTAAAGAAATAAAAACATAACTGACACATCTGTCATCTGAGCGGGACGGTCACTCCAGTCCAGTGCTTTTTCCCCATGCCAAAGTGCCCCCAACGTGCCTAAAGAAGTTTTCACTTCAAAAATTGTTAATAAGTAATTGTGAGTTGCCGATCAGAAGTGTTCATTTTTGAAGAAAGTGATGCCATCTACTAGTGACATCCATCAAACTGACGTTCGGACGAAATTTTGGATAAAGGTTTTCGTTATTGAGCACTATAGGCGTTATAAATGTTCACCTTAATTACAATAATGTTTTTGTTTATTTTACTCAATGATTAGATTAGCATCCTCTAGTAGATCTATATATGTACTACAGATCAATGACTTGGAAAAACTCAGAATTAAAAGAAGGTAAGGTCTCCACCGTGCCGGTCCATGACGTCAAAAGTATCGCGTGTATGCTGGCCCTTATTCCGCCGAGTTTCAAAGAGTAGTTGCGATTCGCTACTCCATCAGGATGGATTACTTCAAATCCCAACCAAATTGAAGATTTCCCGGGCATTGGGGAAAAATACTATTGTGGGGTATCCCCCACCCGCTCCTGAATAATGTCGTTAAAGTATTTTTATATCCAAAATTTTCAAACCGAATCACATGTGATACCTACCTACTGTAAAATAAATTCTGTTTGTTATTTATGTCATTTATTTTTAGTATTACTTTGTTATTGAATTGACATAGTTTAAATTTGTTGTAAATAGCAACAGCCTTCGATAATGTTTAGCATAAAACAAAAAAGATGTTTTGTTGAATATAAATAAATGTCAGGAAGTCTTAGAACTCAAATGTAATTTGATGTTTAACCGACTTCAAAAAAGGACGAGGTTCTCAATTCGACTGTATTTTTTTTCATGTTTGTTACCTTAGAACTTTCGACTGGGTAAACCGATTTTGATGATTATGTTTTTGTTTGAAAGCTGGTGCTTTCCGCTTTACAATTTGGTCCAGTTCTGACAAGGGCATCCATGAGAAAACCATATAAGTCTTTTATGGAACAGTTTTTTTTTAAGTCTGTTTTTTTAAAGAATTATCCTAATGTGAAAAATAAATAAGGTATAGTAATAATATATTATTAAAAAAGCTGTTTGTGTTAAAGTGGGGGAGAGCCATGCTAAATTAAACCCTAAATGACATTGTTTTTTTTCACTTCGTCGTCCGTCTGTATTTCTGTCAACACTCTTTTGTCTCAGGACCGCGTGGATGTTATAAGTTGAAATTAACATCAAATACAAATTTTAACATTTCGCAGGTAAATCAAAATATGTTACTTCCCATTGACCTAGCCTCATGAAAATTGGTGAGAAGAAAGGTCTCACAGTACAAGTAAATAAAAAAATTTAAAATGGAAAATTTGTTGTTATATCACATAAAAAAATATTTTGGCGATTACAAAATTATTGATCGATCGATATATGGGAGAGTTTTCAGAATAAGTAGAGTTAAGTTTGTCTTTCAGATGGACGAAATATCTACATCCAAGTCTGTATGGAATCCTCGGTGCGCAAGTGAGACTCCCACTTATTCAGCTTTTTTTTTATTTTATGTCCGTTTTTAAAAATGGCCCACCTAAGTTTTCTTAAGTTTTATACAGCCAAGGATTATATTGTTTCTGTATAAATATCAAAGCTATATGTGCATCGTGTTTTGGAGCCTAAAGAGGACAATTATTATTGAAGTGAAAACTTCTTTAGCGGTGTTGTGCACTTTTTGAGATGGGTAAAAAATGTTAAACTCGCGTCAGGACACGTGACCCTAATCGAAAATGTGTCCGACTTTCATATATTTAAAAAAAAAAATTTACGCCATCTGTAGATTCTACGCGATACTATAGTTTCATATATACTAATTATCCATATATTAGTTAAGGCAAATTTTACAGATGGCGTAATTTTAATTTCGACTTTTGAGAATATTTATTTTCACTTCAGTCGGCAGTTCCATTAGCCCCACTGCCTATTTTTTATTATATAGAAACGTGTTTCAGGAATGAATAGTTGCCGGCCCATCGCGGGTCCCTTGACCCGACCTGTCACATCAATGACAGACAGTGTAGCGCCATACACCGATGTGAATAATCTTTAATAACTATGAGTACCAAGGAAGTTGTTCCATTCCATTCCACCAGCACAAAGTTCAATAACAATTACTGAATTGGCATATTTATCTAACAAACGAAGATTTTATGAACCCTACTTATAATGAGAAGAGGGCAATACACTTTTGAAGTGATAACTTTTTATGGGAGGGTAAACCGCTTCGTTACGTAACGCGTTACGGCGCCAGTCTGTGTGGCGTTTAAGTTACCACTTCTGCCGGGCGTCCTGAGACGCACACGTTCTTTTTATTTAAAATTAATAATTCTACAGAGTTCGAAAATCATTACATGAAAAAGGTAAAAAAAAACAACTTAGGTACTTGTACATATAAAAATCTTAATACCAACATTACAAATACGAAGGTGAGTTTGTTTGTTTGTTATCTACGCTCTCACGTTTTCGGGGTTACAAAAAAGGTCAAAGGTTATCTTTCATTGGCTGTCATCCTGAAAAAAAGTTCCAGAAGAATAAAAAAAAATCTTTTAGACGAGTTGACAAACTCTATATATCCACGGGTAAAAGCTTTAATATTAAAATTAATAAAATCGGGATATTTATTGGTTTTATTTATTGAAATATGAAGTTTTTTTTCATGTTATACTATATCTTCATGTCTACTCCTCTATTATACACAATAGAGGTCAGTGATGTTATAGTACCTTGCGAAGTGCGAATGCGAACCATAATTAGGTAACAAGTGTAACAACAAGTGTAACAACAACCGTTTAATGACTTTAATGCAGACATCTGACGTTTCTTGTCTATGCCTCTTTGCATGTTTATGACAAACAGTAACGTAGAGCGTAGTAGGTACTACTTAACTCATCTACCTACTTGTGAGGCTGCTTTGTTTCATTATTGGTGCTTCGTAATATCTCAATTACTACTTTTATAGGTTTCTTTGATAACCTTCAGTAAAAATGTAAGAGCCTGCCAAAATAGAATAGTAATAACCGAATAGAAAATACAGTTTTTTCACAGGCGTTCTACATGTAATAAAAGTGTAGGTCGAAAGTAGGTATACGGTTTAAAGTCTTAATAAAGGGCTATGATAACAAAGTATCAAAAGAACGTCTGGTGCTTAAAAGATAAAAAACTTGTGCAGTAACAAAAATCTTCACCGGATACTGTAAACATAAATACACATAAGTTCAACCTAAAGTTGGGCGAGAACACAATATGCAGATTCTGTCTAGAGACAGAAGAAACTGCAATGCATATACTATGCTTTTGTTTTCCACAATTCCCACTAATGCGTCACCGAAGTATTAACCTAGGGTTGCACATGACAGAACCGCAGGAAATAGGTACAAATAATCACTACTGCTGAGGTTTCTCGAAACTAGTCTGAGCAGAGAACTTTATTGCAAGAGTGCACTACTAAAGACCAGAAATGGTCGACGTAGCACTAAGGACTTAAAGTAATAATAATAAATACTGATTTACTATTTTGCAATAAATTATTATATATTTAATAATATCATTTATTTATTCTGCATTATTTTAGACACTGAGAAAATTACATTTAAATAAGTTGTTAGTATGTTTAATAATTTGTATGTATGTATCATGAAGTATAATAAAAAGAAGAAAAATAAACTGGCTTTTGTTTGTTTCTGAAAAAGTGCAAACCTAAAAATAAAATCTATCACAAGACTAGACGCTTCGAAAATATTGATTTTGACCAAAATAAAATTCTGCGTATAAAGGGACGTTTGCAAACGTTTAGAAATAGTGAAATAATATCAAAATATGAGTTTCTTCCAGGTATAATAAATTATAAGTATAGAATAGACTTTTTGGTAGTTATGTATTATCTTTCTACTTTCGTAAAATAAGTGTAACAAATAAATAATTTACCTTTCCTTACTAGGAGGACTGACATTCAAGCTTCCATTTCGACAAGAAGAAAATTTACGACGTATGTTCGGGTGTGACGTAGTTTCAGAACGTACTTTATTACTTATGTCAACCTGATGTCTGAACTGAAATAAGTACTTATTTTACTACTACTTGCGTGTGCATACAAGTCAATTTGTGAATTTAAAAAATTAGCAGTTTTCTTTAAAAAAAAATAATAGTTCGCTTGACACCGAGTGATGGCTGGGAAGCTGAACAAATTTGAAACTCCCAGCTCTGCTAGCTCAGATAGGTAAAACGAGTGTATTAACCTTCTGAAATGTTTATTTGGACAGCTGGTCGAAGTAATAAAAAAATACGTTGTTGAAGAATCATTTTCTGTGTTAGCTTAGTCATCGTGCAGCTTGCAAGCCGTATTCGCGTGTCGTGTTTTGTGTTAAACATTATACACCTTAAATTCGTGAAAGCAACGCTGCAATATAACCTCTGCACGTTTTGTGATATTTTTAGAAAACCGTTTAGTTCATTGGCAGCTCGCGTTTTGGCTGAATGATCGTGGTGTGAATACACGTGGTCACCACTGAAAGTTATACCACATAAGGATTTCGGATATAACGAGGACATGGAGTCAGGTTCATTGATCTTCGCAAACCCGTAAGATTTTCTGTCATTACGTTATTAGGACGTATATGTGACTAGCAGCCGGCTTTACTATCGCTTTTGTGCAGTACAAACACGCAGTCATGTTTTATTTTTTGCATAGTTTATTATTGATATTAGTTTTGCACCTTTCAATGTATTATGACCAGTTAACAGGCTCTCATACACCTTTATTATTTAAATAGTAAGTATGATTTGTAAGAGAATGATTGTTGACGAAACAAAAAATGTAAACACAGTGTTGACCTTCAAATGATAATTCTTCTGCATAATAGATAATATCATAAAATTTACATAATATATTTTATCATAATATCAACTGATAAAATACTTTGCTACAGCAGGAAATAGCATATGATTTAAATTTGTAGTTATTAATCCCACTAATATTATAAACGTGAAAGTTTAGATGGATGGATAGATGTTTGTTACTCTTTCACGCACAAACCACTGTACCAATTGCGATGAAACTATGTAGATAGCTGGAGACCTGGATTAGCATATAGGCTACTTTTTATCCCCATTATACCACAGGATCGGGACTTATGCAGGTGAAACCACGGGGCGCTGCTAGTTCTTCCTAATTTTAGACACAACTGCTTGGCAAAATACTCTTTTTCTAATTCCTGCATGTTAAAATAATCAATAAAAAGTACATAAACTCATCTTAAGATATACTTATATTTATTATTTATTTATTTATGATGCACATCTCATACTTAGGCAAACTTAACACCTAGAGCAAGCTATACCAGTTAACCATTTTTTGTGCCTACTTATAGCCCTGAAACATTCAAGAGTAGAGTGAATAAGTTTCTCTTCCGTATGGGGCAGTACCATCAGGCATGTACCATCTTCATCATGTCTGTTGGACTGCACATCAGAAGTGAAAACACATTTTTTAAAGATTAATTAATAATAAGGAGCTGACAAAACTCAATGGTTAGATTAGCACCCTCTAGTGGATCTATATATGTATTATTAGTGTGATGGTAAGAGTTTAGTGCTTTTTCCCCATAGCAAAATTGCACAAACATGCCTAAAGAAGTTCTCACTTCTAAAAAACTCTAAGAGATTGTTGTACAGATGAACCTTGAACTAGAATAACTTATTATTATTATATTGATAAATAGTATTCCGACCTTTACACACTTATTTATTTAATGGCACATTTAGTTATCTTTTTGTGTCACAGATATCCGTCATGTGTTCATTCAACGGTAGCACATATTGATACTAAAAACATTCAGCACTAATTGTTTCACGTGTGGTAATGGCCACTGCTCCGCTCCTAAGAGTTGTAGCATGATGTTAAATAGCTATAATTTTTCTCAATGAACTCTATGCAGTACAAAAAAAATCAAATCTATCAATAAGACTAAAGTATCTTTATAGATGTTTTCCTAATAATTTTAGTGTAAATAAAAATTCTTATATACATAGGCATATGTATTGTGTTGGAGTTTCAATAGTGTTTTATAATACAAATGCTTTAAATGTAAAATACAGTCACATAAATCTATTCTAATATAATAAAGCTGAAGAGCTTTGATTGTTTATTTAAATGCGGTAGCCTCTACTAGCTACCAGTGGAGTTCGTAAAAAAAAAAACTGTATTCGATAGAGTATTCATTGAGGGAGGTTATAGGTTCTGTAACATCACCCTCTGACCCTCAGGAGCGGACCAGTGATAATAAACACAGGTAAACAGGACGGAATGGCTAGTAGATTCATATATTGAGAATAATAGTAGTAGTGATGATAGCTCATCACATGATATTGACATGCGTGCAGGCCGGCCATAAAGGTGTAATATTTATATACCATAAGACCTCAGTACAACAATCGCATACGGCTAATGTTTTAAAATAACATCAATTGTCTAACTGTAGTACTTGAACACTGTGAAACTGTCATTATTATAACATGGATTTGACATGACTTGTATAGGAGTGTACAAAGAATTTATATCTACAGTTAGTGATAATACTGGATTATATTATAGTAAGGGCAATGCACAGATCAGAAGGAAGGACTGACGATCAACTAAATAAGTCATATGATCCCAAACTTCGAAATATACATATTTATGTACAAGAATTGCTCGTTTTGAATTTATTAAATAATAACTATCATATAAACTATTCCGAGTCCGTTTCATATTGTATAAAGAATTTTTTAGTCTAAATTTAACTATGCGTAACCATTTGAGATCTTTAACTATCGTGAATTAAATTGTGTGAGTTCTCAATTAATGACGACTCACGACTGTTAGTGTAGTCTAATATTAATCAAACTTGTTTTGACAAGGAGACTTTTTTATGGGTTTAATAAGACACTGGAGGAACCCAAGTCTGATATTCTTTAATACAATGTAAAGATCCTCCGACCAGACTGGGTGATAATGGCTGGCGAGCAGCAACCCAGCCAACAGCTGATGTAAAATTGTAAGTGTTCAATAGCTTTCCGTATAAATGAGATTAGTAAACTCCGACACAGTTTGACCGATCGCCACGAAAACTTTAATATCTGAATAATAATGTTACGCAAATCTAACCCGCGGGCGCCATCTACTGTCGAGTAAAGTCATAGAGGGTTACGATAACCTAAATTGAGATACACGTCATCTTTTGACATTGAGCGAAACTAGTAGCCTATTTATAGAATTTTCGACGTTATATTAGAAAATTCCGGAATTGTTTCGAGTTTTCAGGAAATATCACGATCTCTCTAAATAACGTTCGAGTATAAAAAGGCTTCAAAGTTCTAAATAAGCGAACAGTGAGTAAACAAGTGCGAAGTGCAAGTGAATTTAGAAGTGGAAATGGTGAAAATTAATTGTATTGTGTTATTTGTGAATTATTTAAATAAATTGTGTCTATTTTGGTAATGAATTGGTGTACCTTACTAATCCCGAACCTCGGGTCGAAACAATAATAAGTAGAGACCTCGCACACTTCCGTCTGATTCACAACTAGGTAGTGCCTGTACGATGGTCACCAGACTGCTGATAAACATATTTATATATTTCTAAATACATATATATTAGAAATAAATTACACCTAGCCACAGAACAAATGATCGTGCTCATCACACAATTACTCGTCCTACTCCTGGGTGGGAATAGAAACCACGACCTCTGGCTCAGCAGTCAGAATCACTAACCATTAGACCTACAGGCTCGTCATACGATCAATTTTTTTGTCTTGTTCCCCCAAGGCACTGATAACGTTTTAAACGGCCAGTACGCATAATTAGTTCCGAGATTAACCAAGTTATTTTCCTTTTTGCAGATCATGTGTTACACAAATTAAACATTTCACATCATTAGTCGCCCGTTTATCAGACACACCTCTCGTTATCCGCCATTATCGGACGTAATCCTACGAAAACTACGTTTCTACTTATCTGACAGTTACAAGCTTTGTAATTAATGAATGAGCTCATATTAGTTAGATAGGCACTGAGGTTTTTAGTGTCTAAAAAAAGATAAAAGCATTGTATATAGAACCCTCCTGCGAGAAATATTTGTAGAATTCTCAGTCACAGGACTAGGCACAATGTGGGCGCGATGTGTGGGTACGGGCGATGGGAAAACTCCCTTAATAACCGATGCATGTATATAAATAAGTTTTTAAAATTATATAACAGATGTTGATACAAAAAAACACTTAGCATGCGGTGTTTGCCTATAATTGGTTGTGCAGTTAGATTTAAGACACAAATGCTTGTATGTTCCTATCTGTATAATATCTGGTGAACCTCAATTAAATAAATGCATTGTAAACACGCAAAGAAACACTGTACAGCTCCTAGGTTAGTGTTGTCTCGGCGATGACCAAACTTAAAGTGAACTCGTCATTCCACAAGCCAACACCCTCCTAGACTCTGCGCAACGCCGATAGATGGCGCTTGTGTTTCTTTCCGGTGAATTTATTATAGAGGGCGTTCTAAGCATTCGTACTCACGACCGAATTCGCGACATATATATCTATAGCTTTTTCCCGCTCATTCGCTCACATTATTGTAGAATTTCAACTTATATATCTATGAGAAACAGAACTTTTTTTCTGGATGAAAGGTATGACGTACTATCTTCTATTTTGTACCTACCCTTATTCTATTCGGTACCCTTAAGACGCTTATATTAAATTTAATGGTGATCGGTTGAGTACGGCGTGAAAGTGGAACAAGCAAACAAACAAACTTACATTCCAACAAGACAATAGACGAGATGAGGTCTCTTTTATTGTCTGTGTAAAAACATTGTATATAAATGTACGCTATTGTGCTTACTTCGTTTTGACGTTAATTTAACATAAAGATTAAAAATCACACTTATTAGCAATCATTGAAATCCTCTCAAATATGTATGAAAGGATAGTTTTCTTATAAAACTTCTACCAGGAGCTTGGATACGCTATAATATCTATTATATTAATCTTATTTATATCTCGCCGGACGTTCCTATTTTACCGACTTCAATAAAAACTACGTATTCTCTTTCAACTCAAGTCTATTTCGAAATAATTAAATTTGTTTATGAGAATTACACTCCTAAAATAATAAGTTTCCTTTAATAATGGTGTCATTAAACTCTTTCATTAGACAATCAGCTTTTAATCTTGGCACTGTGTCAAAAAAGCCATTCCACTGTGCCGCTGAAATCTAAACAATAATAATTAGTGACCAAATACATTGATATTTTAATAAAAAAAAAAAATAATAATAATAGAAACACAGAAAAATACTTGATAATTTTGCAGTAATCATGATGCGTTAATGTCTGATGATACACTATTATGAATTACCTTAGCCTATACCCATACTTCACTGCTGATAAAAGGCCTATTCCATTTTGCCCTATAGCACCCGCTGGAAGACAGGCTGTCTTCACCTAATCCATCCAAGTTACGTGTCTCATCAGTGCTGTCCGTCCTTCGTTGTCGGTCCGCCTCACTGAGAGGAAATTTATTACATGTTATGTATTTTTTGGTTTAATTATATAATTAAGTATTAGTGACAGTGACATGTAGATTATAGATTTTCCCTATTCCTATTATAAGGACGGGGGAATGGTCCAAAAAATCATGAAATTCGTGTGACGTAATTTATGGATGGCCCCCAACCTCATAACGACACGTTCAGATGACGGGCGTGGAACGCGCGTTGACCCGCGTCAACGCTCGCGTGTTTTTCGCCCATTTTCAATGAATACAGAATTCGAACTGAACTGCGACAACGCGCATTCAACGCCCAAGAAACGCTCGCCATGTGAACACTATACAAAAATCCAAAGCACATTCGACGCGGCCATCGTCCGTCATCTGAAAACAGTCTTAAAGTTATGTATAACCTAACGTTTACATTACATTGAACGTTTAGAATACGTATAGTTAAATTGACAAAAATTAAAACACTTCGTGTTCGAAATGCACTGCCCCTCGACCATTGCCTTGATAGTTTTTTTTGAATTTTTTTAATAAAACAAATCTTCATTAGACCCACACACATTGCCTCTGGTCATTAAGCATCTTGAACATACTTTATTTTAAATTTTTTTGTTATACTTATCGTATATCTTTAAATGTATTTTTATGTATTTATCACTAGCATGACAGTGTTTAGTGGGATATTAGTATATCACTCTGTATGTCTCCTGCACGCCATGATCAACAGCATTGACCCTCGAAAACACCAAGCATGACACTCTGCAAGTCCTAGGGAATGATAAACTAAGTTAATGTCTTAGAACCCGTAACCGGAAGTAATTTGGAGGAGTTTGGACTGTAGCTAACATAGTTCCTTGTGTACAGTGACACAGAATTGGCGCTGGAGTTGAGCGAGCAGGTGTTCCTGGATGACGATGAGTACTCCACACGAGCACCAGCCTCGCCCACCACCGTTCCCAATGTGCGACCTTACCGGCCACCTTCCACAGGTAACATTTTAATAACTTTTGTAATGATTCTTTTATGATGCCCCATTCACATAATTAGTACCTACATACAATTTTAGTCGCGTACATCAGATTAACCCTTTCTCCCCAGCATTACATCTAAATCTCATTATACAATGTATAATAGGTAATCATAGAATCAGATCACCGTAGCAACGATCAACAGACGCATTGTTCGGATGCACGCATGTTCACGGTTTCAATATGTTCGTTTTCTTACTTATTAAAAATAATTCTGGAATCCTTCATATATCCTTACGACTTCTAGACCTCTTTACGACACACAATGGCGTATGTTCTCAAATACAATAACAATAAACAGTAGAAACTTTCCACGACACAACCACGTTACCCCCAACTATTGCAGGTCTACATTGCGTGTTGCCATTTTTAAGTTACATTACCTTTGATTACATGGTATTCATTCTGCATAGGAAATGTTAATTTTTAAAGTCGTAGAATTTTCTTAAAAACATGATGACTTTCGCAGGGTCATTTACCTACAACATGAAAGGTGAAATTAATCTTTCGTTACTTGACTAGAACTAGAAATATTACCCATAACGTGTGTCTTAGTAATTAAAGCTAGGTCCTTATTTAACGCATAAAATAATAAAATAAAATAAAAATTGTGAATATAATCTTACTCTTTAAAACTTGCCGCTGAAACACTTGCATTTGCTACATGAGTTTGATTACGTCACTAACCAATAAGCTGACAATGCTCCATAGAGTCAAAAGTATACGTACATATATCGCACTGCTATTACGAGACTGTATCAACTCAAAATAAGGTAAATTTGAGATAATTCATTTTTCATACGTAAAATTCAATTCCCTACGCGTCAATAAAACCGTCGTTCAAATAGTCCAAGAAATAGTCAAGAAATGGCGTTACAAGTCATTCTTCATGATTGACTGACTGTTGTTATCCCCCTACGCAACATTGCATCATCTTTAGTTACGGTTGAAATTCGAATGGTGAGGACATGTCGCTTTGCGTTTAGACCGCATTATTTTGGATTGAAACGTTATTGCTGAATCAGGTATGTTAAAATTCAAGTATTATTTCGACTTAATACATTATTGTTGATTTAAAACTAAATATGACCATGGTGTATTTCAAGTTGTTACACTATTGTTCATTTACAAAAAAACGATTTTGAGTAATATTTTGACTAACGACATTCTTTTTGGTTTAGTAAGTAAGTTTAGACTTAATACAGTTTTGTTGACGAATTTTTATTTACTAGTTTTTTGCAGTAACTTATTAAAATTTCAAAAATATAATTATTGTTACTCACAGTATTTAAAATCACACGTTCAAACAGTAATGTTTAAAGTCATAATAAAAATATTACTCTATGATTATAAAATAATTTTGAGTTACTACATTATAGGTGACAAAAACTTTTTACTTCATAATTACATACTTTTTGCTTATTTGTAGCATGAACCGTGGGCGGCTTCTAGTAGATATGGCGACCAAAACTACGTCTATCGATGAGGAAGACAAGGAAAACAACATAAACGAAGGAAATATTGCATCCAACCAAAGAAAATATTACATTTCACCCCTGCACAGTGACCATAGTGATTTTGACGATTCGGACTGCGACCCTCATTTCATTCCTGAGTCAACAGGTAATGTTCCCAGTTTACTTCAGGGTGCACCACCAAGACAGCGAAGTAGTTCTTCGTCAAGTAGCTCTTCTGCAAGTAGTTCCAGTTCATCTTCATCAAGTAGCTTAGGCGACGAAGCAGAAAATAATTTAAATCCCGTTGCTTCTTCTAGTGGATCAGCACGTCAAAATACTTCAGAGGTAAATGCTTCAGAAGTGCAGGAAATCGTAAGAGGCAAGAAAAGGGTAAGAAATGAAGCGAATTGGAAAAGTAAAATTGCAAAAAGTCTTCGAAACACAGGTAAGGGCTACATATCAAATGGTAAAAAACACGTTCCTGCAAGAAAGATGGGTCCTCCGTGTGGAGACAAATGTCGATGGAATTGTCAGACTGATAAATAATCAATTAAAATTTAGGTACTTTTTTCTTATTCTTGTTTTGGTTTTGTTTAAGAAAGTTTATTTTGTTATTACTTTATTTAAATAAGTTCAACATGTTTGTATAAGGTTGTAAATAATCTCTTTTCATACAAATTTACAAAGATTTATATGTGATTTTCATACTGATGTTTATGATAGTGACAATTTGTAAAATGACTGGTTATTTCTTAAGAATATCAATAAGTAGAAAACTTTGATTTAAAAAAATCTTTGTATAATTCAGTTTTATAGTTATTTCTTTTGATAAATACATTATTTGTCTTTATTTACTGGCTTTATTTACATCCTAACCTTAGTCTAAAATAAAAGAGCTATAATGTAAAATTATATTAATTCAAAAAAGTTACTTAAAATCGTACAAAAAAAATCCAAGTCAATTGTAGTAAGTCAAAATATTTCACTTATAACTACACAACTAAAAATAATTCAATTTTTTTTTAAATTTGTTCAGACAATAGAGTATTAAGTCAAAAATTGGAAATAACTTGATAACCTGCAATCTTTTAAATAATTCATAAATACAGAAATCCCTTAATTTTATCAGTAATCTTACTATAGTGTTCACTTTTTTATAATCTTTAACAGGAAGCGAGTAATCAGTTTTCTGTCGTTCCTGAAAAAAGCTTCATTTTGAGTTGATACACTCTTGTAATAGCAGTGCGATATGTAGTTAATATTATGATACCAACTGATAGCTATCAGTATCGGTTAATGACGTAATGGATTTTTTTTTATTGTGTAATGGAATAGGCGTTTGTCTTCCAACTCACCTGATGGAAAGTGATAATGAAGACGAAAATGGTACACGTCTATTCAAGAGAAACCTATTCACTCTTTTCTTGAACGTTCCAAGATTCTAATTGTCTGGAAAAATAGACGCAGAACCTCTCAACTAGGCGACGTCCAGGCACACACGGACGCCGCCTCCTCGCGGGGGGCCACTATAGCGGGTGGAGGGGAAAACCCGCCCCATCCTACCGCGGCCACACTCAAGGCGGCATGAGGCGCTTGTAAGCGCGCCTCCGTCGCCCGGTTCGCCGGCGGCGAATTAGGTCCGAGTGGAGATCGTCCTCCCGGACCCTTTCCGCCGCCTTCTTCTGCGAGATGACGTCCTCACAGAAGGTCGCGACCGCGACCGAGTGCAGTTACTTCCCGAAACAGCCGTGCCCAGAAAGAACCTGCGTCAGTTGGAATGAAAGAGTGTGCTGCCGCCCTGCCTACTCGATGATGACTGGCTGGAGCGCCTCCACGGCTGCAAAGCCAGCACGTGGAGCCTCCAGCCGGGACGACCAACGAGCCATGGTGGCTCGGCGAGCGGCCTCACGCCACTCGCGTACCTCTTCGGGCGGGGGCCGACTGCCGCTTCCCGCCCGGAAATCAGCGGTTCGCCGATATACTTCGGCGAGCACTTCCGCCTCCAAATCCCACGGGGGTGTCCCGGCCAACGCGCACGCCGCCTCCGTCGACACGGTGCGGTATCCGCGTATGACTCTAACCGCCATAACCCTCTGAGGGCGCCAGAGGCGTACCTTATTCTGGGCGGTCAGAGCCTCCGCCCACACCGGTGCACCGTAAACTGCCATTAACCGGACAACCCCCGTGTATAACCGTCTCGTAGCGATGTTGGGCCCGCCCAAGTTGGGCAAAAGTCGCCCAAGGGCGGACGCAGCACCGACCAGCCTGGGAGCAAGCTGCCGGAAGTGCTCGTCGAAGCGCCACCGTCCGTCAAGGATCACACGTCGTACGAGGACCGAGTTGACCTCGATGGAGGCGCCAGGGGGTGGACCACGACGGGGCCCATGAAATAAAAGGGCCTCCGTCTTATCCAGGGCCACCCGCAAACCCAGCGCCTCGATGCACCCGACCACCAAAGAGACTCCCCTGGTAGTCAAGCGCGCTGCCTCCTGAAAGTTCACCCCCCGGGCTCTGACCACCGTGTCATGGGCGTAACAGATTACGCCAAGGCCGGGGGGGAAGTCGCCTCGGAGGGCCCAGTCGTACCCCAAGTTCCACAGGAGTGGTCCTAGGACAGACCCCTGCGGACCACCGCACGACATGGGCCGACGACTCAAAACTCCATCTCGGTCCTCGTACATGACGGTACGCTCCTCTAAATAGTCCGCCACTAGCCGCCTCAGGTACCCGTGATAGTGGAGTGCTTCCCTGATGCAGCCAAATGGCAGACTATTGAACGCGTTGGCGATGTCCACCGACACCGCCAACAGCACGCCGCCACCGCTCACTACCTCTTCGGTCACGGCCCTCAGGCGCAACACAGCACCGACCGTCGAACGCCCTGCTCGAAAACCGAATTGGGCGTCCGACAAATCGGGGCCGACCTCGCCAAGGTGCCGGACGATGCGGGCAGAGAGGACTCTCTCAAACAGTTTACCCGCTTCGTCCAGCAACACAATGGGCCTGTAGGCCGCGACTGAATCGGTAGGCCGTCCCGGCTTCCTTAAAAGCACCAGCTTCCCGCTCTTCCAGCAGTCAGGGAACCGTCCGGACGCCAAGCTAGCGTCGAAAACCTCCCCGGGGCGGTCGGACATGTGGTCGAGGGCCAGGGCCAACACTCGGGCAGGGATCCCGTCTGGCCCGGGGGCGGTGTTCTTGGAACTTATCCGTAGAACAGCCGTCCCTAACTCCGCCTCCGTGACGGGCGGAACACCATCCGCCTCGTCCTCCCCGTCGTCTCCGGCCAAGGGGGCCATCGACAGGGGTACGTGCTCCACCCGTTGCGGGAAAAGGCCCTCAACCACTCCCTGCAGGAAGCTGGGCTGGAGAGTCCCCGTAGGAGTTGGAGGGCGACGCTTTGTTGCGCCGCGCGATATGGGCAACCCCAAGGGTCACGATCGAGAGCCTCCAGCATCTCATTTCTCTTTTCTTCTTTGGCGCTGGGACAGACGTTGTCCTGTCTTAACCATGAATGACTGACAGTTATGTCTAAAGCGCTAAGGTTACATTAGAAAGTTTATATGGTCGTTAAGTAACAGTAACAGTTAAATAACAAACACAAAAAGAAAAGAATTAGTGAAATCGGTTCAGCCGTTCACGCTTGATACCATGACCAAGGGAAATAGGGATTCATATATATATTTATAGATTGTAGTTTTTCAAACTAAGAAATGTGGTTTTAGGTTTCATCACACACGTCACAATTAATCATTTAGTTACAAAGTAACATAAATTTGTGATTAAGTAATATGTTGGGTGTAAAGTTGCAACCTGACATCGGTCAGTCTTTTATCACACAAGTAATAATAAGGGAACGTACCCATACTACGTGACCCGTTCTGGAAGAAGAGGGGGATCTTCAAGATACCACGATTGATCTCACGGGCAAGGAGGGCTTAGGTTTTCGTCACGTAGTCAATATCCTCTAGGGAAATCTCGTGCTTTTTCGAACTATAATATTCAAATATGGCGCACGGCGTTTAGCGCTTTTTAAACTCACAGGTGGCAACAAGCAAGCGTTTAGCGCTTTTTAACTTTCTGTAGGCAAAACATTATTTAAAACCATATTTATAAATTACTATGGGTACGTTCCCTAAGGCGTTAGAATTGCCTTATTACTTGTGTTCTTTTTGTCACATGCCCGTTAGCTGCATTGAAATTGCATCGCAATATTACCGCTTCCGGCCACGTGGAATGCAAATTTGAAACCACTGCTATTCTCGGAAGACATACGATTACCGTAGTGACCTAGTGACTCACTTAATACAAACAATCAGACACGTTTTAATAACGGTTACAAATTACCATAAAAAAACAAAACTGGTCTATTGCTCTAGAGGTTGGTGATCCTGGGCTCGATTCCTACCCAGGACAAATAATTATATGATGAGCATATACGATAATTATAATAATATTGATATCATTTGTTCTGTGTCTGGGTGTAATTTATCTATAATATGTATGTATTTAGTAATATATAAGTATGTTTATCAGCAGTCTGGTTACCATAGTACAGGCTCTCCCTAGTTTGGGATCAGACGGCCTTGTGTGAGGTGTATCAAGCTATTATTATTATTAGAAGACTCGGACTCGCGCTACCATGCGTGCTTGAATTATTGCTAACACTCGCCAATCCATCAGTATTAGCAATGTCCCTCTCTTGTTATTGACTTTCCTTCTTAACTATCTTTATTTTTAATACGAGGGGTGATCCAAAAGTAATGAGAATGGGTACATTAAAATAACTATATACTTAAAAATAAAATTTATTTTTCTACATAGTCTCCTAATAGGTCAATACATTTAGTCCATCTCTTTTCTAAACCAACGATACCCTTCAAAAAAAAATCTTTATCTTGACTCTCCCAAAATGCTTCTACAGCGGCCATCACTTCGCCGTTATCCTCAAATTTCTGGCCCCGGAGGTGTTCCTTGAGCCGAGGAAACAAATAAAAGTCGCTGGGGGCTAGATCTGGAGAATAGGGTGGGTGTTCAAGCAGCTGGAAGCCAGCTTCTTGAATGGCAGCCATCGCAACTTCAGCTTTGTGTGCAGGTGCATTGTCTTGATGGAACAGAACTTTTGCGCGCAGTTTACCCCGTCTTTTTTCCTTGATGGCCTCTCGCAATCTTTTGATTTGGTCAGCATAGTAGGAGCCTGTTATGGTAGCGCCCTTATCAAGGTATTCAACCATAATTATTCCCTCAGCATCCCAGAAAACAGACGCCATAACCTTGCCGGCAGAGCTTGAAACTTTGAATTTCTTGGGAGTCGGTGAAGATGGCCTTTTCCATGTCATTGACTGTTGTTTGGTTTCGGGATCAAAATGATGAATCCACGTTTCGTCCATAGTCACAAATCGAGCCAAAAAAATATCTTGATCCGCCTGGAACATTTCAAGATTGGTCCTTGAAATGTCGAATCGTTTCTTCTTTTGTTCGTCGGTTAACATTCTCGGGACCCAACGTGCAGAGACCTTTCTCATGTTCATCTCGGTAGTTAAGATCCTTTGAATGCTACCAAATGAAATGCCTGTGTTCTCAGCTAAATGACGAATGGTCACTCTTCGGTCTGCCAAAACCAGATCTTGAACTTTTTTGACGTTTTCTTCAGTGAGGGAGGAGGACGGACGGCCTTCGCGGTGTTCGTCTTCCGTGGATGTTCTTCCCATCTTAAACTCCTTGCACCAGCGTGCAGTTGTAGAATATGGAGGAGCAGAGTGTCCCAATGTTTCCACCAAGTCAGTATGAATGTCTTTGGTGGACATTTTTTTCAAGCACAGGTATTTGATGACGCTTCGCACTTCATGTTTCTCCATTTTGATGTTATCACTCCGACTGCTAGTATTCAAATGAATGTATATTTTAAAAATGACGTCCTATTTATACCATTTTTTGTCAGGGAAGTTGTGAAGGATTAGGGAGTTGAAAAAATATTTTTTTAGAATTTTATTATTACTAGAAATATCCGTTTATCATTACTTTTTGATCACCCCTAGTATACTCCTAATTTTCCCATCTTTGATTTGCCAAAGTGCCCGGTTGAAAGGAATAGGCTTGCTCCTTACCTAAGTGGGACAAAATTATTGTTGGGAAAATGTGGGTGTTTTATATACCTTTGCCTACCCCTTCGGGGACAAAAGCGTGAGTGTATGTGTTACCGTGAATGTCTAAAGTCAGTGTCCGTGACACCAGTGTATGTTAAGATACACTGGTGTCTGTTAACATCTACCAAGCCAGCTGGTGAATGTCCGTTATTTATTATTTTCGTTACGATTTCAATCATTCACCATTGAATGTTATCCTACACCACGACAAATTGGTATATCTTCGTTATAAGCCCGGTAATATGACAATATGATTAGAAAAAGTTAGTAGGGTAGGTCAATTGAACAGAAATGGCTAGGTTTAGGTTAGGTTAGAACTGCGACCACAAGCTAGGACTGAATTCCATTGTAAATTCACATGTTCGATTCAAATAAAAAAATTAAATGATTTCGGACTTACACCATCGCAATTGGTCATTGTCGACAAACACCGATGCATCTATCGGACATTTACAGTAACATATCTATGTAAATTATCACTCATTACGTCATTACATAGAACCACTATATTGAAATTACAATATTGAATGAGCAGAAATATTTTATCAGCTAAGATGTTTTTTTTAGGCAGTTAAATTAGAAAACAAGCTCAAGGCCTGTCTAACGGTAAGCCTTACCAGTGTTTATAAATATTCTAAACAACAGTGATATCATTTACGCGTCACGAACCCTCTCTTGTAATACCAACAACTTTACTCGGAAGAAAAGGACCCTACTTTACATGATGACTAGAAATTTAGAACTTAACCTACATTAAATAATTTTGGTTATCACAATCATATGTAGTGTATTATTCTTCTTATATAAATGTTCTGTGTAATCTTATTCTTTTATAAATGCTTATATTATACATTATTTAAAACAATACTAGAGCATGTTGTTAGTACTTAGTAGTGGCCTAGACCTCTCCTAAACCTTTCCATGTTTCTCTTTCCCGATCCTTTCGCTTCCAATCAGGTCCACATTTGTGGTTGAAAATGTCTTTCCATATTTTATTTGGTCTTCCTTCCTGTCCAACGTTTTGTCCATCTGTTGCCACTCAATCTACAGATATGTCCGGCCCAGCGCCATTGAAGTAGTCTCGTTATTTGCTTTACATTTATTATTTTTGTTATAGCTCTAATTTCGTCTTTGCACATCACATCTGATAGTTTTATTCCGAGCTTACTTTTTCCTTTTTACGTTGGTAGACAGCAATTCGTTCCTCGATCCTTTTCCCGATGACCACGTTTGGCAACCATACGTCAGGCACGGCAATACTGTTACTTTATATAGCTTTTTCTTTATATTTAAAAAGAAGAAAACAAAGACGTCCATAAATCGGTTTTATCTTTTCCTGGTAATTCAGGCAAGAATAAAACTAACTTCAATAAAAGCAAGTCAAAGGTCTCTTCTGTAAAAATAAATATATATACATATAGTAATACTCTGTATCTCTCATAACTATCTCATAATATTCCGGGAAATTGTTACACAGCGCTTCCTAGATCCAAACAAAGCCTTGCTTGTAGTCTGGGTTCTCTGTATATGTATAAAGGTTTTATACATTAAAAACACCCAGACCTATGTCAATAGACATATTATCTTGCATATTTGATGTATGCGAGAATCGAAAACAGAGGTTATTAAATCTATGTGGTGTGGAACACTTGGTATGCAATTCTGACTCGCACTCAGCCGGTGTACGTTTTTTTTGAAGATTTTCATGCTTATTTAACTCAACATAATCGGATGGTTTATATATATCTGAACGTAATATCTCTGAATATATCACTTAATATATCTCCGGATATATCTGAATGGTGATAATTCAGGTCAAACATAATATTTAATTTAATCTTCAGACACATTTGGTTTTATTAATAATTAATTATAATAACAATATGATTTAATAATATAACGTTGTGTATGGAACATTCAACTCTCAAAGTCTATAAATAAAATTGCGAATGTGTACGTTGACTTTTAAACAGTCGAGAAGTCAACAGTAATATTGAGTACTTATGGTGATTATTATAAGGTTTATTTTCAAGTGTGTAGGTGGAATGTTATGATTCACTATTCGTTAGCGACACGAATCATTACGTGATGTAGACCACACACAACTGGTTGCCTTTCAGAATCCACAAATTTGGAATACGAAATTCGAAATACATTCAAATAGAAACAATTGTACATAATACATTCCAAAAGTAGTGACGATAGCAAGGAAAGCAAAAATGCGCTTACTTGCGTCTGATATCAACCGATGGTATCGAAATATTATATAACAAAATCCCCCGCCGCGTCTGTCTCTCTGAACGCAATAAATTGTTAAAAACTAACTAACGGATTTCACCAACGGACGGAGTGATTTATGAGGAAGGTTTAGGTGTGAAATTTATTAAGTTTTCGTGTAAATTGGCTGAAATATGACGATGATTATTGAAGATATCGGTAAAATTATGCCGACTGGGAGGTTTAATGGTGTGCGCCGCGTAAACCGAAAGGTTTATAACGCTCTGCTACCTTAGAAACATATTAAGTTAGTAATTAATGTCTGAGGTTAGTTTGTTACCTAGAGCGTTTGGATTTTGAAGATCAGGATTTTGAACACATACCTATATTCTTTATCCATAGAAACCTAAAATGCTTACTAGCTATACACTTACAGCGATCGTAGTCCGTGTTACGTACTTAGTTAATTTGATACGTTTGGGACTAGTCTCTATAAGGGTACACCTTCGACCCTGGTCATGGGCCCTGTAATGGAACCCCGTGTGGTTTTAGTCGGTTCTAGACATATCACCAGTCATGGTTATGTCGGAGGTCGGAGCCAAGAGGGTTACGAGCGAAAAAAAAAGTTACTTAAGTACTGTGTGGTATTAAGAACAAAAGTTAGTAAGCATATGCAAATAAAATTTTCATAACTTGGGAACCAAAAGCAAAAAATTGCCGATTATACACACCGAGTCTGAGGTAATTAAACTATAGAATATACTAGCTGTTGCCCGCGCCTTCTTTCGCGTGCAAATTCTATGTCTAAAAAGTAGCGTATGTACTTCCCCAGGATTTAATATATCTCCTTGCCAAATTTCATTACGATCCGTTCGGCCGTTTAGTCTGGAAAAAGTAGCAAACAAACAGAGTTATTTTCGCATTTACAATATTAAGTATGGATTGATATTTAAAAAAGATCAGTCTTTAGTCCTTGTTGGACTAGACGCCAACCCTAATAGGGTATATATACCCTAACGTAAAATGGGTAGGTGGATTTTGACAAGATTGTATTGATTTAGACATTTCTTCTTCTATCTTCTAGCACCACTGCATGATCTTAGACAATTCTCTAACTGGTTTACTTCGCTGTAGTACTTTTACGCAACTGTACCAAAATACTTTCTCTCAGACGCTCTTTTCTGTAGTACTTTTACGCAACTGTACCAAAACACTTTCTCTCAGATGCTCTTTTCTGTAGTACTTTTACGCAACTGTACCAAAACACTTTCTCTCAGACGCTCTTTTCTGTAGTACTTTTACTCAACTGTACCAAAACACTTTCTCTCAGACGCTCTTTTCTGTAGTACTTTTACTCAACTGTACCAAAACACTTTCTCTCAGACGCTCTTTTTATTAGGTAGGTATTCTAACTTTTAAAATAATTATAAAAATTCACAAGGTATTGTTCTTAAGCTATACAGAGTGCTATTTCCCCAATAACTCACATCCTACATACATACATACACCCACGTTTGTAGGCAAAGGCATTTTAAATTCCCACATTTTGCCAACTATAATTTCCTCCCACTCACGTTCTAAGGAGCAAACTGCTAGCTTATTGAATAACTTACATCCTACCTTGGATACTTATTTACCCTGTGTTAATTCAATGTTATAAATGTAGAATGTTTTATTCGAAATTACTTATTTCACTTGTATCCGTAGGTAAAGGAAGTCTCGTTGTCTGACGGACGACGCCTGTCTGACGTCAGAATGGCCTTGCTTCGATGTCACACACACTTGTGTTTTTTTTCGGACAGAATCAATGGGACAGAGGTCAACAAATTTTGTGCAACATACAAATCGCTCACTTTTGTAAATATACTTTTTGTTTTTATAAAACACCATATTATTATTTTGAATTTTCTTTTAAGCAGTTTATTCCCAAGCAGTCAGACAGATTTTCTTTTACATTTATTATACTAAATTCGGTCCGGACCGCTTCGGATCTTCTATTATTTCGCATCAGGAGGGGCTCGTGGCTAAGTGGTAACCGAGTAGCTTAGCAAATTACAAGGTTACGTAACAATAGCCAGGTCAGTCTTAGGATGGGTGACCATTCTTAACACACTGAGACCCCTCCGTGCCTCGGAGAGCGCGTTGAGCTGTCGGTCCCAGTTGCCATACGAACATCTATGGCTATAGATGGGTAATAACCCGGGTTTTTACCCAGTCGTGGGTTTTAACCCGGGTGATTACCCATCTCTATAGATGGGTAATCATCCGGTTTTTACCCAGTCGTGGGATAACCTGGGTGATTACACATCTCTATCTGTGCCATTCGTTACGGGTAGTTGGAGCCCTACAAAGTCCGACAACCTGGTCTAACTACAGAACTTCTATATCGCCTAGTACTTGGGTTGTGGTCTGATGGCAGTCGCTTCACGTAAAATATCAAAGTTCGGCCGTATCGTAGTTAGATTGAAAGCCGACACCAACTTAGTTTGGAAAAGGCGCGGAGGATGATGATTATTTCGCGTCATTGACTTTTTATGTACTATTATATTAGGAACAAAGACACATGAAAATTAATCAAATTAAGTTTGCTAACAATAAGATAAGCTATCCATTTTGTAAACAATTAAATTATTATAATGCCTGTTAGATAACAATTACCTAACATCGTAAATGATATCTCAAAATACTTTTTACGATAAATTAGTAGTGTTTTTTATTTGGCTATTTGTTAACAATGCTCATAGAGCAACAAACTAAACGAGAGCTGGTGAGTACAATGACGCCTTTGTGATCTCTGATTCTCACACAAACACAGGCAAATTCAAATTTTCAAATTCAATATATAATTCTATTTCATAAATTGGCCATCAATTATTCGAAATCGTCAGTTTAAAAAAATATTATTATAATTCAAAATTATAGATCAACACACATATAATAGTATCTATAGATTACCTATGACCTATTCACTATCAATGCGACAAGCAGTCCTCTATGTAGAGGCTGTATCAACGCGGAGGAAAGGGCCGCCCACGTTGTCCTGGAATGCGAGGGAGTGGCCACACAACGGGCAAGTATCCTCGCGGGAGCTAGGTCGCTCCTAAAAGCCTGTGAACGCCCCAGGAGGCTTCTGTGCTTCTGGAAGGAGCTAGGCTGGCTCAACTAGTCAGCCTATCTGAACGCATAATGGACCGGATATGAGTCTAGATGCGGAAACAGAGCCCTATACCAATACCAAATACCAATAGTATTTATAGATAACAAAATGCCGTCGAGTTTTCTTACTACCATGTGATTAGTGATCAAAACTTTCTTAAACCCATAGAGATGAAAGTTTTTAAATTAAGTTTTGGACTCAAAAAAATCTGACCTAATGCCGATTTGCACAAGCCTTTAAGAAAATTATGGTATGGTATGCGTATAACACTTGCCAATTAATCATTAATAAAAAAAATCTCTAATCAGACAAATTCAAGACAAGTCCATGTTATGATTTATCTTTGCATGTACCTCAGATCATAGAAACAAGAGAGATTTGCCTTTTAAGATAGTCTCTCCATTAACATGCATGAATGTCGAAATGTCATACCTACACTTCTGCTTACCCCTTCAAAGAAAAGGCGTGACGATTAAGCACGTATATTATCATCGGATATTTCCTGACTAATTCCAACCCATTAAAAAGAGTCTGAACTGTCCAATTACGTACATTTAAGTTTGGTTGTGATGTGTAAATCAGATGGCGAGGTGGTTGTGCCAAAATATATCGTGACAGAGCTCCTTATTATAAACATCTATGTATTAAACAATTGTACAATAACATGTATTATCGTTATCAAAATATTGACATCGATTACTTGTATTGTTAGTTTTTCCTATCGATTGCTATCATAGAATTCCAGAAATGAACAATAACGTCATAATGCATTTGGTGTTTTACAATTTGTAATAGCGATAATTTTATTAGATTTCCATTAATTGATAGGATTAGTTGATAGGCTGTATTTGCTCTATCGGTTGAGAGAATAATTAATTTAATTATCTGTTCTAAAATCTAAAGATCATAATATATGGTAGACATTATCTGAGCGTAAATTTCTCTCACTGGTGACAAGAGATGTCACTCTGCTGGTTACTGTCATAGTCGAATGGGTCAGCAAATTGAAGTGGCAATGGGCAGGGCACATACGCTGGAGATCTATTGTACAGGCCTCGGCTTAGTTTAGACTCCAGATCTCCCACAAATTACGAATTCGAAATCGAAAATCTTGACAACTGAATGCTGTAAACATGATGTAATTTGTGGAGATGAGATAAACATTTTTATTATTATTCTCTTTATTTACTTAATATACATATAAATTACATTTTTAAATACATTCACTATAAAAAAATAAAAACAAATATATTTAAAAATATAAAAAATAGTGTCCCACCGGTATCGGGTACAGGGACCAAGCTACCGGTCGTTAGGGTTTCAGAGATAGAAACCTCCTCACTATGCGTGCTATATCAAGGAGGACTGCCTTCTGCATCAGGCTCTTAATCCAGCTGCCTAACGTCAGCCTCTGAAGGTGTTGGTCAAGGCTCTTAGCAATTAACCCATGGGCCGAAATGACTATCGGCACAATGATTGCTGAATCCACATCCCACATGTCGACAATCTCGTGGGCTAGGTCCAAATATTTTATTTCTTTATCTTTTTCGGCTTTGAAGAGATTGTCGTCATGGGGAATGGTGATGTCAATAATCATTGCTCGGCGCTCTAATCGGTCTATCACCACTATATCAGGCTTATTGGCAACAATAGTCCTGTCAGTGATGATAGATCGATCCCAGTACAATGTTACACGACCATTTTCGAGAACTGGGTCGGGCACATACCTGTAGTACGGTAACTCGACAGCCACAAGATTATATTTAACAGCAAGTTGCTGATGGACTATCCTGGCCACTTGAACTTGAACAACCAGAAATTATATGGCTGAGGGTTTCTCCGGGACGATGACACGCCCGACAAATGTCAATTGTGCCGTCCTTCAGGATATATCTCCGATAGTTATTCGTCATAACAACTTCATCTGTAATTGCACAGACAAAACCTTCAGTTTTTCCGAAGAGGTCAACGAACCGTAGCCAGGATACTGATGCTAATAAATCTATATCGGGCCCATTTAAGGCCCGATAAAAACGTCCATGCAACGCCTTGCTCTTCCATAACTTCCTGCGGTCTATAATAGTAAGTACTGCTGGTTTGCGCCAGTTCTCTTTTCCTAGAGAAAGCGTAGTGAGTCCGTTGTCAACTGCCACCACATCCCGATACACATCCAGGTCAACGGAGAGGAAGTAGTCTCTAAGGTTGCATACCTCGCGGTTATGGAGGGTCTTGGCATTTAAAAAACCACGACCCCCACATTTCCGCGGGATATACAATCTCATGACCGATTTTTTTTTTATAAATTATATAATTATTATTATTACATAACACGTAGAACGGATGACCAATAGGCCCGCAGAGTTCTCGAATGGGGACCACGCACCAGAAAGTACGGCGCAGGACGTCGATTATCGCGGTGGACAGACGACCGTGTAAAAATCGCAGGCCGTCGGTAGATGCCGGCCGCTTGCAACCGGTCTTCGTGGAAGTCAGTCACTGAGGCCATGTCCATCAGAGGACGTCCTATGGCTGAAATGATAATGACGATGATGATTTTAAGCTATATTTTATTATTTCACCAAGAAGAGTCATATCTCTTCCACTCCTGAAACTTTCTTCGCCCTTTATGCTACGAAGCAAGAGCACGTAGCTTCAATAAAATTCTGTTCCTGTCCTTCATTTGTCTGGGTTCCAGATTAACCGATCTATTTTTTGCGTCAGGCCGTTCTTTTACAAATATTGCGTAATTTGTAGTGAGATATCACCTGGACTGCGTTCCTGCCTCTATGCCGCTGAAGTTCCAAGACGCGACAGATCATACAATTGAAATGTACTAGAGTTCTTGTAATATTAAACCTTGACGTCATTATGTATATACCTAATGCATTTATTATCGAATGAATGCACATGTAAGTATTTTGGAATTGACCTTAATACTTTAACACTTAAGATAAAATAAATGTTACATACATGTTGCAATATCAAAACATTCAAATCAAAATATGATGTATTGAAAGGCGTTAAGATTGCAATCGGTAAATCAGTTCCGCCCGGATAAGATGCTGCGACCTTGAGCGGTGCATTTCGATCAAAATGTCTTGACTTTTTAAACTTCAAACATTTTGATAAGCGATATAATAATAACCTGACACATCTCACACACTACCCATCTGATCCCAAACTAGATAGACCCTGTACTATGATAACCAGACTACTGATAAACATACGTATATAATACCTATATAGTAATCATTTCACACATCTCACACACGGCCGTCTGATCCCAAACTAGGCAGAGCCTGTGCTATGATAACCAGACGGCTGATAAACATACTTATATATTGCTAAATACACACATATTATAGATAAATTACACCCAGACACTAAACAAATCGTGCTCATCACCCTATTATTTGTTCTGGGTGGGAATTGAACCCACGACCTCCGGCACCGGCAGATAGGATTCAGGTTTGAGTGTATATATATGTATGTTAATACCGTATGATAAGTTTCTTCCAACAGTGAACATTAGTTTCATCCAGTCATGTTTTTCACAAAGAATTTACATGAATACCAAATTTATCTTTATTACACGAACTATGAGTGATCCAGACTGCATCCGCAATTCCATGAATGATGTTCTTTGTTACAACAATACATTGAATCGTTGCCAACTTTAGTCATGGAAATGGGAGTTTATAGCTTCATTACATTGACGTAAGACTTCAGACCAGAATGGCGTAAATAGAAACTACCATCTATTTATTTATTTAGGCTAATACGTGACTGTAAAGTAAATGTACATTTTTTAATGATTTTGGATAAAATACGTCATGCTCATGATAGCCATGACCTAAAGTATTTCGTCACGCCATAGAATAGAATAATCGTTAGTGCCTTTTGGCTGGGCTTTTGGTCTAGTAGTTAGTGATCCTGACAGCTAAGACAGAGGTCGTGAATTGGATTCCCATCCAAGACAGATAATCGTGTGATAAGCACGATCATTTCTTCTGTGTCTACGGATGGCGCAATGGTTTAAGTGGTCGCCTCGCCAGTACGCCGCGCTGAGTGTTTTGGGTTCAAATCCCAGACAAAAATTTATGTGATCCCCAAATAGTTGTCCCGAGTCTGGGTGTTCTTTGTGCCCGTTGTTTAAATGGTTGTGAAGAAGTAAGAGATAATCTATACTAATATTATAAAGAGGTAAAGTTTGTTAGTTTGGATGTTCGGGGTAATTTCCGATACTTACTACTGATCCGATTTTGAAAATTCTTTTAGTGTTGGATAGCCCATTTATCGAGGAAGGCTTTGTAACATCACACTACGAACAGTAAGAACTTAGCAGTAACTATAAATGCAGGTGTAACTAATATATCCTAGACCTGGTACACTAGCTTTTTATAACAGAACAATGCTGTTTATTTCCCGCGTGATATCTTTTGCCTCACTTCGTTTAATAACCGTTATTGTAACGGTTTAATGCAGTGCGTGAAATGCTTTGTCATATCTGCTAATGTGCCTTCATCCTATTGTAAGCAAATAGGTACGTCATTCGGTCTGACCTTGACGCGTATTTCATTGACCTTGAACTTGTTAAAAACCGTCTTCAGCGATTGATGATTTGTTTCGCCGTTAATAACATGGTCACGTCCGCCGCCCTTGCGATCCTCCTCCATCGGTCCCGGTTAGCTGCTTGGCGAGCGATGCCCCCATCGCCCCATGCCCATTTTGGTGAGAGTTTTAATAGTGTCGGTCCATCTAGTTGGTGAGCGACCTCTGGATCTTTTCTCTTTCCCTCGGCCCTCAATCATTGTAAATATTAATAGATCAAAGCTAAGCAAGGCTTGTAACGATAGGTTTTAGAACACAAATCATATTTTTGTAAATCCTGCTAATATTATAAACGTGAAAGTATGTGAGGATGTATGGAAGAGTATCAAACATCCATACATACATATGTATGGATGTTTGATACTCTTTCACGCCAAAACTACTAAACCGATTGCGATGAAACTTCATATGTAGATAGCTGGAGACCTAGATTAACACATAGGCTAGCTAGGCTTTTTATCCCGACATTCCCACGACTTCGGGACTAACGCGGGTGAAACCGCGGGGCGCAGCTAGTGATCTATAAAATGCAAAAAGACTAGTGTTTCACCAAAATACAAACTAACTCCTTAGCTTTATTGTATCAGTATAAATAAGTTAAGTAGTTTTTGACGTTAAAGAAAGAAACTACAAAGTTGTACAGGCTAAACCTACTTCGCCGAGCCTTGTAAAGCAGATAAGAACTTTCAAAACAAAGGCAGGTGATCGATAAAGACTGTTTAGTCTGTGACAAGTTAAATACCAATACGACAGAATACATAATAGTACAGGTACAGAAGTCTCACTTCGCGAAACCATTTAAATAAATGCGATTCTTGCTCCGACGCAATAAAGTCGCAATTCAGATCGCACAGCGCTAGTTACCTACAGTTTTATTCACCTAGAAGGTGCCTCTCTTTCTATCGCGTAACCCTTATCTGTTCTGACGAGCGACTTTACTACGTTAGGGTGCTCTTTTTGTTCTTTTAAAGAGTTAATTAATTTGAATATTTAATTACCAGTAAGTTATGTGCCTATTACTCTATTTTTCTGAACAAAGAAACCTATTATAAGTTAAACATAAATTCTTAATACTATGCAACATGCTCGTGGTGACGTTGAATAAATATGAAGCTTTGTGAGGATTTAGTTGCGTCATACAAAATCATGATAGGCTTAATTACTTTGCGAAAAATAATGGCCTGCTTATTACCGACCGCATAGACTATGAATTTTATAAGCAATTTGCAATCTAAACATGAAATCGTTAAAAATAGGTAAACACCAAAAACGCAAAATATATTTTTTTGTTGTAGTTGTAATCACTTGATAGCATAAATTGTGTAGGTATTATGACGTCACACGTTTGTTAAGATCTTTACAAACGAGACGTCACTCGACTGAATCAACGCCATATTGCTTTGTCTGACAGAGTATTTTGTAACGATTTTCCATGAAATCCCTAATTATTTGATTGTCGACACCACTGAATAATGTAAGACGATGTCAAAAAACTAGATAAATGGCCTATTAGATGTCAGTCAGAGTGACGAACATGTAAACAGCGACAGGCGTTTAATGAAACTATAATTATTAATAATATACATAACTATATATGTAACTGTATCACCATCACCATAGCTAATTGGTTCCACGTGCTTACTGTTTGACTCTCAACACAGTATACAAACACTGCGTAGCTGGCATAAACAAGTTGTTTATTTTTTTAATTGTGAATGTTGAAATTTCTTTACGTTTGCGTTTTAGTACAGGTTAAATTGAACGTTATTCTGTTTACCGTACGGTCTTAATTTACCTGCATAAATGTATATTATACAGGGTGTATTTGAAAATAGAACACTTACTTAAATCTCTGAAAGGGCATGCCTCTAGCATGCAGTTACAATAAGAATTTAAAAAAAAACTATCCGTTTACAAGTTATGACCGTATGAATTTATAGGTATTTTGGCCTCCGTTTTTCATAAAAGTAAGTGGAATGTGTCAAATATTTTTTTATTACATACCTACTCATATAAAATTCAGCGTTTATACAATGACGAAAGTAGAATTACAATTTATCAAACTTTAAAGGCGTCGGAGGTGTTAACCACCGTACATACTTGATTTGATTTCCTGGAAATTAATAATATGATTTCTAATATTATCCATTTTAACTAAATTGGTTATAAACTTTTTATAAAAATTTGCTGTTTATTAGCTGCCAAAAGCACCATGATCCAAACTTCATACTCGTCCCGTTCATACCTTTTTTTTTTTTTTTTCGGCTGTTAATAGATAAGTCTAGAACTCTATACTGATTTTTAGGGTTCCGTACCTCGAAAGGAAAAAACGGAACCCTTATAGGATCACTTCGTTGTCCGTCCGTCCGAAGGTCTGTCTGTCTATCAAGACCCTTTTTCTCAGGAACGCGTGGATGTATCAAGCTGAAATGTATACCAAATACTCACGTCTACTGTCCCTTAGAGCTGTGAAAAAATCAAACTTCTAAGCCAACGAAATCAAAAGATACAGCCGTTTATGCCGCAAATTTTCGACATTCGCAAGGGAATCAAAACCTACAGGGTACTTCCCGTGAACTCAGAATCTTTAAATTTATTACGAAGCAACGTCTTATAGCACAGATAAAGGAATAATTGCGAAAACCGTAATTTTTTAGTTACATTATATAATAAAAATATTTTACGGAACCCTCAGTGTGCGAGTCCGACTCGCGCTTGGCCGGTTTTTTATCAATGTCATTTGTTCCAGGTTCGAACATAATGAAGTCGCCCAGAGCACGTCGCGTGCGCACAACTTCAATGTCACAATCAAACAAAAGAACTACAGCAGAAAGTATACTGCATGCTGACAGAAGAACTATATACACAGCTGGCAGACCGCCTTGGTATAATTGTACGGGCGGGCAGGAGGTAGAACCTTTCCTTATAGGTGAGTAGACCGGTAGACCTGAGTACACTTACATACATACTTACAATATTTATATTGTGCAAAGACTGTTTTGTATTGATTTATCGTGGGAGAGCCATGCTTCGGCACGTATGGGACGACTCGACCGCAATGATGCCACGGCCTCACAGGAAACCGGCAGTGAAACGATGCTTGCATTGCTTTTCGCCGAGTGAGTGAGGTTACCGGAGGCCCTAACCCTTCCCCCCCCCCCCTCTCCCTCTCTTCCCCTACTCCCACCTTAAAGGCCGGCAACGCACTTGTGACTCTTGAGTTGCAGGTGCACATGGGCGGCGGTAATCATTTACCATCAGGTGACCCATCTGCTCGTTTGCCCCCTATTGCATAAAAAAATACATTTTTACACTCTCTGTCCCTGGCAAATCTTCGGAACGGATGCACCGATTTAGATGGAAGTTACCCGGGCAGATAGTTGGTATTTTAAGAAATAACTTGAAAAACGAATTAGAGTTCCGTGCAAAAAACATAAATATGCGAAGACGCACGGTGGCACAGTTGCAGTTAGTTTAGTAATTGCCGACGTACCTAATTAAATCACTACATAAAAATAATGTTGTTCTAAGGTATATGCGGCGCCAGCGCATCGGGCAAGACAACAGTCGCAACCAAAATCATTGAATCTCTAAACATACCATGGGTCACTATCGTCAGTATGGACTCATTCTACAAAGTAAGTGACAGCCATTATCCCACTAATATTATAAATGTGAAAGTTTGGATTTCACGCAAAAACCACTGAACCGATTGCGATGAAACTTGGTATGTAGATGTAGCTGGAAACCTGGATTAACGCATATGCTTTTTATCCCGATATTCCCACGGGATCGGGACTTACGCGGGTGTTCTCTATACTTTCAAAATGACCGCCACTACGGAATCAGTCACTCATCAGATTGAAAAATAAGTGTTATTTAGCTTAGGAAGTCTTTTAATATCCGGCAGACTATTGCTTTAAAATGTATAGTCAAGACAGATACAATAAATTAAAATCCCCTTAACTATTTTTAGGGCTCTATACCCAAAGGGTGCCGCCGGAAACAGAAGTTTTCATTAATAGAAACAATTTTTAGATGTTAACGTATTGTAAAACATACACCTCACGGAATAATAAACATGATTTTGTATACCTATAAACATGAGACAAGAATCACGTGTAATGTCTCGTGACTATGTTTTTCTTCTTAAGGATATCTGCGCACATGTGCTGTTTGATGTCTTAACGTCACAAAGTTTGTTTTTATTACACTATGATGAATATGCTCGTATATGGTTGTCTCAACACACATTCGTGGATCCATCAAAATGAACTAATTGTACCGATTTGGAGCAGAAATAAATGTATTTACGGATACAAGTAGGAAATATATATATTTGGAGTTTCTCGGCTTTACGACTGTATGGTAAAGAAAACGCTGTAGGTATACATTAAACATTAACATATTCCTCTTTTAACCCATTCCACTCTAGATAATCCACTTGTAGAATGCACACATTTTCAATTATCGACAGAACTTTGTGGAATGCACAGGTAGTAAACTCTAGTCGTTCCCCGCAGTTTCATTCGCTTTCATGGTCACAGCTCCGGTCCTAAGGATAGTAGCATATTGTTTACCTCTTTACCTTCCTCAAGATTAAGGCCATCATACAAAAATAAATTTTTTTGTTCAATAAAAAAAAGCCGGCCAAGCGCGAGTGGACTCGCGCACCGAGGGTTCCGTAAAATATTTTTATTATATGATGTAACAAAAAATTTACGGTTTTCGCAATTTTTCCTTTATCTGTGCTATAACACGTTACTTCGTACCAAATTTCAAGATTCTGAGTTCACGGTAAGTACCCTGTAGGTTTTGATTCCCTTGCGAGTGTCGAAAATTTGCGGCATGAACGGCTGTATCTTTTGATTGCGTTGGCTTAGAAGTTTGATTTTTTCACAACTCCAAGGCACAGTAGACCTGAGTATTTGATATACATTTCTTGATACCTCCACGCGATTCTGAGAAAAAGGGTCTTCACAGACAGACAGACCTTCGAACGGACGGACAACAAAGTGTTCCTATAATGGTTCCGTTTTTGCCTTTCGAGGTACGGAACCCTAAAAATCAGGTTTAGTGCAAATTTTAAATATTACATTATTTTGATATCTTAGGTGTTAAACGAGAAACAACACATAGCTGCGAATCGCAACGAATACAACTTCGATCACCCGGAGGCGTTCGATATCGAGTTGCTTATATCGGTGTTGCAACGGCTGCGTGAGGGCAAGAAAGTTGAGGTGCCCATATACAACTATGTGACGCACTCGAGAGAGAACAGGACTGTGAGTATTTAGATAATTTATTTTATTTATACATTTACATTATACCACCAACATAATGCATAAGGCGCCGGTTTTGCGATCAAATTAGTTGCGGGTTTGAATCAAAACACAGCGCACTTCCGACGTGATCTTAAGACAAGCATTTTAGTTAAACTGAAGGAGTTATTTTTATAGAAGAAAAACCAAATATAAATAAATGTGTAAGGGACCCCATACCAAATCTTGAAATAGTGTATTCAAACCATCATACTGAGTCGAAAATCATTGGAGATTTCTGCCGGAAAATTCATCATTTATTTTTTTTTTCCTTAAAAGTGATATCACAATGAGTAAACAGAACATTTTATACATACGGCCAAAAACTGCAATGTAATCAAACAACATTCAAACAGTCCAGTCACCCTTCAAACAAAAAAACTAGATCAAAATCGGCCCATTCGTTTAGGAGCTATGATATAACTGACAGACACACAGATACACTCTTCAAACTCAAAACATATTTCACCTTTTAGGTCGCCTTTCTGTAACTCGTTTTATATGTAGTAAAAATAGTATAACAATTTTCTATGGTTACAGTATAAATTATCCACAGAAAACGATGTACGGCGCGAACGTGATCATCTTCGAGGGTATCCTGGCCTTCTACAACGCGGAGGTGACCAACATGTTGGACATGAAAGTGTTTGTCGACACTGATGCTGACATAAGACTCGCCAGGAGACTCCGCAGGTAAGTTATTTTGTTCTTTAGATGGCTCTGTTGGTGTCAAAGATTGTCTTTTAAAAAAGTCATCATGATTATCTGCCCTATTCCCAAATTTGAAGGGTTTTCAATTCGATTTAATTGGTTATTCAGATATTTCTTACAGCTTATAGTAAATTTTTAGGGAGCTGTTTTTGCAAAAAGCACATAGCTGACCATTCGTGTAACTCATATCTTGACAAAAATTTAATAGTGTAGTATCAAATATATTCTTAGTACCAGCGTGACGCACTAAATATAGATAGCAATGCGTATTTCGCTCGCAATCAATAGTGAACTTAATTGCTTTGACGCTAGAATTGATCTTTGTTTTAATGTTTTGTTAAGGTGAGCTATCTATTCTATTCAATTATCTGTTATAGTATTGTTTTTTGACTTCTATATCTACCGTGCCCTACCTCGTGTATGTAAAGTCGTAGTGTTCGATTTGCCTAAGAGTTTTGTTACATTATTGTACGATTCATAGATCGCTGGTTCTTATTCGGATCGAAGGACCAAATGTTGGGTGGTTACTGTCCAACAGAATTATTGATCTTAACATATCCCAACACACCATGTGTTGGGGTGTGTTATGTTATATTAACTGTCCATGTTAAATTAGTAGACCACTAACTCCCTTGATTTGGTCGTCTACTCATTTAATTTACTACAAAAATATATTATAATTACAAAGGATTTGTGTCCAGATTTATATGGAGCACGGGATGAGTCCTTGTGCGGTGTCCCAAAAAAATTAAACCAACCACTTTTGTTCACTGGATTATTCAAATCCTCAATTTTATCCTTATTTTTGTTGTACAAAAAAATATTTTCGCATTAACAACAGAAACATTACACTCCATTTGCTAATGGCGGCTTGCATGTCATTTTTGAGCTCTTTCTGTCAACTGTCAATGTCAAGTCATTAGTAGTTAACTACAACTCTGTGTTGATCCTAAATTGTTGTTTTTTGAATAGACAGTAGCGCCACTACCACACACCCAAATAAATATTCACTGTTGCTAAAATGGCGCCATCTAGTGGTCCTATTGAAAAACTTTCAAAATATGGCATTTGTTAATTAATTTGTGCAACTAAATTATAATAAAAAACTAAAGCATTTTATTTTTACAAAATCTATTTTCTGCTTTTAATATACTGTATAATAGTCATCCCAAGACGGACAATCGCCTTTATATCATTAAAGACAATGCATATCTTAACAATAATGCTGGTATGCATGAAATAAGTAGGACAACTATTACAGTCCACAAAGGACAGTGTACAGCGTAGCTCGTACAATTATATCTTTATTTACTACGGTACAGATACCGGCACGATCGTGAGCACAAATTGAAAAAAAAAACTAGTTAAAAAGATGTCACTAAAACTGCACTCAAGTATACGGTAGCCGAATGATATGTGCGAACTCAATAGACGACGAGCATCGACTGACGAACCAATCACGTTCAGCCAGTGGCGTAGCTAGGTAATCAAAGGCCCTGGGGCAAAAAATAAACTAGGGCCCCAACTTAACTATTTAAAATCGTTTGTTCCGTACAACCGATAACTTCTGGTTCTAAAAAATCTGGTTTATTTATATTCGGAATGTGGGAGAAATTTTCACTAGTTCAATTTATATTTTGTAAGTCAAAGTAAGAGGGGCCCCCTGAGCTTGGGGGCCGTCCAGCCCTCGGATAGCTGCCACTGCGTTCAGCGTCACTGTGTTGACCACGTCGAAATTTCAACGAAAATTTTACCGTCCGTAAGGAAAACGAACCGTTTCTTGAATATAGCAACCGGGCATAAAAGAAGCTGACTTACTCGCGGAAATACCAAATCACGTTATTTTACTGATGCTAGAGGTCGCCCATAGGTTGAAATTCGACCGTTACTAATTAAATATTTGTAGGTGAAGTAACTGTACATAAAAAAATCTAATATTTTTCTATTGTAATACTAAAGACCGTCTCTAGGTACTGAATAAAACAGGAACATCGGTATTGCAATGTTACCTGTGTATACACATTTTCTGTAAAGTGGAAGTAAGTATTTCATCACTAATGTTTGGTAGGAAATGAGCGAAGAGCACTCCTTTGCTCAAATTGAGCAGCCGCTGTACCGTACGCCTTAAAGTTCAATTAAGTAACTCAAGTTTTGGCGCTTATTACATTTTGTGCTCCCTGAACGAACGAATGAGGTTGTTGCACGTTAGCAGTCCTTCAAACTCGTTTATCATTCTTTAACCAATCACCATAGCGAATAATGTGTCCCACGGCTTAAAGTAGGTCGCGTTTAATTATCTTTTTTTTTAACAAACACATATCGATGTAATCCCGGTAGTGCAATTACCGGAATTCTTAAGACATTGTTTCAATTATTAAGTTTTATAAACACAGTTTACAAATGACAGATCTTGGCAGAGCGCCATTTTTGCTACGTCCTGTACATAGATATACTATACGTAGATCAGCAAAGTTATACCACACCTTTAAGCACTAATGAGCTATGGTAAACATGGTTTACCTTACGAATCATCTATACATATAAATTATCTATACATATCTATACATATATACATATAATTATCTATACATATAATTATCTATACATATAAATAAATATGAAATGCTGTTTGAGAAATTGAAAAATTGCTAAAACCCGGAAATGTTCTTTTCTGTTCTATAGCATAAAGAAGATATTAAAAATTGGACAGGACTACGTCTGTCGTGTCAGCTAGTTTAGCATAGCTTCATAGATTAAACAAACATCATACTTTCTATTGTAAATCTAACCTAACAATGATAGCAGACAGATACAATGAAGATTAACGTATTTGGAATTTGAAGTAAATATATAAATTTGTAAAAATAAAATCTATAATGAAATTTACATACAAAATACTTTAGCTAAGTACATTTGACTGACCTGTTACTCTAGTGGTTAGTGAAGTGACTGCTGAGCCAGAGGTCGTGGGTTTGAAACCCGCTCTAAACAGATAATTGTATGATGCACAATGTAATTTTTTCTGGGTCTGGGCAGAGATTACCGAGTAGTTACTACGTAACAGATAAATCACTTCCTACAAAAATATCGATACCTATCGTTTTAATTACATAGTCTTTCCGGCCTTTAAAATATGTGTAGGGTTACCTCTTCAGGTTTAAAAAAAATAATTGGAAATGTTATTTAAACTAATTACTTAAAGCTTATTTTTTATTTCAAATGTTTTAGTATACAAAAATCCTACATGAGTTTTATTTTATGGAAAGATCAATAAACTTCTTCCCTTTTCTAATCTCGAGTATAAAACTGTATGGTGGAAAATATTCTGAATCTTACAAAAAGTTTTAATGAATAATTTGAGAGAAACAATAGGGTTAAAATGTATTTTTTTTTAATTACATAAATAGCGCTGCCGGGCTTTTTTTTCTCTAACTTTATCTACATTCTTATACTGCACATAAACACCCATGTTAATTTTCACTATGGATTTTACAGTATTTAAAGAATATATGAATACGATATCGAATTACGTGTTTTGTACTTTAAAAAATAAAAGCGGGTGCACGCGATGCAGTTGGTGGAAATCTACTACGCGAGACTGCGTATAAGGTCCGCCGGCGGACGAGCGGCCGGTAGGTATTTAGCGCGCGCAAGTACTTCGAGTGACAGCCCTAGTCTGGGTGTAATTTATCTATAATATGTATGTATTTAGTAATAAAAGCATGTTTATTGGCAGTCTGGTTCTGCCTAGTTTGGGATCAGACGCCCGTGTGTGAGGTGTGTAAAGTTATGATTTTATATCTAAGTAATGTTGTCAACCGATAGATCTTGCTCAAATTTACGACTGATAAAAGACATACGAACCATTAAAAAAAAAGTTCCTCTTACTACATCAGCACTAGAGCAGACTGTTTTAGATTTAGAATTTTTACTATGCTTCTTCCTCTGTACCGTCCGTTCTGTTCTATTTACACTTATCTCTATAGTCAAATGCCATTAACTGTATACATTATGAGGGGCAGGTGATGGCATACGTAAATATAACTTTATGTCTCGTATCTTAATCGTATTGAAGGCTGTTTTGTTATTGTCTTTCTTAATGTATGCTACGGATTAAATATTTTTATTATTAGTTAGTTACGCATTCGTATTTTCAACGAAGTACATTCACATCACAATTGTCCGCCAGGCAACCAAAAATTTTCATTAATAGGAAAAATTATTGGGTATTTTTAAATTCTGAATTTTGTATGAAATTGTTGTTATTCTCTGTATATTATTACTAATACTAGCAATTCGCTTCGCACGGGTAGCAGAGACATCAACAATCGTCATCATATTTCAACCAATTTACACAAAACCTTAACAAGTTTTATAAACTAAACGTTCCTCATGAATCACTCTATCTATTGGTGAAAACCGCATGAAAATCCGTTCAGTAGTCCGTTCACAGAACAGTGCTCTCAGTGTTTATCGGAACATACCCACAGTAATACCTGTTTAGATCTAGGTGTGCGATATGTCCATGGGGTAATTTATAAAGCTGATGACTGCTTTTTGGTTGAATGAGCATATCTCTGAAACTACTTGTCGGAGTTAAAAAATCTTTTTCAGTTTCTTAGCTCAATTCTTGAGGAAGACAATAGGCTAAAATATAATCACGCTATGACCTTTACGAGCGGAACAGTGACAATAAACGTGGGTTAATGGAGTTAGTCTCTTACAATGTAAAGTGATTGTGATGAATATCTTACGTGGATTATGCAGAGACATAGTGCAGCGCGGTCGGGAGCTAGAGGGTGTGCTGAAGCAATATATGACCCACGTGAAGCCAGCCTACCAGAGCTACATCGCGCCCTGCATGGCCCACGCAGACATCATCGTGCCCAGAGGGGGGGAGAACAAGGTGGCCATCCATCTCATCGTGCAACATGTTCACAAACAACTGCAGCTGGTGAGTTGTTGGAATGATTGTGATTTTGTGTGTTTGTTTATAATGTATATTTAAAATATTATATTATAAAAATATAACTATCACTGATCACATTATACTTAATAATAATATAATATCACATTATAATTTATTTTGAATGATTATATTATTGAATAATTTTGAAAATGAGATTGTTTAACGTACTTTAAGGTTTTTAGTAGCTAAGTTATTAGGTAAAAATCTAGTCAAACTAACTAACGTTCAAAGGTAACATTCTGTTGTTTTACAAATTGGATTAAGGAAATCCCGTAAACCAAATAGGACGATAGGTTTAAGTGGCATGTCTGTAAGTTATGCGTTGGTGGGTTAGTGCGCGCGTGCGTGCGTGCGCGTGCATGTGTCTGTCTACGCTTGTAAGCATGTATTCTTTCGAGTGTGTGTAAATGCGAGTCTGTTATATGTAGACGTGTGTATTCTTGACTCGGTGTTTTAAGTCGTAACCGCGGAGAAAACTAATTTTTATGTAGTTTTATCTTGACCTCTCTTCTTTTGCTAATGTGAGTTGTGTTCAAGGATTTGAGTAGACGTAAGAGGTTAACTTTCTTTTATTTATTTATTTCTTGCAGCGAGGGTTCAAAGTACGCGAGAAGCTAGCCATCGGTCACATCGGTCAGCCCGTACCTGACTCGCTATATGTCCTCAAAGAAACACCTCAGGTAATGTCTCTTACTTATTGTCACCTTCTTTCCAAGGTCGGTTCTTAATATGACCGGCCATCGCCAATTAGCTTTGTTAATGACACTTTGGATGATAGTCCTTTATCGTCTTTAGGAGAAACCCATATATGTTCTGCAGCAAGCAGCTTGACTGAGATTTTGTTCCAACTATTCACAACTATACTCTAGGCGTTGTCCCGAGCTCATGGACGACAGCTTTAGTGCACCTGATCCCTAAAAAAAGTTTCCGCTCGGATTCGTCCAACTATAGACCTATAACCATACCTTCCTTGTTCTCCAAGATAATAGAATCCATTATCAACTGCCAGATTCTTCGGTACTTAGAAGACCACCAAGCTACTCAATGACCGACAATACGGTTTCTACGGGTCGCTGAGCTGATGATCTTGTGATCGTGACCAAGGGGGAAGCCTTGGCAGTTAGTTTGGACATAACGAAGGCCATTGATCGGGTCTGGCATAAAGCGCTTCTCTCGATGCTTCTTTCTTATGGGCTTCCCGAGAAATTGTGCCACTGGATCACCAGTTTTCTTGCAGACAGAAGCATCAAGGACGCTGTCGACGGTGCATACTCCGACTCCAAGTCGTTGTTCATGCTAGTGTCCCACAAGGTAGTGTGCACCTCACGCTGTTTTTTCTGCATATCAATGATATGTTGCTCAGCAGCATTCATTGTTACGCCGAGGGTAGCATGAGTGATGCATTTCCAACTTTTCGACAACATTTCTCGTGAAAATGACACCGAGAGCCGATCCAAACTTGTCTGAAATCGAAGCTTCCTTAGGAGTTTCAGATTTCGGTCTTTCGCAAAGGTAAAGTAAAATACAATTAATTAAGCTAGTTGAAATAAATAAATAAGACAATTTGTAGGTGGATGGTCTCCACACATTCATCAGGAACAAGGACACGCCCCGGGACGAGTTCGTGTTCTACTCCAAGCGCCTCATGCGGCTCGTCATAGAGTTCGCCTTGTCTCTACTGCCCTACTCCGACCACACCGTCGACACTCCGCAGGGATTCACTTATAAAGGTAACCCATCTCTTGTATTCAACATCGTATATTGACGGGCATGTTGTTCTAGTGGTTACTGATCCTGACTGCTAAGCCAGAGGTCGTGTGTTCAATACCCAATCAATTGTCCAAAGAAAGACGATTTTGTAAGTAATAACTTACAAAATCGTCTTTTTGGTGATATTTACACGCTATATACAAATAAATAAATTAAAAAAGACAATACATTAATAATATCTATATCGTTGAGTACGTTCCAGATTATAAAATTCGCAAGGATTTTAAATTTAACTTTTTCCCTTCTCAATGTACAATATTTTCAATTTCTTAAATAAAAAATGTTTAACGTCGGTACCTTAAAACGCATTTTTCCTAAATTCACCCTTATTCCTTTGTCATTTAGGTCGCAAATGCGACGTGGAGAAGATCTGCGGCGTGTCGATCCTGCGCGCCGGCGAGACCATGGAGCAGGCCGTGTGCGACATCTGCAAGGACATCCGCATCGGCAAGATACTCATACAGACCAACCAGGCCACGGGAGAACCTGAGGTACGCCCAACGCCCACCCCTGCACTGCGCTGTGCACGCGTGTCTCTGTCACTCGGGTGGACTTGTGCGAACTCTGCGTCATATTTAGTGTTCATTGCAAGAATGTTTAGATATATTCATATAATAATTTACATTTACAATTAGAGTTGCTATTTATATAAATGCTTTGTTAAAGAAAGACATCTGTTCTGCTATTTAACATTCTACTTAATATAATATTATCTACGTATTAACGGGAATTAACGCGATCACGAAAAAGTATTACATACCTCTGAATTCCCGTTAATACGTAGATAATATTATATCATGGAACGCGAAAGTTTAAAAGTTAGTATTCTACTTAATGCTATTAATACACAAGAATTGAGAGTTTACCGTTTACAAATCTTTTACACTAAAACACTCCATATAAAAGAAACCAATTTTAATGTGATAAGTAGAGATCGGATATTCGGATGCATATTTACCTAAAGTTGAGATGTTGGCTATTATGGAAAGCACTTTTTTATCGAAAGAATCCCGCGCCCATGTACAACTTTTCTATCTTTCATTTCTCTTCTATGTAGTTTCTGTGTGTACAACATAAAAATATTATGTGATGTAATGAATTAATAAGTTTATATTAATTTATGTTTTCTTATTTACCACACCACCATTTCTCTTACACCTTACATACGTACATACTCGAATGGGAAACACCTTAACTTAAAAAGAATTAACTTAACGTAAATATACATCCGATTAGTTATGCGATCCCGGAATCCCGGGATTTTATTTTAAATAAAAATATACTTAGAAGCCGCTTCCATAATTTGCTATCCAAAAAATAACTTTAGGTAAATATGCATCCGATTATCCGATCTCTAGTGATAAGGTACCGTTTATGTGTATTTTTATGTGTAAAAAAAAGTCCAATCCAATTGTGACTTTCAAGCGATCAACTTAAGGTATCCTCTCCCCCCTCCCCCCAGCTATACTACCTCCGTCTGCCAAAAGACATCAAAGACTACCGCGTGATCCTAATGGACGCCACCGTGGCGACCGGCGCGGCCGCCATCATGGCCATCAGAGTGCTGCTGGACCACGACGTGCCAGAAGAGAACATCAGCCTCGTCTCTCTTCTCATGGCTGAGATTGGAGTCCACAGCATCGCGTATGCCTTCCCACAGGTGAGACACTTCTAGCTTTGTAAGTGGTGTAATAAGTTGAAGTGGTGAATTTAACAGTATAATTACATTCATAAGTGGTCAATTTGTGAATTGTGTGTGTGGTGGCTGGCGTATCATGGATGGTATACCTGTAATTCAGTATAAAGGTAAATTGGATGGTTAATTTTGAAAACTGGTGAATGTCACAGTTGGAACAAATCCAAAGGTGTTATTTTAATAAGTGGATAATATGTATGTAATACTTCTATTTTTTCTTTCTTTCTTGAAAAAAGACAACTTCCGAATTAGGAATATTCCTGTGTCGCGGGATGCTTCACAAACATTCAAACAACGGACACTAACACAGTAGACTTGAGTCAGAAATAAATTAATTCTCATTATTATTAATTAACATTATTAAATAGTTTCAATGTCAAAATCCCACCAATATTATAAATGTGAAAGTTTGGATGGATGGTTGGATGGATGGATGGATGGATGGATGTGTGTATGGATGTTTGTTACTCTTTCACGCTAAAACTAATAATCCGATTGCAATGAAACTTGGAACGTAGATAACTGGACACCTGGATTAACATATAGGCTACTTTTTATCCCGTTATTGCCACGGGATCGGGACTTACGCGGGTGAAACCGCGGGGCGCTGCAAGTTTAATATAATTTAGATGACTAGTGATTTATCGAGTTGGATTAACTTTGACGTAAGGACACATAAGATAAGTAGTGAATTTAACAGATCAGATCTTGACACGCGTGATTGTAACCGATGCCAATAAAAACTTAATACATTTTGCTCGCCATTGGTGTCCCTAGACAAGTAGACCCGTTTTCTGAAAGGCTGATCAAAATTTTGTTCAACTAACAGCTGTCCAGTTAACTGTGGTGTCACATCAGTGCGACGAGCATTCTTTTAGCAATTCAATATACACTTGACATGAGATTGACATACGATTAGTTAATTTTTGCGTGGATCAGCCTTTCAGAAACCCGGCTTAAAAATAGAATGCTACTTAACCCCGATCTTTGCCTAGGATAGAAATATTTCCCAATTGCGATATAAATAATTGTGTGATGAGCACGATTATTTGTTCTTTGTTAGGGTGTAAGTGAGGCGTGTCGAATACTTAAACAGTTAATTCAGATCATCGGTCGAAATCGAGACGAAAATCTTCTACATTTTACCAAAATTGTTATTAGTTATTGTTTATAAACACCACATACAGCCAAAAACTGCAAACGTAATCAATGAAACAACATTTAAACATTTTATGCAATCTTGATGGCGCCGAACGTTAAGGTCATTCGACGTACCGCACAAAAATAATACTTACGTTTTTAACGTTTTCATTGCGTAGCGCAAAATCAAACTAATGACTGTAAACCCTTAATCTCGAATTTTTATGATGAATTGACCGCATTGCGATAAGTATTTTTGTTTTTGTATGTTTTTCGCGACGCTGTGACAAGTATAAATATATTTATCAGCAGTCTGGTTACCATAGTATAGACTTTGCCTAGTGTTGGATCAGACGGCCAAGTGTGAGATGTCTCAAGTTATTATTATAAAAAATATCTCTTTATCAACCCTCAGGTGAAAATCGTGACATCAGCTCTAGATCCGGAGATCAATGAGAAGTTCTACGTTCTGCCCGGAATCGGTAATTTCGGTGATCGGTACTTCGGTACTGAGCCTTCTGATGACGACTGAGCACCGGAGGGATTTACCTGTTAGTGTTAGGGAGGGTGAGAGGAATAACCTCACGTATTGATGTCACATTCAATTGGCGAATCTGACGTTGCAGGTATTTTTAATAATGTAGTTCTTTTTATATGTATTATAATTGATATTGTTTTTTTACCAATCGAATTGATATAATATGAAGGTTTACGTATTTCTTACGTGAATTCATATGAAAGAAAAACAGTTATCTGTAAATTATTGTTTAGATGACACCAAAGTTTGCTTGACAAATAACTATGAATTTATTTACTCTATTATACAAGGTATTACAGAAACGTTTTTAGAAATACTTACAGGACACTTTATATACATAAAAATAATGTTTTCAAATTGATAAATTTGTCGATAATAGAAGTATTTCGTAAGCGAGAATGCTGACATGAATTATAAACGATAGGTAATGAACGGCAATAACTAAACAAGCTTGTACTGTGTTCTGTATGACACAGACACAGAATCACCCAGACTAATGAGAATGAACCCATTCGGCATCGCATTCGCGACCTCTGTTGTTGCACTGGAATTATCAACCGCCGCGAAACGCATATGTCTGTGTCTTATGAATTGAAATTAAACATAAAACTTTGTTTAAAAAACATTTTAAGAATACTTATTAGCAAACTATTATCGCCTATTGTACAATATAACCACACCTTTCTGTAATACACTTGTATATGACAATTAAATGAAAATACCTAATGTTCCTTACATTTTAAATGTATAGAATCTAAGTCGGCCATCTTGTTTTACCGATAAGACAAGATGGCCGATTTTAAGTGTATTTATTATATTGTGTATGTAAATTTAAAATAGAAGAAGGTTTTAGCAAGACTATTAGAGATTTCAGATTTGTCCAACTGAATTAAGGGGATTGAACTTAAATTGTAAGGCTTATGATATCTATAGTGCGTTTATGTGGATGTCGTAAAAAATAGTAAAATTTGGACAAAAAAAAATGTATTATGCTGTGCATAAGTTATAATATATAACGCAGACTGGCTCCTGTATTTATTTAGGATAATTATTATAATAATCTATGGGAATTAGACAAACCTCAACTTTTATAAACAAATATCGCCCGTATGTCATCCACCGAAACCGGTCCCATTAAAAGGCGTTAATGTGAGATTTAGCAATAATTAAGAAACAAACAAAACATTTATTTTGATGTTTCATGATACATAATGTACTTAGTAAAAATGACAAATTCTAATTTATACAAACTAGATAGCATAATGGATAGGGTTGCCACCTTTAAAATTTATTTATTAATTAATTTGTTTTTTAAAGTAGTTCACTTTTAATATTAATCATTATCATTTAAATGTGTTTTATTTTAAATTTCCTTCTGTTGCACTACAGGTGCGTTCCAGTCACAATTAACATATTTATTTTTCTTTATAGCGCAGTTGACTAAAATATGTTACTATCTATATATATATCATACTAAAGTTGGCAACCCTACTAACTATAAACCTCACTTTCTAAGCTTTTATTTACTTCAACGTACATGATTATGTAATATTTATTCTGTACCCATTCACTGGTACGAACCAAACCTGGATGTTATCAAAACCTGCATGAATATAACCTTATCTATATTAATAATTCGGTCAAGGGGTACGGCAGACTCGATTGAAACCTTACCTGAATAATAAAACATAAAAAAATAATGATTTCGAGTCGACAACATATATCCGCAAAATTCGGATTGTTGAGTATTTTGTTAAATTCTAATGGTGCAAATGGCAGTCGCCATATTGGCCACTCGGATGCCATCTTGAGTTCGTTAAGGCCGATTCACACGTATATCGTGAGTCCTTTAAGGCCGATTCACACGTATACCTTGAGTCCTTTAAGGCCGATTTACACGTATATCTACCTACATTTTGTAAAAGATTGTGTATTATGAGTATGAGTCACAATTCACCCGAACGATGCCGGGTTTTCACCTAGTATTGAATATTCTAGCTCAAAAATTGCGAATTGTACGTGTGCGTGTACGTGCGACGAACAAATCACGCATGCGTTCACGCCATCTGCACTATTCATACTAGAACTTATGTTGACCCGTGTTCTTTAACATCTCTGAATAATCTTTAATGCACTCCATACACCTTTTTTGTGCATTTCGAATCCTCTACGGACGTCGAATCCACTAAAACCACCCGTATGTTATATTGCACCTAGTGCCTCGGAGAGCACGTTAAACCGTCGGTCCCGGATGCCATACAAACATCTGTGGCATTCGTTACGGTAGTTGGAGCCCTAAAAAGTCCGAAAACCTGGTCTAACTACAGAACTTCGATATCGCCTGGTACTTGGGTTGTGGAGGTCTGGTGGCAGTCGCTTCACGTAAAATATCAAAGTTCGGCCGTATCGTAGTTAGATTGAAAGCCGACCCCAACTTAGTTGGGAAAAAGGCGCGGAGGATGATGATGAAACTTGAAAAGGCCCGAGAATAGCTGTAGTTAATTCATCAGTAGTCCCCCTTATAAGCACTCCACTCCAGCCTCTATGCACTCCTAAAATTGGAAGGTGGTTTGTCTAATAATTGTAGACTAATATTATATTTATATGTTACGTAGGTACGGTATGGTATAGGTACGTTACGGTACGAGTCGTGAGCAAAAATAAACTAGCGTACAGTAGTAAAGTATACGGTAGCCGAATGATACGTGCGAACCCAATGGACGACGAGCATCGATTGACGAACCAATTACGTGCAGCGTCAGCGTGGTCAACGTCATATCGACCAATAAAAAGTGTGCTCACTACTCGTTCCGGTAACTGTACTGCAATTTGCTATGGAAGTAGATTATACTACCTCTCGACAACTAAGTCATAGTTTCTTGAGAAAGATTTAATATTTAACATAAGTAACACACCTTCATAGGTTGTTGATAAGTTCACTACTGAATCGACTTTGATAATTTTTAGCACAGGTGTTATTTTTCCTAAAAGTAGTTTAAACTAATCTACTTACACTTGGTAGAAACTGTGTGCATGCGTATTTATGTAATACATAATAACTACAACCACAGCTCGTTTTAAATAAATATATCTGAAATTATGTTTATATATTTATAATTATATGTATTGTTACGGGCCGAGTTTCGGGATTATAATATTGATCAATTTATAACGAAATAGACATAATTTTTTAAATAATTAGCAATTAACACAATCACAAGTCAAGTACAAGATACAGTAATTCTCATTATTTCCACTCACTATTCACTTGTACTCTTCGATATACTTCGCACTTGTTAACTCGTAGTATCTCTCACCTAGAACTGAATGTTATACCGCATGCAACTTCTCTATATAGTTTGAAAAATATCTCATAGAAAGTTCGTGAACTTTTCCGAAACATCTCGTACTATCTGTTCGACTTTTAGATGGCGTGATTTCCTCTACTCGTTAATAGATGGCGCCCGCTTGTTAATTTAGGCTTCCGTTGTCGCCATAAAATTGATCCAATCGATTTATTTGGTAATCCCGACGGTTATTTGGTACGAAAAATGGTAACGTAAACCGGAACGTGATGGCTGGAACTAGTATTAGAATGTATCCTAATAATTAATTTGAAGAACTTTACTAAAATAATAATATTTACGATAGTAATTTGTTGTCTAGTCCATAATAACAAGCAAGTGACATTACCAAATGTATTAATTTAACCGATATTTAGTAGTATTTATGAAAAACTAAAAAAATTAATAAGGATGTTGTGTCCTTTGCGCCAAAGAACTCAATAGACTTTGTTTTGCGTAAACACTAAACCTAAAAAAAAATTAAATGTATTTTTAAAAAATCCAGGGTAGACACATCAATTAACAGAACGCACACAGACAATAAAATATACTGTCAGATTAGAATGTCAAGTGACATTACATTTTTATATTCTCAGATGACGGTTTTTTTTTATATATTTAGGTAAACTGACCATTTAATTATACAAGTAAAATACACAATTCTACTGCCAACTGATTCGTGTAATTTGTCATATTGCACAGAAAAAAAAATTCTCTGTTACAAAAACCGAGGACTCGAGACTTAGAAAAAAGATTTTTGATTACTAAATGGAAATTCTTTTTTTCAAAATAAAATTGTTTAATCCGTAGGTATTTAATAAATTTAAAACTTACTTCCATAGCAACTTGATATATCATCCGACGCTTAGACTGGTAACCATTTAAATAATTTGACAGTATTTGTTTGGGTTAATTTTTTTTTTACCATTATATTAACAGTAAAGTTGTTTGTAGAAAATGTTAAAAGAGTTTTATGAATGAAAAATATATTCCTTAAATAATATCAAGGTTTATTAAATCAAATCAGCTTAGATGAGCTGTATATATCAGTACCCTTATAATGTCGGCTTCTCTTCTCTTATTCAAGTTTTCGTTAACTGTCATATTCTCTTACAAATACTGTCGCACAATTTTAATCAAATTGCTTTACACACATCTCATCAAGAGGAATTACTGTTTATATAAATGTATAATATATTACTCTGCTTTTTTACTCGTGTATTCGTAAATTTTATGCACTCGGAACACTGTGCTGAGCAACGCACACTTAATGTGTCTGAAAAAGTTATTGTCTTGATTGACTGCATGCAAGCGAAGCTGCAGGCAAAAGCTGTTTAATTTTTTTTCAATTACTTCTAGTCCAGTGAACGATTAGGTCTCAATTAGAAATGTTAATTGAATTATCTTTGGTACTTTAGTTAGTAATTTGCCGGGTTTGTCCCAATTTTTGAGTAATTTTATATTTTTTATCTATATAAATGAAATCTGATCGGCAACATTGACAAGGCGGGGTAACTTTGGCCGGAGTTGACTTACATATGTGGTAGTTTTTTAAGTATAATCTGTGGTAACTTAAAATAAAACACCATTGGATATATTATTTATTTCTCTTTTTTTTGTACATCATTACATTTAGTGAGTTAACATAATGTGTTGTAGTTTTTTTTAGTTATAAAAAGGATACTTAATGTTTTAATGAAATGATGTATTTTATTTATGTTACTTGGCGATAAATCAGGGTTTCATGGCAGTAACGTTTTTAAGAACTTGTGACATACTAAAATTTACTTTTTAAGAATTCGCAAAGTTACCAAACTACCAAAAAAAATATTATCAACAGAATGTACTGCGCGTAGGAACTATACTGGTATTCGTCTAATAAGACAGTTAGGAACTGTTCCATTCCCAATTGAATGTACTGCCATTTTCTTTTTTCAGTATTAGGATATATTCATAGTTGCGGTTTTTTCTTAAACTATTTTATATGTATATATTAGAGAAATTGGCATTTGATTTTAAAATAGGAAACCTCGCTTTTGTGAAAAAAAAATCATGATATTATTTAGCGTAGTTTTAATATTTATTGTACAGTATTTGTGTACTGTTTGTAGTTTTACGCTTAGAAATAATTTGATACTTAATGATTGTGCTTCATTTATTTTTTAATGCTAGCAACACTGAGTAATTTTATTTTTTTTTGTTCATATTATCTCTGAAATGAGAGATGAATGAACTTTTTTTAAAATATTTTTGACAAAGAGTAAAGTCTCTGTCCCTTTTTTTAACCTTACACGAGTAAAACTATGGTTGGACGTGATGCTATGCTTTGATCTACATCTACATCCACAAATGTTGGTTCATAGCCAATAATCTCATGTGTAACACTTTGAACGCTAAACCATACATACAACTTTATTTACATATTCTTTTTACCTTATTGCTTTACCGTAGCACCAGCCCATGGTAATCGTTTTGATAAAAGTAAAAGTTCTCTTTCAAGGACCTTTACGACTCACGAATGAGTTTTGATAGTTGAAAACTAAGAAACTTGCTTCGGTTGAGTGTGTTGAGATCCAGGCCAGCTGACCTCCCCTGATTTAGAACAAAATTCAGAGCTATTTAATGAAAAATTTAAGTAGCACGAAATTAATCACTACTGTAAAGTACATAAGAAGTAAATGTACCCTATGAAACTATATAAAACTATACCTTTGTTTTAAGAGTTTAGCGTTCAAAGGGGGCCATCCATAATTTCTACCACCCCCCTCCCCCGTCCTTGTTACATTTGTGAAACCCCTCCTCCCTTGTGTGACGTCACATATTTTGCAATTTTACACCCAAAACAGTTCTAAAATTATTTTTTTTTAGTAAAAGTGTAGTAGCGTATGTAGTTTTTTGTTTACAGGTAACGTTTAGTGTTTAATACTTGAAATTTTGACATATGACGTCATGAAGCTTATAAATCCCCCTACCCCTTGTTAACAATCTCACACTTTGTTGACCCCCTCCTCACCACCTTAACGTGGGACGAAATTTATGGATGGCCCCAAAGTGTTATTAAACAAACAGCACAACTTTGTGTACAATACATAAATGGTACATAGCTGATGTGTAGAGTTAAGTCGCTGTGAATATTAATTTCAAAAATTAAAAAAAATATATGATGCGAATACGAAATAAAAGATTTGAATGAAATTATTTGTTTTATTCTTTCTATCAATGTAGGGTTAATTTTTACTCTCAATTCATTTTAATAAAACTATGTGAAGTTGTTTTTTTACTGATAAGAATTATGTCAATATGCTTTTAAGCATGGGCCAACAAGGGCGACGATCTGGCTTAAGAAAGTTTTACACCTACCTTGGGCCAAAATCTAGGTACGCCTATGCCTTCAAATACATACATACACTCACGCGTGTATCCCCGGCAGAGGCCTATTAAACGCCCACATTCTACCGACTATAATTTAGTCAGTCTTACGTAACAGGGGGCAAACCTGTTGCCGTCAACCTAGCACTTTAGGAAATAAATTGGAAAATTGGGAGTATATTAAATGGGGAAAGGTAGTAAAGCATTGAAGGCAATGGAAGGTAAAAGATGTGGCTAATACTAATGGATTGGGGAGTGTAGGAAAGACGGGCAAAAATCTTCGAGAATTGATCATTAATTCCCGAGATGTACGGTACTATCTACATTCAAGTTTTTTTGCTTACGGAACCCTCGGTGCCCAAGTATGGAGGATAAAGGTAAGGAGCACCATCTTGTATGGGGACGGTGTAGACAAAGGATAGTGTAGACATAGGGTATAAAATGAACTTAGCTCATATACACAGAGTAAAGTGCGCCGAGTTAAAATATATTTTAAACTGAGGGAAATCTTCTCTTCTCTCTCATCTCTTCTATTTTTTTTTACCTTTCCCGTTCTTTCTTTCTAGACCCTCTAGCTAAGGTGGCGCCACCCAAATATACACCTTTGAAGGACAGAGACAGAGATTGTACTCCTTAAAGATCCAACAAGAAAATAAATCACAAATTCCATGTTGTATTTTTATTGAGATCAAAATCTAAAGTAATCCTTTGATGTGGCTACATGATCCGTCATATATGGTCGCAGGCGTCGAGGTGACGCTGGAACACCACGTCCAGGTGTTCGTGTTTCGACATCAATTCACCGTGAGCGTTCTGATTCTTCCTGTAACGTATTACTTGATTTTACTATTTGACAAAAATGGGAGTTTCATGACTGAAGTCCACTGTAAAGTTGTAGATGAATCTAGTTGTCAGAAAAAGAAAGTGATTTTGAGTAAGTACCTACATATCTAAATATTTTTTTAATATAACACCTCAATACTTTATAGCGATACTAGCAACCCGCCCCGGCTTCGCACGGGCAGTAGAGACATCTTCAACAATCATCATCATATTTCAACCAATTTATACAAAACGTTAACAAATTATACACCTAAACCTTCCTCATGATTCACTTTGTCTATTAGTGAAAACCGCATGAATATCCGTTGAGTAGTTTTTCAGTTTACAGTGAACAGACAAACAGACGCGGCAGGGGGCTTTGTTTTATAATATGTAGTGATATTCCTAACTATTTATAATAACGCACTGTATATAATTTATCAGAAAATGTACTAGAAATGGATTATTTTCAAACATATGTCTTTCTCACCTGCAAATAGTATAATATATGATATTATTATTTTTAGTATTAATTAGATATCAGCCTTGTTTGTAAAATATATCAAGGACTAAGTACCCTGACATCACTACAATCGTGTTCGTGAATAGTCACGGAACTCCATGGTAAGTAGGGAAAGATAGAATTGGCAACACGTAACTTATTACAAATTTTTATTGCAAATATTTAAGTTAATAATAATAATAACTGGACACGTCTCACACACGTCCGTATGATCCCAAACTAGGCAGAGCCTGTACTATGGTAACCAGACTGCTGATAAACATACTTATATATTAGTAAATACATACATGTTACAGATAAATAACACCCGGACACAAAACAAATGATCATGCTCACTACATAATTATTTGTCCTGGGTAGGAACTGAACCCACGATCCTGTCTCAGGAGTCAGGATCACTAGCCACTAGACCCACAGGCCCGTCTAAAGACCTATAGTTAAGCGTAAGTCAGCAATAGGTACTAACGGGCAATGTACCAAGTACGAATGACCAAGAGGCCAGGCAATTCATAATAGACAAAAAAAAACTTTATAATAGGCAACTGTTTACTAATTTAAAACTAGGGGGCAGTGTACTTTGTTAACTTAGTTATACTACGTATAAAAACACTGCGTTAAAACTGTAAAAAAAACAACAAAATGTATCTTACTTATGATATTCTTCGCATTCCTCCATAGTAATGTCGGTGCCCACGAGTCGAGAACCGAAGCCACTGTAGTACGACGAATAGCGTTGCTGCAATACATAGATAGTGTTTTGAATGAAACTGACATAATAGGGAATTGCTCCTCTATCACAGGTAGCTTTACACACATAGAATATAGCCTTTAAGACTGTCGTTCGTGCCAGAATTCAATGTTTCCTTTTTATATTGTATCTATACTTATTACTTATACTTTTCTATACAATTAAGAGACAAAAATTACGCTCAGACTAATGCTAAAGAAACCTTATTCATACATACAAAAAATACTAATAATAACGTAATAAAAAGCACTAATAATAATAATATATAAAAATATTTGATCACAAAATCGTTATTCGGAAGATTGTGCAAACAACTGTTCGTTACCTACATGTACGTACCTACATAAACCGTTGTAATATTCAAACAATATAAGCCTTATGATTTATTGAAATATAAAGAAAAGTATGTTTTTAAATATCATGTAGAAAACATTGGGCATCACCACAGTCAATATATTACCTCACAGACAATTAGGTGTGTTACAAACCTGTAAATGTTTAGATATAATTTGATCTGAGATAACGCTGCACGCCAATCTCAACGCCTTAGCTACAGTGTCGATGTATTTCACGTACGTAGTCGTCAACTCCCGCAGATCACTATCCCTTCGAGGATATAGCTTTAAATTTATACCACCAGATGGTATTGTCCCCTGTCACAAATTTAAAATTATTTTTACTACCCATTGGTAGATTCCTTAAAGGATGGCAACACTATTATATTTATTGGGGTAAAAAACAGGTACCTACATGCTTAAAGATATGTTGGTTTACTTATTAGAATTATGTAAGCATACCCACATCATTGTCATCGAATGTCGTAGAAGATTTTCATATTAAATTGACCTTTGTAGATTGCTATGCTCTAATATATTTATGAATTTAATATGTTTAAAGGTTTTGCCTTAAAATAATGCTACTTATTTTTTTTTATTAATGAGGGCTTTTTTTAACGTGTGGTGACCCCTAAGCGTGGTCACATTGCTCCTTTGTATTATAATTCCTTGGTCCCATCAATTAATCACTTTTCCTTTAACCTATACCGTACCCTTTAACTGACTTTCTAACTTCCACATGATCCTTCAAGCCGGATATGAACCAGCTACCTATGGAGTATTTAAATTGGTTCAGTCCTCACCTGGTCAACAATACATTTCATCATTAAGGTAAGAGATTTGCTGTCGTAATGATTTATGTTATTGGACATTGACACACCACCAAGCATATTGTACCTGTAACAGGTAAATTTATGATTATTTCTCTACAATATTTCCATTAAAATAATAGGTTCACCTTACAAATCTACAAAGAATGAATTCATATTAAGAAAATATAACGGAATCATAAATCGATAGTTTGTTCTTGGGTTTCGGGATAAAAAGTAGCCTATGTGCTATTCCAGACTATAACCAGACGTGATAACTCAACCAGATGTGATATTATGTTATCCATTTTGTTTTCTTTAATCATTTTACATTTGACGAAGCAAACTATTGTTGCGGTAACTCTGTGTGTGTTGATCTATAATTTTTAATTATTAATTATTTATTAAATCGACGATTTCGAATAATTGATGGTCAATTTTATGAAATAAAGATTTTTTTGAATTGATTTTAATTAATCCCTGTGCCAAATTTCATCTAGAGCCATTTTTGCTTAAAAGAGTAACAAACGAACATCCACCCATCCATCTCCAAAAACTTGCGCATTTATAAAATTAGTAGAAAGTTTAATCCGGGGCTCCCTTTTTAAAAATTGTTGATCGCTGTTCTTAAAAAAACTTACACATTGGCCATGTACAAGTGATGTCCAGGCGTGACATAAATCTTGTAATATCGATCCAAGTTATAATTCTTCAACAAATATAGACAACTGGTTACATCCCACATGTAAGTGTGAATCAAATCTCTTTCGCATTTAGGCGAGTGTTGCCAGTTACCGTAACTATTTCTACTATGGTAGATATTATTATATGGCATTACCAACAATTGGCAACGATAATTCAGCCGTTCTTTATATTCAGCTGTTAGTTTTAGCATTTTAGCAAATAGTTTGATTTCTCTTGCGATGTCAGATTGGAAGAATGCATGGTAGCCTTCTCTGTACGGCCATAGCAAAAAACATTCTGAGTTCAATCTCTGTGCGATTTCTAGACATCTCTTTATTTGTGCGGCTGCTTGAATGAATACGGATGCGTCGTTGCTTGTGAAAGCACCAGAAACGTATCTGAAAATATAAAATAGCGAATAATGAGGGCCTTGATTCTGTTTTTAAATAAATTTGTCATCCCACATTACGTGAGGTTCCACTATCATCCAATCCTAGATTTTCGTCTTGGTTAGTTGGTTAAACTCAAAATGTAGGCAGTCGATACGTCAAGTTCTAATTCAGCATTATAGCAATAGACTTGTATTTCAAGCTCTTGATTCACAGTCTTTACAAAGACTGGAATACTTTCAAGGTGCTCACCGCGCCCCTTACAGTCTTTCTCTTAATGTTTGAGGGCAACTATAACTAATTTGAATTCTCCTTGGTCTAGATTTGAATTCTTGAGGTTCTAAACAGACTTAAATTAATTTCAAATCAGATTTCATTAAGTAATTAGTAGTATACGAGGCATAGACTTGTTTCATGGACCTTTCGGCTTAAACTCATTTAAGTACTCTAGTAGGTAATTTTTAGTAGTGCTTACCAGAGACAAGACAAATTCTTAATTCACCATCATTCTATTTCTATCATCATTTGACTACCAAAAAGAAAAGTCGGTAATAGTAGAGTCATATAATAACAGTAGAAAAGCAGAACATACCTTGGATGTGAATGCAGATCAGGTGCTATCCACAACAATTTAACATGATATCGCGGCGTCAACTCTTGAATATATTCCACTATGTCATCAAAATGACTCTTGTTCTCTTCCCAAGACTCAGTGCACGGTATTAAGTCAGTATCGAATGCTGACCAGTATTTTATACCAAGTTTGGAACAAAGGTCAAAAAGTGCTTTTATTAAACGCTTGTGATTGTCTATGGAATCTGTGTTGTCATCCCAGGCACGGGAGTATGTTGGACGGCCGTATGCGTCTGAACCTTAAAAACAAAACTTTCAGGTACAAGTTAAGCACTCACTGTTTTTAACGTGATAACGTCTTATAAACCGACGAATACTGGCTGCACGCACGAAAAAGTATGACTCATTGTCACGTTCCGCCTGAGCCGAGCGTGCAAGCGAGAACGCGAAACAAGCGATAGAGAGGCACGATCGGCCTAAGCGTTCGGCTTGTGACGCATCTATCTCTCTTCCACTGTTTTCTTATGACGTTATCACGTAAAATTATCGTCCGTAAACCGACTTTACAGACAAACAATTTTTTTTTCTTATATCTACAGGATTAATAATATCCCCCTAACCCCTCACACCTTCTGTTTTCCAATTATTGCAGTAATGGGCATATTTTACAATAATAATTATATATTTATGTAGTTTAATATTAAAGGAGTATAAGCCAAAGAGTGTTTTTTCAAAAATAATAAACTAAAATTACTGTCAAATAAATAAATATGTATCTTACTAACCATTACTTCTAAATTCTGTAAGAGAGATGCTGTACTTCAGCCACTCCTCCATGGATCGGGAATGTATTCGCTCTGAACTGTTGTAGTAACGATAATTGGTAGATTCTGACGGCGACGCCATATTGTTGTATTCTACCTTGTCTATACCTGGAATTGTAGCATGTAAATATCAGAAAAAAAATTGTACTCCGAGAATGCCGGTAGAAATGAAAAATTGCGCCATCTGTGAAATTTGCCTTAACTAATATATGGATAATTAGTATATCAAACTACAGTAGTATCGCGCAGAATCCACAGATGGCGTAAAAGTATCTTTTTAAATAAATGAAACTCTGACACATTTTCGTCCAGGGTCACGTGCCCTGACGCGAGTTTAACATTTTACCCATCCCAAAAAGTGAACAACGATGCTTCTTTTGATAACTTTCGTGGGAAAGACATGCTTCGGCTCGTATGGGCCGGCTTGACCGGAGTGATACCACGGCCTCACTAACACAAAACCGGCAGTGAAGCAATGCTTGCATTGCTTTTCGCCTCGTAAGTGTGGTTACCGGAGGTCCTAACCCTTCCCTCTCTCCCATCTCCCTTACTCCCACCTTACAGGCTGGCAACGCACTTGTGACTCTTAAGTTGCAGGTGCCCATGGGCGGCGGTAGTCACTTACCATCAGGTGACCCGTCTGCTCGTATCTCTATCCTGGTCTTGGGCCGTCCTCATTCATCTGAGGCCAGCCACCTTCTTCAGGTCACCGGTCCATCGTGCCGTGAGCATCGTGATGTACGCTAATACTATTACGTAGGTATTTGCTGTCCTTCATAACGCCTACGTTCTTATATAGTACAAAAAATAAATAATTACCTTGAAAATAATCAACATTATCCTGTCTCGGCTCTCTAGTTTTTTGACGTTTCGCTACGGGTTGATTGTAGGCCGCCATTTTGCACTCCCTCAGTTACCTAACAGAATGAACACTATGGAGAGACAGACAGACGAACGATCTTTTTATAACTTTACGTGAATGGACGCACCAGGGCGTGTTAAGCCTTTGTCACAAACTGGATATAATATATTATAAACGTATTGTTTCTAACCAGTATTTGTTGTAGTCCACAGTTTGATTTCGTTTACCTATTGTGTTAATATTATGTCGGATTATGTTCGCTTTGGTAGTCCGTCGTACACGAACAAAACTAGATTAGGTGACATAACCGCACAGCTCTTGAAGTTGGTCATGCAATATGCCGAATCTATAGAAATAAATACAATTGAAGTGTCTGTAATTCCATAATAACAGCTTTTTACTAAATGCATCCGAATGTTTACACGGTACAGATAACAAAAAAAAATATTTTTAAAAATTTTGTCTGTCTGTTCCTGCTAATCTCCGGACCCGGCGTACCAATTTCCACAGGACTTTCACTGGTAGATAGCTGTTATTAGAAGCAGTAACTTATGCCACTTTTTTTTGGAAAAAGAGTTAGGGTTCCGCGCAAAAAGTATAAATATAAGCGAGAGGAGACGCGCAGGGCATAGCTAGTATTAGAATAAAATAATAATAATAATATCGTTTATTTTCTCACCATAACCTTTCGTAAGTGGTATTCATATTGTGTAAAGATAAACGTATTTACTCACGTGTGCAGAGAGAGTGATCTACACCAACGCGGGAGGTCGCTTCACTCCTTGATAAAAGGATCCCCGTCGAGTCCGAAACTTATCGTGCATCTCCGAAATATAATAGAAAAACTAAAAATAAAAAATAATAAAACTGTACCTATATCTAGGTAGGTATACTAATATAATAAAGCTAAAGCTGTTTGTTTGTTTAAACTCGCTAATCTCTGGAACTCGCAGTTGGATTCGAAACTTTGTATGGAATAACATAACGCTACGAGCCTTAGGAGCGAAGCAGTGACTGCTTTCTAGCAGTGAGAAAGCATAGCGTAGCGTGATGGCCACGGACTTGCGATCAAGTGATTGCGGGTTTGAACCCCACGTGAATCCACTCTCATAAAAACAAGTAGAATGTGTTTAGTTAAATATTTTAAATAGTACATTTTTTATTTTGAAAATTTTCATTCCGTTGCTAAGAAAAGACATAAAAACTAACTTTGAACTATTTTCAAGTTAGTTTTATGGATATTCTCAACAACTGACTGAATGGTTAAAAAATAAAAAAAATATGTACGTTTTAAAATCTGTAACACACATTTCACCTGTTTTTTTTTCAAAAATTCTTATTCTAACTGCATGCTAGTGTCATGACACTACACCTTTCAGTGATTTTAGTAAGTGTTCTATTTTTAGATACAGTCTGTATAATAATTGTTATATTGTATCCTATTCATTGGCCCGATGGAGTGACTAGACTTAGAGGACTATTATTATTATTATTGTTTTAAGTGCCTAGTGCCACCTCTACCATTTCTGGTCTTTTGTGGCGCACTTCTACTTTACAGTTCACTGCTCAGACTTATGGCTTCGAGAAACCTCCAGATCCTTTCAGCAGTGATTGTTTGTATTTCCTGCGGTTGCATGATGTGCAACCCTAGGTTAATACTTCAGTGCCCCATTAGTGGGCGACAGGAGCATAAAATCTGCATTGCAGTCTCTTCTGTCTCTTGACAGAATCTGCATATTGTGTTCTGTTAGAGGACTAACACTCCTTAAATAAAAGGAAAAAAAACTCCATACATTCCTTAAGCCTATTTTATTAACTTATAATAAAAATATCCAGATCAATCTGAACATCACAGCAGCGAACAACACTAGTATAGGCATAGGCACTTTGCTTCCAGTTTGTAAACTTTGAACCCCAGATACTTCTCCTTTCTTCAAGGGTACGGTCAGACCCATCATCTTCGGCTTGTCTATGGGCTCCCCCATCATGGAGAATTTCGAAGCGCTCGTGATCTTCACCGTCAGCATCTTCCCCATATATTTTTCTACTTTAGGAACTAACACTTGTTCGTAGAACTCGTTGTGAGCCACGAAATAATTCTTGTCGTGTGATATGTCTGTGACAAGGACGTCTTGTACGTCGACGACTTTGTGGCCGTACGGCTCGTACGAGCGGAAGAGTTCTGACAACATCTTTGTGCGTTTTTTTACTTCTTTTGCAGGCACCTGTTTCAAGACAGATTTTATTAGGTTAGAATTATAATTTTTGTTTATTTGTATAAGAAATCTGTAAATTATTATAAGATAGTCGACCCGGAGTTTAGACCTTGTCATAACAGTACAGTACTACTGTACTGTACTGTTGTGGAGCGGTGTGTAATCAACAAAAAGGTTTCAGAAAGAACAAAAGTATAAATGCAACAATTTATGATTTGTTATATCCAGTTATGGAAAACTTAGGTAAAAAAACACCTATTTGTGCCATTTTAACAGATATGACGAAAGCTTTTGATTGTGTTAATCATGAGATCCTACTAAGCAAACTTTGTGTTTATGGAATAAGAGGAAATGTGCTCAATCTCCTAAAATCATATCTTAAAGATCGTAAGCAATACACGGAAATAAGTAGAATATGTCTTAAGACGAAGACTGACAGAAAATACCTATCCGAAAGCAGAATTATACAACATGGTGTACCCCAGGGCAGCGTTCTTGGGCCGATTCTCTTTCTGATTTACATCAATGATTACGTCATGTTGAGGACCCCATGGTCTTGTATGCAGATGACAGCACTGCAATAGTAAAATGTAGGAACTTGGATAGGTATGAACGGGCCATAAATAATACTCTTAAAGACATTATTAAATGGCTTGACAAAAAAAATTTGATTATTAACTTACAAAAAACGAATCTAATCCACTTCCATCAACGCACATCTCTAAAGAATGTTACTGTAAAATATAATAACCACCAAATACATGTTGCCAAATTTTTAGGCATATATATCGACAACTAAGACAACCCTTAACAACTAAATTGGCAACCTCAAGTAGAGGACGTCTGTAAGTGGCTAAATACATCTGCGTATGTCCTTTTGAATTTGTTGTCCTTGTGAATTGAAACTAGAAAAGGTCCTGTAAGAAGCCAATACAGAAACCTTTTATGTGTTGGCTCCTATAACACAGCGTTGCTAAGGAAAAGTGTTATCTGCATGGGTCCCATTATATACAATAAATGTTAGTCTTATTATTATGATTTGAAACTTAAGAAAAACAGCAGATATTGATTTTATATTCGCAATACATTGCAGTTTTTACTTCGAACGTCTAATCTGATAGTCTATATCAAACGCTGTACACGAACAAAACGCTTTTACTCGTGGGACAGCCATGCTTCACGCAACACACGACTCTTGAGTTGCAAGTGTCATTTACAGCTGACCCGTCTGTTCGTGTGCCCGCTATACCATAAAAAAATATATCGAAACAACTAAAAAACCTAAAAAAAGCGATGTCGCTTGAGTTTTATGGCATGCTTTTGGTCTGGCATGCATGCATTTGCATTTGTCTGCTTAAATGTATAAGTATGTTTATCCATGTTCTAAAATCCAGAGTCCAAGATCTGTCTAGTTTAAGACTAGATACATGCAGACATATTATACTGACACCTATATCCCTGTAGAGGTAAGCAGAGTCGTATTAAACACCCACATTTTGGCAACTAATTTTGTCGTCGTAGAAAAACGACGGATTCGATTTTTGGTAACTTTACAGGAGAGCACTTTAAAGTATTTAAATTATGCTTTACGTAATATTTTCTAAACAGCTGTTTCTGTTAATTAAATCTGAAAATGTTACTGTGTGTATGAGCTTTCAAAAATGTTTTGTTTTATGATAAAGTATAATGTTTTCAGTAGGTTTATGTCATCATCCTCCGCGCCTTTTCCCAACTAAGTTGGGGTCGGCTTTCAGTCTAACTACGATACGGCCGAACTTCGATATTTTACGTGAGGCGACTGTCATCAGATCTCCACAACCCAAGTACTAGGCGATATCGAAGTTCTGTAGTTAGACCAGGTTGTCGGACTTCTTAAGGGCTCCTAATACCCCTAACGAATGCCACAGATGTTTGTATGGCATCCGGGACCGACGGCTTAACGTGCTCTCCGAGGCACAGAGGGGTCTCAATATGTTAAGAATGGTCACCCATCCCAAGACTGACCTTTTTTTTTTATCGTGTGGAATATCGTCATCACCCCACTGAAACAGTGAAGTGGTATGTCGGAATCGAACCGACTACAACCACACGGTGTTCCGTCATAAATAAGTCTATGGCAAGGGACTCGGGTATACCCTAGGAAGGAAGTCCCCGAGAAATGCCAAGACTGACCTGGCTAGTGTTACTTAACCTCGTAAAATGCTAACCTACTCGGTTACCACTTAGCCACAGCTTATGTCAAAAACAAAAAAATTCAAAAATCAAATCCGACGTTTTTCTACGACGGCGACAAATTAAAGATGGGAAAATTCAGAGCATTTAGAAAGGTATTGCTCATACGGATGGATTGCGAAGTGTAAGGTATAGTTCGAGCTGGTCAGTGTCGCATGTCTTATTCATTTAGAAGGTACCTTGGTCATCTTAGCTGCAGGAGTGCCAGGTCGGGCGAAGAACTGGTTGATGAAGAGCGACGGGAAACGATACTTGTCGCACAGCCTCATGGTGTCTTCGAAGTCCTCATCTGACTCGCCGGGGAACCCACATATTATATCTGTTGCTATAGTGATGCCGGGGACTCTGGAAATGGGGGTTATTATTGACTTCTGCCGCTATAGGGAATTATCATATATGGATAAGACGGATAGACAGACAGACGTAGAAAACTTTTCAGTGGACGCTACAAAGTACCTGTGACACTCGCATCAGCATAATTATCTATGAATGACCTTGGGAATAATAGAAATGTAATGTAAGCTTGTTTCTTATTTTTTTATGTTTTTTGAATTTGTATTTTTTTAATTAATTATAGCCTAATTATAGTTTCTTTACTTTAATCTTAATATAAACAGTTAGCAATAATTGTCACTAATATTCGCCTGTACTCTTTGCTATTTTTCGCACTTGTTACTCGCTGATCGCAAAACTAGAACTAAATCTAATATGATATGAAAATAGAGAATTCATGAACTGCCCGAAATATCGTCTGACTCGACATCTTTCCCAAACATAGAACTTTCATGCTCGTTAACAGATGGCGCCACGCGGTCCAATTTAGGCGACCGACAGCTCTACCAGCTCCGTCACTCACCAACAGATGTCGCCACGCACTCTAAAGCAGGCGACCGCCACAGTACTCTGTCGCAGTTTCACAGTGTTAAAAAGTAATGTTTACCTCGGGCGACGTGCGTCACCCCACTGAATAGAGCCTGCTAATAGCGGTCAGGTAATGTACTTGCACTGTTGCACTTCGAATGCAGAATGTCTCCCACCTCCTGTCCAACATTAATGAAAAGGTGTGACATTAAAACCATATTCAAAGCTCTTACTTTTGTCTGAGGAAGTCAACTACTCTTTCAAAGTCAGCTCTGGTGTACTCCCTCTTCATATCTGATAGCACCTGGTCACTTCCTGATTGTACCGGCACGTGGAGGAACCTGGAAAACATAATACATTACAGCGGTCATTACTCCATGGCCTGACAGGCCTATTAGTCTAGTGGTTAGTGATCCTGAGTGCTGAGCAAGGGGTCTTGGGTTCGATTCCCATCAAGGACAAATAATTGTGGGATGAGCATGATCATTTGTTCTGTTTCTGGGTGTAATTTATCTATAATATGTATTTGGTAATATATGAGTATGTTTGCAGCTTGATTACCATAGTACAGGCTCTGCCTAGTTTGGGATCAGACTGCAGATAAAAAAAAACTGAAAAACTCTTTTTACATTGTATAGCTCAGAAATTCATAGGCTTTTTCACATCACTAATATCACTTTCAACCGGCAGTGAAGCAATGCTTCGTTGTGTTTCACCGAGTGAGTGAGGTTACCGGAGGCCCTAACTCTTCTCTCTCCCCGTCTTCCCCCCTATCCCCCTCTGCTTAATCTGTTCCCCCTCTTTTCATCCTACTCCCACCTTAAAGGACGAGCAACGCACTTGTGACCCCTGAGTTGCAGGTGCTCATGGACGGCGGTAGTCACTTACCATCAGGTGACCCGTCTGCCCGTTTGGCCCTATATCATAAATTAAAAACCCTTAGGGGATTAATAGTGATCTACTGCCAAGAACGGCAAGTCATGTATAAGGAGACAATATCAATGGCTAATACAAGATAATAATATACTTACTTGTAAACCCTGGGATGATGCATGATCTTGGCGACTTCTGACAGATGTTCCAGAATATACGGAGGATTGGTCATGCCAAGCCTGAGTCTGCAGCCCTCAGGTATGACCTCTACTAGCTTCCAAAGTAATTCTGGTAATGAGGTGCCAATATCTCGACCATATGTGCCTAGAAAACATGTCAAAATATTTATTCTCTGCAACTAGCGACTGGATGTTGTTAGTTTATTTATTTATTAGTCTTTATTGCCAACTCATTTTGGTACAATTTATAGGTATAAACGCTAATTACTTTATTTGTTAATTTATCCGCGTGTTTTGCGACACAAAGGCTTCATCATCAGACCAGCGTTTTCTTTGCCATCCTCCTTTTTTTTGTTTGGAATCTTTGTCCATTTATTTTTATTTTCTCTGAGCATGTGGCCTACCCATCTCCATTTAAGTTTTTTTTGTTTTGGTAACCACATAATCTATTTTTGTCTACATGTCTTATACCCATGGCCCTTTTTCTGTCTCTTTTTACAACCCAGTATACTTCTTTCCATTGCTCTTTGGCATGTAATTAATTGGAGTTTGCTCCTTAACAATCGATTTGCATATAAGGCGCCCGGTATGAAAAAAATATGAGAATAAAATTTAGTGATCGGAGGGCAGCGTAACGCTTTATTGTGCTTTTTATGCTTTATTGGAGTTTACTCCTTATTCTCGAAGCATGTAAGTAGATATGTGTATACCTTTATGTTATATATATGTGTAAATATATACAGAATATATAGAGGGAGTTAGGGAAGGAGTTGGGGAGGGAGTCGGGGAGGGAGTTAGGGAGGGAGTTAGAGAGAGAGAGGGAAAAAAGGTTTTACTATTATATGTAACAAATGAATAATTTTTTTAACCATGTGTAATCACCATCGCAAGTATTCAGTGTGAGATTGCAGACCAACACTGCATAATATATATTATATGAAGCTGACTGCCTTGCCCATCTTTTGCAATTGCACTAAGAACAAAACAAATACCTACCAGTGTCTTCACTTGTGAGCCAAATCTCCACAACACCTTCAGTAAAAGACTGCCTCGCTCTCTCCACAATTTCTTCTGGGGGATAACTCCCTAACTCTCCTCTTGCATGCTTAGTTTTACAGTAGGTGCACTGATTTAAACAGCCCGTGTTTATAGGAATTATCTCTATGAGTGGGTTCTTGCGCACCTTGGGGAGAAGGAGTGATGCACCACCTGCCTTCCGACCTTCACCTGTCTTTTTTTGGCCGAAAAGACGTACTGTGTGACCTGGAATAAATGTCTGTTTTAATAAATGTGACTACTTCTGCATCATTACATGGCTGGTTGTCGTCATGCTCGTATACCGTACACTATAGTTTTGATATTTCTCAAGATGGAGATAGTACTTCCGAGAAACATATGCCAAGAAAAAAGACAACATCATTGTATTTGCTTCTAAACACTTTGTGTTTCGTATGATTAGAACTGGGTTTGCATATACAAACGAAGTAGGAGCAGGCCAAATTATATTGCCATGTTGGAATGATGGAGCACCAATAAATACAACATGGGGTAAAGTTTATTATTCTTATTACACTGTATGAATGTGCCCTATAGTGAAGGCAACTACTAACAATTTACACTTCTGTAGTTACTTTATAACACGGTTTAGGTAGTATGTGCTTTCTTTGGTCTTTTTTTTTTCTTTTTTTAAAAAAGACAACTCCCGCATTAGGAATGACTCCTGTGTCGCAGTGGACTATACATACCAACAATGGACACAAAGAACACCCAGACTAGGGAACCCATGACCTATGGCGTAGCAGTCAGGATAACTAACCACTAGACCATCAGGTCTTGTCAACTTGTCAGCCTGCAAACAGTCTCTAAACCTCCTCTGATACGATTTCAGACTTGGTAATTAACTAAGTTCTTACGATCATCAGAAAACCTGATGTTGAAAGTGCCGGTACATTCAACAACTTTCTTTGATAAATCATTTATGGTTCTCTCCGTTCGTTTGTGGAATGCATTACCTGTACAAAATCGACAAGCTGAAACCCTTACATCTTTTAAAAATTTGGTAAAGCAACATTATCTGTCACTATAATTATATCCACTAAGTAGCTGTAATGTGTGTGAATGTGTATATGTATGTAATTAATTAGTATTTGTCAATGAGTACGCCATCAACTACTATGTTTTTATTAAATAATTTTGAAATTATCTCCATCCTAAAGGTTGTCTGGTAGAGATCGCTTTTAGCGATAAGACCGCCCATTGTACTCTAGTTTGTAAGTTATTTATTTTCAACTGTTTTTTATTAATGGTGTACAATAAAGATTATTCTATCTATCTATCTAAGGTGCTGAACAAGGTCAACCAATTTAAATTTTTGTTTAAAATTTCACATTCTCTGTATATCCAGGCCAGGCCAGGCCAGGCCCACTCTGCACTTTAAGTATGAAACTATGGCTAAATCTAATGGGCTGCCACATGCTGGCCAGGTCGCACGTTACTAACGTTTGACTAGGACTTCTGTACTGATACTATTAGGGCTGAAGCAAACAGTGGGCGGAGCAGGACGGCGACGCTGCGTGAGTGAGTGTATAAATTAATATGAAGATGTCACAGCCACGTCGCTAGTACATTTAAACCGCTAACGCAATGTTGCCGTCCCACTCCGCCCTCTATTTGCCCTAACCTTAGGTATTCTGTGTATGGCTAAGACATTAGAACTGCTGGAAGCTTCCCCATAGGTTATCCACCAAGGTTATTGGCAAGTTAAGAAACATACCTTTTAGTGTCTCTTCTACTATCTCAACTATTCTATCGATCTGTTGTACTCCAACTACACTTAGTCCAGTCAAGTAATTAGCACGAGGAGCTCCCTGAGGTACACATCCTGCCACTACCACATGTATACCACGGCTTTGACCAAGTTCTATCTCATTCCTGAAAAGTCATAACAAATACATTTTGTTTATTGTGCTTCTAGTTTCACACATCGCCTCCCAGCAAAAACAGTGTCATTTCACATGTTAGGTATGTTTTAACATTTTTATAGCATTTAAAAAACATTGATATGAGCTGAGTGAACAAGGGAACAAAATACTCTTTTTCACTGAGCTGTTTTCTTCAATTCACTTGCATAAAAGTTGTGTCTTCTCAAAATAGACGTTTTATTATCACACTCTTCTTGCCGGGAGGCGACATAATAGTACAAGTCATTAATTTTTTGGTGTTTCTTTAAGTATGCCTATAATTTAGAAATAAATCTTATGAGTTTGAGTATCATATATTTGACTCTTAGGACTCACTTAAAATGATCTTCGGCAGGACTCTTTACTGTGCAAGAGTTGAGTAACCATAGCTGAGCATCAAACTTCTCTTCAGTGAGTTTATAGCCATTGGCAGCTAACAGACCAGCCATATACTCCGAGTCGGAGTTGTTATGAGCGCACCCCCATGTCTTTACATAAATTGTTTGAGTCCCTGGAGAAGAGTAATGAGTGTTATTAGACTAAAACAGGTAAATATTATTAGCCACCGTATATTAGCCAATAAATATTAAAATATATTTATAAATAAAGGTTACCTGGCACAACACTCTCCAATATAACCTTTTCAGCGGGCTCTGAACTGTGTTTATTGTCACGTTTTTTTGACCTAACACTCACATTTTTTCTTGAAGCATACCTTTCTTTAGGCGTAATATCCTGTGAGGATATTAAATCCTCTATATCGTCTATAATTTCATCACAAACACCTGGCATTTTGAAACGTTTTTGCCTTTGTTTTGACAGTAATTTGACATTAAGACAAATGACATGTATTTAGACGTACTTAGAACAGAAGGATCCGTTTAGTTAATCTAATGGCATTTTAAGATTTTTCTTGCCATTTGGATAGGCTAATGGAAAGTTTTTGGGGAGCGGTTTATGTTAAAAATATGTACACAACATGTCATCTTAGAAAAAAAGTAATATAACATACCTACTGTAATTAGGAAGGAAAATATGTGTGTGAGATGTGTGAAGTAATTATTGTTATTATTATTATTATTACTTTCATAGTATTATTAACTTATTCGATCGATTGATCTACAGAAATTCAGCGCCCCTGTTCAAAACGGTGATAAACTAAAATAATGTACAGAGAGTATGCGACGTTGATCGTAATATTGACAACTGTACTCATAAAACCTATATCTCATTATATATATTAGGTACTAGCTACTTCTACACGACTACGCGTTGCTGCGGTTAAGTAATATGAAAATAAAAACAAAATATTGTTATTATAAATTGAGATAATAACTATCCTATCTCTCAAGTTGTACTAAACTGCACACAGTGTGCAGTTTGGTCAAACACTTTGAGACAAACACACAGACAGACACACATGCACACACACGCATACACACACACACACACACACACACACACACACACACACACTAACGCGCACACGTAACACTCCATTAATATTTCATTATTTCACCATTTATTATCGCCATATTTCATTTATCGAGTCGAAACACTTCCACCAACAGCAACTGTATTTTAATATAAGACAAATAAGTAAGTAAATAAAATCTTGGTCGAATAATAATAATACTGCCTCTTAAGATACAGGCTTTGCCTAGTTTAAGAGACAGGGTCCACTATCTTTTGTTGAGACCAATGTGTCAGTTGTGGATAACACAGCAGACAATGCTATGTTGCCTATGCTGGTGATATTGTAATGATAAATGTAGGCATCAATTTATGATAGATAGTCTGTGTTTTCACTATTTATTAAATGTCTGTTTTGTTCCGCTGCATAGAGAGCAGACTTCCCGGCTATACAACCGCATTTAAGACAGGGGTGAACCATTCAGTGACACTCCCCTAGCCTTTATCAAAATAGCCGGCTATAGACTCCTGTGAAGGAAGTCCATGTAGTTTATAGTTAAACAACATAACCACGTCGTGTTTTCATAGAGTTATTAAAATGTTAATCCACAAATAAACACGACTGAAATAAACGACGACGTAATAAACAAGACAGGGTGTTGTTACTTTGTATTAGTATCATAGCGTGATGTGATGTTACATAGCCTTTAACCTTCCTCAGTTAATAGTCTTTCCAATACAAAAATAATGGTTCATATCTGATTGTTATTTTCAGAGCGTATTAGTGTGATTCTACATAGCCTATAAGCTTCCTCAAGGAATACCCTATTTAGTAGACACAAAAATATTTTTTCGACTGTGACTGGTAGCTCCAGACAAACAAATGCGCGTTCAAAAAAACAAACAATCTAACAAACAATCTAACAAACAATCTAACAAACAATCTAACAAACAATCTAACAAACAATCTAACAAACAATCTAACAAACAATCTAACAAACAATCTAACAAACAATCTAACAAACAATCTAACAAACAATCTAACAAACAATCTAACAAACAATCTAACAAACAATCTAACAAACAATCTAACAAACAATCTAACAAACAATCTAACAAACAATCTAACAAACAATCTAACAAACAATCTAACAAAAACACTGAAATGATTAGCTTCATTATATTAGTATAGATTATAATATTATATAGTATAGATATGGGTATTGAGTATTTGTATTAAAACAACATGTTTTCTTTTAAATATAACAATAAATAGGATATAATAGTGAGAAATAAGACCTATGTGTAATCCACAAATACGATCCTGGGTGTACTTTTGTACCCGTCTACTTAAATCCGCACTCCGGGATTTGTATTTAAAAGTATTTAAAAAAATACTAATTCAGCGGTGAAATGTACGATTGAGGGTTCCTATTTTTCTGGTATTCAGGCTCCATACCTGGCTTCGAATCAAGTGCTAGATATTGGAATAGGCATTTTAATAGTTATAGTCCCGCTAATATTATAAATGTGAAAATTTTAATGGGTGGATGGATGTTTGTAACTCTTTCACGCCAAAACTACTAAAACGATTGTGATGAAATTTCGTATGTAGATAGATGGAAACCTGGATTAACATATAGGCTACTTTTTATACCGATATTCCCACGGGATCGGGACATACGCGAGTGAAACCGCGGTGCACTGCTAGTTAAGTTATAAATACTAAAAGAACACTCTTTAATGGCAAACTGAATTGAAAAGTTTAAAACAGTTTCACTATCATCATATCATCAGACCATCGTTACCAAGCCTATCTATTGTCTAAAAGAATCATATGAGCCCATACTCGAGGGAATTATTTCTAGCCAATGAAGAGTTTCACTATCCACCTCCTGTATCCATGATTAGATCAGTTCCAAGATGCCAAATTATAGTTTTAGTCATCCAAATTACTTATGCATAAAATAAAATCATTTTGATATGACAATTAGAAGTACTTAGGTTAAAATTCTTCCAAAGTTTTTTTACTTACATGATTAGTTTGTTTGTTAGTTACAAGTAAAACTAATAAAAGCGTTTGTAAAAACTATTAGATAGATCAGGTTAGACTCATTCACTATGAGGTTTAAAAAAAAGGAATTAATTGTAACCCATGTTGAGATGAGAATGAAATGTGTGACCCATGTTACTAGTATTCTTTATAAAAAAAAAAAACAATTATTTACAATTAGAAATAGAATACATCCGGTGCCCGCAATTTCACCTGCGTTTATGGCCACTGCTCCGCTTCTAGTGGTCGTAGCGTGATGTTATATAGCATATAGCCTTCCTCGATAAATAGGCTACAAAACAGAAAAATTATTTTTAAATTCGAACCAGTAGTTCAACCAAATAAACAAAGGAACTATTCAGCTTTAAAATATTAGTATAGATTTGGATCCTCGAATGATATCAACCTAATAAGCTGTAGTGGTTTTGTATGACCCAAATTATTATACCTAGTTAATACTTATATTTTAACTACGGAATAGCAAGGCTGAATCTGTATCGAAACATATCAAAGATCATTGCGGTTAAACCACAAATCGCTTTAGAAGTTGCTTTGACGTCATAGCCATCACGGAAAAGCTCTAAAAATATAGTTTAAAGTGTTCGCCTTGCGTAAGCTGGAGAAGGCCCCAACCTTGTTGTTTTATTATATCTTCATGGTGTTTTTGGGACCATGCTTACCAATCACTAATATTCTCTTCTCCTCTACTACCAACATAAATTACTCTGTGGAAAATGTAAAATATTGCGTTACGTCATATATAAAATAGCTATAAAATGTAAACTGCTGATAGGCTGAAAGCGAAGGCGTTTTTTAAGACCACTGGTCTTAAAAAAAAAACTAAAAAAAAATCAGGATAACCTTAAAAAACGCGGGCCGAACAGAGTATAAATGGCTGCAAGTACACATTTACTAATCAAATATCATTATGGAACATCCAATCAAACCCCGAGTTTTAGCACACATTCGAATAAAAACAATCTTTCCAAATATTTAAAGATTTTTATTAGTATATTTATTTTTACATAACTGCGCAATAAGAGGGTTAATGTTTTCTTGAGAATCTGGCTGAAGTTATTTTTATATAGATTTTTCACACCTGAGATCCATCAAAACCCAACTAACCCTAATCGGGTTTTGATGGGGTTCGGGTTTAAGTGTTCTATGATCAAAACGGCTGGTTTTTTTTACAAAGATAGCAACGACATAGAAGAAAAGGGAGAAAAAAAATGCGTATCTTAGTTACTTATTGAGCGGCATTTTGTTAAACACGCATTTCAGAATGCAGATGATGTTTCCTGAATTAATTTATTGCAGATAAATCCCTATAAGAATGACACAATTTCAAGTAAAAAGTGGCGAGTAAAGTTGAGTTTGTCAACTTACAAGGAAAATAAAATGAACAATCTATCTCAAAAACATTTACCTACTTCATTGTCATTGTATCGGTGAATGTTTTATTATATATAATTTGCAGTAAAAAAGAAGTAGGTAGGTAACTTATTTATTACTAAATAAGAAACGAAGCGTGTTATTACACCTTGGACGATTAGTAAATACCACAGAAATCTAAATAATATTTAGATTTCTGTGGTAAATACTGTGACTGACACTGCAAATATTTCATGTCTTTGAATTATTTTAAATTAAATTTGTTGAAAAATATAAACTTTAAGCAATTAGGAACGGTTCAGGTCTGATGAAAACTACTAAATGATATTAACTTAATGTAAATATCTACAAATAATCCTGACATAACAATTGATTATAGAGTTTATTTCTTTTACTGTGGCTTACCACAGCTGTTCCTATGACGCGCCGTCGCGTTGGACTTATCCAACGTCGCGTCATAGGAACAGCCCAAAGATTCATAAATATCGTGTCATTAATCATAGCGTATAATTGATGTTCATCATCGTATTAAATTTTAATAACACCCCAAAAATGGTGGCAGCCATATACTTACTGCGATCTTAAAGAAATATAATTTCAATGAAACCTCAATAAAAATCTGTACTTCCGAATAATAATAGCACATTAGTATAGTAGTGCTAAAACATTAAATTGCATCGTTAATAATGATAATAGCTCTTATGTGGTTCTAATACGGATTAAAATATGTTGTAATAAATACAAAAATAAGCATCACAATGGTGACAATGGGTCGTAGAATCAGCAGCTGTCGCTGTCCTAATGGCGGTAACCAAGGTACCTACCTAGTTTTGGCGCCATTTGTAGCCCGACAGATAATATAAATAAAAAAAATTGAATTCGTTTCTATACCATTGACATGAATTGACATAATATTTATTATGAGTTAAAAGTCTTTTAGTATGGCTTGGATGCGTTCTACTGTGGGTTTGATTCCTTCCGGTGTAACTTTGTAGAGTTTGCAGCCAAGAAATTGAATTTTATTTCAATTCAATTCAAAGTGTTTAATCCTACATACAAATTAAAGACGGTAACAAGCTACCGCTTACTTTTACCAGCTCTAGACAATTTTCGTGTTCATCACCGGAATTATTAATAACGGTGATTATAATTTCCACATATCTTCTCGTTATTTCGCGTTTTATTGACTATTAATTTGCTGATTAGATCATAGTTGCCGTATATGAATATGAATGTTATAGTGAACAACTCGAACAATAAGAGTTGCACAGTTACTGGAGCAAATTTGCATTTATTAGGACGGTGGGTTGATTACTAGAACCCCTTTCGAAGTTTGGCTGTGTGCTGTGAAGCGATTAAAACTTCACCTTTCTCCGGTGGTCGAGTACCGAGTCAGCCGAGTTGAGCGCGTATGGGTTATGCGTAGTGCGCTCAGTGGTCGAATGAGCTCAGAGTAGAGCGCGCGCGCCCAGTTGCAGTTGTGCGCGGCATTTTGTGTTAGATATATGTGCGTTGTGATATTTTGTGAAACTTTATCGTGTTTGTGGACATAGTGGGAAAATTAATTGATTTTATTCTAAAAGGTAAGTGTACAATAAAGTTGTATTTATAATAACATATAATGCGAGTATTAAGTGAGCGTTTAGTTAGTACTAGAAAATCGTTTATATTATTCGAATAATTCATCTGTTTATTCGTAAACAAAGTGATGGACTGAATGCAGGCGAAACTATGAAAGCTGTATTCGCGTTTATTTATAAATAATTATGTTGATAGGTGTAGAAAATACGTCATGCACTATTGTAATAGCTAACTAAAGAAGTTATTTACGACAACAAGAACTTAGGTACACTTCTAACATATTAATTTATGACAGAGTAATATCAGCATAATAAACATAAGCATTTACTGTAAAAACTTTATCATTAGGTATATTAAAAGTAAAAATACTCTATTAGCATGTCGTGTCCTGTATCTATGCCTAATATGATAATCAAACTTCAGCGGTCATAAATAGGTACAATTTGTCAACAAAAGAGGTCCTTCAAATTTAGGACAAGTGTAGAAAAAAATTATAAATAACGTCAACTTAGGATTTTGATTTTTAATCGTAAAGTAAGGTAGGTAATTAATCTTTTCTTCATCGCTTTTCTATAACCTTAGCGTGAGGGTAATGTTCCCAAATTCCAAATTAATAATTAAATTACCCATTAACGGATTCATTTTATTATAAGAAACATGCTTTAATGAAAAAATCTTAATTTTTACTTATAATTATGTGTTCCAAACACTAAAATAATTAAGACGGCAAGCTCGCACAAGTCTTTAAATGGTCTGGGGTCGGAATTTCATTTACAAATCTAATATTAAAAAAGAACGGAACGCTTTGACTATTTACGTCATACAAATCCAACAATTAAACTATTTGCTATTATAGTAAGATATTTCTACTTCAATCAAAATTAAACAATCAGAGCTTTAGCTGTTAACGCAAAATGTTACGTTTAAAGCGAGCTGACTTAACATTATCCACACGTCTACATCCAAACGTTTAGCCAAACAATTTAAATTCTATTTTCATTTCAACGAATAACACTAAGTCTTGATCATTGAAATTAATTGTTTATTTACGTCTACATTTTTGCAGAGTAATTTTTTTTTTTACGAACGACTGACGGAATATTTATTTCTTTTTCCAATATCCAAATAAAGTATGTATACAAGGTTGTTACGGACTCCTGAACACCGCACCGTAAGGATGTGCACGAGGTAACCAAAGAGCATGGTTGGCACGTGCTTGGCCCACCTGTCGGTTACCTTTGCTTGCACCAGTTGTGGTGTAAAAAAAACTTGGTTTTTTCTGTAATACATAGAAATGTAATGGGTCCGAGAATCGATATAGGTCGAAGCTACATGGAGGTAAGAGGAACTAACGTGTTGTTTAAATATTGTTATTAAATCTACATTTTTAATAATTTTAGTTTTAAAATGGAAATTAGCAAAGAAATATTTATTATATATTATAAAAATTTAGAAATGAATAAATAATTTAAACCGATATCTAAAAAAATAATTTTGATAAACAATTTTATTATCATACCTATTACTTAATGACGTTCGGTATACAAACCATCAAATTACAAAGCAATGTATAATTGATATCAGTAATTCTTGCCCTTCCATCATAGGCGTATAAAGGTAGAATATATAATTATATATGTCTATCACTGTCTAACAAACAGTAAAATTCACTTAGATAGATACAAGTTACAACCCCTGACTACGAGTATAACAAATTACAAATCCTAACCTCTTTCATCACAATAATTATACTTTAGTAACTGAAAAACACGCGTTAATGGCGAACCGAATTAAAAAGAAAAATAAATGAACTTTCCACCTCAAAGCATTGCTTTTTTTTTAATCTAGATTTTATTTTTGGGGCCTCAAAGCATTGTTAGTAAGCGTAATCAGCCGGACTCGTCAAAACCAAACATATGAGCCCATACTCGAAGGGTTCACTGAAGAGTTCCACTATCCATCTCCTAGCTCCATCAGATCAGCTCCAAGAAGCCAAATTACAGTATTATCATCCGAACTACATTAACATAGAAAGTTTTATTTCGATGTGACGATGGCGATGTGACAATTAGAAGTAGGTTAAAATTTACTTCCAAGATTTGTTTACGTATTTAGTCCCGATCCCGTCGGAATATCGGGATAAAAAGTAGCCTATATGTTAATCCGGTTCAGTAGTTTTGGCGTGAAAGAGTAACAAACATCCATACATCCATACATCGTCACAAACTTTCACGTTTATAATATTAGTAGGAAGTTACAACAGAAGTTAGTAAAGCCGTTTGATAAATGACATTGAAACTCATTCCCGGGACATTGATAGATAGATAGATGTACTCTTTATTGTACACAAACAAATAGGTCACAATATTTTACATATATTTACTTACTAGCTAATGTTATGTACAATTGGTGACCTTATCGCAATTTGCGATCTCTTCCAGGGAACCATTGGATGGATAGAGAAGACATAGGTGAAAAGAGGGGTGCAGTGTACAATATATTTAAGAAACCTATGGAAAAATAAAATAATTATGTATTTTTTTTATGGTATGGTCACCTGATGGTAATTGACTATTGGAGGCCCATGGACACTTGCAACTCAAGAGTTACTACTGCGAGGGGAAAGGGGAAGGGTTTACCGGAGGCCCTACCTCCGGTAATCTCACTCAAACAATACAACATTGCTTCACTGCGGGTTTTCTGTAAGGTCGTGGTATCACTCCAGTCGTGCCGGCCTATGCATGCCGAAGCATGGCTCTCCAACGATTTAAAATAGAAGTGCTATTAGAGGTACTTGGCATAATATGACGTTATCTAGTCCCAAACTAAGCGTAGCTTGTGCTACGGGTTCTACAACACGGTTAAACATACAGAGCTACATTTTATTTAGTAAATACATACATGTTAAACATAGAAACACGCAGACCAATTCAAATACACATACATATTCATGCATACAAACAGTTGCACTGGGCTGGAATGGAACCCGCCACCCCCGGAGTAGCAGTCGAATGCCAGAACCAGAGGTCGTCAAAAGAACATATTTATTTTACTATAATTTAAGTAGTCTAAATTCTCAAAGGTACTTTCAATATCTTCGAAAGAATTAGGTAGGTAAGCACTAATTAGATAGCATTATTTGCAAAGAAAATGATTTACCTTCCTTCCACGAACCTTCAGGTACTGGCAAGACGTCTTTGGCACAGTTTTCCGAAGGAGTGCCATATAGGATTGTCTATAGAAGGGCATTCTAAAAGGACTCTTGTCGCAAAACTTAAAACGTCGTATTTTTAATAAGGCTAACCGTATTCAATATCTAACCGACATATAATAACGCTGCAATTATCGAAAGTCATTATTATACTTCTATAATACAGATAATGCAAAAACATGGATAAAAATTCAATTATTATGCAATTTAACAAAAATAATTAATTTATCTTTACACTCATTAGAACCCCATTACTATACTGTCGTTAAAAATGTATAAATCGATATAAAATATAGATTAATTTATTGGTTATACCACTGAGTTAGTGTTAAATAGTTGTAATTTTTATCTGAACACCAATTCCCATTATATAATTATGTATTTCCACGGGAATTAACTCGATCACGAAAAGGTATTACGGCCAGTGCAACCTGGTCGAAATATCGTCAGCCAATTCAGAGGTATGTAATACCTTTTCGTGATTGCGTTAATTTCCGTTATAATACATAATTATATCATGGAACGCGAAAGTTTAAAAGGTAGTACAATTCCCATTATATTAGTGGCGATAGCGGTAGGTTCAGGGAGTCGTACTTACATTCGCAATTAAGCAATTTCCTTATTAAGCACCGTGACATGCGATGACCAACCTTAAGATCCTATCCTAGTGGCCGCTCCAGTCACAGGAAATACATTCGGGTACGCCACCCCGGCCTTTGCGAGCTACTGCAGTCTCAGTCCCGTTCCCCATACGAGACTTGCTGTATTCCTTACCCTAGGTTCCTCTCCCTACCCATTATTCCTTATACAAATATCCCTTCTTTATTTTTTCCCGTCTTAAAACGACTACATTAACAAGGAAGGTTGGCGTCAAGCAGGCCGGCCACCTGCCAAAATAAACCAGAAAAAACCATTTGCAATGTTACACATTGTGCCGACCCTAATGAAAATTGAGAAAACCGCAGGATGGTAATGATGATGACATGCGATGGCAACCACTAACCCTACTCTTTTTGCTCCGCCTTTTCGAACGAAGTCTAACCAAAGCAGCAGCTTTTCCAGCATTTTTAAACGCTACTGCATTTTCAGGGTTCATGAAGCGGACTTCTCTAAGTTAATCCTGTTTTTTTTCAATAAAGAGAAGCCGAAACTATAAAGAGTACGACTCACTAATACCACACTTTCACTATTATTGAACTGTTTTTCTGGTGGAGTTAGCAGAAGCGAGGCGAAAAACAATCCTGTTTCTCAGGCGATACTACCAAATGTTTTCAAATACAAGTCAACAAACATTTCCTACATAACCAGTTTATGGTAATGAATTGCAAAATCGCACGTTTATCGTATTTTTTGCTTCACTTTTTACGTTTTTTTTTATTGTTACTGGAAAATTAACGAACAGAAACACCCATTCTGTAAAATAGCTTTTGCGTTCAGGTTTGTAGTATTCGTAACAATATCAATTAATAAGCTTTAATTATACGAATTTTTCCTTATGATTAATATTGTATATGTATTATTAGTATGTTTCCGCCTTAAATATTTAAGGCCGGCCAGGTCTATAAGTTTCAGTATAAACCTCGTATCATTTAAGGCTGTTCGACATTTTCATGTCCATATTCGTCCTACATTTTCAACCCCCGAATATTTTATTCCGATTTCAACCCGAAACTTATTTCGTTTTCAACCCACGGTATTTTTTCCGTTTTATATTTTATCCTAAAATATGATTATCATCATCAATCAGCTTGTGACCACGTCCAGTGGTCGAAACGTCAGGCTGTTCAAAGATATGTAATACCTATTGATCGCGTTTAACCTCGTTCCCGTCGTAAGAAGCGTACGGGAATATATATTTTTCTTGAACGCCAGAGGCGGCACTGGGAAGGGCTTCCTGACAACAGCATACTTAGCGTAACGGTTCAGTAAAATATTGATTTATTTATCTGAAAATGTAATGAAGCAGGCATGGTATATTAAGGAAAAATACTTAACTTTAAATTTGTTATTTATATTTATTCTCATGTTCCATTTTATGTTTATCGTTTGTAACTATTTGGAACATGGAATTATTTCCTTCTTTGTCTAATATCTTTATTTCATAAAATTGATTATCAATTATTCGAAATCGTCAATTTAAAAAATAATTATTATAATTAAAAATTATAGATCAACGCACACAGAGTCACCGCAACAATAGTTTGCTTTGTTAAATGTTAAATGAAATTTTAAAAATTAGAAAAAAAGTTCAAACTTGGACGACAAATCAACAGGGCAAAAATGAAGGTATGTTCGTGATATTCCCCCAAGGGGGGGAGGGGACTGGGGGGCAGATTTTCAAAAAAATACAAAATCAAGAAATTACCTCTTAACGCTATAATTTCGTAACAACGTGATATATAATATTCGTTGTGAGCTTTCGATTTACAATAACTATGAGCTAAATAAATCGATAAGACAGATCAGAGTTCACCCCTACATTATACAACTAGTTAGGTTTTCACTTACACTCTTAAATTTAGGTATACTAAGTTAGAATATTGCAGAACAGATGTTTCTACTTCTCTGTTACCGATACCAACCGATACGTGATAATCTACACCCAATGACCTTCCTTAATAACCGGGTTATTTAATGCAAAAATAATGATTAAAATCCATCTTTAAATTCTTGAGATTGGTCAAATAAACAAACAATTCTCGGTTAGATTGTAATATCTTTATTTTCGATTAACAAAGAATGTTACATTTTAATACAAATATGTTTTTGGCATCTATCTATTCGCAGTTAGGTATAGTGCTCACGAATAGGGAACTACATAGCCTTGAGTATCGTCGTAAAGTCGCCTGCTTATCGGTTTTTTATAGGATTCACTTTGGTAGGTGTGCCAAAGCTCTCTTCGAATTAACTGAACCCTCACCATTCCTATAACGGACTACTAGGCGCAAACAGAGGTTTCATCCTTTCGTTGTCGAAACACCACAAGGTCGAACTAAACTCTTTGACAGCTCCTTTTTGGTTCAAGTCGCCAAAGTATGGAATGAACTGCCTGCATCTATTTTTCCAGTCAATTATAATCCTGGAACGTTCAAGTGTAAATAGGTTTCTCTTCATCATCACTTTCAATCAGGTGAGTTTGAAGACAAACGCCTATTCCATTACATTAAGTGTCCATAGTCATAAGAGCGCAGTGGCCGATTACAGGAAACGGAACGTGACACTCTTACTTAAAGAACAAACTGCCCTTATATGTTTAGGAAAAGATTTTTTGGGGAAGGCCGATTAGTTTTAAACTTGACAGGGGCCCAGTGAAGTACATGACTCCGTCGCGACAGGTCGCTTCACTCATTCAAGAGAGTCCCTGTCGGGAACGAAACCGGTCGTACTTTACGAAACCCACTTGAATGCAACCGTATATCAGTCAATGCAACAATCCCACTAATATTATAAATGTAAAAGTTTGGATGGATGGATGGATGTTTGTTACTCTTTAACGCAAAAACCACTTAACCGATTGCAATGAAATTTGGCATGTAGATAGCAGGAGACCTAGAATAACGCATAGGCTACTTTTTATCAAGATATTCCCACGGGATCGGGACTTACGCTGGTGAAACCGCGGGGCGCTGCTAGTAGATCATAAGAATAAAAGAAGTTTAAGATGCCAAAATTCTTTGCGCCGAGTTTCAATACGATACCAGTTTGCAATATCTATAATTAATCCACAATCCTTAGTTTATTGTTTTACTTCTTTCTCTGTTTACCGACGATGCTTCAAATATTCTAATTTCTTTAGTTTTCATAGGATTCTTTAAATATCAATGATTAAATATAAAATGTAGAAAAGTTCAGAACGAACAAAATATTTCTATCAGTTATTTCTCATTCACAACTCGTGTGGGCATTACGTCGGAGCATCGAAGTGTAAATAAATTGGATTTTGCGTTTACCTACATGTCCGCGCTAAATACAGAACGGAACACCTGTTGGCAAACAAACAGACCGCCCCGGCTGGTGGTAAGCGATCACCGGGGCTTACATACATTTGGGACAGTAGTGTCACTCGCGAATCATTATCATTTTAGGCATAGGACGTCCACTTCTGGACATATGCCTCCCTCAATGACTTCCAAAAAGTCCGGTTGGAAACGGTCTGCATCCACCGACGACGGATCGCATCCTTACTAGGTCATCTGTCCATCTTGTTTGTTTATTTATTTAAAAGCAATATAAGCTTACAGTTTGCACCAAGATGTGCTGCGAAGTTACAATAGGTACATATCGATGGCTTAATTTTCTAAGTTCATAACTCCAAAATTTTCCATATTTTTTTATTTCAACTCTCGCGTTCCATGATATAATTATGTATTTTAACAGGAACCTCTGAATTGCCTGGTGTTTCAACCAGGTTGCACTGGCCGTGGTCACAGGCTGAAACGTCAGGCAATACAGAGGTATGTAATACCTTTTCGTGATCGCGTTAATTCCCTTTTAAATACATATTTTTTCATGTGATGTGTAAAATTCTGTAACGAACACGATGGAGTCTTATTTCGAAACTCGTATTTCCTACTTATTTTTAGTGTTTTTGCTATTTACAAAAAATTAAAATGCGTACTTCGTAAGTCCATTACACATGTTTGAGAAGTACGTACCTAGTACCTAAGTCCATTTATTTAATCATGTTATCATATATAAATCATAATTACAAAAAACGTAAGCACAATTAATATTTAAATGTAAATAAAGCTGTTTGTCTATGTTTTATGCTTAGTTATTCAATAAAATAGTTTTTTCCTCCTGTAAAATTTGACCAAATGGAGATACGAATTTTGATAATTAAGCCATTGATATGACATTTCAATATAAAACATTAGATTGATAAAATTATAATACGATTAATAACATTATGAATTACAAATTGTATAACTTAACATGAATGCTAGTGGCACTTGGTTTATCAAAAAACCGACCTCAAAAAAAACCGACTTAAACTATTCCATAAAATGCTTATATGATTTTCTCTTGGATGCCATTGTCAGAACTGGACCAAATTGAAATGGGGCCACACTGGAAGCACCAGCTTTCAAATAAAATCGAATCACCAAAATCGGTTCACCCAGTCGAAAGTTCTAAGGTAACAAACATAAAAAAAAAACAATCGAATTGAGAACCTCCTCCTTTTTTAAAGTTGGTTAAGAATAAGTCTGCATCTGGATTATTATGCTATAAATTATTAAGTAGTTGAACATCTCTAAAAGAAAGGACACTACGTCAGAGAACGCCAAGTTGGTGGGCAGGCAAGGAGTTGTTGGTGCCCCCGTCCGGTCCCACGCAAATATTTATTCAGCACACAGAAATTAATGCACTCTCGTACCAATGGGTTGTCTACTTTATTGGTCTGTAAATATTTTCGCCTTAGCTTCGATATTTCGAGACCATTCCCGACACGAACATGGAAGGGTACAATAATCTATAGTTGGAGGTTGTTGGTGGACGTCCTATGCTGCGCTTTCCGCTCCGTGGTCTCCATTAAGAACTTCTACTTAATTTATTCCACTCGTTTATAGTCAACCTTATTAAAAGAACATTGATAGCTAAGCTCATTAACAGAAATACAATACTACTTAAGTTACCAAGAGAGGAAGGCACGGACTTTCCGACAATAACCGGACTTTCCGGCAATAGCCGGACTTTCCGGCAATGCTATGTCGAGTTACAGGTATGCGAGCCTGACCTGCTCGAGCTAATGCTAACACTCCCCAATCCATCTTTATAAGCAATATCCTTTTCCTTCTATTGCCTTCCGTTCTTGCCTACATTTTCCCTTAAATATACTCCCAATTTTCCCATCTTTGGTTCCCAATTCCCCGGTTGTGTTTTCGCCGCGTGAGTGAGGTTACCGGAGGCCCTAACCCTTCCCTCTCCCCTATTCCTGTCCTTCCCCTCTCCCCCTCTCCTCTCCTCTAATCCCCCTCTCCCATCTTCCCGCTCTTCCCCATCCTCCCCCTCTTCCCCTATTCCCAACTTAAAGGGCGGCAACGCACTTGTGATTCTTGAGTTACAGGTGCCCACAGGCGGCGGTAGTCATTTACCATCAGGTGACCCGTCTGCTCGGTTGCCCCCTATACCATAAAAAAAAATAGGCTTGCCCCCTATTATGTGACTGGGGTCAAATTATATTTGGCAAAATTTGGGTGTTTAATACGATTCTGCTTAATGTTTCGGGGATACACGTGTGACTGTACATATGTATGGTAAGTTACTAAATTGCAGTATTTTGTGGGATGAGATTGTCACCAATCCGGCGGTTCCAAATCGAGCAGAAATATGCTGTCTCTGCAGAGTTATCGGAATTATTTCAGTAAGAGTTATAGCAATACTCAGTACGCAGTACGTAGAAAATAGTGTAATGCTCTATTAATGTAGTGTAAGATTTACATCATCGGCCATTATTGTGTCGATTTAGCTCACAGTGTACATATACATAATGTACATTAGGTACCTACTCACCAAACTCGAAATTCTTTTCTGCTATTTATACTAACTGTGAACCGAGGGATCACCCATTTATGAATCAAACATCTCGTTTTACGTACTACGGTGTGTTAGAAACCCTCGAAATTCATTTCTTCATAAAATTGGTCATTAATTATTCGAAATCGTAAAATTAAAAAAAAATTATAAAAGTTGCTTTATCAAATGTAAAATGATAAACAAAAATGGGTGACATAATATCATTATTATCTGCTCGTGTCGATCTATGACCAACATTCAAAATGGTGAGAAATTTCAATTCAGAAAATCCAATCCTTGTTTCAAGTTAGCCGTAGTTTCAACGCGTTTATGGTTTCTGCTCCGCTGGTAAGGGTCGTACCGAGATGTTAAATAGCCTATAACTTGTCCCAAGAACTGGTCTATAAAACGCAAAAAGAATTTTTTAAATGACACTGGTACGCAGCAGAGATTTTTGATCACAAAACAAGCGGTTTAACTTTATTATTTACTAGCAACCCGCTCATACTTCGCACGGATACAGAGCATAGATAACTACTGTTTGTTAATCTTGCAAGATGGACGTATATCCTTGCTATAGATAATTTATAATAGATCTTTTTAATTTTACAATTCTTTTATTTTTTCGTAATACATTGTTTTCATATATATCTACTGATGTACAGCAGTAAAACTTTATGAACAATACACCTAAACGTTCCTCACCCTAACAATTGCGTATCAAATCATATGATAATCCGTTCGGTAGGTACTTTAATAGTTTATCGCGTTCAGACAGACAGACGGCTTAAGAAACGAGGGAGTTTATTTTATTATACATGTATGTAGTGATAGTAGATTAGATACATCATGATACACAAACCCACATACCACAGAAGGTAAGGTAAGTAATACTAGCCAGGGCAGTCTAGGATGGGTGAAAATTCTTAACACATTGAGACCCCTCCGTGCCTCGGAGAGCAACGTCGGCGGTCAGGGTGCCATATAAACATCTGTGGCATTCGTTACGGGTAGTTCGAGCCCTAAAAAGTCGGACAACCTGTCTAACTACAGAATTTCTATATAGCCTAGTACTTGGGTTGTGGAGGTTAAAATATTAAAGTTCGGCCGTATCGTAGTTAGACTGAAAACCGACTCCAACTTAGAAGGTGCGGAAAAGATTAGATACATGAAAGTAATGGTGTGTATGAAAGGGAAAATTTAAAAATTAACCAACATTAAGTCCGGTAATGTTTGAATTAAAGCATCACAAATGTAATAACTAATCCCTATACTAATAGTATAGGGATTAGATTATTATATAATATGATGTTTTAAATTTGTTTGTTATCCAATTATTACGTTTCAATATATTCAATTGTGGCTTAAGTGCGATTGCCGAGTTACTTCTGATTACGGAGCGAGAACTACGAAAGCGAATGCAATATTGTGCGTACTCTGAATTTTATTAGAAGCCCTCTTGACACAGTAATATCTATGCTAAGTACTCAATGACTAACTTACCTTTACTAGCTCCTAGTCACAAGCCAACAGATCCGCTTATACAGCCATTTACCTAATAGCATGGATAACATTCAATTATTCGCATTAATCTAAAGATAAAATGGTTTTAGCGTGTCGATGATTTAACTTTGCATATTATCGACTCCTATATATTTGTTTTAATGTTATATGACGTCATATTTCTTGTTATACATACATAGGTATGTTGTCGCCACATCAAAAACTCTTATATTTTATTAAAATAAAAATAGGGACAAACTATAATAGATGGTAACACTATTTAATAAAAATAAGTTAATAGACATTATTTTCCTAACTTTTAAACTTTCGCGTTCCATGATTATATTAATATTATTAAACGTCAGGCAATTCAGAGGTATGTAATGTAATACCTTTTCGTGATCGCCTTAATTCCCGTAAATACGTAAATAATAAGCTATTATTTTGACTGGTTATACCGGTAACGCAATACTAGTGGTCGATTGATAAATATTAACGAATAGTGGGATTATAAAAGGGTAGGAATAAGTGGCGAACTATTCACCCGAGTGCGAACAGAGGTACGAACAACTTGGCGGTTACTGTTAGTTAGTGATTTTTATAGTTTATATCAGTGGTTGTGAGTCTGTGTCTGTTCTGAGGTACATGATTAAACTTTTTGGTTTAAAATTCAATCAAGGAATTATCTATCGGTTTACTCAACAATACGTAACCATTGTGAGTTTTGGAATGACTTTAAAAATGTGAGAAAGTTAATTTCCTAACAAGTTCATTAACTCATTTCTTGAAACCATCTCATATGATATTCGCGTCTATCGACTAAATGAACTGTTTAAGAAAAAACATTAAATAAACATAACTACATAAAATACGTTAGATATTTATATAAGCTGTCAAAACTCTTGCTCCGGCAATATGGCATCGAGTCAGTCTTTCTCGGGGACTTCCTTCCTAGGGTATACCCGAGTCCCTTGCAATAGACCCACTTATGTCGGAATCGGAACACCGTGTGGTTTTAGTCGGTTCGATTCCGACATACCACTTCACCGCCAGCCCCGGTGAGGTGATGACCCGTGGGGGTTTCCACACGATAAAAAAAAAAAAAAAAAAACGAGTCAGTCTAACGGCGTCACACGTTTGTAAATTTTCATCTATATAGCAAGTCTAATCGAAAACGTTTACAAACGCATAACACATTGAGACAATCTCATTCGTAAGATCACGTAGTTAAAATTAAAAATAAATAAGGAAATTTCAGATTTTTTACTAAAAGTATTCCATACTTTAAAAGAAAAGCATCATTAATTCATCAAGCAGCAGTCATTATTTGTTTAATAGCCTATTCTGAAACCGGCCATTCAACCAACAAATAATAAGAGTACTTATTTATAATCAAAACAATTCTAATATATTCGGAAGTCCGACCGCACGCCCATTCAGCGCCGGCGACATGACAACTAATTTGAATATCCGACATATTTTACGCATTACCATACAATAAACGACAGATAAAGATCTTTGTACATGCTCTTATGTAACAGAAACTTCCGTAAACGATCAAAGAGAAAGGTTTAATAGCCGAGCAAATTTTAGACTCAGGAATATCTATTACACCAATTTAAACGAGACAACCAAACAGGCAGTATAGCATGTCCTTCTGTTGATGAATAAGAGGCTTTACGAGGCGATGCCTTCTCTTTAATTCTTAATATTTCTACGTCACATTATCAAATTGGTAATTACCCTAAAATACTACATTGTTATTTTTTTTATATATAATTGTAACGCGTGGAGTACTTCTTCTAAATCAACTGTAGCGTACTCCACCACGTATAAAGCTTGTGGCTTTATATTAACCAGGTTCGATAGGTTCTATCTAGAGGAGGAAAATTAAAAGAGCAGGCAAACGCACTATGCGATATAATCAGGAGCAGATTATTCGTGTAACAATTATAACTTCAAATAAATTAATTATAAATAATACTTCTTGAATTATTCTGTGCACATTGCACGTCAGTCGTCCAGACAGTCTTCTGTCCGCTGGGCGACTGTCCTTTCTTCTATCCTTATTCTTCATAAAATATTTCGAACATGTTCTAAATTCGAGTTTGGGGCCACCAGTCCAGGCCTCTCGCATTTCAAAGAGTTATTATTTCAATCGAAGGAGTATGCAAGCTGTGCGAGAGGTCTCATCACTACAATATTATAAGGGGGCCAACGAGCAGGCGGGTCACCTGATGGTAAGTGACTACTGTCACAAGTGCGTTGCCGGCTTTGAGATTGCTCGCTTGACGCTCTTTTCTTGAAGGTTTGAAGGTCCGGATATACCGCAGGCGACAATTTGTTCCAGAGATTGGTTGTGCGAAGCAAAACATTTCTGGAGAACCGTACAGTGGTGGATTGTCAGTTATCCAGGTGATGAGGATGAAAGTTTTGTTTTGTTTAAATGCAGCACGTGACATAATGACAAGGATTAAAATATTTTCAGTTTATTTTAACAGATTTAACATGGTCGTATCTTATATGTATTACGGTTATGTGCGCAGAAACCTATATATTTTCTTAATAACAAATATTTTTACGTTAATAATTTACAATAATTTCATCGGATAAATACGTTAAAACGTTTCTTGGAATTGTACCAAATGAAAAATAAAATAAATTGGATGAAAGGATATACAGAATAAGCAATGTTCTCAAATTACTAATTAACTGAAGTGGCAAGAAGTACGTATTTCGTACGTCGCATGGAATCATTACTTCAATATTATTTTTTAGTCTGTGGAAATACCACAGATAATAAATGATTAATTATGGTGCTACCCACACCACACCACAAACCACATATTTTCATAAAAAAATTATAGTAAATTTAATAAAATTGATTAATAAAGTCTTTATATATTATATCATTGTCATTGCCTGATTATTGACTGGCCTGTTGGTCAAGTGGTTAGTGACCCTGACTGCTAAGCCAGAGGTCGTGGGTTCGATTCCCACCCAGGACAAATAATTGTGTGATGAGCACGATAATTTGTTCTGTGTCTGGGTGTAATTTATCTATAATATGTATGTATTTAGAAATATATAAGTATGTTTATCAGCAGTCCGGTTACCATAGTACAGGCTCTGCCTAGTTTGGGATCAGACGGCCGTGTGTGAAATGTGTGGAGTTATTATTATTATTGCAAATACGAACGTCGGTCCATTACGTCATTAACCGATGTACAACAATTATTATATAATAATTGTTGTTCATTGGTTAATAACGTAAGTAAGTATATACTTACACTAACTACTGAATACAGCCCTCTATAGTTTATCGGTTAGTAATGTAGTCAAACTCATTTGGCAGATGCGAGTGTTTTAGCGGGAAATTTCAAAAGTAACTTTGCTTTTTCGATTTTTTGCTTTTTAATTAGATAAGTTTATTTTTTTGCGTTGAATAAGTATTTCAACATCCCTATTGTTGGATGTCTTTTAATGTGTTCGTATGTTTGTGTAAGCTTCTTAGCACTGTGATGATCACAACGAAGTATTGTAAATGAAATGCCTATCAATATCGCCTAACCTTCAAGCATCAGGATCTTATTTAAATAAATGTCAGAAATAATTACATTTAATAAACAATAACCTAATATACGTGAGCCCACTACTGTTCTATTTTGGACCAGTTAATTAATAGGCAGACTATCGCTTCCGTGTGGGATGCTATGCTACACTTAATAGTTCAATTCAATGGTAAACCAACAATTTATGTTCATGTTTAGTTTAAGAGCTGATGGTTAAATCTAGGGAGGTCTAGGCGAGAGCTCCTTGTCTATGTCTAAATTGTGACGAAAAATGCAACTAACTACTTTACTTTCCGAACGATACTATAGTAGTAATATACATATATGTATTTAGTAGATACTGTAGTAAAAATAAATGTAATTTTTAATAAGTTTGACTACGGCAAACCACCAAGTACTATAGGAATGAAGTTTTGCTAAGTACTTATTTTTCCACCATTAGAAAAACTCTTGGTATCTTGATTATACTGGGCGGGAGCAGAATTAAAAATTGCCCTAAACCTTGCAGCCTCGAATACAGACTGATTCTTAAGTAAATTAAATTCATCGAAATTCGTCACTGGCTATTCTGATACATAGACATGAAACTACATTATTTATATTAGTCGAATAAGATTTTCGTATTTATAACTAATATTCTACTTATTTCGTAAACCATTACAAAATAAAGTTTTCAACTGTAGCTAAATAACAATTGGATTAGTAAATATTTTAGCTTAAGAGTTTGCCTAATTTTGTGTTTAGCAACTAACCATCGAGTTGCGATATTAGTTAGTCAACGGTTTAGTAATATGCTCAAAAAAAAAAAAACTTCGGAAATGTCTGGCGAGTGCCACGTTTGCGTCACCAATCAAATTAAAATTAAAAAAAAATATATGCAGCTTGTACAAGGTTCTAAATTTAAATTTTAACATATTCTATAGAGACAATTGTGAAGGTTACGACAGCATTCATTTATAATTTATTTTTACAAAACTACAACTTTAAGGCATTTTTCTTGTATCTATTTTAAGGAACTATGTTCAGAACAATTCAAATCTAGCTTTCAAAACTTTCGGTTTCCCTTTAAAAATCGCTCAATCGATACGATTACTACTTAAATGTCAAGATTTCAATTGTGTTATATGTAAAATTAACTGTTACTTTAAATTCTTTTCACGTTTATATTACCTCTTTCTTTTGCATTTTATAACAAAACCTACCCTATAAACGTCACACTCATTGATTCAAAAAGGGTTGTTTCATATGGTTAAAATAAATTGTTGAACAGTCCTCATGGAATTAAGTACGTACAACATAAGATTGTAGACAACTATATTCGTTACAATTAAATGATTTGGTAATAATATGTAGGTATGACGTTATACCCTTATTATTTCACACAAACTTCAAGACCATACTACAAAATTCCTACTTATTCATACATAGGTATAAATTCGTAAAAACTTTACATTAATGTCGCTCGCCCGTTCAAAAAGGTTTGTAGCTGTATATTTAAACTACCGTTTCCTTCCTTGTTGAGGCACAGATAAGATAATAGTTACTTCGTTGAGGTACGAATTTTTATTGGTCATGTTCATGTTACACCTGAGTGAACAAATTCCTGTTATATTTAATCTGTTTATTATCATTATTCTTTATTATTCATTAATTTTTAAGTCTATTATCTTAATATTTATAACCCATATAATGTATTCAACATCTTGTGTACAATAAATGTTTTTTTTTATTTATTCATTTAAATGCAAATAGCCGTTACGATGCCTCAAGGATGTAAAGAAACCACATTAATGTATTTTCTGTTCTACAGACGGGTGAATGATACAAATAATTGTGTAATGAGCGTGATCATTTGTTTTGTGTCTTGGTGTCATTTATCTATAATATTCTATGTATTTAGAAATATATAAGTATGTTTATCAGCAGTCTAGTTACCATAGTACAGGCTCTGCCTAGTTTGAGATCAGACGGCCATGTGTGAGAAGCGTGAAGTTATTATTATTATTAATAATATTACAACCGGAAAACGGTGATTCGCTGACGATTGACTAGACTCCTGGGGCGGCTATTCAAACCAAGTAATCCAAATAAACACATTTGCACAAATAGTGTTATTTATTAACCGCCGACTCATATAGTCAGGTCATCATCTTGAACCGCGATATGAAGGAGTGTTATTGATATAAATTAAACAACAGTTAGAACTGATAGTGTATCAGTAATTAACGACACAGCACAGTGAAAGCAGAAGTACCACACGCGGGGATACTTCGAAAATCTTTGTATAGGTTTATAATGTGTGTACTAACTTTAAAATTTTCGCATTCCATTATATAAAACGGTAATTAACGCGATCAATAGGCAAATTCAAAGATATTTAACCTTTGAATTGCCTGACATTTCGTCCAGGTTGCACTGGCCGTGGTCACAGATGGCAGCCTAATATAATGTATCTAATTGCGCTGTGGTTTTGCAATAAAAATATATTGTCTTTCTTTCTTCCTTTATCTTTGTATATATGTATGACTACTATCTACTGTAGCTAGCAAAAAATGGGCAATGAATAGATAAATATCTATATCAGTATCTATCGATAATATTGATAGATAGTCGGGCAGAACCGATAAGAGAAGAAATTATATGCATATCTACATATTCTGCACAGACCTAACCTACTGACATCTGACGGTACAGTATCACAGACCATTGTGTATTCTAGATATCTAGGGCACTTATCCGTGCGTTTTAATTAGTGTGGCGGCCGGTGGCGTCTTCAAACGCACTCTCGTTATTGTGCTGTGTGCTTAGACTGCCAGTGCTAATTAGGTTAGTTGGTGACGTGATAATTATGACGTCAATGTTTGTTAAGAGTACAGTAATGAAGATAAATTCTGTAGTAGGTAGTTAGAAAGTTATTACACGCGCTGCATAACTTTCTGCGATGTTTACATATGTGTTGTTTCGTGTGAATTCGGTCAACAATAGGGTTACCACGATAATCAGTGTTGCTCGAGTATGTTAAAGGTATGCTTTTTTGGAAGCACCTTTGCATAATCCTGTATAAACCTTTTAATAATTATCCTTTTTCATGAATGCTGTTTTATGTCATTGGAGAAAACCATGAGTAAGTCTTACCACAATTTAAGACCAACATTTGACAAGTAAGAGAGAGAAGGAATTAAATAAATACCTATTGATTTTTCACTTACACAAAGACCATACGTAATTAGTGTAATTTAAATATTGACTCTTAAGAAAAACAAAAACTAGCGGATATATAAATATTATAAATATTTAACCAATAAAAATGAAAATATACATCTGCATGTGACAGAAATAGTTTTCTGAGTCTAGGTTTTTTAAACAAAGATAATCGATATTCTACTTACTGGCGACAGGTAATAGTCAAAGACAGAGAATGAATTAAAAAAAAAAGAAAATTTAAGGTTTTTCATAATGATTGAATAACTAAACGTCTTAACTGCATCAGTCCTGTTTAATCTGTGCTCCTTGCGCGCGAAGTTTTAATGGATTTGAAACAAGTAGAAAAAAATATTTAAATACCGTCGACACAAAAACATTTTTTTTTTTGTAATTTAAATTTTTTTTTAGGAAAGTAGGGAAAGTAAAATAAAATTTATCTTCTATCAAAAAAGAACTTATCTTAAGGAACTATGATGCCACAGACAAATACACCCTGTGGATACACCTTTGTATTTTTTTTTCATTCTTTTCCCAAAATAAAAATAGCATAATTAATTTGCTTAAGATTACTTGTTATAAGTTACAAGGAGTAACTTAGGTTACTTTTATTTTGGAAAAAGAATTAGGGGAACGCATGACGATCACACCTGTAGAGGTTGAATATGATCAAATGGAACATTTGAATTTCTAAAATTATTCATCATCATCTTTTGTTTAAAGGGAAGCAGGTAAATTCTGATTTGTGAAGTAGTCATGCATCATCATAATAATGTGACTGATGTAATTCGTATGATGCTTTTTATGATTTCCTTCCCCGCTACCTAAAAAAACCCATAGCGCATCTATTATTTTTTTTTCGACACTTGGACTTCCCGCTTATAGCCAGTTAGAGTTACAGGGTCGCATCCCTGACCTTCTCGAGCTACTGTTTCCTCTCCCCACTCCACCTGTTTAAGCAATTTGAAGTAGTCAATCTAGGACAGCCGTCCGAATGGCAACTAGCCGAGTCCATGAAAGGCAACTATCAATATTTTTGGCAGGTACTCTTCGTGTATTAAAATTTCAAGACTCAGCAGCCGAGTGCTGGGATGTATTTAGTTTACTGGACGTTATTAAATGTACGGCTAACTGTAGTTGTTTTCTGCTCGTAGATACTTAAGTACCTATGAACAATCCCTGCTAAGGTAGGACAAGGAAACTCATGACGAATTTATGTATACCGTAAGTAATATGTAACTCAAGATCTGACTAAATTACAGTTTACAGGAAAACCAACAAATTCAGGTAGGTACTGAACCAAAATAGACAGTGAATTTATAATCTTTTTGTTTCTGAATCATTCTCCACTACAATGAGTCTTTAAATATTCAGCAAATGATTTGATAATGATTGATATTTATTTAAATTCCTTAGATTCTATTCTTTATTTGATCTGATATTGCCTTAGTCTGTGTTTTGAGCCAAATTGACGTGGATCGGATGTGTCGTTGACGTTCTTCTTATAAATTTTGTTTCAATGTTTGTTTGTTTTGTTTTAAAAAAGACAACTCCCACATTAGGAATGACTCCTGTGTCGCGGGGGACTTTACAAACATACAAACAACGGACACAAAGAACACCCAGACTCAGGTGGGAATCGAACCCATGACCTGTAGCATAGCAGTCAGGCTCACTAACCACTAGGCCAACAGGCCAGTCAGTATGTTAATATTATGTAATTAATTGTAATATGGAAGAAAATTATTCAAATAAGACATTTTTTGGTTTATTAAGAAGTTATAAAAACTTTTGATACTCTTCTTATCTTCTGTTAATATTGGCAATGACGATGTTGGAACCGCATACAGTGTTTCCAACATTCAGACTTATTTTATTTAAATTATACGGTTTTACTCACGTGTATATTTCGGGGATGCCCGACTAGTTTCGGACCCGACGGGGGCCCTTTATCATCCCTTTATCTGGCACCTGCAACCGGCGCGGCAGGACGCCTCACCCCTTGATAAAGGGCCCCCGTCGGGTCCGAAACTAGTCGGGCATCCCCGAAATATACACGTGAGTAAAACCGTATAATTTAAATAATATGAATACCACTCACGAAAGTTTTTATTCGAGTATTCAGACTTATTGTCGCCTCAGAACCCTTCCAAAACCCTTAAGAAAAATGCCCAGCAAAGAACATAGATTGAGAACATTAGAAGATAGGGTAATCCTCATATTTTCATTCTTCACGCTGACACCATTATAAAATAAGCAATATTAAAAAAAAATTGCCCAATATAATATTCTAAAAACCCCAGCGTCACAGCTTCCTAAATTTACAGTGAAAACTCATAATTCAGCAAAACTGAATGTATGTATGTACTATGTCATTCGAACTAATCACGTGAATCTATGGAATGCAAAACATTTTTCACTGACTTGGCACACGCAATTTGCACGCAAAAACTGTTTATTTTATTACCTACAATAAATACAAAATTGGTCGTTTCAATTCATTTGTGCGTTCGATTGTTAATGTATATTACTTCATATAACTCTGTAGCATTAGATATGGTTTATTAAGGACTAGACCACAAATGGAAAACAGAAAAACTTGTTGATGACAATCGGTTGATATATAGATTTTTGTTCTAAAATCTATTAAAAATTGGTCGATCCCGATCGGTTGATGTCGAAAATGTTGCAATTGGTTCCACAAAATAAATGCTTTTAAGGTTTCCGAATTTAAAAATTTCTTGGTACTTCCACGCATTACATTTTCTGGTTTATTTATTAACCAATATCCATATATCATACACCATCGACAATGTTTAAGAAACTTTGGAAACAATACAAACCACTTTAACTCATTGTGTACACTGAAAATAATCGTTTTAAGCATCCTGGCTGAAATTAATGGAATTTCCGCTTTTATTCTTCGTGTTATTTATTAGTTTAATACTTCGATCGTACGTTTATTATAAAATCGAGGTCGTAGCCAAGCAGCCGGAATCAAATAGTTAATAAAGATTTATTTTCTTCTTTAAAGAACACCAGAGATGCATAGAGAGGGTGATAGGACCAAAGGTGTTCCAAGTGCTTCTTGGCTCTTGACAGGACACAAAGTGCATCTATCTCAGAACTATTTATGCATCATTCGTGGGAGACCCATGCTTCGGCACGTATACACGTTACCACAGCCTCACAGAAAACCGGCAGTGAAGTAATGATTTCATTGCTTTTCGCCGCGTGAGTGAATTTACCGGAGGCCCTAACCCTTCCCTCTCCCCCTCTTCCCGCTCTTCCCCCCTCTTCCCCCCTTCCCCTACTCCCACATTAAAGGCTGGCACTTGTGACTCTTGAGTTGCAGGTGCTCATGGGCGGCAGTCATATACCATCAGGTGACCCGTCTGCTCGTTTGCCCTCTATATCATAAAAAGAATCAAATCAGGGTTTTAGTCCCGTATGGAAGTCGAATGCACAATGCTCAAAGTAGTGTCACATGAGGTAGTAACTAGTTGTAAATTAATTGCTTAATACCGCTTGTGTCGCCTATGTCGGCATGATGAAAAAAAAAAGAGACCATGACAATGAAAGTTATATAGAAATGAACTCACATAGAAATCGGTCGGGGCTGCTATTGCTTAAATATAGCAGTAAGTTGCGCGTTTGTTTTTATTCTAGAACAACATGTTACATTGTCCTCACATTTAATTTACGCTTATAAGCAATGTAATCAGAAAATTGGAAAAAACATTTTGAAAAAGAGTGTATTGGAACAGGCTACACGACTGACTTATTCTGACCGACTCGTACTCAATAAATAAATACGTGGTTTTGATTGTGATTCTTTACTTAGACAACGTTTTCCCAAAGGCCGCCACGAGTAAATGGGTCACACTGAAAGGTTTAAGAAAATAAAAAACTGAATGATATAGAAGACTTTTATATTTTTTTTGCTTTTCGAAGTAGACGCGATTCCTTTCTAAGCACCGTCGCATGCGATGGAACTATTGACTGAAGCAGTGAGCTCACTCTTTTTTAGGGATCTCTACCACGCCTTTTTTAAACGCAGCCACGGCATCATCATATTTTTCTCTTGACTTCTGCCCTTCTTTACTTTTGTCGGCAAATCTCGAATGGAAACATCCATTGCGCAGTTTGTCTTTTGGTTTCGAATTGGTAACACTATATCCATCTTGCATCACCTCCACGATGTCATATACAGCAATCGAGTCAACTCCGTCATACTTATCAAGCATTAAGCGGCACCAATCCAACCGACGGCGTTTTTGATCTTCCGTAAAATTACGATCTATCCATCTAGTACAAATGTTCATGTAAGACTTTTTGTACTTGACTCATACCAATTCCTAAAGCTGCCCGAATCTGTTATGATATGTCACCCTTCTATCAGTTTCTATCATTACCCGCACAGCACTCACGTAATCTTCAGTAGTCACCGTAGAAGGACGTCCTTCTCGAGAATCGTCGTTGAATTTTCTTCGACCACGTTTAAACTCATTAAACCAGTTGTAAACAGTGGCTCGAGATGGGGCTTCGTGATGAAATTCAAATTGAAGTCTATCGTAATATTGTTGTTGAGTAAGACCGCAACGAAAGTCGTAATAAATTATTGAGCGATAATTTTTTCCAAATCATTTCGATGCACGACAGACACTTTTTAAATTGTCGCCAATTTGTAAAAACAAAAGACATATGAAATCATTATACATCTACATATTCCCATAGAGTTCCTAATTCGAAATTTAAATAAATTTTTTATCGACTGCTTTTCTTACTGGACTATTGTAAAAACTTTCAGTGTGTGGGTAAAATTAGTAAAAAAGTAAAAAAGCACATTCTAGGAGGAGGACATTTATAAATTAATTCTACGAGCCTTACACTAGGACGAAATAATTCAAACGGTAGTTGATAAACTGCACAACGCTTGAGGCTGCAGCAGTTGTCGAAGCTATCAGTTATACTGAAACATTCACCACCTGACATAACCATTTGTTAGGTGAAGTGGAAACCAGTGCAAGGTGTGTCTATAAAACAGTATTTTACCCCACACAAACGAAACGATCTTCAAACGAACGCCCCCTCTACAACATCAAACCAACTTGATACCGTACACATGTTGTAACTCTTTATCAAAATACTATTCGTATCGATTAAGCTCGAAATATACCATTTGGCCAGCACAAGCGTCCAGCTGTCTGCCTTCTTACGTCATAAACGAAGGAGTTTCACAACCATTTTTCACAAATAAACCTTCTTGGAACCTAAATGGTACAAAATTAAACTAATCTTTATAAATAATGTTTCCCGGATCAAGAATGTTGCGATTGTTTTATGTAAATTTCCCTATTATGTGTTAGATTCTGGCAATTCCCGCCTACTTCTCTAGACGAAAACATGACGATTTACTTTCAATAAGCTATTATTACTTAAGCTAATAATGTTTGAATTACTCGATCAAACCTTTTGTCATGATGACACATCAGGTTTTAAATTTGAAATGTTTTTTGGGACATTAGACTTTTTGCTCACCGATTATACCCATCTAGCCTATTATAAACCAATACTGGTAGATGCAGGTCCATAATAATTTTAAAATATGACTTTGAATACTAATTTATACAAGTCTTTGTATATACTACAAAGTATTGTTGATTTGGAATATTTCTACTACTTATGCAGTTTCTTTTAGTTAGATCTCCGTTATTAAAGAATGTTTTCTTTTGATATTAGTCATCAAAATCATAATAAGAACCCTAATGGATAAATAGTTTTTCAAACTCAAAATTCTTTAAAATAAAAATAAATAAGTTTATTTTAGAATGGCTTCCATAATCATGTTAGTACAATTCCAGATTTACAAAATAGTGTTACTATTTTACCTAATTAAAGCAGGTGAGACAGTGCGACACCTTGGGGTATGTTTACTTTACTGCATGCAGCTGTATCCATAGCCCCGCCCCAAGATCGCAGAGGTCCACCTATCAGATAGTGTTCTTGTAATGATGTTGGGGCTGTCGCCTATACGGCATAACATAGAGGCGCATCTCTTGCGCATGGGTGTACAAAATTAGGCTTTGTTAAGCTATATATATTATGTTTATTAAGATATTTGCTACGATAGAAAAGAGTTTGAGCTATAAAATAAGGTATATTTTGTAGTTTCACCGTGGGAGAGCCATGCTTCACAGAAAACCGGCAGTGAAACAATGCTTGCATTGCTTTTCGCCGAGTGAGTGACGTTACCGGAGGCCCTAACCCCCCTCCTCTCCTCCCCCTCTTCCACCTTTCCCCTATTCCTTACTCCTACTTTAAAGGCCGGCAACTTGTGACTCTTGAGTTGCAGGTGCCCATGGGCGGCGGTAGTCATTCACCATCAGGTGACCCGTCTGCTCGTTTGCCCCTATGCAATAAAAAAAAATGTATTTTGGATTCAATGGCCCCAATTCTGTTACTTCACTCGCTAAATTAAAATCCACTAAATTTTCTTCATATAAGAAGTAAACCTTGTACACTTAGAAACAAGGTCTTATTTCAAATTGAAACAAGTAGGTAACATATGTCGCTATCGAAATAAGCAATTTATTTGTCGACTAAAGTCTGATACGCTTAAATAAACTTTAATACAACGTAGCGAGAGCCGCTATCCGTTGAATGCCATCTCTTTTGCTCTGTGTTTTTAGTAAGCGTCTTCGTAGGTGTACATTAAAAACACGTCATCCTTGTTCGTTTTAAACAAGTTTTTATACGGCAATTATACAGCGTTTGAATAAATGAAGACTCTCGCTGCGTGGAAATAAAGTTGAGTATACGTTGACAGGTTTTATTGAAATTTAGCGGCGCTGAGAAATAGATGCTAGTAACAAATAGACCTTATTACAAAGAACACTAGGTTGATTTCATATGAAGAAATTAAGTCAGGTTTTAGTTTAGTCGAGTGTACAATAGAATCGGCACCAATGACTGATTATTCTTGTCAAAGATATGCACTGGTATCGTATGTAAATATACAGGTGCTTCTCAAGTAATTTCTAACGCGTACCCGAATGTCCTATATTTGGAGAGGCCAAAATTGGAGAGGTAGAAATAAATAAAAAGTACCTAAGTTAACAACTTAAAACTGAGTCATCTTGGACATGATTTTGATTCATCAAGATTGTATGTGAGTCAGAGAGTGTGGGCATTTGTATCTAGATTTTTATGCAACACTAGCAACCCGTCCCGGCTTCGCATAGGTAGCAGAGCATATTTATTTTTTCCGACATCTTTTACAATCATCGTCATATTTCAACTATTTTATAGAAAACCTTAATTAATTATACACCTAAAACTTCTTCATTAATCACTTCCGTCTATTGGTGTAAACCGTATCAAAATCTGTTCTTTAGTTATTGAGATACCGCGTTCAGACAGACGCGGCGGGGGAATTTTGAGTAAGAATATGTAGTAATCATAATGACTAACTGTTGTTTTGTAATATGAATAGGTCCTTCCCAGAGGTCGAAAACGATGACGCTAAGCGTAGGAAGGTACTAAAATATTTTTTTTTCTGAACTGTCTTTTCTCTCTTTTTCTTTTTCTCTCTCCTTGTATGTCATCTATGTTGTTACATATTAGTATTAAGTAGGTAACTGTCTAATAATAATAATTTTAAGCAAACGCGCACAAATTTAAGATATTTAAAGTTTTTATGTGGAAGAAGTGCAGAAAGCTAAAATTTTTAAACAATGTGTGTTATCGCCGACCTGTCATAGTACAAAAGTCTATACAATGATAGCTCAAGTTATACTGGGCAAAGAAATAAAACAAGACATTCAAAACCATCCATAATTCGGCTGCTAGGCGATGACTAGTAGTTATTAAGACCTTATGTACCCATTTGACGCAACTAAATAAATTTGAATTTTTTACGTGTGCTGTGTTGTGCTTTTTAGTCTTGCGATATTTTATGAAAGTGACACACTAACACATGAAGACAAGTGACAAGTGACATATATGAAGCACATGATTCCACACGGAATTATGAAAACAGATCCAAGAAAATGAACACTTAACAATGCAAATACGTGTTCCTGTAAAATTAGGTAGTTAAAATACGCGTAAATGTTATTCATTCGTTGATTCAGCGATTAGATTGGAATGCTATCTGTTGCATTAGAAGTTTTCTAGAAGTTTTCCTGTTATTGGGCTTGTTTAAGATAAATAAATATTTATCATCATAAATGAGGATAACCCCATCATGGGGTCATCCAATATTTTGAGAACTTAGATACTTATCTTATGAAATGTGAATGTAAAAAAATATGTATAAAATGTTAAAATCTTTTAAATAATTTTGCCTTTTAAAATTAATTTCAGTGTCATGGTGGCTGTCACCTTATTAAAGGGTTGGAAAAATTGTAATGAGATAAGGGTTGGCAGACCAACCAGGCCGCGATGATATCGTAAAACCTCTACCAAAGATAATCTTAGCGCGTTCTTAAAACTTAGAACTTTGAATGGTCACCCATCCATAAAGTTTACCTTGACGATGTTGCTAGTAGGTAATTAGGCCTTTCTTCTAATCGTTATCTTTTCATAAGTGACTACACATCGGAAGTTAGTAATACAGTAACTTATCATTCCACTTATTCATAAAAGTGATGTTATTATACATATTAGTCACAGATTATAAAATATTACGTAGTCAACAGACTTCGAGATTAAACAGTTTACACGGGACAAACATTGAGTTATAATGTTGATTCATTTTATTTTCTCAACTTGGACGGTGGATCTCGCAACCAAATTTTTTGTAACGGCATGGAGGAATTCAGGCAGCCTCCCAGTTAGAAGAATGGTGGGCACATGCAAAAATTGGTTTTAATACTTATCTGATGACAAATTGGTTTACTGAGTAATATCCGGTGTCAAAACTAGGTAATTTCTGCTGCTGCTACAACAGATCTGCTGAACAATACATATAACTCTCCCCTATTCCCGTCCTTCCCTTCTCCTCCCCTCTAATCCAGCTCTCCCGTCTTCCCGCTGTCCCCCCCCCCCTCTCGTACTCTTCCCCTCTTCCCCTCTTCCCCTCTTTCCCTACTCCCACCTTAAAGGGCGGCAACGCACTTGTGACTCTTGAGTTACAGGTGCCCATGGGCGGCGGTAGTCATTTTACCATCAGGTGACCCGTCTGCTCGTTTGCCCTCTATACCATAAAAAAAAAAAACGAAAGGCCAAACATACCTTCCTTGTCTACGAAATATAGTCTAATCTTTCTTTCATATTCTGTCTATAGTTTATTTAGAGTGATATGCGGACAAGCGTCTTTTAAGTTGTTGTGTAAATTAAAATAAATAGTTTCGTAAGTGTTATTCATATTTATTAAAGATCAGCAGTTACTGCGCGGCTTCGCTCACGTGTACCTATATATCTCTATATTTTGCGCGGTACCCTAATTATTTTTCCAAAATAAAAGTATCCTAAGTTACTCCTTATAACACCAGCATCTGAAAGTCTTGTGGGAGTCGGTAAACCCGTTCCGGAGATTAACACACAACAAAACGAAAATTTTAACTACTTACTGTACTTTTGCACCGCATTGCTATAAACATCAGCGATTCTTTTGTCGACCGAGACGTACTTAGGTTATTCTTTACTAGCAGCGCCCCGCGGTTTCACCCGCGTAATTCCCGATCCCGTGGGAATATCGGGATAAAAAGTAGCCTATATGTTAATACAGGTCTCCAGCTATTTACATACCAAGTTTCATCGCAATCCGTTCAGTAGTTTTGGCGTGAAAGAATAACAAACATCCATTCATCGTTACAAACTTTATATTATTAGTAGGATTTTTCTCACGTTTACTCACGTTTATAATATTAGTAGGATGCCTTCAGTAGAGTAGGAACCCTAGAAGTTTCCCCACGTTGAAATAGTAGAGCCATTGACTGTGAATGTCAATGTAACTACAAGATAAGCCAATTACCGCGTAATAAATTAAATATACACACGGGGCGTGATAACTCCCACTTTACTAAACATAAACCACGGTAAATAAAGCAACCAGAAGCCAAGGCTCACCATAATTTGCACCAATTTGATAGCCCTTCAACTTGCTACATAGAGCAAACAAAACGGAAAAGACGATCGTTTGCATAGCACTCCCAATGATTTAGAGTGTTGCCTACAAACATTACGTAATTGCAGATACCACTGACTTTTGATTAAACCATACCTCTTTTGAAATGTGTTGCATTTTCTTAGGAGTGTATATGATGTCCTCCAGGGCTTATTTTCTTGTAGATATATTATATCATGTCTAATACATATAATTGTACATTTACAAACTGAAAACACAATTGTAGTGGATAAATATTTTGCTTTTTGCGCTGTGACGACATTGTTGCGAAAAGTAGTTAGTGATATATTCGATAACAGTCATCGTGGCTGTTACAGAATATATAATTTTACCATTTTCGGAAAAAAACGTACCTAAAAAAAACAACTCGTGGTTATAGCTAGTGGAGGGATGTGGTGTCCCACCTATGAAATACTTTTATATTCGTAGGCGAACAACCTCGTCGTTTCTTATTCGTGCAATGATTGTTTATCAACCTGTAAACATTCAACATTGATTTCTGAATATATATATATATATATATATATATTACTGCCAGACATTATTCTTCAAATTAATGATAATGACCCGTTACATTTTCACCGTTCACTTTAATCCCAGAAGTACGTAGCCACTGTCCCGTCACCAAAGATTAATTCATTAACACGCCAAACAATCGACATTTTATCAAAATAATGACGTCACCTGTCCAATTTTGGAGCGCGGTAAACGTGGCTAGTGATGGGCGCGTATCGATTCAAGCTCTTAGTAAATTAGTGACGAGTGCAAAACCACTCGATGAAATTTGATTGTCATCTGTCATTAACCGGTTTTACATTTGTTGATTGTAAAAATTGCTGTGTACCTAAATTATATGTAGGTATCTATTCCTAAATACTTGCTAGAAGTTAAAATTTAAAGAAGTAATCATTGTAATTCTCAGATAAAGTAAATGTATTTTTATGAGAAATAATAATACATTTTCTCCTTATTTTCAATAATATTTTATTCATGATTTTGCACTTGGATATGGTATTGCGCTTCTACTATACCTATTGATTCTACCATCTGTATCTGTACACCCATATTTTGCAAAAATAAATATTAATTTCATTGCGACATTCACGGCGAAAGCGCAATGTGTAAGTTTGTCAAGTACAAAGTTCTGTGTTCTCATTGATATTAAATTAGTACTAAAAGAGCAATGTACGTAAAATTAGTCACTTCATCCCAATAAAGTATTAAATTGTGGTTGAATTTGAACTCCACCTATTTGAGTTGGATGTGTCTCATCTAGACATGTTCCATCCATGCAATTTATCTGCATTAAAAGGCTCTACGCTACCTCATTTCAACTCACAACTAAACTCTCACTCTCACACACAATGTTTTTATTTTAGTTAAGAAATTTCATATTTGTAGAATTGGGTATTTCGTTATGTCATAGACTTAATTTATTATTTTATTAGGTAAACTTGATTCTGACGTTACTGAGGTCATATGAGAATTTGTCGATTATGTAGTTGTGAATGTCACTGTCGAGATGAAGTTGAGTCGAGTATTTTAGACGACTTTAGACTTGTACCATACAATTATGGACTTAGTTGAGTGAGTTTACTCATTTTATCAGTGATAAACTATTGTTATTCAGTCCTTCGATTTCAGAATTCGGAACGTTTGACAGCACCAATTTACTTAGTAAAACTTTGTAATTTTGGTCTAGTTCAAGGAGTTTTGTGAGGTCACGGTATCGGCACTAATGTCTAAATAACGACTTAGTAACAAAGCCATAATTCATTAGGTTTTTGTTCAGGAGGGTTTTATGAAAAACCATGTAAATTTTTTTTATCAAAATTAAATTGTTTAAACAATTAGATAATTAATTTTACTGTGTATTGGTTTTCTTCTGAACATTATTTTTTTTTTGGGGTTTTTTAGATACATCCGTAGTTTAGTTCAAATTAATTTAAAATCGGATCATCATAGGCTTTTATTTTACTATTCAGCTTGCAAAGATATTTAAATGTAACGCCCAGCCAAATAAATTGCTATTGACGTACTTATTTTTATAGTTATACTTTATTTTATACCATACTAGCCGTCCCCGCAGTTTTACCTGCGTTTATGGTCACTGCTGCGCTCCTATTGGTCGTAGCATGATATTTTTAGCCTAGAGCCTTCCTCGTTAAATTGGCTATCCAACACTAAAATAATTTTTCAATTCGGACCAGTACTTCCTGAGATTAGCGCGTTCAACCAAACAAACAAACTCTTCAGCTTTATAATATTAGTATAGACGCAGGCGTAAGTGTACATATGTATGTATAAGCCGCAAAGGGGTAAGCAAAGGCGTATCTATTAACCCTGCTTGCAAAGATATTTAAATGTAACGCCTAGTCAAATAAATTGTTATTGACGGACTTGTTTGTCTAGTCTTGTGGTTAGTGATCCTGACTGCTGAACCTGAGGTCGTGGTTTCGATTCCCATCCACCACCACCACCCACAAATAACTGTGTGATGAGCACGATCATTTTCTGTGTCTGGGTGTATTTTTATCTATTATATGTATGTATTCACCCCGGCTTCGCACGGGTACAAATTACACCTAGACCTTCCTCATGAATCACTCTTACTATTAGTGAAAACCGCATGAAAATCCGTTCAGTAGTTGTTCAGTTTATGTGTACGAGGTGTCTCAAGTTATTATTACTATTCTAAACACGAGGTTATAAGCGAAAAAACTTTGTTCTTCTTATGTATAGTTAATAGAGCTTAGCATTAGACACTAGCTACCTTTTCATCCGCCATACAAATAGAACATAACACATACCCTACAGTTGCTCGACATTCAAGTAACATGCAACTTTGCGTTGCAAGTAAAAAAGACACATGCAACGGCAATCAAACTAATTAACACTCGGACCATACAAACGCTCAAAAGAAAAATGCGTTCAATCACATAGAGAACTATATTTATTGCATTCAACACACATAATTATGGGTGAGATAGAGCATAATCACATTCCAACGCCATATCTGAGCATGAAACTCATAATACATTTTATGAAATATACCATTCGCAGAATCAAGTAATAATAGCGAATAAAAGCTGAATAGAATAAGACAAGAAATAAATAACTAAAATGACGAGGTTCTGACAGTTTACTGAGTAAATGTTACATTTTTTGATGGCATAAGTAAAGATCGCATTATAGTGATTACTAAACTGTACTGGTAATAAAATTCCCGCGAAAAATTAAAATTGGAACATTACAGTTTATCAACAAACATTCGAACTTTGAATGGAGAATGTTGAAAAATAGCCACGCAGACAATAACGTTATAAGGTTATTGCATTCTTAGTGCCCAGTTTGCGTTGTACTTCCAGTCAATAAAATTTAAAAGGAATATTTATTCTCGTTACGAAATCTCAATAGTTCCTCACATACTAGTAGTGAGACGGCGCCAGAGCACATAAATGATTGCAAACAATATTTTGAGTGCAGACTAAAATAAGAATGTGATCATTTGCCAGGTGAATCTGTTTTAACTTTCTAACACACGATTTTAGTTGTCTTTCACAAGTGCTTCCATCCTGAATGATTTCTTTTCTTAATTCAAATGTTTAAAAAGAAAATAGAATAAATCATATTTTACAAGTGTTTTTTTTTAAGAACCATCCGAACTGTCTTCGGTTCTGATTTTAAACAACTGTGATTAGATGTTATATTTTATTAAAAGAAAATAGAAAGAAACTATTTATATAAAACGCAAGACTAAATATTTGGAATATGTAAAGTATAAATATTATTCTAATCTACATAACGTTACCACGTAAATATATAAGTTAGAGAAATGTACTGTGAAGTAACCGTCACGGCTGAATTTCCGAACTAAAGACTTTCTTGAAATGGGTTGCCAAATTTAAAGAGATAAAATTTTATCCTGTGTGGCCAGTTTCAACACTAATTCTAAAACAATGTCAATAATTAAATATGGCTTTGAGTTACTGTGTTTCTACTGATTTAGTGTGGTAGCCCCGAGTTATACGCAATCGCAATCTATTGCTATTAAAATATTAAATATTGTAAGAAAAATGGATTTTATACGCCATATACCGATCTCTGGCTGTCAAATGTTTGACTGTTTAAAAAAAATTGAAATACGTTCCATCTACAAATCTTTTATTTATGAGATCAGATCATTTACATTTTAGAGATCCGAATCGGGTGTATATTGTAAGGACATAGATGTGCAGTTGATAAAATCAGTAGCTTATTTATTGAATGAACCTCATTCATATTCACAATTAAAATACCTCTTTATTATTATTTTTTTCTTCATCTTTTAACGTCGCCGAATTTTCCTCTTTATAAATCAATAGTGAAAACACTTTCCAAATAGCTAACAAACAATTTCCCTAATCATGCAAATTATGACATTTATCATGAAAATCAATTATTAATCAATCTTTAAAGCTAAAAAAAACAATAATATTCTGTGAAACCAAGTAACGGTTAACTAAAGATCTTATTATAAGTGGGTCTTAGGGTACTATCATGTTCCATTCTGAGAACATTTTCTTAATAAGGATGAGAAGTCATCGGTTCGTGCTTGCCACTTAAGAGGGCACCGCTCATTATCGACTGAATTAACAGCTGTTTGTATTCAAATCGACGCATGGGAGGGACGACTGACCAACGTACTGTACAGTAAACAAAAGAGTCCTTGGGACGATAGGCGATATATTGGACTTACAATCACATATATTTGCCTCAATGTTAAAAATGCTTGCATCGAAATTAAAATTTTTTAAAGGATATACAGTATAGTGGAACAAGGGCTGCAAGACATGTGACTTTATGGTTACCAGAGAAGGCGCCATGCTTGAAGCATCGCATTTGTTCTGTGTCTGGGTGTAATTTCTCTATAATATGTATGTATTTAGAAATATATAAGTATGCTCATCAGCAGTCTGGTTACCATAGTACAGGCTTTGCCTAGTTTGGGATCAGACGGCCGTGTGTGAGATGGGTTAAGTTATTATTATATTATTATTATCACATATTTTTTTACACAGACCGAAACGTCCTGGTTTTACTTGTTGTGCTTTTTTACTGTTTACAGTGGATTTTAAATGTAGAATGGTGTGATTTCCACTCTGATATTTTAACCTCTAAGACCCCTAGAATCTCAGAAACTTTGGATCTGAGTGCGGGGAGCAGTTTTCGTATTCCGGTTGAGAGAGGCGCGCTCGTGACACGTCGCACCACCGTCTCAGGCCTCTTTCATACAGTCGTATCGTTATTTAAATGCATGTTAATGTCCTCAGTATTCACTTATTCAGTATTTCCGCCCCACTTACTGCGGTTCGCTTTTTATGATATTTTTCTTAGGAAGTCGTGAAAATCTTTGTAAGATTGTAGGGAATAGTATGTTATTACATGTGTGTATTACTCGTATTAATCACACTAATACACACAGAATGTTTTAATAATCTATTATATATTACATGGCGCTATCTAGTCCGAAAGAAAGCATCACTTAAAGTATACTTAAAGTATGGGTTGTCGAACATAAAAAAATACAGGTTTTATTTTATAACATACTAGCCGTACCCGCAGTTTCACCTGCGTTTATGGTCATTGCTCCGCTTCTATTGGTCGTAGCGCGATGTTATATGGCATATGGCCTAGAGCCTTCCTCGATAAATGGGCTATACAACACTAAAAGAATTTTTCAATGGGAACTAGTAGTTCCTGAGATTAGCGCGTTCAACCAAAGAAACAAACTATATATATATATATATATATATATATAATAATAAGGCCGCCCATTGTGCATTTTGTGTATAATTTGTTCATGTATTGTTTCCTTTTTTTGGTGTACAATAAAGAGTATTTATTATTATCATTATTATTATTATTATATATATATATATATATATTTAAGTATCGCTTAGTTGATAATAGGTATTAGTTTGTGCATATTTATTTTTTTGTTTCTAATGAAATTCAAATTTCAACATCTCGTTTTCTTTGAATCAATCGAAATTTGAATGGCAGAGAATGCCTAAAGTAATAATTATGTCCGCCTTTGTGCTGTAATTGCATAAAGTTTAAATAAATAAACATATATCCTGGACCCCTGTAGCTTCTTGAAGCCGTTTTAGCATATTTTTTTTTAATGAAAACTTCTTTAGCGGTGTTGTGCACTTTTTGGGATGGGTAAAATATGTTAAACTCGCGTCAGGACAAGTGACCCTGATCGAAAATTCGTAAGACGGAGCCGAGTTTCTTATATTTAAAAAAATATAACATTCGAAATTCAAACATTTATGAGCGGCCAGGAGCGCAGAACTTCCAGTGTAGGTACCCTATGTATACATTTAGATAGGTATGTTATTAACTACTTTTTATTTTTAACCTAATTATATATATACAGATGTGTGTGTGTGTGTGTATGTATATGCAAATACATTGTGAAGTTATGTTTTCACTTCCGACGTGCAGTCCTACGACTGATTGTTTTTTTTTTTACTTATTGATAACATATTACATATGGATAATTTTGGCTTTCTGCACTCCTAATAAACTCGTAAGTATTTCAAATTTAATTTCTAAGTTCGCTAAATTGGCTTAAAAAGGGCACGAAGAAATCTCTTCACGAATTAATATACTTATCGAAGATAAATCTACGTAGTATGAAAATGTAATGGTTTGTGTTGACTGTAATATTATCACAAACGTCAGGATCAGATTTGTTTTTATTGTATAGTGTGCAAATGAGCAGACGGGTCCACCTGATGGTAAGAGACAGCGCCGCCCACGGACACCTACAACTCAAGAGTCATAAGTGCGTTGCCGGCCTTTGAGGTGGAAGTAGGGGTAGGGAAGGGGGGGGTGGGGTATCTCCTCCGGTATCCTCACTCACTCGGCGAAAAGCGAAAGCATTGCTACGTCGGTTTTCTGTGAGGCCGTGGTATCACTCCGGTCGAGCCGGCCCATATGTGCCGAAGCATGGCGTCAGAATTAAGACTCCAACTCAGTAGCCGGATGGAACCTTGACAAGGTTTAGATATTTTAGTTAGAGAAAAAAATATAATTAACTGTTTGAAACGGAATGATGTATCATTGTTTATGTTTTAAGTCATAAAGTTTCTGCATATGATTCAATGTGGCATTATCGGCCTCCCACATTGAATTATTGGCAAAACAATATACATGTATCTACATATATATTTAGGTTTGATTTCATAATGAGGGCATAATAAAATCTGGGAGGGATAGTAATAAAAAGACGTATGTATGAATGTATAAAGTTAACTCATACGCATCCGTTATTCTTACTGTTTTAAATCAAACTAGTTTAAATAAACAAAAAAAAACCTGAAGTTTCTTGAACTCTTCAACTAAACATTTTAACTTATTAGGGCGAGTAAAAATAGCTTTTTAGTTAATATTATTTTTTAATAGTCTTGTGTGTGTGTACCCGTTCTTTTAGCTATATCCTGACTATCGTATAAATAGTATTTTTTTATATACTATTAGGTTTTAGAGGAAAGTAAATTTTCTATCCTTGAAAGCACAGGGAACAAAGCGGCCGTAGCGTAATGGGTAAGGCGTCGGACTTGCGATCAAGTGGTTGCGGGTTCGAACCCACCCAGTGCACCACCAACGTGAACCCACTCCTAACAAAAGCATTTAGCTTGTTGTTGTTGCATTGTTTGTTTGAAAGCGCTAATCTCTGAAACTACCAGTCGGATTCGAAAAAATATTTTTGTATTTATTGAGGAAAGTTATAATAGGCTATGTAAAATCACGCTACAACCCCTAAAAGCAGAGCAGTGACAACTGACGCAGGTGAAACTGTGGGAAACTGCTAGTATCAGATAATCATATTTATTTTATAATATGTATGTACTTCATGCTAACATTTTACGCTGATTGGTATGACATTCACGCTAAATTCCTGAATATACAATAAAGTTTCTTTCTGTTCTACTCAAAACATGAGTCTAACTACAAAAATATACAATTATATTATTTTACGCGACAAATTGTTATAAAATGCACTTTGGCCAGTAATGTTGCGTTTCGCCATCGTTCATCGCAATAAAACTATCATCCCCATCACCTGGATAATTGGCAATCCACGTGCGGTTCTCCAGAAACTATTTGCCTCGCACAACCAAACTGTGGAACTAATTTTTTGGTGGTGTCCATGGGCGACGGTAGTCACTTACCATCAGGTGACTCGTCTGCTTAATTTACTTTAACTTTATAGAAAATATTAAAGGCAGAACGATAGACAATAGACTATTAAACAAGCTGTCGATAATATTATGAAAAACGACCTTATTTTGTAATTTGAGTAACATCACGTGCGCAACTCCGTTTTGGTAATATGATGCCTATTTTGTTACAGATTAAAAATAGTGCTGTGTCTACAAAGTATCAACAAAATGACCGCAAGGACAATTTAAGAATCATTTGATGAATACAATGACAAGAAAAAAGTTCGAAATTCATTTTTAAATCAGTGACGTGCTCGTGTTGTGCTCAAAAATGGAGTCATTCGACTCGTTTGAAAACATTTCGAAAATGGAACTAACAGAAAATGGTACCTATTATCCTCAAGAAGCCACAATCCTAGCTGCAGCCTGTGCTATCATCTTTAGTGTAGTCGGAGTCGTTGGTAAGTACCTATTCCTAGTGATGTTTGTATACAAAATGATATTATGTTTACAGTATCGATTTATGAGTGAATGAGTTTTGTATGTTAGATATAACTATTCGAGGAAAACGTTGATATACTGTTTGTTTATAGTGACGACTCGTTACACAAACAACATGTCATCGTGTCATATCCTAATAAACTACATTTCAAAGTCTGCATCAGTGATATTTCGTCAAGTTGTTTCTAAAACACTTTGACTCTATTTTTTGTAAATAAGTGCCTAAAGTTTGTGAAGCCAGTTCGCATTTTATAAAGATTAAATCACTTATTGCTTCTTAATTAAAAATAATTTACCAAGTAATTTAAGACTTCTTTGTATGAAAACTGAATGTACGGGTACATATTATGTAGTTGGTTGTACGGGTCCATAAATTCCGTCAGTAAAATTACAAAAGGAAAAGAAATAAGCACAGACAAAGTATACGCGTTTCTAATTAACACCTTAACTGTAAAGAAATACGGTGAAATTTTGACTGCACACATTTTTAGAACGCAGTTGTTTGCTACTCGCTATCTCTAGAAAGCGTTCAATAATCGGTCACTTAACACGAACACAACATAAAATGTTAAGTGCCGGTCGTAATCGGACATCAAACGGTTTGTTACACGATTCGATACCCGCTCTCGGACACCGGCTGCGTAAACAAACGTACAGTGCACATCACTAGTCAGTTGCGTTCGATATTTGAATTATTATTTTTTTAAATATAGAACAAGATATTGATCCATAACGTATGGAGAAACATTCATACGAACATTGTCTATTATTAGAATCAACTTCACAAAACGCCCACTAGAAGATATATTCAACATTATTGAGCAGTTTCATTTTCAAAGTACCTACTTACTTCTTTTTCATGAGATAAAATTCTGTAATTTTATATCACGTACGTAGGTATGTACGTAGGTGCTGTAATTAAAAAAAAGTAGATTTTCAAAACTTTACAGCCCAGAGTTTGTACACACCTTGCATATTATATTTATTTTCAGTTGACAGCTTATAAATATTCTAAGTAATACAAGTACATGTAACTTATTTAAAAAAAAAAAAAATTAAGCGGCGGTAGCGTAATGGCTAAGGCGTCGGACTTGCGATCAAGTGGTTGCGGGTTCGAACCCCATCCAGTGCACTACCGGCGTGAACCCACTCCTAACACAAGCATTTAGCTTAGCTGGAGGGGTTAACAAGAATACTAGTAATGTGTGACCCACGTTACTAGTAGTCTTTTCTTTAAAAAAAAATCTACTCTACGATGTCACCCGTGTTGGATTTGGATTTCATTTATTTTCTCGTACTTAGTAATTGTTTACCAGGTTGGTAACGTTTATCATTATTGCTTCTTCGGAGTCCGTTAAGGTATCAATAAACGCTATAGTGTAGCTCTGCATTGTGGTTAGGGTTGTCAGATATCAATTTATCATTTCCGAGACTAGGGTAATAGAGTTAGGCCATACTAATAATAAATCACCATGTAACGATGGATAGCACATCATAACTTTGTTAAAATAAAATCTAATTACTGTGCACGGGACAAGAAGAAAATTTCGGAATATTCTCGGATTTCCCGGCCATCTGGCAACCTTAGTTATGGTCCCGGATTAGATTCTCGAGAAGGGCAAATGGTTACTAGAGTTTTCTGTAAAGAAACTCTACGTGCCTAGAGACATGGTATCTAGAACCTTGACTCCTAGACGACAATAATAAAGAGAAAAAGCAGTTTCTCTAATAAATCATAGCGTCCAGCAAGAAACTTATTGTTACAACTAAGATTACAAACACCCTTGTATGGCTTAAAAGACTAGATAAGCATAATAAATAAAATAAAAAACGCTTCCTTCCTTTCGGATTATTTTGGCCCGAATATTTAAATATCAAGGTAAAACTATGAATAAATAACGTTCCATATTTAAATTTTTGATTAGTTAGGTACTTATATTCATCTCACATGACATAAAACAGTAATAAAATCTGTTGAGGGCTGTTGCCCTTATGAATGGGGCTTTGAGGACGGACGTGACTAAGCCCTCGGCCTTACGCACCATTGAATGTTAGCTGGAATTAATTACAAGTTCAAGCTTTCCATGGCGTAAAGACGTTTGTCAAATAATTTGGGTGAATCGGACCGGAAATGTTTTGAGCATTGGTCTGTTTCTTTTTGGGGTTGCCAGCATAAAGTTCAAATTCAAACTGGTACTGGTGGTATCACGGACACATCTGTAATTATGTTATTATTTTATGAATGTGAGATACTTAGTTTTAATTAAATAAGAAAGAGCGTAATAAGAAACTTTTAATTAGAAATGTTTATATTGTATATATTTATTTAAAATATTAATTATAATTAATATTAACAACAGGTTACTTACCTACCTAATGTTAAGAGATATGTGTATTTATAAATTGCAGTTATACTCATACAATACTTAATTTTGATACTACTGCACCTAAAACCAAAGTTCAGAACATTAATTGTGATTGAGTTGCCACACTTATACACGGATCGACGAACCATTCTGCTTAATCATACCTATAACTATTAAATCTTGAATTAAAAAAAAAACTATGTTTTTTACGTGATGAACCGTTTTTAAGGACCCAAAAATTTGATTTTCAATTCGATTTTCAAACAAACAGAGTTTCCGTCAAACTCTTTATTCTTATTTGGATCGTATATCACATAATACGTTATGTGGATGGCTATGAAGCCATCGATGGACGGCATCGTCAGGCAATTTTATCACGTGATCTATTAGCGAAAGCAATTAGCCGCCCTGGGGGACATCCGCACATAATCCACCCCCTATGTACACCATGGACAATGCTATTATTAGAAAGCAATAAATACTATATGGTTATTATTATGGTATGTGCCAGGCGTTAATAGTTGTCTAATTTTGAAAATAGAACGTAATATACTTTTATTAAAGTTGGAAGCCTTAATTGTTTAAAATTCGTGCCGCGCTTTTTAGCTCGACAGGATCATCAAAATTAAAAAAATTAACGTATGCATTTTTTAGTTTATTAAATTATGTTTTTTAGACTTGAAACTCTTAGATGTTATTGTCTCATGTCTCCCTTATATGTCCCATAATATTATTATTTTAAAATGTCCATGATAGATAAATTAAATGCTCAAAAAAGAGATTACCTACAAGGAAAAAATAAAACATGATTTACATTTATTATATAGGTACCTGTTTGGTATACATTTGTAAGGATTTATGTAAAGAAAATAAAACGCCTTTACATCATAAACACAAACATTTTAGAACAAACGTCTTTAGAACTCTTAGGTAATCTTACAATTCATAAATACGTACTAAGGAAACAGTTTATTGCCGAGGCGTTAAAATCAAAACTACAAACATTTCATTAACTTTGTAAAGGTTACGAGTGAAATGTGCACCTAATAAAACGCTTTGCACTACTTTAACGTCATTCGTGAATTGCTAGAATTTATGCGGTTATTGTACTACCTATGTTTTGTTCTTATGTATTGTTCCTGTACCAGTTTTTGTACGCGGTTTCGCCACAGATTACTAAGTAGTTACTACGTAGTTACTACGTAACAGGTAAATCACTCCCTACAAACCCCCTAGAATGTATGCGTTAAAGTTGATTATGTACCTACATCCAAATCTTTTTCCAATCAAGCGCGTGGAATTCACTACACGAGTAGATGTGTCGTTGTCCTTGACGACAATAGTGCCCACAAAATCTAAAAACGAAAAGTTTTGGTCGGCTGGACGCACAGCTCGCGCGGTGGCGTTTTGCATTTGTATAAAAAAATAAGGTACCTAGGTACGACTTTATTTCTTGTAGTTATGGTATTCTTATAAATATAAACTAATAAATATCATTTACTTAAAAATTATAAAAATAAGGTATTTAGTACTTACTTATGTATATATTTTTTCCATATATAGAATCTTAAAACCATTTCAAAATTACGTATTTTCTTTACTATTATAAATATTTAATAAGAATGGTAAACCATTATTAATTACTTTTATTACAGAATTAACTACATATTTGTATTCGAAACAAAACTTGATTAATTAAATTAATTGTATAATTCGAATGGTTTACCATTAAGTAGGTCTATGTATAATAAAGAAGTTGCATAAAAATCCTTACTTAAAAATCAACTCTATGTGACAGTGAAAACCGTATTAACTCTTATTTATTTGTAACAGAAACCAAAACATCAAAATAGAACAAAATATATTTGAAAACAAACACAAATTTTGTGAATTTTTTCTCTTACTGGATCTACGTCCATGTACAGCACATAAACTACCAGAAAGCATGTCAATTTGTCTGTATTTAAAGTATATAAAGATATAAAAATACGATTTCTAATAACGTAAAAATTCAAAAATAAAAGCGTGAGCGCGCGGTACAGCTGTCGGCAACCCACTGCGCGAGACTGCGTATAAGGGCCGCCAGCGGCCAAGCGGCCGGTAGTTGTTTAGCGCACGTAAGTACATCGAGTGGCATAGGCCTGGTTTCGCTCGCTTTAAAGTTTCTGTATCTTACAGGCACAGTATATTTTTCCGTGAAAGTCACCCATGTCTCTTTCCGTACACGTCACACAAAACAACGTGTATGCAAAACTTTATAATGATTGGTTGAGAAGTTAAATCGTGAAAGCGTTACAATCAAACTCATATTTGCATTTATAGTACACTAGCAGCGCCCCGCGGTTTCACCCGCGTAAGTCCTGATCCCGTGGGAGTATCGGGAAAAAAAGTAGCCTATATGTTAATCCATGTCTCCAGCTATCTAGATACTAAGTTTCATCGCAATTGGTTCAGTAGTTTTTGCGTGAAAGAGTATCAAACATCCATACATCTTCACAAACTTTCACGTTTATAATATTAGTAGGATATTAATTAGGTTAAGAATATTATGACTTGTAGATTATATATGACCTCTAACTAGGGAATGAAATCCCGATCATTATTACAACATTAATCCCGAAGCAAAAATTGGGCGAGATCTTGCGAGATCAGCGAGATTGAGTAAAGGCAGTAGCCAGAAATAATTTCTGCGTACCCTCGATGCGCGAGCAATGGTCAGCACATCAAATCATCCATCGAATTAGTAGAGGCTCTGAGGACAGGTAAACGTCCTTTTATGTGTGTTTTCTACAAATAGTGTAGACTCACTCGTAAAGAAAGAGATGGATCTTTAGGAGCGTGAGGGAATAACAGGTACATTTTTACTGTTTGCTTATGATAGCTTACTCACCTTGGTGCCAACCAGTATCGAGTCTGAGAGGGCGTTTTCAGCTGCTGGGTACATAGCAACTGAAATAAGATGCCGTATATCGGACAGCAAAATCAGTACTGTTTGGAACAAAGTTCCTAATCGCACGTTACGCTTTAGACGCCGGCGGATCTGGGCTAGACGGAAAAAAATGTTAGCAGAACGGAAAATGCTGACCGCTATTTGATTTTACGCCATCTATGGATTCTGAGCGATACTACTGTCGTATACTGATACTTTTTTTTTGCAAAATCTAAGGCTTTTAAATGAACAATTTTAACCTGCAATCTGGACTCGAAATTGCATTGCCATTCCCTACCTCTAACTAACTCAAACCTACCATAGTAAACGTTTGTCTATTTTTAAATAGATGACATTATTAATATTTATTGTCTGATATACTTTCAATATCAGTAATATGTGGCATAATTATTACTATCGTACTATATAAATAAACCTGTCAATGGTTATACTGATTAATTACGAAGATTTACTGCACGCAGAGGCACAGAATACATAATTGTATTGCAGAGGGTTGGCAGATCAATCAAGCTGTCATTGCTTTGCGACAGGCGGATGACCGACGACCCCAGGGGACGGTTTTGCAGGGAAAATAAACATGTGCCGCGTTCAACTGTTAACGTTTATTGATAATTTGGGCACGTGTGTTTATGTAAGGGTGCAGAGACATAACAAGACACCCATTAATATAAGAGAAATGTATGTACGAATTAATTTATCTAGAACGACTTTTCATAGGAGATTGCGTTGTGGTATAAACACACACATCGCACACTGATTATATATGAGAAAATTTTTTAGTGGTTAAAACCGAATTTTTTTAAATACCCATATAATATTCATTTCATTTAATATTAAAATAAAATGATGAGGGGCTCGTGAAGTTAAGTAATACTAGCGATAAACCGTCGCGTCGGTCCCGGGTGCCATATACCTATCATTACCTTATAACTAAATATCAACTGGCCTGTTGGTCTAGTGGTTAGTGACCCTGACTGCTAAGCTAGAGGTCGTGGGTTCGATTCCCACCCAGGACAAATAATTGTGTGATGAGCACGATCATTTGTTCTGTGTCTGGGTGTAATTTATCTATAATATGTATGTATTTAGAAATATATAAGTATGTTTATCAGCAGTCTGGTTGCCATAGTACAGGCTTTGCCTAGTTTGGGATCAGACGGCCGTGTGTGAGATGTGTGGAGTTATTATTATTATTTATTTATTTATTTAATACTCCTCCTTTTAGTTTGTTAGCTTTAAATTAAATTAAATTCTCTCTAAATTATTTTAAGAGATTTTTAAACAAATATCTTAGGGACTTCTTTCTCATTCCACTATATAAAATAATGAACCTTTATTAAAATTAAGAGATCACATTTTTAAAAGGGTTCTTTTTAACATTAATTATAAGGTTTCATTTTTTGCTGCTGTAAGTATGTGCGCAGAAATGACATGAAATCTATAGTCAGGCTTGTTCGGAGCTTATTGAACAATAATCTAGCTGCAGAAAAGGCACGTTCGCTTTTGACACAATCTGGCTTTACTAAGCGAAGCCATCGATAGAGTTTAGATAGGAGATGACCACCATCACCATCGTTTTAGAAAAGCCAACATTTCAACTTTTAGAAGTGTGTTGATGTCGTCACTTGAAGTTAAAAATGCCTGATTAGAATTCACTCTTCGTTGTGTAAAATTCTTATAAGATTTTTATTATAGAACAACGATAATTATCGACTTTTCTTTTGATATTTATCAGTTTTCAAAATGGACCCATTACCGATAAATAACCGATTATCGGTTTGCATGCCCTAGTTCTCAAACAGTTTTTGAAGAATTTTCTGAAATAAAGATATTTGGCTTTTGACTTTCAATGTAATCTATTCCGCAATATACGGTCTATTAACCATTGACGTATTGCAAACACATTAACAACGCCAGTAAACCTTTCACATCGTGTATTTGTAGTTAGCAATTCAGACAGCAAATTTTTAATCCATTAGTTTAGCGGAACTATACGTTTCACGATAATGCTCGTAATATTTGTTTTATGACGTGTGCTATGACGCCTATGACCGTGGCTTTAAAATACACACATAACTGTGTACCGAAGAAAACTGTTTGAGAAACTAATTTGACGGATTGCTGTGCAGATTTTACAAAAAAAGTCTAATTTAAAAAATATATTTGGACATTTCAGTTCCCGGTTCGTCAATACAAACATATATTTTATATAATGTATTTCCTATTTGGGTTTACAGAGCAACACCAATGTAATACGGGGGCACACTGAAAGTTTTTAGACAATAGAAAACCGGCCAAGTTCGAGTCGGACTCGTGCACCGAAAAATATTTTTATTATATGATGTATTAAAAAAATTACGGTTTTCGCAATTTTTCCTTTATCTGTGCTATAAGACGTTGCTTCGTAGGTACCAAATTTCAAGGTTCTGAGTTCACGGGAAGACCCTGTAGGTTTTGATTCTACATGACAACAAAGTGATCCTATAAGGGTTCCGTTTTTTCCTTTCGAGGTACGGAACCCTAAAAACGGAATGATCTAGAAGCTTCCGTTCCTTTCTAAGCACCGTCGCATGCGATGGAACCATTGACTAAAGCAGTGAGCCCACTCTTCTTTAGGGATCTCTTCCACTTGTTGTTGTTCATTCTAATGGGAAGGACCGACTGCCTGGTCTAAATGCAAAGCGTGGCTTATTACCAAAGTTGAGAACCGTCCGGATTTCTCCGGGATCGTCTCGCTTTGGTAATTTTATCCTGCGTCCGATGAAAACCAATTTTGTCAGTAGTTTTATAACACACTCAATACGTCGGGGCTACACTCAGCTTGCTCACCTCGAATGGGCTTATGTCAGAAATAGTTGCACTGTACATAGAGTATACAAACACTAGCACTGTAGATTTACCGAAAGCAGAGTTGAAAATTTCATTCGAAAAGGACATATTGTTTGACAAGGAGGTCTTGTTTGACAAATCATCCTACTTAATATTATAAACGTGAAAGTTTGTGAGGATGTATGGATGTATGGATGGATGTTTGTTACTCTTTGAAACTACTGAACCGATTGCGATGAAACTTGGTATGTAGATAGCTGGAGACCTGGATTAACATATAGGCTACTTTTTATCCGACTTACGCGGCTGAAACCGCGGGGCGCTGCTAGTATAAAAATAATACGGTAATGAAAAAGGTTTATAGTAAGAAATATACATGAAATAAACAAAACGAAATACACCGACAAATGAAAAACTAATTGTCCTCCAAACTCCGATAGTGGAAACCCTGCGCATGACCACATAATATAATGGACATCTTTGAGAGGCTACAGGCTACTATTCTACAGTATACAGAGTGTATTTGAAAATAGAACACTTACGTAAAACACTGAAATATTTTGAACTTTCACGTTGATAATATTAGTAGGATATTATTGATAACAATAAACGTAAGCGCCGAAGAAATTTATTGAAATATAACTAGCAGCGCCTCGCGGTTTGGCGGGAATGTCGGGATAAAAAGTAGCCTATGCGTTAATCCAGGTCAATCCATACCAAGTTTCATGGCAATCGGTCCAGTACTTTTTGAGCCAATTCGATACAAACATACTTACATACAAATCTTTCCTCTTTATAATATTAGTATAGATTATAGGTTAAAAATAAAAAAAAATTGCTTGACAAACATAGGAGAAAAAAGTACTCAACTGTTTGACTTTACCTATATAATTATGTATAGATGAGTAGGTATAGTGTGTACAAAATAACAGAGTAATTATTGTATTACCGACATATTGTTTTATGACAAACACTTTTGAAACCTATTTTCTAGATAATTAATGATTGTAAAGATGTCACGTTTCGAACCTTATCCAGGCAAAATATGTCCATTACAATCTATACTTTGTAATGTATATAACACTGGGTTTTGCCCGAGGCTTCAGTCACTTGAATGTAGATCTTAATAAGCCTGACGACCGTCTAGAATCTATTTTTCTATCCTTTGCATATAGTACAATTTTCTAAATAAAAGTTACCCTATATGTTAAAATGAAAAAAACATAGGACTAATAGTTTACACACCTTATGTACTAACACACATAAATTATTTTAACTATGTAAATACCACGTTTTCACTATCAATAGAGTACTGCATAAGGTTTTTAATTTGCAACATAACCGTCTTTAATAAATTCAAACAATATACTATGAAAATTTGCTCACTCCACTTTCCCTACGAAGGAAAACAACGGTGATGTGTTCTACAAAAATAAATTAATAAATAAACAATACGCCCTAAATAGCAAATACATAACTAGAACCATTACAACTGTACTTACGCGAAAGTTTTAAACACCGTAGTAATAAAAAAATGAATGAGTGAAACTGGAATTTATGGCGCGAAAAATGTATTAAAATGGCCACTTAGAAATACATTATCATTCTAATTCCATTCCATTCTTACACACTGGCTTCATTTTACGTGTGTACAAAATGGACGATCTATGTGGCAAGAATTTGCAAGTTGAAGTGGCAGTGGGATGGCTACACTGCCTATATTGCCCGTAGAACCAATATCCGCTGGAGGTGACGAGTTCTGGAGTTAAGACCGCGTCTATGGAAACGTAGTGTAAGATACTCTGCGGCCAGGTGGATTGATGATCTGCGCAAAACGGCGGGGAAAAACTGGATGAGGGGAGCTGACGATCAGGCTCAGTGGTGTACATTAGGAGAGGCCTATGTCCTGCAGTGGATGATGAAAGGCTGATGATGATGATGATGATGATGGTGATGTGGCGCTTCAGAAGTGCTTTTATTGCAATGTTAGTAGTCATGGGTTCGTTTCCCGCTCAGTAGAAATAGTTGTGTGCCTATGTCTATTTGCATCGGTCTTGGTGGACAAGTCCGAGTGTGACTCAAGCACCGAGGGTTTCGTAAGTAAATCAAATTGTATGTAGATAGTTCGTCCATCTCGGGAATCAATTCTCGAAGATGTTTGCTCGCCTTTTCCGAATGACAAACTTTACTTTACGGTTCTAAAAATAGTCTTCCTTACATCGATATACGACAAAGTCAACTTTTATTTTTATTTATTTTAGATTGACTGGCCTGTTGGTCTAGTGGTTAGTGACCCTGACCGCTGAGCCAGAGGTCGTGGGTTCGATTCCCACCCTATTCTGGGTGTTCTTTGTGTCCGTTGTTTGTATGTTTGTAAAGTCCCCCGCGGCACAGGAGTAATTCCTAATGCGGGAGTTGTCTATAAAAAACACATGGTACTTGTTACAAAAAAAGAAATACACATAAATATGTTTGGTTTGTTCAACATATAACCCACATCACTGTCCACGTGTTAACATCGGATTAAATTAAACTTTCTACTCTTAAGCTAAATTTGTAATCACAAAAACTTTATTTTTTGTAATATAACGAAACAAATTAACGCCTTTCGGATTTAACTTGCGCTGCCAGACCTTGCTTCTTACCACATTTCATGATTCTAGGTCAATGGGAAGTACTCTACAGGTAATGATATACCTAAAATATTCAAATTTTGTCAAAGCTAGGGCCTAAATGGACGAGTCTTTTGAGTGCGTTGACTTGATTTTTGTACAGCTTCAAGGGACCGCAGACATTAGTATTTGGTATAAGTTTCAACTTGATGGGTCTACGGAAAGACCTGAGAAGAAAGGTCTTGACAGATAGACAGACGGACACCAAAGTGACCCGATAAGGTTTCCGTTTTTCTTTTTGAGTAACGGAACCCTAAAAAATTATCGAAGTATGTTTACACACACATAGCACCAAGCTATGCTAACTTAGCATAGCTTGGTACTGCGTGTGTGTAATATGCCCTAGATTATTAGTTTATATTATTATTATCATTATTCTTTCAAGACAACACACTGGCTATATTTTACGTGTGTACAAAATATGTATATTGTCTTAGGAATTCTTATTACTATTGTTTCAATGGTATAAATAAAAGGCCTATTACATTAAAGGGCAAAAACTGGGTTATATGATTATTGTTAGTCATAACAGTAATAAAGGAGCATTCCACCTTCGCATGGATCGTTATCATAAAATAGAAATATCATATTCCACTAATAAAACTAAAATAAACTTTATCTTCTTCTAAGTGCTAAGGGTCCCCGAAGGAGTAGGCAAAGGGTATTAGACACCCACATTTTGCCAGCTATAATTTTGTCCCATAAACTTAATTAGCTTAGAAACTGGCACTTAGAAACTCGAACTGGCTGTTGCCGGAAAGTGGAAGCCTATTAAATTATATATTACTGATAACAATAAAACTCTGTCGACGGTAGAAACTGTTTCAAAAATGTTTTTAACCGACGAAAAGACGGAGGATGTTTTCAAGACAACCCGTATATGTTTTATTGATGACGCTTAACTTTTAACAGGGTAGTTAGCCCGATGTTGGTATATAATATTTATATAGGTATATAATATTTAAGAGAGTTTAGTAGTAGTAGGCCCGAGGGGTTTCCAACGCACAAGAAATAGGCTAAGAAGTTTACTTTTCAATAATATTTTTCGGTTTTTTAGTTTTTTTCTTCTATCTCCAGTTAATTTTTGGTTAAAAAAATTACTGTTTACCAATTCATATACCTTATTTTGATGTTGTAACCTGTGTGAGTAGGTTAACACATTACAAAGCTAAGTAATGCTAGCCAGGTCAGTCTAGGATGGGTGCCCATTCTTAACATTGAGACCCCTCCGTGCCTCGGAGAGCACGTTAAACCGTCGGTCCCGGGTGCCATACAAACATCTGTGGCATTCGTTACGGGTAGTTGGAGCCCTAAAAAATCCGACAACCTGGTCTAACTACAGAACTTCGATATCGCCTAGTACTTGGGTTGTGAAGGTCTGATGGCAGTCGCTTCACGTAAAATAACAAAGTTCGGCCATATCGTAGTTAGATTGAAAGCCGACCCCAACTTAGTTGGGAAAAGGCGCGGAGGATGATGATTTGATGTTGTAACCACAGGAATAGATAAATGTCCTTAAATTTTGTAAGTGAAATTGGATACTCTTAATTTACATAATATATATATTTATTGCACATATTTATTTTTTTTATGTATTCTTATATTTTCTCTTTCATGATTGGATTCCTTATCTACATTCAATATTTTTGCAAAACAGACATCTGTGCCAATATGAGTTACATCTTCCGGGGTGACGAACCTTGTCATTTACTTACGTACATACATCGTTGAAAATGATAAAAAACATGATTCTTCGTGCATATTAATCGCACCGATGACAGCTCAAGACTGATATTACAGTACATACAATTAATAGCAATACTCGTTACTACCTCTTTACTGTGCACCACAAACAATACAATTTATGCCATGATTAATGCTGAGCCTTTTCATGATACCACATTTCAAAGCACCTAGCAGCACACAAGAATGTAATGCGCCTGAGAAGCGGTTCCTGTAAGACAGAAAAAAACGAAAGAATGCTTACTATGTTTAGAAAGACCGGTAACCGCTTACATAGCACAACTCAATATTATTTGAACAAATACTCCAATTCTTATCTAATCACTCATCACCCCCGTAACTTATTCAGGAACAGAACAACGCCGGTGATAAAGATGATCATGGAGAATTTAAATTTTGTAACAACAATTTTGATTTCTCTCTACTGATCATCCTTCCTCGCCTTGAAGGTAGGTGTAGGTGCAGTGATATAATTGTGCAAAGTGAAAAGTGCAACTTGATCGAAACGTCATGCAATTCAGAGGTATTTAATACCTATTTCCTGATCGCGTTAATTCCCGTGTATAATTTTAAAAGTTCGTGCAGTGCTATTAATAATTTCGCAATAATCTTAACCCATTTAACCTTTACTTCCTGTCTTTCGGCTTGACAAAATCTACAATTGCAAAAGCCTGTAATGAATGAATAGTGATATGCATGCGTAATTTCTAGGTCCAAGAATAAGTTGAAATCGTTCGAGACGTCTGCATTGCTAGACTGACATCCGTTGCATAAATCGACGGGTCCTACGTATACAGGCACAAGTGCAAAATTGTAACTTTACAGGAGAGCCATTCAAAGATTCTAAAGCTCGTAACTTTGAACTAATAAAACAGACATTTTTTATTTGTATCTTTGAAACTAATCAGGGTATAAAATATAGGTTAAGCTAAAGTTATTGATGCAAAAAAAGACTATTTTTGTAATTTTGCTGGTTATACCAGTACCTATACGTAGGGCCCATCGAAATGATCAACAATCATAAGAATAAGCACATACAACCAAATCAAATAAGTTGTCACTTACGGCAACATGTGAAAATATTGACAGGAGATTATCTGTCTTTTAAGATATATCTCGACTTTTATCAATACAAATAAATAAAATTGAAGTAATGTCAAAAAAAATGATTTTTTAAGCTCATACAGTTATTTGCACGAGCAAGTTTATTTAATTGCCCAGTATAACTTGAACTGCCCTTGCATGGACTTAAGTACCATGACAGGTCAACATATTATACTAGACGGGTGTAGCATGATGTTGTTGAAGTTGCAGTTCAGTCTCATCCCCGTCTATAATACAAGTCTCGCCTTTTATCCTTTACTTTTCCAGCCTAACGTGACAAATGCAACAACATTGTACAATATAACTAAGCCTGCCTGTTAATCATTTTGTGCAAACATTACATTGTGGTTATCAAACTTTATGACTGTCATCCGTACCTACTGGGGGAAGTTTACAATAGGTATGATTAAGAATATACCTAAATTTTTTAATGTTTTGGGCCGGCTGATAGTATGCGGTGCAAACGAATGCTTTTAATTCTCTTGGTCTTGCGGTCTGCGAAAAGGCCTTGCGGTACTCCTTGGGTATCAGGTACAGCCTCCGATCGTGTTCCAGCTTCAGCTACTGGGTTCTGTCCTATTGACATTGTACTAACAAATCTAAGGTAGAAGCTAGTGATTTTCGCCAAAGTGCTGAAACTTATACTCCTAAACCCTATGATCTGTTGCGTCGAACGCCTTGGAGAGTATGTCGTAGTGTAGTGGTATCGAACATGTGTTGTGGTGTTCAATCAGCGCAACGTACCTACTTTTGGTCCAACGAATATTGTTTTTGTTAAAAACATTTGCTATTTCACTCACTTTAGACTGTTTACAGTGCCACTTAGCCGTCCCCTGCAGGTTCACCTGCGTTTAAGATCACTGCTTCGCTCCTAAGGGCCGTAGCGTAATGTTACATAGCCTGTAACCTTCCTCCATGAATACTCTATCCAATACAAAAAGAATTAATCAAATGTGACCGATATTTCCAGATTAGCGCGTTTCAACAAACATACAATCTAACAAAAACACTTCACTTTTTGTATTAGTATAGATATCACATACGTCTTTTTAATAATATCATGTTATTGAAGCACTACGATTTACCTTACGCCAGAAATTGAAAGTAAATAGATTTGAAATATACATATAGTTTAGATTAGATATAGAAATTGAATGATGAAGGTAAACATTTTAAAAGGAAATCGCACGGAAAACTTCTTAGGTAAATGGAATTGTATTGTGTATTTGACGTAAGTATGTTTTGTCCAAAGTTCATTCCTACAAGTGACGTACAAATGACGTCTAGTGTCAAAGCGTAAGATTAACATGCCAGTAACGTACACTGTCAATGCTCGTCTTCATACACGTAATGTAGTTGTCAAATGACGTACTTATCTGTTTAAGTTACCGGATAAATTTACATTCTTTTCACGTGTCATTCGAGGCATACAAATTTTTGAATATCCAATGCATCATGTGAAATAATTAGATATGTAACTACTGTTCGTCATTTAATTATCGACTTAAACATGGCTTACATATTACATATTTTTGACTTATCACGTTATCACTCATTATGTTTTTTATTTTTTATTTTTATTTGAGAATACGCCGCAGGCGACGCAATATTACAATTTGAACTAAACGACGAAATAATCCTTCATCTTTAAACAAATTCGCGCGATGAAATGTACGTTTATATCATAGAGGCTTTTCAGCCAAAGACAAATTGAATACCTCAAATCATAGGCCAGTCAAAATAAAAAAAATATATAAATATATTAAAAATATTGTGTCTAACCGAAGGCAATATAAGAAAACAAAATGATTTTTTTTTTAACATTTTTATTAATGTATGTCTATGAATTCTAATGTCAAATTGTAGACCTTATTTTCATGAACATACAATACTTGTATTTAATGTTTTTACGAAAATTTATAAATTTATTACTTGATTTATGCATCGTAGCAAATTATGTCTATTTATAAAAACAAATCTAGTGACCAACAGGGTTAAGAATTTAAAATACCCCCGACTCACATATATGCTTAGAAAAGAGCTGATGATCATCAGTCTCACTCGGATTATAGCCAAGAACACTCTCAATCAAGTCACCCTTCAAACAAAAAAATTAAATCAAAATTGGTCCATCCATTTAAGAGCTATAATACCACAGATAGACACGTTACACTTATAACACCCCTAATTTTTACGTCGGGGGTTAAATAATCAAATAACAGACCGGAGTTTAGTTTATATTAGTGATGCTCAAACCAGTAATGCCCCATGGGAATAAATACTTACCTAACTGTATCAACCTAGCAAGGCGTACATTGTAAGAAGCAATTATAATCTATTAATAACACAGAACATGTACGTATATAAAACGATGATACTCGCTGTGCAAACATGGGCAGGACTCTCCACTTAGTTAAGGATGATTTACACATCGACTGATTTTAAATACAAATATACAGCTGTAGCGGATTTTAAAGGAAGTAAATAGTTCTTAATAATTTACAGTGAGTATGCGATCGTTGTTAAGTGAGGAATGGTCTGTCTGACTGTAGCTGCCAATAGAATAACATTTAACTTAGTAACAAAATTATTTTTAATCTGTGTGCTTGCTAACATAAAACAGCCTTACATTATTTTTAATTAATAGACAATAGACTCTGAATCACATCCTAATCGGTATGCTGATGAAGACTTGTGATGTGTTGCAGCACTTACAGCTTAGTTAAATTATTAGAATCGTTGTGATTTGAAAATTCGATAAAACGAAAAAGTCACACTAAAAAGAGACAAACATATTCATAATTAGGATTTAGCCTGCGAGAGAATGAGATAGAATACAAGTATACAGTGTTTACTATAATCTTCGCATGCTAGCACGTGTCTTTGGCCTGCGTACTACGAAGCCTCGGGAAAATGCGTCATAGCCAACTTGGTGTATCATTCACGTGTATAATTTTTGTGCATTTGCGTATTAAAACTCGTTGGTTAATTAATTTATGTTAATTATTTAACACACCTGTGTTAATTTGACCAATAACTTTTTATATAAATTATCTTAAATTCAATTTATTCAACTTTTTTGAAGTTTCACTTTTTTACGTGGGTGAAGTGATTTCTTTTGTATTTTATATACTTAGAGGGCTTGGACTTCCCGGTAACAACCAGTTCGAGTGACAGGTTTTACAGTTCTGGATGTAATGTAAAGCACCCCTTTTGATAGCCTGCGTTGTTTGTCTAAAATCGCCATTCGATTTAATTCACTTAAGTGCTGCACTCAATCGTATCGGTTATGTGCAGTGCCAATCAAAATATGTAGATTTTTTTATTAAGATATTCGTGCTGAATATCTGAGCGAACTAATGTCTTCTGAATAGATGAATATCATTTTTGATTGTTCAAACAATTTTATGGAAGTTTTCTTCATACCATAGATATTGATCGGCGCTCAAAAAATGCCACCAACTACACTGTGCTTAAATACAGTTGTAAGCACAGTTGAGCTATCAGACGCTTCGCGCCCGCGCGCTAGCAGTATGACGTTTCAGGTGTGCAAAGAAGGCATAAAATATCCTACTTTCGATAAGTATATTTTTATGATAACTATAATTTAGTAAAGTAATTAATGGCACTGTAACAAACGATAATTTAAAAAGTTAGTAATTTTTGACATCGTATCCGCCCTTTTCACTCTCGCCATCGTGCGTATAGCGTACGTACCACGAGTCTACGCTATACGCTCCGTTCTGGTAAGTAATAAACTACAGACGCTATACATTGCAGTTTTTGTATTAACCTATTACAACATATATTCACAGGAACATTCATTGTATAATCTGGTTTGCATGCACGTGCAGCACGTGCCACTTTTTGACGCGATTGTTGTAGATGATCGTATATCTGTTTTGGTATGTTTGATCTAAGGAAGTTTTAATTGACGCCCATCGGATTTGTTGGTGCAGTGCAAGGGTCGTCATGCTTACTCAAATCTCATTGCTTGTATTGGCCATGGGCCGGACAGACCCTTAAAGGTAGTAAGCCAAAGAGGTAGTAAATGAGGTTGTTTGTGGCTTGTGGCTTCTTGACAATTTCGTCTTTCTCTTGACGCCTCAATATTTTGTGGTTTATATGACTAAGGTTTCTAGTGCATTCTAGTCTATTTGAGGGGCTCGTGGCTAAGTGGTAACCGAGTAGGTTAACACATTACAAAGTTAAGTAATGCTAGCCAGGTCAGACCCCTTCGTGCCTCGGAGAGCACGTTAAACCGTCGGTCCCGGGTGCCATGCAAACATCTATGGCATTCGTTACGGGTAGTCGGAGCCCTAAAAAGTCCGACAACCTGGTCTAACTACAGAACTTCGATATCGCCTAGTACTTGGGTTGTGGAGGTCTGATGGCAGTCGCTTCACGTAAAATATCAAAGTTCGGCCGTATCGTAGTTAGATTGAAAGCCGACCCCAACTTAGTTGGGAAAAGGCGCGGTGAATGATGTTTCTAGTGTTTTTTTTTTTTTGTTATTTTACAAAAAACCAACAAATGTACAAAACCCACGAATGAATTTTCGTGGGGTTTGTACATTTGTGTTAGGTTGCACGTATAACGGAAATGACAATAGCAGTAAGATTGGAGATTAAATTAGAGATTGCCTGGTGGTCTAATTTCGACTGTAATTATTGATGTTTTTCTTACTTTAGTGATCTATTTTTAAAACAAAGCAAGCTATTTCTTTCAAGCTAAACTTTCATTGTATAGACCTTCCGTGACAGTCCAGCATATGGACACACATGGCTGAACAGATTGTCTTGAATTATATCTAAGAACACTCTCGATCAAGTCATCTTTCAAACAAAAAACGCACTTATATCGGTCCATTCGTTTGGGAGCTACGATGCCACAGACAGACACATAGACACGTAAATTTATAACACGCTCTTTTATTGTCGGGGGCAAAAAAAATATTAAGTATTTTTCTTCGGGTTCTGAAAACCACAGAACAAGCTATACTTAGTACGGGTTTAGATAGCGCTGTGTAATAATATCTAAGAAAAAATGCTTCAATTAGATATTTATACAGTTTTTTATTTCAGGAAACCTAGTCACAACAGTGGCCCTCCTCATGCATCCGAAACTCCGCGGTCACGTCACAACAATGTTCGTCCTCTCGCTCTGCGTGTCAGACCTGCTCTTCTGCTCCATCAACCTGCCTCTCACTGCGAACCGGTACATCCAGCAACACTGGGGCCTGGGGCCCAGCTTGTGTCAGATGTTCGCTTTCGTCTTCTACGGAAACGAAGCCGTTAGTCTTCTGTCCATGGTTGCTATCACTGTTAACAGGTTAGTTTATTAAATATTCTAAATATGTTGTCGTATTCCTCCGAATTAAGCATCTGTGCAGAAAGTGCACTTACAAAAAATATAATATAAAAAATTTTGAGGTTTGACTTTGTTAATAATTATTTTTAACACGTTTTACGTTTTCGGTATATCCTGTTTTAAATAATATGAATAAGCAATAAAATCTATTACAAAGAGAAAATGGGCAAACATTTTCGGGAATCGATTTCCGAGATGGATTCCCAAGTTTGTTTGCTTACAATCCTTCGATGCGCGAATTTCTTTCTTCACTTCTCCGGTTTTTTATTACAAAATCTAAAACCATAAACAGAAATTAATACCGCTACTGTTTATTATTAAATAAAGGGTGAATGTTCTTAAATATTTATAAAAACTTTCTGTTTTTATAAAGGTAAAAAATACGTAGGTATGGTAAAAGTTACGATGAGTAAAGGAATTGCCAGAAAAACAAAAATTTCCTTTCGATGCTTTTCATGTTGAATAAATATTCTTGGTTTATTTATTACCCATCTAAACTTGTTTACGAACGAATTGATAAATACTCGTAGTTTTTATTTTCTCTCTGAAGTTAAAATGCGCCTTATTTTATTGCCAATGATTTTTAAAAGCAACTATTTTTTTAAAATGTCTTAAAAGCAACCATTTAATTTGTGTGCCGTCATCTAACACCATATTAATTTAAAATGGTTCTGTAAATCATGACATTTTTACTTACTCTCCGTATATTAGGTATTAGGATAGTCAACGTTTAGTTTCGCTGTGTTCAATAGACACATGATGCAGAAGTCCTAATAATTAACTTTAAAAAAAAGTATTACTGAATTCAATTCGTCTTAATCATGTAATATGTTTATCCCATAATTTTCCTCCCTTAGAGGTGGAATATTTTCTTCAAATTTGAATGAGACCAACCTAGAGTTCTGAATGAATGATTGAAATCGGTTCATAAATGAAAAAATCGCATAACACACAAAAAAAAACACATTCAAATTGAGAACCTCAAAAGGAAAGTTAAAAAGAAGGGATTTATTTGTGAGTAGCTGCGCCCTACGGTTTTAGCCGCGTAAGTCCCGATGCCGTTTGAATATCGAGACAAAATGTAGCCTATGTGTTAATCTAGGTGTCCAGCTAAGATACCGAATTTCATCGCAATCGGTTCAGTAGTTTTTGCGTGAAAGAGGTACAAACATCTATACATCCATACATCCTCACAAACTTTCACATTTATAATATTAGTAGGATTGATTCGTTCTGTTTGTTTCTGCGTCGTACAACAACAAAATATTAAAAAAATAAAGAAGTAAACAGGAAATATCCACTTTAAAAGGGTACAGCAGATTTCTAGTAAAATTGAAGCCATCCCGCCCACTAACAGCTCTCCACCACACGGAAAAAAAAAATATACGCTCTTAGTATTGTTAGTTACTATTAACACAGATTTTTTTTTTAATTAGCGAATTCTCAATATCGGTACCTACTTACTACTAGTGAATATTATAAGGGTTGTTACAGGAAAGTGTGGTCATATTTTACTGCCATATAGTAGAATGTCCCGTGAATATCGTGAGAGAGCCATGCTTCGGCACGTGCACGGCAGTGATACCACGGCCTCACAGAAAACCGGCCGTGAAGCTATGTTATATGCTTTTTGCCGAGTGAGTGAGGTTACTAGGCTTGTGTAGTTCACGAACTAAGTACTATTAGGAATTCATTCCTGACATGGAACTAGAACGAACTATTCTGTGCGCTTAAAGGACTTAGTTCATTTAGTACATTAGTTCTGTCAAGAAAGTTACGTTCCATGTTTAACATGGGACGACTGAATCGTCAAATAAAATGTCGTACGTTACGTCCCCGCGCGACACGGCGGCGAACGAACGAATGCTCTCTGCACATATTTCATTTTAGTCTTTATAAAAAGTATCGACGAAAACAAATTTTCTTGGTTTTTTATTTTCTTATCGCCTTTATACAGTGTTACATTTAAATCAAATAAAAGTTTAGATAATTCGTACTTATTAGTTTCAATTTTGAATTTAGTACATTGTTATATTAGCAAACAAACACCGAATAAAAACAACAACACCATTTTGCGTGTTGTTATTTTTATTCTGTTTTATTTGCTTAAGCATTGACTTACTAATTATAATTTTTTGTAATATAAATGTAAATAAGTAAATTAGTATGGTGATTTCACGGGTATATGAATGGCAGTCCTAGGCATGCAAAGTATTAAGAAGATCCAAATATTCATTCAATGCAGAACTAATAGAACTAGAAGTCCGAACTAGTAAATGTTAGGGACTGTACTAGATTGGAGCGCTCTTTTCAGTGAACGAGCAAGAACAAACCTAGAGGTTACCGAAGACTTAACTCTTCCCTCTCCCCCCTTCCCTCTCAGATTTTGCTGAAAATGTCTCCATAAAAAACATAATAATTGAAATTGGTATGATAATAAAATTCATAGTATGTTGTTTAGAAACGTAATTAAAACATTATATATATATATATATATATATATATATATGTATGTACCTCAATTTTACCGGCACGATAGAGGTCGCAATTATGCACCGATTGCTTTTAAACTTGGACGACAAATCAACAGGGCAAAAATTAAGGTTAAGTTCGTGAATGGGGATATTCCCCCAAAAGGGGGGAGGGACCGGGGGGCAGATTTTCACAAAAATTAAAAACACAAAATTTACCTCTACGGGCCCGGTTTTTTTCATAATCCATTTTTTTCAAGCTCATCCGCTATACGCTAACGCTCCTAAAATTTGTCCGAGGTGTGGTAAAATATTAGGAGCGTCTAACAGAAGAGTTCTACGGGTCGGAATCACGATTGCAACGGCACAAGTCTTGTTGATTGAGTATTTAAAGACAAGACATAAATATAGAACATGTAAAAAACACGCAACGCCCGCGTAAAATATGAACTCTAAAAAATAACTCTAAACAGACACCTATTACAGCACTAAAAAAATTAAGTGAGTGGAAACGTACACAAAATAAAATCCAACTATAATTACATTAAAAAATACATTCAGCGGTGGTGTGAAACAGATTATAAAAGTCGACAAGTTATTTATCACATCCCACCACTCAGCGGAGCTGTAAAACAAACTTCTTTGCTGACGCCAACAAAAAAAAACTTTGGATAGCCTATTTATAGAAACTTGTTAAAGTCATAGCCAGCACGGTATTCACCTAGAACTTCTGGTAAACCTGGTAAATACAAACTTTTTCAAATACCGTGGGAATACCGAGAAAAAAAATAGCCTATGCGTTAATCCAGATCTCCAGCTATCTACATACCAAGTTTCATCGCAATCGGTTTAGTAGTTTTGCGTGAAAGAGTAACAAACATCCATCCATCCAAACTTTCACTTTTAAAATATTAGTGAGATGATAAAAATTTGTAAACGATTTTGCTGTACGGATCGAGTCTGCTCCCTAAGGTGCAACACTTAAAAGTTTTTAGCAAAAAACCAGGTGTTTTGTTCCCTTTTAGATCTGGAGAAGGCTTCTGATAGAGTGAAGAGGAATGAGTGGTCGACACTATCTATGTATGGATTGAAACGGAACTTTGGAGTCAGTCTACATGGATTCCAAAGCCTGTGTCAGAATACATGGTTCCTACATGGACACTGGTATCTCCAAGGGAGTCAAGCAGGGCTGTGTAGCGTCTCCGTGGTTGTTCAGGTTGTACGTGGCGCGTAAGAAGTGACAATATGTATGTATAGTTAAATTGAACCCTCCCCCCCCCCCCTCTTCCTGTGGGGATGCCTGTATGTATTGTAGGTTGCTGGCGACCTGATTTTGTTGTTAGGGTTCCTTACCTCGAAAGAAAAAAACGGAACCCTTATAGGATCACTTTGTTGTCCGTTCGTCTGTCTGTCTTTCAAGACCCTTATTCTCTCGGAACGCGTGGAAGTATCAAGCTGGAATTTATATCAAATACTCAGGTCTACTGTCTCTTGGAGCTATGAAATAATCAAACTTCTAAGCCAACGCAATCAAAAGATACAGCCGTTTCTGCCGCAAATTTCTGCAAATTTTCGACACTCGCAAGGGAATCAAAACCTACAGGGTACTTCCCGTGAACTCAGAATCTTGAAATTTGGTACGAAGCAACGTCTTATAGCACAGATAAAGGAAAAATTGCGAAAACCGTAAATTTTAGTTACATTATATAATAAAAATATTTTACGGAACCCTCAATGCGCGAGTCCGACTCGCACTTGGCCGGTTTTTTTTTTTTATAAAACCACTGGAATCGGTTTATAACGCATTGTATTAGGCGAGAGCTTCGTTGCAAGAGAGACTTACAATATTGCCACAGTCTTAAAATGTTTAGTGTTACAATTACTAATCTAATGTTGCCATAAGTCGAATCTAATCTTCTGGCTTGGTAGCACTTACAAGAATACTTAAGTAAACTAAACTAAAACTATTAAAGTAGGTATAAATAAAAAACTGTTTTAGGAAAAGTATGTACTAATAATTGCATATATTTTTCTAATTATCTATTAAAACCCTTCGTTTTGATACCCCACTCGATAGGTTTGGGAGATTTCTTTTTTGTAAACATACATTTGTTTTCCGCCAAAGCCGCCAAACTTATTTTTGAAGTGATAACTTCTTATGGGAGGGTAAACCGCTTCGTTACGTAACGGTTACGCCGCCATTCTGTCTGGCGTTTAAGTTATCACTTACACTACACTAGTTACGAATCAACATAGAGACGGAAATGCATTATACATATACATAGGTCAAACATAAGAAATATATTAACTACCAACCAAATCATGCAACCCCAAACCCACCAGACAGCTCAATTCACGTGCACAACAATTTACATTAAAAAAACATCTCCATAATTTCTCCTGAACCAAACCATGCATCAACATGCCTTCTCCCCACAATACCCTATTGTTGTCAGTCACCACCTCCAGGGTCATCGAACTCCCACAGATTAACCATTACCATAATACTGGTGCATTAATATTAATGCGTTGTAACCAATTTAAAGTGTCCCCAAGTGAGCGAGCTGCCCTGCGCGTGCGCACCTTCAATAAACAGTGGATTAATTTTATTGCTTTTCTTTTCACGTCTTAGTTACCATAAACTATAAATGGCCAGTATTAAGCCGTGTAAACTAATTAAATCCTGTAATTTATTGCTGGCAAGAAATAGTTCTTTTTTTTAATATTGTGGGGCATATGACACAGCGCCATCTAGGCCTAAATTAAGTATAACTTGATCTATGCGTTATAGAACAAGGATACTATACTTGTCATTTACATTATCATTTACATAATAGGCACATATCTATACTAATATAATAAAGCTGAAGAGTTTTTTGTTTGTTTGTTTAAGCGCCCTAATCTGTGGAAATACCAAACGGATTTGAAAAATTCTTTTTGTATTGGACGTTATAACCTCCGGAACTGGTGAACGGATTTTCACGGGACATTCACTGGCAGATAGCTGGTGTTATAAGGAGTAAGTTAGGCTACTTTTATTTTGGAACAAGAATTACGGTTCCGCGCAAAATATATAAATATGTACACGCGAGCGAAGCCACGAGGGAACTGCTAGTATCTATATATAAATATATTGGTTGTTCCCCGCAGTTTCATCAACGTTTATGGTTACTACTCCGCTCCTATTGGTCGTAGCGTGATGTTATACAGCCTATAGCCTTGCTCAATAAATGGGTTATCTAACACTAAAAGAATTTTCAAAATCGGGTCAGTAGTACCGGAGATTACTTCGAACATCAAACTACCTCTTTATAATATTAGTATAGACTATTTTAAGGTTTTTTATTGCTTTTTTAACTGTCAAACCAATAATTAAAACAGAAACGTCAGCCACGTGTGACGTCACACGTTGTTATTACATAAAAATGTTCTACAGAAAGACTATTTTGACGTTTACTAACAGATATACTGACAGTCAACTTAACTGTATTGTTATATCACTCACGGTGATTTGTTCTAGAAGCTTTAATAGTCTAAAGTAAGCTTTGTATACCTACGCGGTTCGACCTACTGGGATTTGCACAACAAACCTTCAGAATTCTATAGATAACAAGAGCCATAATAATCAATAACCGTGATATTTACAGTGCGTGTGATAAGGCTGCACCTCATTACCTTATCACTAGAGAATCAAGTTGTGATAACGTTACTTTGACAGTTTCATGGTTAATGGAATACGTAAGTTCGGCGTGCCAAGTCACCGTTCTAGGAAACGTAGGCATATTTTTTAAGAGCCTAATTATGGGTAGGTGGTGGTATATTTAGGATATATTACTAGGTAGGGGTACTCAGAGTTTTGCGTCAAACAATTTAATTTTGCCCAACACTGGCTGTATATTATATATTCTGTGGTAGGGGTATATTTTTCTCGAAGTTGCGATTGAGTACCACCCAGTAAGTGGTACGGTGGTAAGTATAACACAAGTATTTAGTTTAGTTGAAACTGTTATCACAAATACTAGTCATGTGTGACTCTGGGTACTTGTATTCTTTATGAAAAAGGTACTAATTTAAAAAATTAAAAAACAAAACTGACCTGCCATTAATTTCAAAATGACGCCATACAGCCGCCATATTGATTTTTTATAGAAAAAGATGTAACCAGTGTCATTTGAGATGGTGTTAGGATTCTAATGACACTTGACACATCCAAATCTATTCAGAATTTTTTTTTTTATAAAAAAGACAACATTAAGAAGAATGACTCCTGTGTCGCGGGAGTTTACAAACATACAAACAACGGACACAAAGAACACCCAGACTCGGGTGGGAATCGAACCCACGACGTATGGATTAGCAGTCAGGGCCACTAAACACTAGGCTAACAGGCCAGCCAGAGTCAGCTATGGTATAATAAAGAAACTTCCATAAATTAACTCTGATTACCGTCCTTTTTGGACCGTGGTGTAAAATTGCATTAAATCCGGTGGCGAAGGGAACATTCTAATTTAGATGAGCAAACTAAAAACTTGATTACATAACTGTAAATTTAATGTTATTTTTTTTTATTAGATAGCAGGCAAACGAGCAGACGGGTTACCTGATCGTAAGCGACTACCGCCGCCCATGGGCACCTGCAACTCAAGAGTCGCAAGTGCGTTGTCGGCCTTTAAGGGGGGAGTAGGGGAAGGATGGAAGAGGGGAGAAGGGAAGGGGGGAGGGAAGGGTTAGGGCCTCCGGTAACCTCACTCACTCGGCGAAAGCAATGCAAGCATTGCTTCACTGCCGGTTTTCTGTGAGGCCGTGGTATCATTCCGGTCGAGCCGGCCCATACGCGCCGAAGCATGGCTCTCCCACGGTCAGAAATGGAGTGAAAGGGTCAGGGATTTGTGAATCGTCTCTATCAATGAGCTCAAATACTGTAAAAATGAAAATCTGTATTAATTAACATTATGAACCCTGGTAATAAAACCGATGTTTATAATTATTGACACCGCTAGAAATCTACTTTAACCAGAACTAACATATGCCTATTTATTTCAGTAATCCGTGAGCATAACTAGTGTAACAATATGCTAATCTACATATCTCTATAATTGTAATGTGAGACGAGTGACGACTAATACTTAATAAAAGTTAAATGACAATTGAGCAACTTGGAATAGTAAAAAAGCAGTAACATTAATGAAGATTATATGGGTGAATAAAATAATTGAACAGGGGAGTGTTGATGAAACTAAATACATATGCGTTATTGATACGGGTCTTACTTAACACCTCTTTATTTGTATTTAAATAATAAAGAGCTACACTAAGTTGACATTTACGTACCCCACGTCTAAAATTTCATGGGAATTTCTATTTTATTAACACTTGATTTAGATACGTTTTTGCTGTCCATCAAAGGCGATGACTTATTTATCAATATTCAACATTCACGTGATTCGTTGGATATTACGACGATTATGTTAAATTATACTAAATGTACTTCAGCGGCATCTAGAGAAGATAAGGTGAACTATTTAGTAACTACTAATCCTGCATTACGCAATGAGTGTTCTCACGCTGATTGTATGTGTTGCAGTCAAAACTCTTAAGATGACAAAAGTGCTTTTAACTAACAAAATCAGTCGTTAAAGTACTTTAAACGCCGGCTGTCAACAAAAATGAGTGAAATTAAAGTCTTTGCCCTACGGATGGGGTTAAAAGTATTGTTATATTTTAGGGGTAGTATGGCACACGGTGTGGTTTTAATCGATTCGGTTCCGACACACCTCCCCACTGAAAACCCTGGTGGTGTGACGGCCCGAGGGGGTTTCCACACGCTCAAAAAAAGGGTTAGATATTTTTATTGATATTTATTTTAATTGGTGGTAAGTTTATCATGAGTTAAAATATCTTTTAAAAAATTCGTTAAAAGTACTTTGGCTAAAAGCGAAAGTCCAAACAACTTTTAACCATAAATTTGCCATTAAAATGACCATTAACCAATGACTTTCAGTCAAAACTACTTTTGACTTACCTGTTCAGCCAAAAGTATTTTAGACTGTTTCTGTAATAGTAGGTATTTTGACTGATTTATTTATAGTTTTGATTGTAACACATAAATACAAACACCCCAATATCAACCGTTGGGCCGCGGACCTTCAGTCCTGGTCAGAGGATCTTCCACAACAATGTATTACAAAGTCACACCGTTGCCAATTTTCAAAAGAGTTCTCCTAATAAACACTATTTCAATAATTTTATACCGCGATCGCCTCTAGGACGGACGTAGCTTCCCAGTCCTAGAGCAGAAATTTACATTTCCTCACCTTCTCATACAAAGAAGGTAGTTTCACTAAGCTCTTAACGGGAATAAACACGGTTCTTGTCTTGTTGTAAACTGTAAGTCAGTGCCCTACACAGTTTTAGGAACACAACAACTAAATTACATGAATACAGTTCCTAATTTTACGCATGAGCACACTGTAAATATCGAATCGAAATAAACACATTTCCATACAATGCAATGTCTCGATCGCAAATCGATTGCTGTAATTTTCGACTATGATTGTGCAGCTGCAATTACAGGTATACATAAGGCAAGTCAACAGGATTTAACCAAACTCTTTTAGATATTGTAAATATTGTATGTATGCATATTCCACAGTTTTTTTAACCCTCTACGCAAAAAGGGAGGTGTTATAAGTTTAACGTGAGTATCTGTGTGTCTGTCTGTTTTAATTTCGTAATAGCTTTAATTTCTGTCAACATAAATATTAGTTTTTTTTTTGTTTGAAAGGTGATTTGATCGAGAGTGTTCTTAGCTATATTTTTTTTTCGTTCCGTCCAAAGATCATCAGCTCTTTTCTATTGGTTAAAGGGATTTTTGAGTCGGAGGTGTTTTAATTTTTTAATTTATACTAACTTGTTATAAAATGCCTAAAAGTTCCCCGTCATTTTATCCGCTTTTGTAGTCACTGCTCCGCCCCTAAAAGTTGTAGCTTGATGTTGAATAGCTGTAACCTTTCTCAAGAATTGGACTATCAGATGCAATAAGATTTTTTCAAATCTGACTGATTTGTTTAGAGATTAGCACGTGCAATCATAAAAAAAAAACAAACTAACAACCTTTATTATATTATATGATACTAAAATATGACTGTAATACGAAAAAATACTTCGTATTCTGTCCATAAAGGATAGACTGCAATCATTTAAACTTCTTAAGTGGCTTTGCATTCATTACGCCGTCTACGTTCGCGGCTATAGAGTATACGAAAAAAAAACCTATAGCGACACTAAGATTTAGGTCCTATAAAAATGGAGTTTGAATTGAAAACCTTTAAATTAGGTTTAAATAAAAAAAAAATATTTTAAAATAACAGAAGATACGAGATATTCACAGTAATAAAGTGTGCCACATGAGAGATAGCATGAAAATCAGTAGCCCTTTTCTACTATTGATAACACTAAATGCTCGTCAATAGCCATTGAACAAGCAAAAAGAAAATTGAAACAGAGGAGAAAAAGGCATTGAACTAATTTCTTTACGAGACGAAACTTTCATGACTGACACGTCATGAAGTGATCAGTTTTCTAATTCTGCCCATGACATATAAAGGTACCATTTGTATAGAAAATAACATAAGAACTTAACATGCAACGTGTTCCTACTTGTAACAATTTAAAAGTATGAATAAAAATACTTTTCTAATTTATTAATAACCCTGATTATAGAGTTTGATCTCATATTGCTTTATCGTAAACAGTCCTAAAATGTAAAAATGAAGGCTGTTAGTATCTTGCTTGGCGCAGCGCCGCGCCGTGGTAAAGAACAGACACGACAGACAGAATTAAATCGATAATTTCACATTTATAACATTGGATCACATTTCTATTTGTGAGAAAGCACTTATTAGGATTGACTCAATTATTAATCAACCTAAACCACGTTCTGTCCAAAGCTATGCCACTTTAAATGCTAGATAACATTTACTTTACGCTTCCATAATGTAATCAGGCACTCGACAGAACACTCCGCTTATCGCCCGGGTGTGGGAAAGCAAGCAGGCTCCATGATTAGATAGCGATTAACTTGGGTTTATGTGTTTATACAGTTTGTGAACGGTTCATTAAGTATTTTAAGTATTAAGTTGCAAAGGCTGCTTTGTTTGGTTAAATATATTAGCTAGCTTAGCGGTATAGGTTCAAAATATCTTTCTGATGGATTTTCTATGTAATAATTATAAATTTAAAACACTCCCCACTCAAAAACCCCTTCAACAATTAGAAAAGAGGTGATAATCTTCGAATGGTTGGACAGATTTTGTTGAATTATATCTAAGGACACTCTCGATCAAGTCACCTTTCAAACAAAAAAAAACGCACTTAAATCGGTCCATTCCTTTGGGGGCTACAATGCCACAAACAGACACACAGACACGTCATTTATAACACCCTTCTTTTTGCTTCGGGGGTTAAAAATGGTATGAAGTGAAGCGGCCATAGCCTATGATGATATTGTTGTGCAAGTTAGTTGGTAAATGGACACAAGGCCCGCATATAATAAAAACATACATTCTATTTTTATTATTACGCTAATCAATTTTAAAATGTCGTTGAGTTCTGTCGTAATAATTCACCTTAAAATGAGTAACAGGAAGAGCAATACTCATAGTTCAGTGGCGAAATAAGTCACCCTTAAATAAAACGCAATATTGGAATCAAATTTAGCTTAGCTGGAGGGGTTAACAAGAATACTAGTCATGTGTGTATCCTTTATAAAAAAAAACTATATATCCTACTTCCTACTAATATTATAAACGTGAAAGTTTGTGAGGATGTATGGATGTATGGATGGATGTATGGATGTTTGTTACTCTTTAACGCAAAAAGTACTGAATGGATTTTAATGAAACTTTACAATAATATAGCTTATATATCAGAATAACACATAGGCTATAATTTATAAAGATATTGTGCATATTGGCCAATATATAACTATAAGTGTTAAGTAAGTCGGAAAAAAATCTGTCATCTGCGAGCTATTCTGGCGTGCGGTGGGAAAACTGTAAGAGTTACACGAATATAATGTACGGTGGGATTGTTCCTCCTAAATAGTTCTACAAAAAAGTCCGCGACAGTACATATCTATCTTTTATGTGTAAGCCATTATTACCAAAATAGTGAACCATAAATACAATAAAATTTGATTTTTTATTTCCAATTCACATTTAGCAGTAACAAATTGGTTTTCATCAAAATAAATACTTTCATCGCTTCTGATATTCAAAGTAGATAAACTTTGCCTTTTAAAGTACGTAATTTGGTCAAATATTTTAAAAGTTACGACGATATAAAATTAATATAAAATTGTGCGGTGCGGTGGAGGACGGGACATCGCTCATCGCCGCGTGACGTGAGCCACCCGAGGCAGACGTGTGAGGGCAGACGTTGTTGACGGTTGTGTCCATGCTATGGCAACTTGGAACATAAAATTACTGTGTTACAATATTTAAATTTATGATTTTTATGAGGGGAAATTGATTACTCTCAAATGTATTACGATTTAAAATTCGCATTTGTAAATAACAAAATATTGCATATTAAATATCTAAAACCACTTAAAATTCTATACAAACAACATTTTGTTCAGCAACACACAATAATATTAATTAAAAATACAATCTTATGAATAAACAATTTTTTTTTAAATATTTGGAACTTATTAATATTAGGTTGGCAGCACTTTACTTATATTGCAAATGGCTGCGTATGAGTACCGATTGCCGGTTTCTTGTGCTTTTATTTTTGCATTATACATTTTGGTTGTTATATGTGTAAAACTATCCGTTAGTTGAATATAAAAATCGGAGATTAGTCATAAACATACATTAATTAGCTAAAGTATAAAATTCTCATGTTAAAACCAATAAAACAAGAAATAGGGAACAACAAAACACATACATACACCGTATAAGTAGGTACCTATATATTGTTCAATTGTATATATATATATATATATACCTACAGATATGTATATTATATTAGTTTTCGGTATCTGACCACTAGGCAGAGTTTTGTGTTGTCAATAAAAAGAAGCAGAGCTGCCTGTCTATATCCTATATACTTTTGTAGTCTTTGGTTGTGTCCGTAATGGGAATTTTCAAGACACTAGCGATTTGTTTAAAGGCTCTGTATACATACATTTATATAATACTAGCAACCCGCCCCGGCTTCCCACGGGTACAAATTATACACCTACACCTTCTTTTAGTGAGTGATGAACCGCATGAAATTCTGTTCAGTATTTTTTTAGTTTATCGCAAGCAGATACGCAAGAAACGCAGCGGGGGACTTCATTTTATATTTTACAATATGTAGTGAAGATTTGAATGTAAAATTTTTTTCTTTTTTTTTTATTTATTTATTTACATCCAACGCTTACATCTAGTTTGTGTTGTTTGTGAGGAGGTTTAGATGTTTGTTACTCTTTCACGCAAAAACTACTGAACCGATTGCGATGATACTTCGTATGTAGATAGCTGGAGACCTGGATTAACACATAGGCTACTTTTATCCCGATGAAACCGCGGGGCACAGCTAGTATTTTCTATGAGACAACACAACTACTAGTATAGAAACCACTGTTTGGATGTTAGATTGTAGGTTTCACCTGGCCTGTTGGTCTAGTGGTTAGTGATCCTGACTGAGTCAGAGGTCATGGGTTCGATTCCCACACAGGACAAACAATTGATTGATTGAGTGATGAGCACGATCGTTTTGGTCTGTATATGGGTGTAATTTATCATCTATAGTATGTATGTATTTAGAAATATATAAGTATGTTTATCAGCAGTCATAATACAGGCGCTGCCTAGTTTGGGATCAGACGGCCGTGTGTGTCGGCAGTAGGTGTCTCAAGTACATTAGGGAAATCAACCTGTTTGTAACTATGTTTGTGTCCAACAAATAAATAAATAAAAGTTATCAAAATAAGACCCGATGGACTGTTTGAATACCTAGTACCACGCAGCACTTAAATAGTGTAGTGTGTCCTAGTGAGTCAGGTCTTAAAAGCTTCTCCAGGAGATTGGTGTAGAGAGTACTCAATGGTTCCGATATCAGCTTACCACCAAGGAGTACGTTTGTGTGTTTAACTTCAAGTATAATAATAATATGTTGGGACAAACAGCGCCATCTAGGCCCAAACTAAACATAGTTTGAACTATGGGTTTTAGAAAAGGAATAAAAATACTGAAACACCACTGCATACAAGGATTTGTACTGAGCGGAAATAAAACCCGCCATATCTAAGGTTGCAGTCAAATCACCAGAACTGCGCATCATAAGCATAATATGTCACGGACTTTAAGATGTATGATGTACAGCAATGCGATAAAATACACTATAAAACCCATATTAAATGCAAACTACATATTACATTTCCCGCCATCAATTGATATGAGTTATAAAACCTCTCGGAGCAGCTACAGAAACACTCGAGCCTCTGAAACAGTGAGCCCTTTGTACCTCGGGTACTGACCCGCCAAGAGCGATGCGTTTGTTTTTGTTGCACCCGAGCCCTTTGCACGAGCTACGGGGGACAGATGCACCGCCAGATGCAGTTTGACAGATTAAACATGTTTGTTTGGCAAGAAAGATACTGTCGAATTTTAAAAAAAGAACAAGGGTAGGTTGCCATTATGATTCTGTTCTTTATTTGAATATTGACAATTAGTTTTTTTTATGTAACTTACTTTAATACAATCTGTATGCACTATAATTGTTTAAAGCCCAATAATTAAAAAGATTTATTACGATATACTATAGAAAAAATATATTTGAACTACATATAATCTTGAACGAATATACCAGGTTTGGTTAACATTTTCTCGCAAATTTTCAACACTAAATTAAATGTTATTCTTACCTACAAATAAACCATTCCTTTTCTAAAAATACAGACGTCACAGATACAGTAGGTATGTCTACTTATTAATAATTATTTATTGGTTTTATTCCACTAAAATTAATTACAATTTTTGTCCAGTTACCAAAAATTTGATTTTTTAATACTGCGTTAATCGCTCCTGCAGGATATGGACAGTAAAATTTAGTGTGCGGCCTATTTAGAAGATCGCAAGTAAAAAATACAGATAACAGAATACATTATACAAATCTTAACATTACTTAATAAAACTAAACCTGGCCAAACTGGGTCCGCCGACGCAAATGTCTCTTCCCTTTGATTATACTAATATCTTTTAAAAATCGCTGCAAATTTCGTGATTTTTTTTAAGCTGAACGTGCATAGAAAAGTGAAAGATGGGAGAGATTATATATTATATTTCTTTTTAACTTCTAAAGAAATGAAAAAAATGTTTTGTTATTATAGCATTTCCAGGAGCGACAAGAAACTTTGTTTATTTCATCAGATTCATAAGTATCATCTTACAAAAACAGATCTAAGCTTGGTTATACATAGTGGCTACTAGTACGTATGCAGATGATAGCTCAACCATAACACATAATTCATATCTCAGTAAATAAATACTGCCATAATACCCGTTAATTCCCGTGTAGTACACACAGAAATTAACGGGTTTACGTAATTTAAATGTTATAGTTTCGCTTCCGTATTTGCGTCGGATTTCTAACCCATATTTCTCATTGACCCATAGACTCATTCATAACATTTCTTTACTCGTCCCATGAAATAATTTTGAAGTTCCCGTTTCGATCCACATTCAAATCCCTTAAGCACCTTTTTTGATACGTGGAAACCTAAGAATCAACAAAAGGCGAGGGTAATATACACAATTTACACAAATAATCTCCCTAATTCCTTAAACGATAGGTTTTGTAGAACGCTTGTAGGGAATAACAATTTTTGACAACAGCTAGGTATGACAATCAAAAAATTTACTAGACGGGCCTGTTGGTCTAGTGGTTAGAGAACCTGATTACTGCCGGTTTTCTGTGAGGCCGTGATATCGAGCCGCCATACGTGCCGAAGCATGGCTCTCCCACTGTAAAACATTTATAACTTAAAAATATTAAAAAATCTAAAAAATAGTAACGAATATCAGTTTCTAAAGTTATATGTATAACATTTAATTTCATAACTACCTTTAAATAATTAATTTGGATCATAGAACTACGTATTGATAACCTTCTAATTTGAGAAACACCCAGACCCAACGCGGTAGCCAATAATCCGTTGCTCAGGCGTTATATGACAAACATTAGTCTTTAGTGAAGTCCCTAAAAGGCTTAGTTGTGTGACGACTAAACTCCAAAATTGCATCTGAAGTCAAAACCCCTAGCGTTTAAAAACGTACTGACACAATTTGAACACACCTATCTTGAAAGCGATCTGTATAAAGTGAGATTTTGTTTACTTGCGTGTTTTTAACTAAAAATACTTGTTCTTGCGTAAATATAACCTAGATACAAGCACATTAACGTGTAAGCCGAACCATCTATCTTCTCTCTATATCACTAAATATTTTAAAGGCTCCTGGAATCTTTACGTAAGAGTACTCTGAAATAGTAACTGCCGATGGTATCAGCTATCAGAAGCTAATTACGCGCTTTATGTCTTGTTTTCTATTGATACTGGTATGATACTGAAAAGCTGTATGGATGGAATGGTTTGCCTCTGAATCATGTCAATTACTTTTTTCTGGGTTTAACAGTCTTAATATGGAGGAAACTATTGTGTAAATTCCTATGAAAACATCCTCGTTTTCAAATTTAGATGGCAAATAGGTACTCAGGACACTTAAAGGTGTTGTGTTATCAGAGTGATATCATCCTTGTCGAGGAATCGCCACCATATTAGAAGAATGACCAAAAATTTTGTAAATTACTTGTTAAGAGACTGAATGAGACTGTCAGTAATAATGTAAATAATAATATTGAAAACAGAATCTATGTAGCCTTCTGGACCTTCTTTGTAACACTTCATTTCATATAGCTGATATTTGGTAAAACATTTATTTTATGCAAAAAAATCATTTGAACTAAAAAAATCTTAATTATATTATATTTGATTTCAGATACACATTAATTGCCTACTATGACATGTACTCCCAAATCTACACGACGACCAAGATATGGATCCAGCTTATCATGATATGGGTGGTTTCCTTCGGTCTCATGGTGAGTTATGAATTTTACTTATATATACTTAAATCGGTTTAGCCAGCTGGTGTTCCTGTCCTGGTGGCCCCTCCAGTCACAGGAAATACAGGACATTCGGGCTCGCAACCCCGACTTCTGGGTACACTAGGTTCCTTTCCCTACCCATTTTTGCTTATACAAATTTATCTTCTTCCTTTATTCCCCTCTTAAAACTACCTACATCACTACATTCCCAAGGAGGATCGGCGTGAGGCAGGGGGCCGGTCATAAAAGAAAGCCGCCAAAACCCTTTACAATGTTACACATTATGCCAACACACACAAAACCTGGTCTAACTACAGAACTTCGATATCGCCTAGTAGGAACTTGAGTTGTGGAGGTCTGTAGTTAGACAGAAAGCCGACCCCAACTTAGTTGGGAAAAAGCACGGAGGATGATCGTTAAGAAGATAAGGCATAATAGATTTCTGTATAGCATCTGAGCTGCTCCCACTGTTCTAGTACCTAGGTGGGTACCTGCTAGACCACTTACCTACAAATCGTAAACGCAATCAGATAATTTTACGCCAGTGGTTATTTCCACATCCATGTACAGAAAAAAATATACTTTGGCGCCATTAAACAAGTAGATATATACTTATATAGCAACTACGTAAACTGTTACAGATTCTGCGTCGCTCAATAAAGGTTCTCGCACTGACTAAGCTTATAAAATATTTTATAGGCACCAGCAAAAATAACAAAAATACTTTGTAAACATTAACTAGATATAGGTGAAGAAAATTATTTGTGAGTATTTTTAAGAAAACTTCGCAAATGAAGATAGAACGGAAGATAATTTTTTTAAACAATGTGTTACAAATTAAAAAATTGCGTACGTGAATAGCCCGTAAAAATGACTCGTGGGGCAAAGCTGTCTTAGAATGGAGGCCTTGGGGTGAAAAGCGACCTAGAGGAAGGCCAGAAATGCGATGGAAGGATGACGTCAAGAAAATTGCAGGGACGAAGTGGATAGAAGTAGTGCAAGACCAGGTGAGATGGCGCAATCTGAAAGAGGCCTACACCCAACCGGTTCAGAACGGTTGAGAAGAACAAAAAGAAGGTACGAATTATGGTCGTATTTCCACCACCAGGCAATCTCTAGTACTAGATAGAGATACAGTGTATATAATATCCAGATACGAAAGCTTTCAGTTACCATTTTGTAGCACATTGGTAATCAAGTCACCGTGATATTCCACGCAGTTTTTACACATTCCTCAAATATCAATCTCTAAGCCAGGCCACATAACAACTGCAATTAAAAAAAACATACAAGATTATGTAACAAATTGTTCCTATCAAGCATTGGCGTACGTGGCGCGAATGTTTCTCGCTATTTTGATAACTAAAACAATTGCATCACATTGAAATAAGAACAAAAATCAGTCTAGCGATCAACACTTCCTATCAACAAATGGGAGACTTACAGTTTGGATATACATATAAACAATTAAAGGACCGCAGACATAAGTATTTCAATTGTTAATTTCAACTTGATACCTCCGCGCGTTCCTGTTTCGGGTCTTGACAGATAGACAGACGACAGAGGTTCATTTTGCTGAACAGAACCCTAAAATTAAAATTGATATTCGATAAATAGCTAAATACTGTTATTTCCCACGCATTCGTGGTAGAAAGGTTAGGTAGTCTCGACAAATTCCGGAGGTATTAATCAGCGGTGTTAAGGGCACTTACCTATCCCTTTTTGTTAATTTTACCCACTTATGTACCAGTTATTGGTTTTTCGTAATAACATCTTTCGAGTGCGGATTATAATTTCTTGTGGCTATGTTCGAATTTATAGAACACAACATCATAATTTTTGCAATTTAATGTTAATCAAATGGCCATAGACAAACTAGAGTATGATCCGTACTCTATGGAATGTTATGGTAAGAAATTATTTACTTTTAGAAGTGAAAGCAGTTTAAAAATAAAAAAAAAACAACTTTTAACTCTTTCAAATGCTCATGGATAATGTTGAACTTACGATAAATATAGTCTACCTCAAAAGCCAAATTGACTAAAAATTAACGCAATAAAACAAAGAAATGTTGAATTAATATCTTGAACGGATGTTCCAATTTTATCACAGTTTTACGGAAGAAACTCACGTTTACATTAAAAGCTCGCGAACGTCATAACTTCACAAGTGTTTGGCCTATATTACATCATACACTACTCAACACGATGTGCTGATAGTTATATCCTATTTTTAATTCAATTTGACTAAAAATAAATCTGAAAAAGTATATTCTGCAACATGTTTAAACACGATCTAACAAGTAGGCTTTGTGCTTGTTTCCACAATTAATAGTATTTAAAAAAAATAAAGCTTTAAAAACAGAATTCTAAAAATATTAATTATACATTCAAATTTGTAACCAACAGAGTGGGGATTGTTTAGTATTAAAACATGCGGTTACCGTAAAACAAATGACTTGTGTGATCAATCGGTTGCGGGTTTGAACCTTACATAGTACACGGAACCCACTCCTAACACAAACTTTAGCTTAGCTGGAGGGGTTAACAAGAATACTAGTAATAACCCATGTTACTAGCAGCCTATAAAAAATATGTAAGGGATCACGTTTTGCAACCTTTGTGATACTACAACTATTTATAGACCTCAGTAAACGCTTTCCATTGAGAGGTGTATTTGTTTGCCATCTCAGCAATCTAAATCGAGTCCTAGACTACTCTGTGCCTGTGGTTATGAGATTAATAAGGAATCATTTCTCTTAATTAAACTAAAACAGACTTTGTTACAAAGTTATAATTGCGTTAATACTACATATACTTAAAACATTTTAACTAGAATCACACTGATAATAACTCATTTCGAGGAAAACGCACAACTGCGTTTATTGAAAGTTATGTGGTGGAATTGTACCACTGTGCTGTTACTGTACTACCAAACAAGCGACCTGACTAGGCCAAGAGATTGTAGCTGACAATTTGCCTGTAAACTAAAGTTATTATTACGAGGATCTCCCAAAGTTACATGACTCTCATTTATTGCCGATAACCACTTACCATCAAACAGATAATGTACCTACTTGTTTACCATTAATTAATTAGAGCATAAAAAACTCTAGTAAAGCGTAGTACCTAATGGGAAATTGTGTAGATAAAGAAGTTTCTTAGTATTTAGTGGTTTTGATTATCCTCTTAATTTTCCCATCCTTAATTAACTCTCAACGTGCCAGAGGTTGACCAAGACTTGCTCCCTGTACGTGAATCTGACCAAATTGTCGTTGGCAACATGTATGTGTCTTGTGCGCTTTATGCCTTCCACTTCGGGATACATGAATGCATGTATACCGATACACACAAGACATACATCGCAACAGTTTCTTCAAATTGTCTGCTTAATACGTGAAAGCCCTTAAAGTTATAAAACAGGCGTAAACAAACTAAATAGTGTTATAGGTCGGAAACCGTAGAATTAGTTCGTTGCACTTCCACGTTGATTCTCGGTTAATTGTGCTGAATTGAGTAACATCCTCTACAGTCTGTACTACAGTTTTATTGGGGTGCTACATATACTTTGCTAGAAATGCTGCTGTACAATAACTGCAGGGTATGGCTAACAATACATTTTAATTCCTAAAATAATCCTAAATGTATTGAATTAAAATTTCAAATGATCATAGAAATAAAATGAAACTTTTATATTGGGTCAATTTCGGACACTGTATTTTGCTTTGCTTCAGTGCTGATATGTTTGGGATCTACATATAAGAAAGGTTATCTGAATTTAAGGAATGTCTTGCGTTTTATATTTATTTTTGTATGTAGTTGTTAGGTACGGTTAACTATGATAATAAAATATTTAAAACACCTAAAAACTATCAGTCGTAGGACTGCACGTCAGAAGTGAAAACACGCACACACTGTATATATGTATATGAGCGTGACGGTCACGCGAGTTCAGCGCTTTTCCCAGTACCAAAAGTGCCCAACGTGGCTAAAGACGTTTTCACTTCAAAATTACCTGTTCCCTCAGACCAAAAACTCAGAGCTCCAACATAAACTCTTTAGTCGTATCGCTCACACCTCCACAATACATTAAATAATGATGAATTAAAATTAAATCATGACTACTAACACTAGACTACACACAAACAGAAAACTTGTTAAAATGAACACGCACACGCACACACAAGCACGCACGCACGCACGCACGCACGCACACACACAGACAGACAGACACACACACACACACACACACACACACACACACACACACACACACACACACACACACACACACACACACACACACACACACACACATTTATACACACTTAACTGTAGTTTTATTGTATAGCTTATATAACAAAATGGGTGAAGACACTGTCCCCTGTAACACAGGTTATCACCTACCACAGGAGGCAGGTTTTCAATGTATTGTAACAATATGTAAATGAAAATAAATTATTATTATTATTCTCTTTATTTACTTAATATACATATAAATTACATTTTTAAATACATTCACCATAAAAAAATAAAAACAAATATATTTAAAAATATAAAAAATAGTGTCCCACCGGTATCGGGTACAGGGACCAAGCTACCGGTGGTTAGGGTTCCAGAGAAAGAAACCTCCTCACTATGCGTGCCGTATCAAGGAGGACTGCCTTCTGCATCAGGCTCTTAATCCAGCTGCCTAACGTGAGCCTCTGAAGGTGTTGGTCGAGGCTCTTAGCAATTAACCCATGGGCCGAAATGACTATCGGCACAATGATTGCTGAATCCTCATCCCACATGTCGACAATCTCGTGGGCTAGGTCCAAATATTTTATTTCTTTATCTTTTTCGGCTTTTAAGAGATTGTCGTCATGGGGAATGGTGATGTCAATAATCATTGCTCTAATCGGTCTATCACCACTATATCAGGCTTATTGGCAACAATAGTCCTGTCAGTGATGATAGATCGATCCCAGTACAATGTTGCACGACCATTTTCGAGAACTGGGTCGGGCACATACCTGTAGTACGGTAACTCGACAGCCACAAGATTATATTTAACAGCAAGTTGCTGATGGACTATCCTGGCCACTTGGTTATGTCTATGCAAGTACTCGCCGTTGGCAAGACGAGAACAACCAGAAATTATATGCCTGAGGGTTTCTCCGGGACGATGACACGCCCGACAAATGTCAATTGTGCCGTCCTTCAGGATATATCTCCGATAGTTATTCGTCATAACAACTTCATCTGTAATTGCACAGACGAAACCTTCAGTTTCTCCGAAGAGGTCACCGAACCGTAGCCAGGATACTGATGCTAATAAATCTATATCGGGCCCATTTAAGGCCCGATAAAAACGTCCATGCAACGCCTTGCTCTTCCATATCTCCCTGCGGTCTATAACAGTGAGTACTGCTGGTTTGCGCCAGTTCTCTTTTCCTAGAGCAAGCGGAGTGAATCCGTTGTCAACTGCCACCACATCCCGATACACATCCAGGTCAACGGAGAGGAAGTAGTCTCTAAGGTTGCATACCTCGCGGTTATGGAGGGTCTTGCCATTTAAAAAAACCACGACCCCCACATTTCCGCGGGATATACAATCTCATGACCGATGAACGTGGATGGTGCATTCGGTACGCGGTAAGCAGTGTACGAACTCTTCTATCCAGGGCATCTAGTTCAGTCTGAGTCCATCTAAGTATGCCAAAGGAGTAGGTTAGGACTGGTATGACCCAATCATTATAGGCCCGCACCTTATTACCACCTGACAAAAGACTTTTCAATACTTTTTTTAGGCGGCCATAGAAACGTTCCTGTAACGATTGCTTCATAGTCAATTCATTTACACCTAACGCTTGTGTCATACCTAGATACTTGTAAGTTTCGTTGGCGGAAAGACATCTAAGGTGTGTGGAATCTGAGAGTTCCATCCCCTCAGATTCCACAATCCTGCCTCTTTTTACATGCATGACTGCACATTTATCCACACCAAATTCCATCCTGATACATTTACTAAAGGTTTCAGTTACCTCAAGTAATTTTATCAATTGGAAATTGTTGCAGGCAAACAGTTTCAAATCATCCATGAAAAGGAGATGGGATATAACCTGACCTTCTTTCCGTAAACGATAGCCTAGCCCTGAACTCTCCAGTTAAGTGCTGAGAGGATTCAAAGCCAAGCAAAACCACAAGGGACTCAAACTGTCACCCTGAAATATACCCCGCCTGATCTTAATATACTCGCCGTAACCCTGAGACCGCCGACATCCTGGATAGTAGAGCACCGTTCTCCATTGCCGCATACATGCCTTCAAGAAAGTGCATAGAGTTGTATCTACCTTGTACAACTCCATCACTCTCAAGAGCCACGTATGCGGTACAGAGTCATAGGCTTTTTTGTAATCTATCCAACATGTCGCCAAATCCTTTCGATTACGACGAACTTGTTGGTTAATGGTCGTGTCAATAATAAGGAGCTCTTTAGTGCCACGGGCCCCACTTTTACATCCATTCTGAGAGTAAGCCATAATAGTATTGCTAGTTATATGAGATGTTATCTTCACTCTCAGAATAGACGTAAGTAATTTATAAAGTGTGGGTAAACACGTTATAGGTCTATAATTTTTGGGATCCGTGGCACTACCAGACTTAAAGAGCAGGTGAGTTACGCCTGTGGTCATAAAAGTCGGAAGCGAACCTGATTCTAAGCATGATTGCAATTGAGATGCCAATCGTACATGTGAGCTACGGAGCCACTTTAACCAAAAGTTATGCAGTCCGTCCGGTCCCGCTGATTTCCAGTTCGGCAGCGAACGAACTGCATAAGCTATATCAGTATTCGATATTGTTATTGGCTCCATGGTATCAATCGACTCACACGAACGTTCGACATCTCGCATCCAATCACCCTCTGTGTGAGTGACAGGCATCGCCCAAATGTCACGCCAAAAGGTATTCGTAATTTCAGCATCTGGGAAATGTGTGTCACTCGCTAAATCAGGCTGCTCCCACCTTCTATAAACCCACCTCTCATCCCTTTGGAATGAACGATTCTGAGTATATCGGTCCACTCGTTTTTTGTACCTTCGTATACGGTTTGCCCATGCATAAACTTTCTGTTTCAGAAAGTCAATGCGCTCTGTGACTCGCTCTGCATAATTACAGGAACTGAAAAAGCTCGGTTCACAAAACGCATTACTCTCGGGCGCGTGTTACCCGATCTGAAACAGATAAGCTTGCCAATGAGTGCCCTCGCCTCAGCGATACGACGTTCAATCCTGCACTGCCACGCCGGAGCAGCTAGCTTTGACCGAGTAGCGGTATCATTTTCTGGAAATTTAACACCAGCTACTCGACATGCTGCAACAGCCGCACAGTACAGAATTGAGTGTGTAGCACTGAGATCTGTGCTTTCTTCTAAATAAATACCTAATATAGAATCAAGGGCACACACTAGCGCTTTATTTCGTTTATGCATTGGCAAACGCGGTAAACGAGGTCTGTTGTCATAACTCATGGTCCGATATTCTCGAATAGCACCTTCCAAAATGTTCCTTATTTGTTCATTGTACTGAGTACTTACAGATGAAGTACCACTGTCCTCTCCACCCTCAGCTGGGTAAGGTCGTAGCAACCCAGAAATTAATTGTGACACTGTTTGTGAAGGGGGAGAAGTAACAATGCTATTCAGCAAGTCCAAGCGTAGCCTATCAAGCACGGAGTTATCCAACAAATGACATCGTTGAATAGCCCGTACTTGATCCGATAGCCTTTGTGCCGTAACATTAACAGCTGGTTCAAGTTCCTGAAACAGAGACAACATACGATTACGATACGCAGTGAGGTTAGTTCCTCCCTCTGTAACCACAAAATATGCTCGCATGACGTTCTCGTTTATCGAGGATGTCCATTTCATGCGATGCACATTACCACCGGTAGCGGGGGCCCTATTCGAAGCCGGTGGGCCTCGGGGTCCCAAGCAGGTCGGTGGCCGGCCTCTCCCCTGCCGACGTACAGGTGTTGGCGACGTCGGCGGAGAGAAAAACTCGTCACTCGATGTTGAGCTCGACGCATCCACAGCGGCCGGTATGCTTGATGCCGTTTCCGGGGGCCGGGCGGCGGAGCTGAGCGACGAGTCCGGGGATGTTAAGGGTGCAGTCCTTGCTCTGGATCTTGTTAACATTAGCAGTCATATTCTTCTTCTTTTAATTCAATGGCTCCATCGTTTATCGATGATTTCAATTATATTAGACATGACGTTATAAACGTCATGTCGTACTCATATATTTTTGGTTTTTTACGTATTTAAAACTTCCTTTTCATATGAATATTTATTTATGGTATTAATTTTTATAAATACTATTGAAAATATATATAATTGGATTTGTAAATACAGAAAAATAAAAATATTGGATAAGAGGTGAAAATTTTACGACTGCCATATTATAGTGTTGCCAGTTTTATTATTATTAAAATTATTATTCATTAACTGATTCCCAACCTTTTGTTTTCCAGGTGCCACCTCTTTTAGGAATCTGGGGTCAGCTGGGTCTAGACCCCAACACGTTCTCTTGCACAATCCTCCCAAAAGACGGCAAGTCTCCGAAGAAGTTCCTTTTCGTGTTAGCCTTCGCTCTCCCGTGTGTCGTCATCATAATCTCTTACTCTTGTATCTACTGGAAAGTGAGGCAGAGTAAGAGAAAGCTGGAGGGCCGCAGGTGTGTATGTGGGTGAGATATCATTGTCACTTAATGTGTGACTAATGGTGGTGGGGTTTATGTTTTATATTTAAGTTGGAGTTAAGTTAGATAATGGGGCGCCGCATCAGCACTGTTTTTGCGTTTTACTCCAAAGGGTCGCATCCTTGTTGGGTAAAAGTGAGTGAGCAGTAAAGTCCTTTATTCCAGGTGCAGATTATGGCACATTTTGTTTTTATTGTATAATTTGGCAAGACTTACACGGGTCGCTTGATAGTACCGGCGCGGGCGGCGATGGTAACGGTCCGTGTAGTTGCTAGAGCAATGATGCGACCTGTGTGTTGCTTACCTTTTTTTTATAATGACACGTCAGAATGACCTAAAACCGCTTGATGGAAAGCTAGATTAAGATCCAAAGACTGAAGCCACCATCATATGATACATATATGGTGGTCCTCAGTTTGACGGCCTCCAGAGATGGATTTTTATGTTTGCTTAAAAGACTCGGGGTTGAAGATCGAAGGGAACACGTGTGCTGGCAATTAATTAAACATTTTAATGGTGCGGCGAAGAAAGGAGGTTCTACACCTCCGCCCGCCACGTGTTAGTCTGAATCGTATTGTCAATTTTTGTTTTTTTTTTTTGCTAATATTTTGTGCAGTTACGACGTAGATTTACCTAGTAGTAGTAATAGAAATGTACTTAGGTTTAAGTTGATCGTAGCACATCTTTTAATAGTGTTCTTTTTTGGACAGGACCAACTCACGACATTTGAAACCTTTTCTGGTATATAAAGAGTAACAAATAATGCAAAATTCGTAATAAAAATACTATATCGATTTTTTTGTAAACGATTCCTATTTGGCTACAAAAATACTTTGTTTATTATATGATGGTATAATTTGAATTTCTTTATTGATATGATTTACTATAATTTCATTTATACATTGCCCATTTCCACAGCAAACTAAGCGGTCAAACAGCCAAAGAGAAAGAAGAAGATTCCCGCCTGACAACATTGATGCTAACCATCTTCCTCTGCTTCCTCGCGTGTTTCCTGCCCCTCATGATTATGAACGTAGCCGACGACGGCATCGCATACCCTTGGCTGCACATCATCGCCTCCATCCTGGCTTGGGCCTCCAGTGTCGTCAACCCATTAATATACGCGGCAACCAACAGACAATACCGAGCTGCTTACGCCAATTTGCTGAAATTTTGCAAAAATAGCGCCGTAACTAAACGAACGACTTGGGGAAGCAGAACAATGGGACATTCTTCAAATTCACCACATTATGTGGAGAAAAGAAATCATATGAAAGATAAGCCCACTAACTTATGAATTAGTGTGACATCCAGCGGAGAATAGCTGTAACTCTTGATTGTGTCAGAAAATGGCGTCAATGCTCTTTGTACATTTGTAATAACAATAATTTTTCGCGACACGTAATAAATAGAGCATACATGTTTGTGTTATTTCTCTCAAAATTTGATGTTTAATCGGAATAAAAAATGGCTGCTTGAAGATTTTCATGCTTAAAGTGCACAACATTGTAATAAAAATGTTATCTGTAGCTTATTGTAAATCGTTATAACTGTGTTTATGATTATGAATCTCATTACTTACGACGCAAATTCGTAGTAAACGTCTGTTTAAACAAAATAGACGTCTTCCTTACCTTAATAAGTTGCATTTAATTAGCAAATATATTTACACAACGTATTAAAATATGGTTAACCATTTCTATAGCTAGAAAAGAATTTGCAATGTCAGAAATCTGCAGATACAGGCACAGACTTCTGAAACATTTGTACATATTAATTATAATAATGAAAATTGTAAATAAAACCAATGGTAACTACTTTATGATAATTAAGTCTATTTCTGCTTACCATTTAACTTAACCAAAGTAAAATATTACCTTTTTTATTTTTATAGGTGTATTAATTTTTAAGATAATTTTAAGTAAATGCTTTATGATTTTGTAATAATTATTTAAAAAATGAGAATTGCATTCCTTTAGTTTTAAATTATATTAAGCATTTATGTGGTCAGTGGTTAAGATTGGATTCAGGCAGCGGCTGATTTTGACATTCGTCTGCATCCGCCTTTAACTAAAAGTGATTATTTGGTGTGAGATAATGAATATACGAAATAATAAATGTGTCGTAGAAGTTTTGAAATAAATAAATACTGGCTGGAAAAATATTTACACATTACTTTTTATATGCCAAGCACACCAATTGATAACAGTAAAGCATACTTTTATAAAATATTAGTAAAGTGTTATATAATAAGAGCTGTAGGTTCTTGCAAAGACTGATTTGTAAAAGTCAATTAGGATTAATAGCCCCTCAATCGAGCAAAGCTAACATTGGAGTTAATTTTATTCATAGTATTGTATTTAACCCTTTTCCTATTTCAAACCATATTTATTGATCCAAGTGCTCTGCATCTATGTACATCGAAAAACATATTTTTGTTATAGTAATTTATTGTATTAAATTAGAATAATTTGTTATATAATAAGTAAACCAAAGCTAAAATAAATGTATTTATATTAAAGTGCTTATTATTTATTTTTTATTGATGTCATTAATTACATTAATCAAAGCCCTTTTACCTATTGGCCTGGAAAAAGAATCGTCATACACGGTAGGGTGTACCTGACAGGTTTACCTGTACAGTTAAATTTTACAGGTAAACCGGAACGTGTATGTTGCACAATTGTGCAGATTTTAGGTGTTACTCAGCTCAAGCTTACCTGACGGGTGTAACTGTACAGGCAAACTTGTCAAGTACACCCTACCGTGTATGGCCTAAATAATGTCACTCACTAAACGGCGGTTTAGCAGTGGATTGTAATGTAGAATCAGGTATTCTAATAATCTCAAAAACAATTTGATCGTAAGTAGATGAATTTTAACCCCTTCAGAGTACCTATGCAAGACAATGATTCGAAGTGAACACTGCGTATGAAAATAAAACGTATGTCATCAAAACTCTACTCGCCGTGCAGGTAATGCTCACAGGCCAAAAGCAACGAAAATAATTTATGATAAGACAAGTCCGCAAGAAAATCATACATCTACCGTCTTTAGCAGTTTCTCATGTAAAAGCATAATAGAATAGAATAGAAATAAACTTTATTGTACACCAACAAAAACGTTTTTACAAGGAATACATCAGGTGAATATGTAGGTACAAAGAGCGGCCCTATCGCTGAAAACAATTTCTTAAAGGCAACCTTTTAATGGACAAATCGACAATAAATAGGTGAATGATAAAAGAATCGATTCAAAAGAATAAGTGCTGGTATTGTTTTCTTAAATTTACACCCGAAGATGTATTTTATTTTACCACTGAAATGGTACTTATGAAAAATCGGTTAACAAATAGAAGAGAAAAGTTACTAAACTGTGTCTTTGCTCATTTATTTATACCTACTTTTATCATATATATCGTAGTCGTAATTTATATTATTAGGCAGAATCTGGTAAGTTGACAGCGCCGACTCTGGGGTAGAGCGAGAGGAGCGGTCACTCTAGGCGCCAAAATGCCAAATGCGAAAACAATTACCATCAAATAAAATTTTGATGGCGTCTTTTTTAAGAGACGCTGGGGTGCGCGGCTGGCTTTTAATAATTAGTTATAACAATACCCACACAGATAACAGACTTGGCTTTTATATATTCTTTCTTTCTTGTTACTCTATTATTACAAAAGATTATTATGTGACAGTGACACCGAGTAGGTAAAACCAAGAACATGCTAACAACAAACTTTATCCTCCTTGTGAGTAGATAATCTTCGGTGACCATAATCTTAAGTAAAGTATACAGTCAATAGTATCATATCCAATGACATGACTCATGACACCCATAAAAAAAGAAACTAGTTGTCTCTGGTCGGTTGACTACTTCCTCACTGACAGTATCGTTTAAAATATTGTAAAAATTGCCGAAAAATGGCGAAAAGGCTTGCGCAAAGCTCCATAAACTGGTCCGCCCTCGCCGAGAGGGTCCCAGCCGACCAGAAGACACACCTTGCTGCTTTCAAGATCAGATCGGACTCTTACCTCCGCAGGTTAGTTTTGATCGATTACTTGGTTACATAATTTTAGTTTGAATTTGTTGGTTATTTGTTAAACCTATTCCAGGGTCTTGGCTAACCCTCCAGAGCCTCCGAAGATCAACTGGACTGTTTACAAAAATGTTGTCCCCGTACCAGGAATGGTTGATAAGTTCCAGAAACAGTATGAGGCGTTGAGCATCCCGTACCCAGCTGATACGCAGACTGCTCAGGTTGAGGCCCAATGGGTTGAAGTCAAGAAGGCCATCGAGGCTTTCGTTAGTGAATCTAACAAGAACATTTTAAGGTACTGTAAAATCCATTCATTGCTCTGACATCTATTAATTGGCAGTCTGGCTAATTCCATGTCGGTAATTTCTCTAGACACCTAAAGCTTTTTTTAGAATTTTTTGTAGACAACTACTTATCTACAAATCTGTTGGCGTATCATCATTAGCTATTATTTTTCATAATGTACAACACACATTTTTATTATAACACTACAGCAATGCCGTTGGCTGGTTTGCTAATTACTGTACCTATCCCATTGGTACTGAATCAAGGTATATAACTGGCTTTAAGTTATATTATGCCAGTATTTTAGTGTTATGAACTATCAGCTGTTGCCTGAGATTTCGTTCTCCTGGACATCAAAATCTCTGTCTGGAACCATACATTTTTTCCAGCATACAAAGTAGCCTTTGTGCTTTTCTAGACTATCGTCTATCTCTGTGTCAAATTGTATGTATGTGTATTGTGGGTAAGCATCCATTGATCAAAGCTTTACCAACATTTACCATAAGGAACAAGTTTATCTTAGTAGTATGATAGAAAGTATTGTAAAATCTAGTTCCTAAATTAACTCATTGCCAAACATTTCAAAATGGCAACCAACAATAAAATATTTGTGTATAATTTCAGCTATGAAAAACAAATAAACGAGATCAAGGCTCTGTTGCCTTACAGCCAAATGACCATGGAAGACTACCGTGATGCCTACCCAGAGAATGCTTTGGACCCGATCAACAAGCCTACCTTCTGGCCACACACCCCTGATGAGCAGCTAGACTATGTTGACCCTGACAAGCCAGCTCATTCTGGTCACTAAGGATTACTTACTCATTCAAGCCCTTAGCATCACTTCAAACTGTCTTCATATATCAAGTTCCCCTGAGAGATGACTTTTTATGAAATTTTACTAAGGGTTTAGCAAGTTGAAATTATCTGTTTATTTATGTAGGAATAAAATGAAATATTTACTACCATTCTTTGTTTTCTTTTCCTTCCTCAATGATAAAGTGCCATCCATAAATTACGTCACATCTTAAGGGGGGGTCATTGTGTGACAAGGGATAGGTTGGTCATAAGCTTCGTGACGTCACATAAACGAAAGCTTACACACGCTGTGTTTCAACTAATACTTTTATAAAAAAATTATTGCACTAAATAATTATACTGAATAAAATGATGAAGGGGGTTCTGAGAATGTGACCACCTGTGACAGACAGGGGGGGGGTCTCCAAAATAATGAAATTCGTGTGACGTAATTTATGGATGAGCCCTTAACAATAGAAATTCAATAATTCCCATATAAAATTCAAAAGTCCTCACAAATAACTGCTTAGTTACAGGCCTCGAACCTTGCAGCAACAGCCAGTTACTACGTAAGTGGAACTAAATGATAGTCAGCAAAATGTAGGCGTTTAATAAACCCCTACCCCTTCGGGTATACAGACGTGTGTATGGAAATAACCAATGAAATTCAGTGAAAAAAATATTTTCTTTAAGGTTGGAAGTTGTAACCGGGTGTACGTTACCCCAGTTGAAGTGTTTTTTTTTTTATTCTTATTGTAACAGCATGCTAGAGTCAAGAGCCCTTTCAGTGATTTAAGTAAGTGTTCCATTTTAAATACACCCTGTATATCTTTGGTAATAATTTGTATCCACTGGTTATAAAATAGTCTAGAAATTTCTGTAAAACTTCTGTCTGATCAGTCTTACGCAGTAACTACTTATACTATCTGTGTCTTTTGTGTAGGAATTGGAATAGGTGTCTTGCGATATAAATGAGTTTCGTTTAAATTTTAATTTGTTACTCATTCTAGAACAGCATGTAAAAAATGGTTGTAGCAGCCTCTTATTTTTACCTCTGGATATACCTCACGTAAGCTATACGTATGGTATGGCCGCAACTTCGTAATCGCATTTGTATGAACCTATATTCATTTCACCCTATGGTTGACTGTTAGAGAATCCCTTGGGCATTAAGGCCACCTATGTACTATATACATGCACGAAGTTGAATAAATAAATAAAATTTTGGCTGTGATTGTACGTTGTGTAATATTTTGATAATGTAATATTATGAGAGCAAATGTTCAAAAGTAGGTATTGCTAACCACGAGGAACTTTACGGCGGTAATTACCCAAACTAGGGATCAGTGTTGCATAAAGTAATTATTTATTATCTCGTGATCATCGGTGGACTAATTTCAGCAGAATGGGAACCTAAAACATGGATATACATTGGTGGTATGGTTACACGATTAACAGATAACGTGCTTCGGCACGTAATCGACCGGAGTGATAACACCTCGCAGAAAACCGGCAGTGATGCATAAGCAATGCTTCGTTGTTTCGCCAATCAGGTGCGGCCCAAACTCCCACCTAAAGACCGGCAACGCACCTGTGACTCTTGAGTTGCAGGTGTCCATGGGTGACGGTCATTTACCATCAGGTGACCCGTCTGCGCGTTTGCCCTCTACCTCATAAAAGAAAAAAAAAAGAATACACAATAAAACTGAATGCCAAAGTGGGTTTGTCAGTTACGCTTTTAACTATTAAATCGATCATCAAATTTAGCATTTACGTTGTCAGGGAGTCAAAAAAAGCATAGAAAAATGACTATTCCCGAGGGATCGAAATGCCTCATTTACGCAAGTTGAAGCCGTGGCCAAAATCGATTAAATAAAACAAAAATCAAATAATGATTGAAATTTATTTTCTGTGGATTGCACATTTCATACATCACCAGCACGACGCGGACAAAGTTACACAAAATAGGAATGTTAAAGGCTTGAAGATTTATGTCATCCAATGGTGCAGTATTTCGCTAAGTGCAGTGGTTACAGATCTACAAAAATACTACATTGCACAGACATTTTGATTAATCGTATATTTATATAGATATTGAGATCAAAATAAAAGGTATAGGTAGTTTGGAGCCTTAAAAAGTTCCGACAACCTGGTCTAATTACAGAACTTCGATATCGCATAGTACTTGGGTTGTGGAGGTCTGATGACAGTCGCTTCACGTAAAAGTAAGTTCGGCCGTGTCGTAGTTAAACTGAAAGCCGATCTCAACTTAGTTTGGAAAAGGCGCAGAGGATGATGATTGAGATCAAAATATCTATCTGGACATACCTATTTAAATATTTCAATTTAAGAAAATTGATAAGTATGTCCAGATAGATATTTTGATCTCAATATCTAAACAATACCATTAATCAAAATGTTTAACTTTAGGTTACGCCACCTTGGCGTTCCGAACGATATGTATAAAAATAAACATTTTTACCGGCCATTAAGTGTAATAAAATAATCTTTGCTTAACACATATAAATAGTATTTTTATGACAATAAAATGGAGATATAAGATGATAAGTAGAGCCCTGTTTTGAAAATGCTTGCTGATGGTGTACTTGATTTGTCTTTTAAGCATTGTCTAAAACATAAAAACATTTTTTAAGGGTAATCGGTTACAATGTGACGTAGGTACCTACAGCATAATTTTGTATTTTTATATAGTTGTTAAAAAGAACTCAAATTTATTTTGAAGTTTTGAGTTTAAATTATAACTTTTTAACATAACACCAAATCAAAAAGAGCTTACGTGACGTAAGCTCTATTTAAAATATTATGAAAAATAACTGTTGTAAATTTCAACAAAATCGGGAAAGTATATTGAAAGATATCGTGTAGCGCGTTAAAAATATACGTTTAAACGCTTAAAATAATTTTACAACTAAACAATTTTTTTTGTAAAAAATTGTTTTTTTTTTTGTAAATATCAGGGCGGCGTAACCTTTTAATTATTAAACTGCATTAATACCTGATAAACATCAGATTTCATGGTAAACACTCCAGTACATTAATATTAAAATACCTAAAACAGATATCGTATTAACCTCATTATTTTTTACTAGTGTTTGTGATAACTACATATAAAATATGATATGATCAGGTTTATAAACCTTCAATTTGGAGCCTATTTTGTAATTTACTTTTAGAAAATTCTTTAGGTCCGGTTTGCACCATTTTTATACATATAATATTGACTCATCTATTCTGATGTTAATAACTGCAAATTATAATATTATTAACTAAAGATGCATCTTTGTAGGTACAAAAAGGACCTCTGCGTTATCACTGAAACTGTTGAGTCATATATAAAATTAAATTTGGTCGTCACGATGACAATTTCGACAAAAATTTACTCAATATCAAAAAATTAAGAAAATTATCACTAGAAGAGCTATTTTTTTTCTTTCAACAAAACGCAGTACTTCCGTTTTGCAGTATACGCTGGGCGTTTTGGGACACATATAGATTCATTACTTAAATATAACACGCCCATTTCCTTCACCTGCGAAGGTTATAAAATTGTACCTATTTAACTAAACATGATTGAAATGACGAAATAGAACTATGCGAGAAGCGGAATAAAGATCAATTTGGTGTTTCATTTCAAATTGAGCATGGCTTTAGTCCACTGAGACTATAATAAAACTAAATACCTACTACATCTCTTATAAATTTATTTTTCTGAATAATTCAGAAAAATAATTAAAGGCAATCCAGACCAATAGTTCATATTTGGTACATAATGAAAGCATTTTATCATCACAGTACTTTCAAAGTTTATAAGATAATTGAAATGTGTGCTCGTGGGGACATATTCGAAATATTTCCATATCGAAAGTGATTAATAATTTAGAAAGTACACCGAATTAATTGTAGTAATAGTTTTGACTGAATTATACATATATTAGCTGACTTATCGACGGTGAAGTGCCAAATACCCGAAATGACATTTTTCCAAAAAGTTCACTTTGAATTTGAAGCCACTATTTGCATGTTTTAATGACATCTCCCAGGTCTATTTTTAGTTGCAACAGCATTAAATATATCTAAATGTGGAAACAACTCTCAACTAATGTCATTTTTCTTATTACACTTGCCATAATCGAATTACTGCTATACTATTAAAAATCTATTAATACAGCAAAATAACTAAAGCACAAGTTATTATTATTAACAATAAATAAATATATTAAATCACATCATTTCTTTCTAGTTTCTGTAAATTCTTGATTTCGTCAGTTAGGCGTTATTGGCACTTCGCCGTCGATATTGCCTTGAGTTGCCTTGAGTGATTTTGAGTAATAAATGGTTTTAGCACAAAAAAATCTTTTATCGCCGCCGAGCTGTTCAAAAATTGAAAAGTTGGTTTTCAAGACAATTGAGACTACAATTTAATACAATTTAGATTTTCCGGTAACTCTAAAAGTTTCGTTCGTACTATTACGAACATTTAAAAACCCAAATGTAAGTGATGCACTTACCAATGAATAGTATTTAATTTTTGTAAAGTATATTGTAGGTACATTCAAGAGATCATTGAAGTTGATACCATTTCAGTGGCACATTTCGATGAATATTTATTTGTTATTATATGTAAACCAATATGTTGAATTATGTATAACTAGATTAAGGACCTTTAACCTTTAAACCAACTGTTTACATATTTTAAACGTCTTTGATATTGCCACCGTTCACTTTGATTTTGAGCTCATCATTTCACACCACATCTAGTCTTTTCAATACTAATTATTCTATTTAGCGCCAAACTTAGTGGCGGGTGGAGGTGGAGGTTGGGCATACATATTATAGTAACTGGTCGGAGGGGGGACGTTAAATCCGCCGGACGGAGCCGTAAACCCCTGGTTTTGGTTATTGTAGCCCTGACTTTGGTTGTTATAACCTTGGCTGTTATAGCCCTGCCCGTCCGAGCTGGCTCCGCCCCGGCCCCGGCCGCGGCCGCGGAAGCCGTTGTCCTGGCGGAAGCCGGGCCCGTCCCTGCTGGAGCCGCTGTCGCGGTTGCTGAAGCTGGAGCGTGTGTTGTAACCAGAGCTCTGGTTGTCAAAGCCGTTGTTGGAGTCGTCCCATCTCGAACCTTGAAAAATGTTACGTTCAAAAGGTCAGAAGAATAGTAGCCACGGTACGGATGAAGAGTGTTTAGAAAATGTTGAATGTGTGTTTTATGATATTAAATAGTTTTTTTGGTTAGAAACCTAATTTGATTTAAAATATTATATATATTATAGTAATTCTTGATATTTGGTCGAACATTGTTAATGTCTATGTTTGTTTGGTGGAAGTAATGCCACATTACTGTTTTAAAAAATAGATAATGAGGATGAAACTGAGCAAAGTGATTTTTATTTAAAGTGTATGGAGGGTCTCGTTGTAAGCTAAATTAAAAAGTTTTTAACTCCTTAATTTATTTATGTAATGTATTATTTTGATAAATTATGTGAGGGTTGTTGAAGCCAAAAAGCTTAAATTGATCAAATAAAATCGATTGTTATTGTTAATCGAAGCGCATTTTTGGTCGTTACTGATTGACTATTTATTAGAGATATGTCAGAGTATAATTTTGAACTTATTGAACGATTAAATACAATACAATTTTCAACCGTAACAAGTCGTTTAATAGAAATTGGTATTCATATACCATAATTTGTTTGTAGCGCGTAACGTAAAATTACTATTAATTTTGTTGTAAATGAAAGTTTGGTACTTATATTTGTTACGTGTTTTAAATAAATTACGTCAATTTACTATCCGGTATCTGCCCACTATCTGGTATTCGGCCACTATCTGGTATCCGGCCACTATCTGGTATTCTGCCACTATCTGGTATTCGGCCACTATCCGGTACCAGTATCCAGGTAGTGGGTGAATATCCGTGTGAGGTGTACTGACCGCGGTCGGCGCCGAAGCGGCCGCCCCTCGGGCGGGGCGCGTCGCGGCCGCGGGCGCGCGCGCCGCCGCCGCCGAAGCGGCCGGCGCCGGCGCTGTCGTCGCGGTCGCGGTAGCGGTTGCGATCTACAAATAAAACTTTAATTAATATTTTGTATTCCTCGATCGTTCACATTTTTATAAATAACGTTAACATATTGTGAATTTCTTTGTACGGTAATGTTCTAATTGAAGTGAGGGTTCATTAAATTATTTATATATTGCGACAAAAAAAATACTTACTAAACTTTCCCTTGAATCCCATACCGCACTGCGCTAACTCCATGAGCTTCGGGTTTATGACTTGATTCGCTTCTTGCAATACCGACATGAGATCTTTAGCCTATAAACAAAGTAAAACATTCGTTTTGCACTTTAAAAACCAAAAAAATGTAACTCGTCCATTATGAACTTAATAAGGCGAAAAATTGCGTAAACATTGTCATTAATCTATACCTCCAAAGAATTTACGATTTTTTCAATATTTGTTACATGTTAACTTAAAAAAAACAGTAATTATCTAAATATTTTTAACTTTTACTTGGAGAACCATGCACAGTGACATGGCCATCTGCTGGCTTAGTAGATGCTGTCTGAACATTACCTTGAACAGTACCTCCGATTAAAAAAAGCCCTTTATTTCGTTTTCACGAAGACCACTTTTAACACACACGCACACACGCACACACACACACACACACTTATCCCAAAGGCACAATACAACAAAAAATTTATACTTACAATAAAAATAACTTATTACTCAAATTCAAATTCAAAATCATTTATTCAATTAAGACACTAAGTGACATTTATGAACGTTAAATTGAAGCTAGAGTTAAAATCATAGATCGGCGCAAACAGACGCCACAGCATGTACTGGATTGTCGAGGTAAATTAGGTGAAAACACCAAAATCTACTGCCTGTTTGTCTCGATCTACAACTTCCAGTTTCCAAAATGCGTAGAGCCTTATGAGAAGAATACTGGCAAAGAAACTCATAGCCACTCTTTTTAAAAATCAGTGTTACAATCGTGTTAGTGTTACACGAAAGGTAAACAGGATGCAAGCTGATGCCACCTGAATTTAATTTTATTGAAATGCTCCAAAAGCTAACGTACTAAAAAATAAAAATCAAAATCTACTAATAAATATACCTTAGCAGAGTTATTGGGCGTGAATAGTGTGTACGCAGTGCCGGTGTTGTGCGAACGTCCCGTTCGTCCGATGCGATGTACATAGTCCTCAGAGTTGTTTGGATAATCATAGTTTATCACAAACTTCACGTCCTCCACATCTGCACCCCAATCCAATACATTAATATCATAGAAATAATATTTTATTAATTACAAAAACATTTTAGTAAAGATTTTGTTTGAGAGGAGTCTTCAAATGAAAAGGTTAATCAAATGACGACTTTATGAACAAGTTTCACACAACATTCACTACAGATCACAAACCACAGTAACGGTTTATATCAGATATACCCAAACGGGGCGCCTGACACCGACGGGTAGCTTCAGCTCTTGATAAAGGGCCCCCTTGGCTCCGAAACTAGTTAAGCATCCCCGAAATAAACACATGAATTAAAACCGTATATATTTAATAAATTTGAATACCACAGTCATGGTGTTGTAGCGTAGCAGTCAGCTGTTTATACAGGGTTAAACATTATTGAATAAATTCAAAATCATGCACACTTGACTTGTACATACATACTCAATCAGAATTACTCAGTATATCCCCGCCCCCGCCCTCAGTCTTAAATCTCCAGTTTCTACACCATATCATCTCACTTTATTAAACAATAATGCCATTTAAAACAATGAAAAATAAAATCCTAGTTTAATATATTATCAATTCAATCATTTTTCATAGAAAGTAATTGTAACAGTGTTTTATGGAATCAAAAACAATTATTTAATACCCAATATAAGTTTAAAGGATCATATTTTAGTCTGCAACAGTGCTTAAGTATCATTTGATGATGCATGTCGCAAAATAATTGAAATTGAAAAGAAAAAATAGTAAATATTGATAGTAGTAATCTATTGCCTTAATATGTTAATCGATCTATTGCACAATTCTATTAAAAATAATCTAAATCGCCTGCTAGAACTATACCTAACACATCACACAATCTAGAACACTCATCTCAAACGGTTATAACACAAAAACGTGCCGATACTGTTGTAAACAACAAACTAGTAGACTCTTTATATCACTTGTAAATACCATTGCTACGTTTTTTAGAGATCGTAAAAAATGGCAGAAATCTGCGTGTCTACCAAGTTAAAAGGTTCTCCTTACTGATAGCCTACGCGATTAATGAAAATTCCATCATCGCAATGTTAAAAAAACCATTAGTAAAACTGTCAATTTCCACTTCTAAAACTAAAAAAAAAACACGGTTTTACGAGGGCTGCACTAAAAGTATCGGGAATGGGATATTTCCACTGTTTCTGTCATATTAAAATCTTTTTAATTGAAAACTCCTTGGTTTTAAAAATCGAATACCATTTATTTATTTAAAAAAAGATTATCGGTCTTATCACAAGGTTTTATCAAACTTGTTTAGTCGTTGAGAAAATGGAATTGACTCGAGAAAATTCAAGAGCGATGATTATGACTTTCGAAGTGGTTTAACACAAAAACAGTGTGTTGACCCGATGATTTCTGCATTTGGTGATGAAGCCCCATCCAAAACCACAATTTATCGCTGGTTTGCTGAATTTCAACGTGGACGTGTCAAGTTCGGTGATGATCCCCGTCAAGGTCGTCCAAAAACTGCAGTCACCCAAGAAAACGTTGATGCTGTGCGTAAGCTGATTAGGAAGATCGACATGTGACATACCGCGAAATTCAGGCAACTTTAGACATTGGCATGAGTCAAATACAAATAATCTTGCATGAACAATTAGGTATAAAAAAGTTGTTTTCCCGATGGATACCGCATTCGCTCTGTGAAGAGCAAAAAGCGGCTCGCGTTACTTGGTGCGTCAGAACTCTCGAAAGATTCCAGTGTGAGTGTGATTCAGAGTGTTGCAAAAAAAATGGTGGCCACTTTTGTCTCCAAAACCGGCCATGTTGCGACTATTTCTCTTGAGGGACAAAGAACGGTTAATGCAGAATGGTATGCTAGCATTTGTTTGCCACAGGTCGTTTCTGAACTCCGTAAAGAGAACTGCAACCGCCGCATCATAATGTATCACGACAATGCGAGTTCTCACACCGCGCACAGAACAAAAGAGTTTTTAAAGCAAGAAAACATAGAATTATTAGACCATCCGCCGTACAGCCCCGACCTAAGCCCTAATGATTTCTATACTTTCCCTAAAATAAAGAATAAATTGCGTGGTCAGAGATTTTCATCACCTGAAGAAGCTGTGGACGCATACAAAACGGCCATTTTGGAGACCCCAACTTCCGAATGGAATCGTTGCTTCAATGATTGGTTCCATCGTATGGAAAAATGTGTCAAATTTCGCGGAGAATACTTCGAAGAGCAATAAATACATTTTTAAATAGTAATGTTGTGTCACTTCCTTGATTCCCGAAATTTTCAGTGCCGCCTTCGTATAGCAAACCAAATTACAAAGTAAACAAGAGATCCATCATCAGACTATCATTACTAAGCCCAATCTGTTGGACTCGTCAAAACGAATCATATGAACCCAAACTCGAGGGGTTCACTAGTAGCCACTGAAGATTTCCACTATCCACCTCCTGGCTACATCATTAGACTATCGTTACTAAGCCCAAATTCGAGGGATTCACTAGTAGCCACTGAAGAGTTCCACTATCCACCTCCAGGCTCCATCATCAGACTATCGTTACTAAGCCCAATCTGTTGAATCCATCAAACCGAATTATATGATCCCAAACTCGAGGGGTTCACTAGAAGTCACTGAAGATTTCCATTATCCACCTCCAGGCTCCATCATCAGACTATCGTTACTAAGCCCAATCTGTTGAATCCATCAAACCGAATTATATGATCCCGAATTCGAGGTGTTCACTAGTAGCCACTGAAGAGTTCCACTATCCACCTCCTGGCTCCATCATCAGACTATCGTTACTAAGCCCAATCTGTTAGATTCGTCAAAACTAATTATATGATCAACTCGAGGGGTTCACTAGTAGCCATTGAAGAGTTCCACTATCCACCTCCTGGCTACATCATTAGACTATCGCTACTAAGCCCAATCTGTTGGATGCGTCAAAACTAAGTGTATGATTCCAAATTCGAGGGGTTCACTAGTAGCCACTGAAGAGTTAAACTATCCACCTCCTGGCTCCATCATCAGACTATCGCTACTAAGCACAATCTGTTGGACTCGTCAAAAGGAATTATATGATCGCAAACTCGAGGGGTTCAATAGAAGTCACTGAAGATTTCCACTATCCACCTCCTGGCTACATCATTAGACTATCGCTACTAAGCCTAATCTGTTAGATTCGTCAAAACTAATTATATGATCAATTCGAGGGGTTCACTAGTATCCACTGAAGAGTTCCACTATCCACCTCCTGGCTCCATCATCAGACTATCGTTACTAAGCCCAATCTGTTAGATTCGTCAAAACTAATTATATGATCAACTCGAGAGGTTCACTAGTAGCCATTGAAGAGTTCCACTATCCACCTCCTGGCTACATCATTAGACTATCGCTACTAAGCCCAATCCGTTGGATGCGTCAAAACTAAGTGTATGATTCCAAATTCGAGGGGTTCACTAGTAGCCACTGAAGAGTTAAACTATCCACCTCCTGGCTCCATCATCAGACTATCGCTACTAAGCACAATCTGTTGGACTCGTCAAAAGGAATTATATGATCGCAAACCCGAGGGGTTCAATAGAAGTCACTGAAGATTTCCACTATCCACCTCCTGGCTACATCATAAGACTATCGCTACTAAGCCCAATCTGTTAGATTCGTCAAAACTAATTATATGATCAACTCGAGGGGTTCACTAGTAGCCTTTGAAGAGTTCCACTATCCACCTCCTGGCTCCATCATCAGACTATCGTTACTAAGCCCAATCTGTTAGATTCGTCAAAACTAATTATATGATCAACTCGAGGGGTTCACTAGTAGCCTTTGAAGAGTTCCACTATCCACCTCCTGGCTCCATCATCGGAATTTGTAATATACACACATCAAAAACCAAAGTAATCATGGGCTTTCAGGATTTTTTTTTAAAAAAAAAATACATACATATTGTACATAGAAACACTCAGGCCAACGATAATATTAGTGTATTCAAATATTTGCACACGGGGGATTCAAATCATAGTGGAGTTAACTAACTGTTGCGCCACAATGATCGTTAAATTTCTTATCAAGTTATTCAACCGTGCGATGGTGAAATTTTAATTTATTGCGTCTGTTACTAAGAAACAACATTTTAACACAGATTTCTACAATTTCTTGTAATAGACTTCTGACTGACTTCCGGTGACTCATCAGTCAAATCAATTTAAAAAGATATAATGAGACTATAATTCAGTAAGTTGTACAACAAAACCAGCACATATATTTACCTTGTTGCAGTCTCAGCTCGGCGCCAGGTACCAGCTGGAAATAACTGTATTAAGCCCGTCAGTGCCGGAGTGTTAGGCCAAGAGTCGGTGTGCTGACTTATCGCGCCCTCTTTACACGTACACTTGTCAGGTTGCGTAGGGCAATCTTAAATCTCTCATGACATATAACCAAGCATGTATTGCTCCAAATAGCTCTTAATATAGGGGCCTATACACACAACCTTGTTTTATCAAGAACTGTTAACACTCGCTTATCTTAATAAAACCTAATAGAAGTCAATGGCTATTTTCGTGCATCACGTACAGGAACGTGCGTTAGCAGAGCGTGATTAAAAGGTCGTGTATATAGGGCCTTCGCTCTCGACTTTAAATCTTTGTCAAATTTGGATTTTAACCCCCCTTTTAGTTACTTCGTAAGTTCACTGTGGTTTTAAAGATATTCCCAAAAGTTAGAGGCAGCATGCTCTTATTAAAACAGTGTGCGCTGACATTGTAATGCTGTCTGTTGCTGTGGATATATAGTGTAAGTCAGCAACACACCTATATTAGCCGTAAACACTGCACGCATGCGCCTCTGAAAGCAAAAACAATAAGAGAATAATGCCGAGTCAGTCATGGAAATTTATCTCATTATTATCGGGCTAGGATCTAAGTCTGTGATAGATTTTTACTACACGCAGTTTGGAAATTATATAAGCAATGTTTCAGTGCCCATTTATTAGAAGAAACAAACACAATGTCGGCTGCCTAGCGTCAGCGATGAGATCCTAACTATGCCAAGAATTCTTCATCGGCACCACTCATAATTAACATGTCGATAAAGCGTTTGATATCAACTTGCACTTATTTTGCCCAAATTCTATACAAAAAAGAATCTAAATATAAAGAATTACTTACGATACTTTAAGTGTACGTAATAAATATCTATCATCAGAATACAATTATAACATCGTGGCCCGAGAATATTATTGTGTGGTATCATTGTACCATTGCTTTTGTTTAATGTGGTGATCATGTTCCAATATTCACTTTTCAACACCACACATCTAGAACACCACACAAGTGTTATTCTTTATGTATATTCCAATAATTCAATTCCTAACACATAAACGGTAACTTGCAGTATTTCCTTCCAATTTTGAATGAAAACCGTGAATACTGGAACCTATATTCCATGGTTGCATGCAAGCAACACGTTTTAAATCAATTATCTAGCAATGGCATCGTACCTCCTCTACGCCCCTGACATCTCTTAGACCTTTTTAACACCCCGGAGAAACAGTGCGAGAAAAATCACTGTACATATTTGTCATCACATTTGATCTCGCAACTGTATCCACAAATCTTTTGTTTGATGCCTCATGAAATAGGCGGGAAAGATCACCACCATTGGAACAATAATAATTTAAAACTATAACATAATCGGTGGCACAAACATAAGATAGTTACCTCTGGGCAAGTTACAGCAAAATTACACTCTTATTTTGCAAACAAGTATAGCACAATATCAACTTCTGTAACATAACAGCGTTGAATCTATCAGTTCCTCCTAATAATTATATAACTAGCCATTGGCCTTGGGCCACGCAATGACATTCAAGGCCTACTTACCGAGACCTCGGGCAGCAACATCAGTGGCAACGAGAATGCCTCCAGTAGACATACGGAACTGGTTCAGAACGTAGTCACGGTCTTGTTGATTCTTATCACCGTGGATGGCTAGTGCCCGCCATCCCGCTCTGCTGATAGCCTTCTGTATTTCATCCACCTGGGAAGATATGTAATCTAATCAATATCGGTTTGACGAGGGAAGAAGCTACTGGTTGGAGTTCATGTTCAGCAGTGTATGGTATAGCATGATACGCGATTTACCCAACTGAGAATATAATATAGTCAATATGCATTTAGCTATATTAATTTTTCTGTAGGATTATTTTTGAACACATTATTCACAAAAGAAAAATTTTAATAGTGATCGAGATCTTGATTCTTACCCTCCTTTTAGTTTCTGCAAAAACAATAGTCTTAGTCTCTTCCTCCGATGATATCTCAGTGAGCAGTGTGACAAGTTTCTCATTCTTCTCCCACTCTTCGCACACATCCACTATCTGCAGAATGTTGTGGTTGGCAGACAGGGACAGAGAGCCTATGTTGATCTGGATATAATCATGGAGGAATTCTTCAGCTAAGTTCTGGACTTCCTTGGGCCATGTCGCTGACCACATAAGGACCTGTACAGACAAACAGTTTAATTACACCGCCATAAGCTTTTAAAGCAAGTAGCAATCAGACATGTTTATGCCATATTCATTGTGGCATACTACCATACCACATCATTGAAGGTAAATCCTTAAAAGCTGTTTCTTTATTGTTATTACGTGAGATATATTTCTGCCTTAACATACCTGTCTGTCTGGCCGAATCTGCTCAATAATTTTGCGAATCTGAGGCTCGAAACCCATATCAAGCATCCGGTCAGCCTCATCAAGGACTAAGTAGGTGCACCGACGGAGATTTGTTGTTTCTGTGGATAAAAGTTACCTTTTCTTAACCCTAGAAAAATAATCTACTCTCAGTTGCCTGGCAGAGCTGTTATATCAACTGGGAGTTTCTTAGATCTTACTAAAAATTATTATATCAAAACTATTTTAGATCTTAAATAGCTTACCATTGAGATCATTTTTGGAGTATTATTTTATTACCCAACTGTTTTATGTTAATGTGATATCATCACTCATGCTTAATTATCAACTTATTGTAGCAATAATCCCTAATAGAAAGAACATTTGACATTTTGGAACTGTAGGACACTCCTCTTTTGGAAGCTGCAGATCCATTTAAATCAGGAAAAAATAGCGATACTGATTCAGAGGGATTTTTGTGTCTATTTTCGGACTGCAACGTCTCCGGCGCTGCGGGACGAGCAACCTCTACGCCCTTGCGTAACAAATCGCAGGCAGGCAGGAGTTGTTACAGCGGGTGGAGGCTGCTCTCCCCACGCGCCGCGTTCTATAAAAACACTCTAGGGGTAGGACAGACTCGTATCAGGTGGAGTCGGGGTCAACCAATTCGGTTATTTGATTTAAGTTGAACCTAACCTATTTCATATGTTATCGTGTCAGTTTTATGTTTCGTTCCACAAACCGGCAAGACGGTAACACATTTTAATAGCTAGTAATGGAAATAATGCTGTAATTTAATACATATTAACTGTTCAATATATGTGTGCATGAAAACTATTGAAATAAGTACAAAATATAATTATTTACGTAAATTTACATAAATAAATTGTTGCCGACGTATGACAACTAGAGATGGGCAAATGCCCGGGCATTTATGGCAAATTGGGAATATTCCTAATAAGTGCCGATAAATTTCTTTCCTTGGGCATTTATCTGGGCATATATATTTGTTTCAAAATTTATTAAAATAATTGATACTATTTTGGAAACGAGGGTTAGTTGTTGAGTTTTGCTATCGTATATCCTTACTAATATAATATTATAAATGCGAAAGTAACTCTGTCTGTCTGTCGCCCTTTCACGACAAAATGAAATTTTGTACACAGATAGTCTAGAGCCTGAGAAAGGACATTTTTTAATGCGAAAAAGGGGTGTAAGGAGTTGAAAGGTGGGGATGAAAAGTCGTATGTTAGTATCGTCATATTTAGAGATAGAAGCTTAAAAACTTATTTTTATTCAAAGTTTGTAAAAATTTTACCCTCAAGGGTGTAAAATAACAATAGGGAATAGGGATGAAAGTTTGTATGGGGAAATATGTAAGGTTTATATGAATGTTTTATAAGTTTGCGACAAGAGACAAAATATTAGAGCTGTTCTGATGTAACATGTACGGAGTCATTACAAAATGTGAAACTGAAATTAACGCGAGTAAGAAACTTGCCAAGCACCGCGCCGTACACAATACACAATGAGCGCTGTGTAGCCCCGCCGCGCCCGGGGTGGGACGGCGCGGTGTAGATGGGGAAATATGTCTGTTACTGTTTTTTTCATAACTATGCTGTTCTTTTTTGAAGGCAATATAAATTTGATTTTATATTATATCTCGAACTGTTTCTTGCTCATTACCAAATTAATACAGTTTACAGCAAATATCAATAATCACTATCTCGAAAGTAACTCTGTTTGTTTATTACCTTTTTATGACTAAACGGCTGAACGAATCATAATTAAATTTGCCAAGGACATAGATTATATCCTGGGGAAGGATAGAGGGTTTGTCGTAAAAATAAACCTCGAAGGTGGCAAAATAGGGGATCTAAGTTTGTATGGGAGACCATTGATTGGTCAATTTTATTTGGTTGATATTTAGTACAGAGATATCCAAACCTTGTAGAAAGACATAGGCTAGACCTTGAGGGTGGCAAAATAGGGGATCAAAATTTTAAAGTATGGCAGATCCGTCATTTAAGTTATTTGGATGAATTATGGTACTTACAGAGATTAACAAAGCCTTGGAAAAGACCATATGTAGGCTACTTTTTGTATAATAAGCTTTGATGGTGACAAAATAGGGAATCAAAGTTTATATGGGAGACGTATCATTTGTCAAGTTTAGCGATATAAAAATTCAAGGAATGAAATTGGGGACACACCAACGACCAAAAGCATGTCACATGTTGAAGGTGATCTTTTTGAGTAACAAATATGAAAGGAACAGCAAAGGGAAAACGTGCATTAATTCCCCGTAATCCAGAAATCAGACCGATTTGTCATTCCAGTTGAAAAGAGTACTAACAGTTCCCCTGAAAGCAAGGGAAACTGAAAGTAGGTGTACATTTGGAATACAATTATTTGTCCTGGGATGGAATCGAACCCACGACCTCTGGCTCAGTAGTCACTAACCACTAGACCAAAAATAACTTACGAGTACCTTGCTTCTCCTCAAAAGATAGGAGAGATTGAAGAAAGAATTTATTACAAATTCTACGCAGACGAAGTCGCGGGTACCAGCTGGTTGTTTACAGTTAGAATTTAGGCACACTCTATTTAAAACATACTTAAAAACATAATTATTAAACAATATAAATATTACCAATTACACGCGAAGCGGTGGTCCGAACACTTGCACCGAGTGAAAGAGGCGGGGCGAGGGATGCGCACACACACCATGCTGCGCCGCCATTTTGTGGCCGTTACAAACGTTACCCGTATAGATGGGTAATCACCCGGGTTTTTACCCAGTCGTGGGTTTTAACCCGGGTGATTACCCATCTTTAGTTACCCGTTAGCGAATTATCCCTCTCTGAAGTTTAGCGGTTCATGAAAACCTACAACCCACGCCCGATATTAAATCTACGATTTTAGATGAAGACTTCTGGTCTATGACAGATTAGTCTATCAGTCTTCTTGAGTCCAGTAACAGACAGTATATTTAAACTGGAAGGCAATGGATTCAACATATACGAAGAATCTTCTTTAGTAGAGTGTAGATGGTAACATATAGAATCAGCAGCATCAACTTCACGACAAACAAATATACGATAGCGATGGTGATTTATTAGGACAGATAAATCTACACTACAATAAACATTTTTTGCTTATTATACACCAGAACGGTACCTATTATAGGTAATTCTGGTGTCATACAAGAACTATGATTCTCTACTATTGTGTGATATTTAAAATTATTATCACATTGATTATTAGAATTTTTTAAATGTTTTGTCATTTTATCTAACTTTGTTTAAAATTTTCTTTTTCTAAAGTTTTGATGTTGATAATAGGTAACCTCACTTTGTGATGAAAATATATATCAATGTTATTATTTTAAAATAAATGTGTTCATTTATATTTCAAATAGGTACTATTAAACAATAAAAAAAATATTTGCCCTGTGATTGGGCATTTATTCCGGCATAAATAAATTAATGCCCAAAATGCCCAGTTTTTGCCATTTTTGCCCGCCGGGCATAAACACATTGCCCATCTCTGACAACCTAACCGTAAGTAAAACGAAACGTTAAATGGCGAGAATTCTATATAATCTGTGGTAGGGATTGACATAAATATTGCAAAAATAATTGATTTTCAATAAAAAAAAATCTGGAAAACTACGCGTCTCCGCATATCAAAACTTGGCGTGTGTGCTTATAATAATATAACCTTTCTATAAAAAAAATATCAACCCCCAACTCGACGGACGTTAAAGGAAAACTGAGCCCCCGCACTTGTAATTATAACATATGAATGGAGCCTATAACCTATGTGGAATGTGTTAACTAAAGGTTAATTACCTTTCTCCAAAAAGTCGATAAGTCTTCCAGGTGTAGCTATAATAATTTCAACACCCCTTTCCAAGCACCTGCCTTGCGGTCCCTTGGGCGCTCCACCGAATATGCAAGTATTCCGCACTTGTATACTTTGGCCGAAATCATTGGCCACCTGAAGAATGAAATATAACAATTAATTAAGGAAAGTTGGAACAAAAATCCTGTTATAGATGAACGCAAGAGCAAATAAAGGAGGAAGATATTGCCAATAAGTGTTTGTTGTTGACATGTATCTGTGATAATATAATAAAATTTTTATATCTCGGAAATTAACAAATCAGGAAATGTAACAGTTGACAAAGCAAAATTGTCCACAAAAAATAGTTTAACATGTGGAAAACTGGTGGCATTGGTTGGTTAAACATACAAGAATATTACTTATGTGATCTTACCAACTTGTATTGCATATCTTATTACACATAGGCTAATTTTTAACCCGGAAAAATGTACACTTCCCGAGGAATAGCTTTGACAGCATTTAACAGCCAAGTATAATATAAAGCCTATTTTGTATGTTAGCTTGGACTGCTATTGCCATATTTTTTGGACCCAACTATGAAAGGATATGATAAATCAACAACATAATAACAATTAGAATGATGAGTGTCAGTGTGAATACTTAATATAGGGAGTGTAGTGTATGTTAATGAACAATAATGACCTATAAATTTAATGTTGGTCAATAACTTATTAAATTTTATCTAACACTTCATCCTCCTATATCTGCACTTACACAATAGAAAATCAGCAAAATAATAAAAGTGAATATTCAAAAACTAATAGAAGACAAACATATATAAACCAATCTAATGTGTGCTATTACAAAATATTATTGAATTTGAGGTTTAAGAACTTAATGTTACCCTTTTCCACCAAAAAATGTTTTCAAATGTCTTAATGTTAAATCACCGGAATAATATATAATATTTTATATTCAACTAAGAAGAGAATGCAAACTACATTCTCATCATAGTTGATCTCTTCTATGAAGAGTTGTTCTCTTCATAGAATAAGTCAAGCATGACTTGAGTCTCTTCTGAAATAACAAAATTTTGTGATGGAAAATAAAATTATAAGTAATTAATTTAAATATAATAGTGAATACATTTATAAAGGTGAGGTGAATACTGCTTTTAAACAAAACTACATATATGGTGAAGCTGTCCATAATAAAAGCAGTCTAATAGAAAGAACCAAACAAAAAAACATAAAAAACCAGCTAAAAAAGGTTACGTTCAGAAACCTCACCTATAGACATAATTTAGAATTCAGAACACACTTGAAATAATTTATAGAGAAACATCAAATTATTTTTTACAGGTTTTCGAACATAGCCTGCCTGCGATAAGCTAAGTTCTACTAATGAAATGTAATTTAATCAATTTACTATGTCCAAGCTGCTTGGATTGTCCGACATCTCTGCAGCAATTCCATTCATTGAGATCAACGCCTGGAGTAGCACAATGAAAAATAAGCTCATCTTATATTTTTGTTAAAATTAAAATTAAGAATTATTGGAATTTAAGTTAAGTTTTTAACCCATAACTTGTAACATCAGGCAGCTCTATGTATCAGGCCATTCCTAATTGCAGCCTTAAGTACAATCATCTTATAAAATATAGTAAATAGAATAATAATAACCTGTTGGATTTGTTGAGCTAATTCCCTAGTTGGAGCTAATACTAGTACTATTGGTCCTTCATCTCTAAGCAGCCTCGGCTGGTTGATTATGTGGACAATTGCTGGCAGGATATAAGCGAGTGTTTTCCCAGAGCCTGTTTGAGCAATTCCCACTAAATCTCTACCAGAAAGAGCTATAGGCCATCCTTGAGCTTGAATAGGCGTGGGATGTGGAAAACCTTGCTTCAAAATTTCCTTCATGGCATAGTCAGGGAAGCCTCCCTCCTCAAAATACATGCTCGGTGATGGAACATCGCGGCCTTTCACAGTGATCTGATGCTGACTGCGATAAGCCTCTACTTCAGTTTGACTCCGCATCTGCACGTTCGAATGTGGAACATAAAAGTTTTTCTGGAACGGAGTCAACGTAATCGTGTCCCAACGAATCTTTCGGAGGTTACCGCCAGGCTGATCATTTTTAAAATTTCCACTTCGGAAATCGTCCCGTCCACCTCGCCCACCAAAGCCTCGACCGCCATCACGGCTGCCTCGACCGCTGTCTCGTCCGCCGCGGCTACTGCCAAAACGGCTGCTACCTCTGTCTTGTGAACGATCACTCGAACGGCCTCCTCGCGGACCACCTCTGCCGCCGCCTCCACGACCGCCGCGGCTTCCACCACGTCCGCCGCCACGACCACCACGCCTGTCGTCGTACCTGAGTCATGCATAACATGTCGATAAAACAATAATACAAACTGCGTAAGTCTAATTGGGTCGAATGAAAACGGCAAACTTACATTATTCACTTTTCACAACTGTTTAACAACGAACAAATAACAATATTACAGCTAATTAATAGCGTTTCGGGCTTAACGATAAGTTACACTTTCTTAATAACAATCTGTACTTAATCGAAAGAGATTTGTATAATGGAGAAGTCGTGAACAAACATTTACATCAACTTCACTAATGCCAACTATCCGCCATATTGCCATTAGTATTCTGAGTAATTCTGACGTTTGTGTTGTTTCCTCATTTCCTGTACTAATGCAAAAATAATAAATACTTTTCAAAGCTAACTGTATAGTTTAGAGAAGTTTTTTTACATAAATATTAGAATATTTTTATTGATATTATTTTTATGCTTTTTTTGGATATTCAATACAAATTTCTCATTAAAAGTATTTTTTGTAATCAGCTGCAACTTCCGTTGTCAACGTGAATTTAGATTAAAGCCGCCAACACACATTCGATTTCCAAATTAATTTTCCATAATGCAATGTATAATTTTCCGTAAGACATCTTTACTAATACATCTTCAGTTTCACTATATTAGTATACCTAACTAATATAAAAAAGCTGAAGACTTTTTTGTTTGACTACTAACTACCAGATGGATTCGAAAAAATATTTTTGTACTGGATAGATTACCTATTCATTGTGGAAGGCTATAGGCTATGAGACATCACGCTACGATTCTTAGGCGCAGAGCAGTGACCATAAACGCAGGTGAAACTGCGAGGAACTGCTAGTATATACCCGCATATATGAACATGCTACTTCAGTCGTCCCCGAGGGTTGAGATAAACTGAATTAGTATTTTCAGACGATAAACACGCGTAAAGGCTAATCCGATACGTCTCCAACGGTGACGTACTGCAGTAGGGTTTCTAAGAAACCCTCATCCTATTCGTCGCTGGTACGACGTATTCCACAGTTTCGCATGAGCTTCGCAATTTGCCAACTCATGCTAACCCGCATGCTAACACTCAAACAACTAAGAATAAAGAAACACTATCGGTAATTACAAAATACTTTAGTAATTACTTATTTACCTCTTTTATTTCGAAATTAAACACAAAATGTAAATACCTAATTATAATAGTATCGGTTACGACATCTGTACCTTGGAATTGTTTTCGCTCTGATTCGGGGTTAAAATAAATTTTCTACATATTCTCGTGAGACAGCTACAGAATTTTATTTTTTCCTCTTGAACAACACACAGCGCGAGCGGTAGCATTATCAGCTGGCTGTAATTTATACGCACCTTGTTTGACTTATAGTAGTACTACTAGTTATAATACTAGGCAGTCATAAATAAGAAATTTTTAAGTAGAACACAACTGGGTACTTGCACTTGTACATTATACCTACCTTATGAAGCTCCTGACCTAATTTCTATACCAAAGAAAAGGGAAAGTATCGATCAAACTGAACAACATCTACATATTGCAGTTACGCAGTAATCTTTGATCGTTCGTAATCTCTATTCATTTTCGTCATGGACGCGTCGATACCTGTTTTTGAAAAGCCCCATCCGCGTTTATCAGTACAAGACTGGACAAGAAATATTCAAAAATTACAGAATGAGGCTCGGTACCGTCGTTTTGAGTCATACGAGTTGAGACAAAGGGCCAATCAACTAAGGAATGAATCAAATGTGACAACTAGATGGGATACTTATGTTAACAATGAACTATTAAGGGATAGGTAAGTTTTACTTGGCAGAATAACACTATATTTAGGTACTGTAGAGAACGATAAATCTCTAAATATTGTAACAAACATAATAATATTCCAGAATTTTCGAAGTTCACACTTGGCGAGAGAAACAAAGGTTCACTAGGGAATGTGTAAGAGACGAAATAAGGGCATTAAAGGAAGAGAAGAATGCTACTGAATTGCATCTGGAGTCCCTTCAAGTGCCCTTGATGGTCATATCCTCATGTCTCTCCAATAGAGACCAGAGATTACCACCGGAGTTGACTAGAGACCAGCTAGGAGAAGAATTGAATAAAGTAAGAAAATAAATTAAGAAGTCATATTAGATTGATCTTAAGCGCTTATTCTTATCCTTCTGACAACTTTTATATTGATTTTTTAATTGATTGATTGAGGAGGAGTGTTGTAGTCCTACTTGTTTATAACAAACTGGCGTCTTTGAAACTGGCTGATCATTGTAGCAACTTTTTCATTGATGCTCCGCTCCTATTGGTTGTAGCGTGTTGTTATATAGCCTATAGCCTTCCTCGATAAATGGGCGATACCTCACTAAAGAAATTTTCAATTCTAACCTGAGATTAGCGCGTTCAACCAAACAAACAAACAAACCCTTCAGCTTTATAATATTATTAGTATTGATTACGTAACCTACTAGTAAAAGTTTTAATTAAATTTCAAAATAACCTATATCCTAAATCATAAAATAACTTTTTATGTCCTTTTGTGAGACAAAGGTAAAGGTTCACGTTGAGAAAACTCCTTTGGAATCGCAATTATAAGAAACAGTCTCACAACCACTGATATAAACTATGAAAATCACTAACTAAAAGTAACTACCAAGTTGTTCGTACCTCTATTCGCACTCAAGTTAAATTTTCTCCATTTATTCCTACCCTTTTATAATCCCACTATTCGTAAATATTTATCAATCGACCAATAGTATTGCGTTACCGGTATAACCAGTCAAAATAATGTCTATTAACTTATTTTTATTAAATAGTGAACTGTGTTATCATCTATTATAGCTTGTCCCTATTTTTAATAAAATAAATAAGAGTTTTTGATGTGGCGACAACACAATTCAAGGTGTCAGTGTGAACTCCTCGTTGGTAACGAGCAATGCGATGGTAGGAAAGAAAGCTTCTTTTGCAATCTTTTAACACTTTCTAAATTATTTTTTACTCATCACTTAACAGGAACTCCATATAACAGAGAATAGCAAGCGTGTGTTAACAGACGTTTGCCATTTGGGTTGGGAAAAGATCAAGGAGCTCACCAATGTACTATGCCGTCTAGAGCGAGAGATCAGGAACAAGGACGAGACCCTGGAATTGGAACAACACGTAAAGGATCTTTCAAGGGATAGTTCTGATATAAGCTACAAGTTGGACCCAACCCGTGTGCCGGCGGAGTAAGTACTTAAAAAGCAACTTTATTAATGGCCTCAGTGTACGTGGTTACGTATCTTTCTACCTACCTACATACAATTTCGTGTCACGTTTGTCTGCGATGAACTCCTAAACTAATGAATAGATATTAATGAAATTTTGCACTCTGCATACAGTTTGGTCCAACTTGAAAGATAGGATAGTTTTTATCTTAAATTATAATCTAGTATTTTTTTAATTACAAATTACTTAATGGCTACACCAACGCAGGGCCAGGTACCTAGATAGTTAGTTCAATTAATATTACAACTCTAAATTCTGCTCACAGTTTCTTATGCTGTACGTAATTGGGTAGACAAGTACAAAGTAAAATAATGAATTAGTATCCAAAGAATGTATGATATCTGAACTCTCTATTCTTAGAACTACGATCTTAAAATTAGATTTTTCAATAGATACTTAGGTACCTAACTAAATAAGGAAACGTAACAGCTTAGGCCATGTCACTACTCCACTGCTACCCTATAGCAGTGGAGTAGTGAAAAAATCTACGGTTGCGTGTCTCCGAATTAGCGGATTTTTTATTAATACTTGCTGAACCTTTTTCATAATATTTATTCTTTTTTGGATAGGAAACTATGATGGAACTTCCTTTAAAAAAATTTAGAGAAGGTTCCTGCGCAACCCCTGTAGCAGTATTTAGGTATGGACGTTTCTGTACCGAGGACGTCCAGTTTCCAAAAATATTCAAATCGCTTGAAAGAAGGAAACACAGATTTGTTTTAGATTTCATTTTTCAGATCCATGTCAGAAGAAAGTTACGTACATTGTATAGAGAACACGATCAAAATTGCCGAACAATTGATGTCAGAGTCCAAGGCTCTTAGAGAGACGATGTTCAGGACCAGGGAAACTGCCAGAAATCAGATGCACGCGCAGTGCCAGCAGGTGGAGCTGGTTATGCGGAGAAGGGTCTTTGATATACAGAGAGCTCGGAATGAGATGGAGTGGCAAAAGTACAAGGTGCAGTATCCGAGTCGAGATATTGGGATTTTAGCTTGGTGGTTATAACAAGATTTTCAAAAGACCACATGATATATATATCTAATCTTATTTCAGCTGGAACAAAACCTTGCCAAAGTTGATAAGGAGATTGAGTACTTACGAGCGGCGGTCGCAGATAAAATAAACCCGACGAAGTGTGTGGAAACACGACTGGAGATGAGAACTAGGCGACCAGTACTTGAAAGAGTAACGGTAAGTGTCTTTTCCGTTCGTAGTCTCAAGCGTACAGGAACATCCTGCACAAGGAAGGTGACGTGAAATCCAATGTTTTCTGGAGTTGAGTTCAAGATGGTGCCATACTCACGGTGAGCACTTCACTAGTGTCGGTTGACGTCCTTGGCCTCCTGGTCCGATCGGTGGTCTCATTTATATATTTCTTAACCTCATACTCTGTGCAGGATAAACCGATGCGTGGTCTGATAGAAGAGTTTGAGAGAGTGCACACAAGTCATCATTTGCTGGAGAAGAAGTTAGAAGAAGCTTTGTACGTATTCGTATTTTTTTACAATTGTTTAAGTATATCTGTCTACTATTCCATGGTATTAATTAAATATTTATGCTTTAGGACTACTCATCACGGCATGTACAATCATCATCAGCGGGTGACCCAAGACCTTCAGTACAAAAACCAGGCCCTAGAGACAGATCGAAGGCTGATAGAAATCCGGAAACCTCTACACTCACCTGAAGAAACCGAATTCAAAAGGAACGTGGGCTATTGTCATATGAGCGAGGAGTTGGTACCCGTTTAATAGCGGCATAGTTTTGTAGGTTGGCAGCACTAATATTGATGTTGCTATACTCGATAATGTTTTCTAGACTGGTAGCACCGTTGTTGGTGTAGCTAGTATCTTGTTATCCTATTGCAAATTATTGTTGATAAGTAACTTTTAATCACATACTTGACGTAAGTAATATAGGTATTTAGAAAATTGTTTTGAAATCTGAATCAATTTAACGGGTGAGTATAGGATATTCAAGGGGTAAACGAATAAAGCTGCGTTCCCGACCTCGCCCGATGTCTTGTCTCCGTCCACATCAGTTTAGTCGAACGATGTCGTCGGAAAGGGGGTGTGGCGTTGTTCAAGGCGGCTTATGCAATTATGAATCTAACAAAAATAAATAAGAAGAATAGAAGATAGGGCTTGAAAGTATTTACGATGTCTGGCAACGTCCCTCGATGTCGCGCGACATTTGTCGACTAGTAGGGACGCAGCATAAATGACACAAAAACCACAGGGTAAATAAAAACCAAGTGACGAATGGAACCATCGGTGAATAGGTATATATAGAGCTGTATCAAAGGTCGAATCGTTATCGCTATTTTACATCATACAAAGATACGGTGGGAAGAAAATTAATGTCATGCATTTAAAGTATAATCTGTAACTAATAATTATCAAGACTATTACCATCCGTAAACGTGTTCAAACAAATGGCGAAATAAAAATCAATAATAATATACTCTTTAATATTTATTAATGTAATAAAATAACAAACACTGTGCCGATTATCATATTAATAATTAATAGATATAAACTTAATATAACACGTCTTGACATGTTTGTGACAAATGTAACACATTGGTGTTAAATTTTATTATATAACAATACACTATTGAAATGCTCATTAGACTTAACATTATATTCATAATTGGAATGTGAGTTTGTAGTTTCGAACAAGTATTTTACACCAAACGATATTTAAGGCACTATAAACATTGTAGCAGTAAACAGAATATTAACATCACTCAAGTATTTTTTTTATATTTATCTCTTATATTATTGTTACTGGTATGTAGGGGTACTCAGTCAAAACCGGTTATCATTGCACCGGCCGCGTGTTTGTCAATATTGTTCTTAGGATATTTAGAGATTTCACACATTACAGGCATTTTCGGTTAAATCATCAATTATGAATTATGAAAAAGGTGTTGATTTGATGTATATTAGTAAGTAGAGACTAGTGATATACCGGATATTTGTATCGGTATCCGCGGATATCCGAGGGAGAAAAAAGGCTTGTGTCCGTATCCGTCCGTTGTGTAAGTCGAAACATGTCGTGTAATTAGTTCTCAATGTCAACGTTTCGAGGTCATGCAAATTGGCATCAACTGGGAACAAAACTAAAGTCCGTATCCGAGGATAGACAACGATCCGGCACATCACTAGTAGAGACTACACAGCAGTTATTCTCAAAACAGTATTTCGAAACGAACAATTTTATTTGTTTTATTGTGAAATGGCATAGGCGGTTGTCTTCTAACTCGCCTGACGGACAGTGATGATGACAATGAAGATGGTACACGCCTATCCAAGAGAAACTTATTGCACCTTCTGGTTGCAATTCCACGCTACCCAGGAGTCAGTCTCTGAAGCCAAACTTACAATGACTACCCAACATCTCAAAACTTATTTTAACGTATTCAACTTCACACGAGGTATTCGCTCGCAAGGCAATGCTAGCTCAGATGCTTCCTAGCTACATATTTATTATTACTAGAAATCGCCTGGTGATGGTTTTGTTTTATACCATTAACCAGTATAACTTGAGCTATCATTGTATAGAATGTTCATACCATGACAGGACAACATACTATATACTGGACCCCTGTACCTTCTTGTAGTCATTTTTTTTTAATTTATATGACATATTAAATAAAAATGTTAACTTTCTGCACTTCTACATAATATAAAGTTTCAATATTTCAAATTTCACTTAAAAAAAGGTAGAAAATATTTAGTTATTAAATTATGACAAATACAACAGTGTAAGTAGAACAGTAGACAATTAAATAACAATATAATTAAAGCACTTTATGTAGCGAAATAAACCAAATATAATAAGTAAACTGTTTATTATTAAAAATACTTCTCCAGTTTTATAAATACCTACTAGACCACTTTTTAATAGACTTAAGTCTCCGAGCTGTAGTTGTACTTCTGTTTAATGACAGGACTGCCATATTCAAAATATTTTACCGCCAATTTGAAATGATTGACGAACGCGTTTTTGTTCTTTTTGGTTCTTCGGATATTTCCGTCGATTCCAATATACTTATGTTCTCAAAATTTGTTGTTAGTTTACCAATGACATCACATCACTTGAAAACAGCTGAACCTGTATGTTCGTTTTAGGATTTTAGGCAATTGAAAAAAAAACTGAAAATTAGTGTTGTTCTAACCTTTGTCCACATTGTTACTTCCAATTTTCACAATTATTACAATAAAAATAAAAAAGAAACAAAACCGCAAGTAATTATAATGCCGTGTACAATGCCAGAAAAGACACCTTTCTCAGCATATTGCTGCAGCCTGAGAGACTGCAGCGTTGGTACTGAGTAGAATCAAATTATGGTTGTATGTGTATTATATGTATATTTCCCACCCTAGCACCTTCACATCCAAAAACTTTAATAATAAAAAAATATACATGTTTAACAAACTATGCATTTCATTATTATATTATAATATATAAATTTGAAGCTATTCGTTGACCTTTATAAATGCTAAAAATATTTTTAAAACTAATATGTGTACCTAATTACCTATACATATTTAACACAACAAAACCATAACAGATAAAAAAATATGTACTTTCCCGCCAAAATAAAAACCATAGCCAACTTTTTTCTTTTCATATGGCTTGTAACTCAGGCTTAGGGCCTACTTCTTCGTATGCCTCGTCTAATAAAGAACAGATTAAATCTATTTTGTCATTTGTTAGTTTTCTGCTTGCAGCTAAACGAATAGAGGGTTCTGGGCAGTTGATTTCTACATCTCTGAGATAAGCAGCTACAGCCATTGCCACACCTTTTTCTAAACAATAATTGGCAATGTTGCGGAGATACGAGTGCTTCAGTCTATCAGTCAGGTCATCTTTATTGAGATAAATGTGCTTGATTGGTGAGATCTCATCTCCTCGGAATCTGAAGTGCTTGAGTTTGGATAAAGCTCTGAAAATTAAGAATTTTATTACATTTATTTGTTTAGTAATTACAATATATAGACACAGAGTGTAAATAGCCAAGAGACGCAGTACAAGTAATCAGTTGATTTTATTACAAAAACGGTAGGTTTCTAAGAAACTTGTATGAAAAATATTGTTTTCAGACATCATAGCTCACGATTTTTTTTTTAATGGTTGGTTTGACAATTAAAAACAAATAATAAACGGTTAACATGCTAAAGTCTTATGGTTACAATATCTTCCATACCTAATAACCTGAGGACATTTTAAACATATTCAACTAAAAGTACTTCTATGTAAACTTGTAGTTTAATGAATTAAAGCGGCGGTAGCGTAATGGCTAAGGCGTCGGACTTGCGATCAAGTGGTTGCGGGTTCGAACCCGCACGACGTGAACCCACTCCTAACACAAGCATTTAGCTTAGCTGGAGGGGTAAACAAGAATACTAGTAATGTGTGACCCACGTTACTAGTAGTCTTTTACAAAAAAAAACAAAAAAAAAAAGAAGTCGGTGTTCAAAAGTTCGAATTCATAAGTTAAAAAAACAAGACAAGTGCGAGTCTGACTCGCGCACCGAGGGTTCCGTAAGCATACAAACTTGTTTGTATATAGTACTCAGGAAACAAGTTTTTTCCGAAAGACAAACATAACTTTGCGATTCTAAAAATACTGTCCCATACATCGATGTACGACAAAGTCAACTTTTCAACCGCAAAATATAAGCTTGTGAAACCTTGCTTCTTACCAACATTCATGATTCTAGGTCAATGGGAAGTATCCTATTGGCTTTGATTTACCGGCGAAATGTTCAAATTTGGTAAATGGTCGTTGGCTTAGGAGCTTGATTTTTGTACAGCTTCAAGGTGATATGTTTGGGACACAGTAATCAAACACCGAGATTCAGAGCAGACTGGCTTTAATGTGAATTGTTAAATCCTACCCTCTGTGCTGTTACAATTATGTACTATGACGACATGTACTTATATCGAAGTACCCTACATAACACAAGGGACCGCAGATATACTTATTTGATATTAATTTCACACATCCACATGTTCCTGAGAAAAAGGGCCTTGACAGACAGACAGACGGACATCAAAGTCATCCTATACGGACTATTTTTTTTCCTTTTGAGGAACAGAACCCTAAAAAATAGCTATATTGTTGATATGATATTCAATTTGTTGAGCGGAGTTTGAACCTCGGATCGGAGACATGCATTTTTGGACATTCATTTACGTTCGTAAAATAGATACACTCAGGTATGTCCCTGAAGGGGTGACAGAGGCGTATTAACCATCCACACTTAGCCAAATATCATTTGATCCCACACACGTTTTAAGGGGCATAAGATAGTGAATAAAATTATGAAAATCGTTGAACTCTAAAACCTACAAACTTCTCGTTGAAAGCAAACGTTACACGATTCGAAATGCTTATCTATAATCGCTAATATTGTACTGAGTCATACGATCCTTGAAGTTATTTCTGTTAACTATCCGTTTGGTTACAATGCAAACATTATCAGAACATAATATTTTGTTGTAAAATCGTACCTGAAGTATAAAAAGTTTTTATATACGAAGGTAATACGATATGTGATGGTAATAGGAATTTAGTTACTAATGACTAATACTTAAAACATAAAAAGTGTTTTTATCATGTGCATAGCGAGCATATGTTACAATCCTAAGCGGTCCCTGTAAACGATCGACGTTCGTAACCAAAGGTTTCATATTATCTTGTACTAAGTACAAGAACCACTCCGCACTTTAGGAAGAAAGCTATAAATACGCGGCGGGCTCGACTAATCATGCCAAAAACTTCAGTGGATTGCAGCGCGCCGGCCGGGTCGCGCGTTAGTTTGATGCTCACTCACGCGCTGCGTCGCGTCATCCGTTTGTATCTAGACTATTGATTTAATTAGTACCTAGCCTAGGTCTATTTGTTCACAAAAATAGAGTTATAGGCACATTACTGTTGACTGGCCTGTTGGTCTAGTGGTTAGTGATCCTGACTGCTGAGCCAGAGGTCGTGGGTTCGATTCCCACCCAGGACAAATATTTGTGTGATGAGAACGATTATTTGTTCTGTGTCTGGGTGTAATTTATCTATAATATGTATGTATTTAGAAATATATAAGCATGTTTATCAGCAGTCTGGTTACCATAGTACAGGCTCTGCCTAGTTTGGGATCGAACGGCCGTGTGTGAGATGTGTCCAGTTATTATTATTATAACTTACTGGTAGTTAAATATTCAGATTAGTTCATTCTTTAAAAAAAGACAATCCTAACGCCGCGTCATCATCAGAACAGAGTTACTCTATAGAAACTTCTAGGTGAACGTAACTGTAGGTAATTAGCGCTGCGCGAATTGAATCGCGACTTTATTGTGTCCGCCCCAGAGTCGCTATTTATTTAAATGATTTTGCGGAGTGAGACTTCTGTACTTGTACTATTATGTATTATGTGGTATTAGTGTAAAAGTTATTATATACTAATATAAAGTTGAAGGGTTTCTTGATTGTTTGTTTAAATGCGCTAACCCCTTCGGGGATATGGTCGTGACTGTATGTATGTAAGAACAGCTATAAAGCCTTACCCGTTGAGTTTCTGTGAAACAACATTAAGTTCTTCTATAATATTTGGTCTCTCTTCTATTATATCTAGTGCATTGATGGCGGCTTGAGTTAACATCGGAGGCAAGGACGCACTGAAGCAGTAACCTGAGGAAGTATAGTTATTTATTATCCTTACTGCTCCTTATAACACTATAATTATCCGTAAAAATAACAGAATTTTAATTAATGAGTAGAATAGGTACAGATGGCTTACTTTAAAAAGTAATTTAATGAAATAGCAACTCTCAATTCATATGAATAAAGTTGAATATAGATTGCATGCCAGTTTGCTGTTACTAGAAAAATCACATGTAGGAAAAATTAAGGCAGGAATATTAAGAACAACGTTTGGTGTATAATGATAGCATGTAAAAGATACGACTGGTGTTTGCAACTCAATTAACTAAGGGATTGTTGGGGATTAAGTGACATTTCAATTTCAATCTTGCACTGCATAATGTTACAAAAGGTCTTAAAAGCTAGGTGTGGTAACAATTATGGTCCCTGTCGGACACGGAAGAAGTAGGAGACAGGAAGAGCAGCTACTTCGTTTCTAATAATAATAAGTTTAAAATGTATCATTTAAGTAGTCATTTATACTGTAGTAACATTTTTGTAACAATATTTCAAGTGGGAGAGCCATGCTTCAGCACGTATGGGCCGGCTCGAGAGTGATACCACGGAATCACAGAAAACCAGCAGTGAAGCAATGCTTGCATTGCTTTTCGCCGCGTGAATGAGGTTACCGGAGGCCCTAACTCTTCCTTCTCCTCTCTTCCTGCTTTCTTACCCTCTTCCTTCTCTTCCCTTCATCTCCCCCCTTAAAGGTCGACAACGCACTTGTGACTTTTAGTTGCAGTTGCCCATGGGTGGTAGTAGTCATTTACCATCAGGTGACCCGTCAGCTCGTTTGCCCACAATACAATAAAAAAAAAAATTCGTCTTTTTCGTCACTTTTTATGCCCGTAGGCAAATTATTGTAGATTTTAATGGACATATCGTCACCCGGCAAAAAAGTGTCATATCACATAACATGTGATATGACACTTTTTGGTACGTTTTGACATTTTTATAGCATTGAATAGCAAATGTTGCATTTGGTCAGCTGTAAAAACATCGTTATTAGCTCAGTGAAAAAGGGAACATAGTGCCCATAATTCACCGGCATAAAATCGTGTTTTCTCGAAATAGCTGTTTTTGTATTATGATACTTTTTTGACGGGTGGCGATATATAGAAAAGGGCATAGTGAGTCGATTCGCTCAAATTGAGCAGCCGAACAGAAGAACTACCTAAAATATTGTAAAGTTACTGCACAGACTGTGGAGGGACCAACATAATATCGAATTGTGAATACATTAGTGTGTAGTAATATTATTAAGCAGGTTGCTTGTTTAAAATAAGATTTTAGATAAGATTTGTGGTATAAATGGAAAATATATATCTTACCAAGGCCAGAAAGTCTCTGATGTTCCACAATAAAGTTCGTGCCAGCGCAGAATCCTCCGATGGTCGCAAAAGAATGCTCTAGCGAACCAACAATCAGGTCAATCTCTCCACGAGGAATGTCTAGTAGCTCGGTTATACCGCGACCGTGTTTCCCAACAACCTGTAGTAGCAAGAATAAAGGTCAACTCAAACAGAGCAAACTCAAATATAAAACTCATTCCATTAAAATAGAGTTGAAAATGGGAAGGTCGAGCAGTCGCGTGTATGTCCACACGAAACAATTTCAAGCACAATTTGACTAGATTTTGAATTGAATCCTTACTTATGGACGCAAATTGTCCAATTCAAGGTCATTGGGTGGTCAGGATCGCCTGACTTGATCGTGTCACCTCACATGGGTTCGCTAATCGGCAAATTTTATCATTTAGCCTGCCTACAAGCTGCATACTGAGCGGAGAACTGACATTATTCGTGGGAGAGCCATGCTTCGGCACTTATGGGTCGGCTCGACCAGGGTGATACCTCGGCCTCACAGAAAACGGCAGTGAAGCAATGTTTGTATTGTTTTTGGCCAGTGAGTGAGGTTACCGGAGGCCCTAACCCTTCCCTCTCCCCCCTTCCTCACTCCCTCTTCCCCCTTCACCTACTCCCACCTTAAGGGCCGGCAACGCACTTGTGACTCTTGAGTTGCAGGTGCCCACGGGCGGCGGTAGTCACTTACCATCAGGTGACCAGTCTACTCGTTTGCCCCCTTAACATTAAAAAAAAAATGTTTCCTTTTTTTTTTTAAGTGGTGTATATTAACGCGTTTTTTCAGTTCGTTAGTTATGAGATGATTAAACGTCGTCTAGCAGAGAAAATCTTATAATAATAACTTGACACATCTCATACATGGCCGTCTGATCCCAAAACTAAGCAGAACTTGTACTATGGTAACCAGACTGCTGATTAACATACTTATATATTTCTAAATACATACATATTATAGATAAATTACACCAAAGACAGAACAAATGATCATGCTCATAACACAATTAGTTGTGCTGGGTGCGAATCGAACCCACGACCTCTAGCTTAGCAGTCAGGATCATTAACCAATAGACCAATAGATCAATCAAAAAATGTAAATGAAATTGGCCATTTAGTTGTGTACGTGTGGACGCGAAATCTGTTCTTAAACCAATTCAAATACAAATCTGATCCGGTAGTAGAATTGTAGTGTGGACGCCGTTTAATTTGCTAGGTGTGAGTGGCGACAAAGAACATGTTCGAGCATTTACATGCTCTATCTAAGTTGACCCTAATAAAATAAATAAAAATAAAAAATATAATTAAAAATATGCCTATGCCTACCTATAGAACCGGCTTATTGGCGGAGTTGATTGGATGATTATTTCTTAAAAATTTTTGCATAAAAAGACCAGCTGAACTGTCAACGAAAGGTAAATTGTTTTTAATTACCACACGGGTTCTTAATCTTATCATTTTCGCGAAATAAATCTTTTAACTTTTCAAGAAAAATAACTTTCATAGTTCAGTGATAATAACCTTGGTTCGTCATGGTCAAAGCGAATAGCCACCAAATAAAAAAATAATGAACATGTTGACAAACATCAGAGAAAATGGTGCTCAACTGTTTTGTCTTGTGTCCCAAATACAGTAATGCCGCGTCCTATATTCAAGAAACGATTCGTTTTGCTTACGTTGATAATTCGCTATTGCTATATTTGCTATTTTCGTTGAAAATGCAACGAAATTTTACCATACGTAAGCAAAACGAATTGTTTCTTGATTATAGGAACGCGGCATAAATCAACTACGTTACATTGCTCTCTTACGAAATTGGAATTTACTTGGCCCAATTTAAAATATTAGAGCATTAATTAGAATGAGAATTACGGTTTTACTTGTAGGTAGTTTTAAATTCAACATGTAGGTCACAAGTTTATGCATCACTAATTAAGAAATTAGCAATGTACTGTCAAAAATAATATATTACTTACACCAATTGTCAAGCTCTCATCCAAAATAATCCTCAACTTATATTTCCTTGCTAACTGCACCAGCCGTTTCAGAGGGCATATTTCTCCAGTATTGTAGTAAATTGATTCAATAACTAAGAAGGCCCTTCGACGAGGGTTAAGTTCCTTTTTGCTTGCCGCTTCTGACAGCAATCGCTCAAGATCTTCAGCGTCATTGTGTTTGAAGTAACGGATGGTGCTCCGAGAGGCATCCAGCCCTTTTTGTATGGCAAACCAGACACATTCATCACTGGAATGTTATATAAATGTTAGTAATGTAGTTGATAAAACTACAAAACTTATTTTAATAACCCTTTTACCATGAGAAACTGGAAGTAAAACAGTCTATAAATCTATTTCAGTAAAAGGTTGTGTAAACACAGGTGAAGCTAGTGGTGGTAGTTTTTTTTTTATTATTATAGGGGGCAAACGAGCAGACGATTCACCTGATGGTACATGACTACCGTCGCCCATGGACGCCTGCAACTCGAGAGACACAAGCGCAGTCACAGTTAGTGTAAAACAATATTTCTTTAATTTTTATTTGTATTGTGTTACTAAAATATAGAATCTTTACTAAATGTATTAACAGCAAAGGTTAGGTAAATTTCATTATTTTTAATTAATATGAGTTTATATGTATGTTTGTTGTGCTTTCACATTTAACCAACCATCATAAAATTGTGCATACACATTGCCAGGGGTGGTACAGAAAACAACACAGGGTAAATACCTACAGCATGTTTTTCTGGATGAATTAGAAGAAAAGTACTGTTCCTTCCTTCCTTATTTGCATGTAACATGGCAAGAAAAGAGCAGTGTAATATTTATTAAAAGATGTTCTCCTCAATACCATTGTGATCATTACTTTTTACAGTAAAATAGGGGAACCTAGTGATAGCTTATAACACTATAGGATAAGAGTATAGAGTATAGAATATTACGTATGTATAGAATATTACTTATATATATATTATTATATTTCTTACTAAGCTTAAAGTCTTAATTTGATGGTGAATAGTCAGCATTAACTTGACACAGTCCTCTATGTAGAGGATGTTTTAAAGAAGAGGTAACAGCTGCCCAATTTATCCTGGAGTGTGAGGGAGTAGCCACATCACAGAATGCGGGGTCGCTACTGAAAGTCAGTGAACCCCCGGAGGCATCTGTGCTTTTGGAAGGAGCTGGGCTAGCTCAACTAATCAGCCTTATTTGAACACATAATGAATTTCCTATGAGTCTAAATGCAGAAACAGATCCGATTACCATTGCTAAGGTGTAAAAGGCTATGTAGTGTTGGACACTGATATTCCCACGGGGTCGGGACTTACGCGGGTGAAACCGCGAGGCGCTGCTAGAAAAGTATAAAAAAAACTTACGCAAATACTATATCTCCTCTTTTAGCATAAGATGGTATTGCACTAGCAATAGTTGAGAAGCCATAAGAGTACACACAGGTCTCATCTACTTCCAGAAATTTTGCCAGGCGATCTTCCAGGTCCAAATGCACATCAATTGTTCCATAAAACCCTCGGGGCCCACATGAACCTACACCATATTTGTCTAAAGCTTTTAAAGCACCATTCATAATAGATTCTTCTTTGTGAAGGCAAAGAAAACTCGTAGCCCCCACGTTCAACACATTCTCATCAATTTTACCCATCAAAGGAGGTTCTTCTACGGTAACATCGTACTCTACGATGGGCAAAGGATTCCAATTAGCTGGAACTCCTTTACTTAAAGGATCGTAGTCTTTCGACTTTTTTTTGCTCCAAAAGAAGTAAGCTGATATTATTATAACCTGTAAACTAACTATCAATGTCCACCAGCTCGCCTGAAAATAAATTAGTCATTACCATAGGTCATTAAAATGGGTAAGGAAAAAGATTTTCTAATCAAAGGAAAAAAGGTGAACAATATAAACAGGACAAAACATACCATTTCATACATATCAACTAAGATCATTTTGTACAACTTTTTCTACGTCTTCTTCAGTTATTAATAATGAATGTAATGAAATAATTATTTATCTATTCGAAATTAATAGCGATGCGATTTCTATGTCTATGCAATTTGATGCGATACGATAGATAGACCACAGAACACTGATACCCTAGGATAGACAGTCAGCCAAAGACATAGACAATATTTTAGTTAATGGACATAGACACCAAAGAGTAAAGTGATACCACAACCACAGAATACTTAGTAGTGCCAAATACCAAAGAATTTAAAGATTAAAGTAAGTCTAGATAGTAGGTAATTATTGCTCTTAGTAAATTATGAGGTATATCAGCTTTCATTGATGAGTTACCCATAGGAGAGTACAAACGTTAAATTTTTACAATCCACGGCATCTACAATTATTATCTGCAACTTTACGGCAAGTTTACGAAAAGACTACAGCTTGTGTGCTACAGCTTTAACTGGAAATTTTATGGTGGGTTTACACTCTGGCGTTCAAACCGACATTCATCGAGCACATGCACGGGCACACGCATGTGAACAGGCTGTTTGTGCATGCTTGCGTGAATGTGAACGCGCTTGGCGCCGATCGGGACGAGGGGTGAATGTGCTTGTGTGCCTGTTTACACACACACACGCGCTCGCCGCGTTAGTATAGTTTTCATCTTCGTGGCATACAGACGACGTAACGATCGAAATTAATTTTTGACGACACCAAATATATCGGAATGGTCTGAACCTTTATCATGCACGAATCGAAAGCAAAAGAAGACTTCAGAAAGATGTTTCTGAGCTACTCTTCTAGTAAAAATTAATATTGTTTATCAGGGCCAAAAAAATATAAAACAAAATAGTGCCAATTCTTAGGATTAAAGTTAGGATTGATGGATTGATTGACGATTAGAGAATTGTAACTAATCGCATATCAATGATGTGCAGTAAATAAAATAGATTTATGTATGCCTTAAAACAGTTAATGAAGAAGCCGCCCCCATGCGTATCATGGTTATTTATGTTCATGTGTATTAGAAATAATAAAAAATTCCATTCAAAAGTTAGCGAGGATAGTAAATTCATTAAAAGAGATCCCACTAAAATAAGAAATGAATTATTTAAAAGCCTCTTCGATGTAAAAATAGTTATAACGCATGTCAAATAAAAAAATTAAATTTAAAGATTTGGCTACTTGAAAAGTGTTTTTACACCATAAATGATTTTTTAGTTGTAAAACCTAATAGTTTTAAGTAAAATTTCGTATGCATAATTATGTCGGGCTGTTTTTTTTTTCAATAAAAATAGATCAAGCCCAAAGCAGTAGCTCCCACGAGATCTACGTCTACATCGTCTTCCATGTTTCCACTGACTACCATGTCCACACAACACTCTACGGACCACACAGAACACTTATACTAAAGACGGACGATGCCTGCAAGTGTGTGAAACAGGGCTGCCAGATTGTAAAATTGGATACAAAATTGGTATAATATCGGTTATCTTTTGTATCCTGCTTGTATAGTAGATTGCATTGTATAATTGGATACAATGTCATTGCTGATGTTATAGCGTAAAAAGTACGTACATACACATAGAGATACTTAAAACAAATCATGTTTGTGATAAACTGTTAAATCCTTATACGTTAAAGTTAAAACACCTTTTACTAAAATCCCCAAAGAGTGACGTTCTATAGTTGTACAACACTGATTTTGTATAATAGTACATGACTTTGTATAATTTCCGAGTCTTAGCGGTATAAAATAAGTTGTCCTTACTGGCAGCCCTGGTGTGAAAAGCTTGCTTGGCACGCTGCGTGGCAGGCTGCGCGCCGACCTGCGTGCCGTGCTGCTTGCCAGGCTGCACGGCGTACGTGTAAACGCACCATGATGACCAGTTTTTACAAATTGAAATACAATTTGTTGGAAACTTACGGTAAACATGGCTATCAGGGTATTAGGACTTGTGTCACCTGTGGGGTAAGAGGAATTTAAAGTCACGTTTATAATATTATGTATAGCTGAAATAAGTTGACGGAGGGAAGTAATTTTTTTTTTGCTATTTCTCAACATAACATTTTTTTTATTTTATTAAAAAAAAACTAAGATCTTGAGTTACAGGTGTCCATCGTCAGTCTGCTCGTTTGCCGCCTATACCATAAAAAAAACAGTTGAAATAGCAGAAAAAAGGGTTCCGATTATTCCATATCGATGATATGTCGATAACTTTGCAGCTAACGTCTGGGTGCCACCACTGCGGGAGATGCCGCGAGGACACCGCACTCCACACTTTGGTGGAGTGCTCAGCGTGGGCGCAGCAACGTGCCGATCTCGCGACGGCCATTGGTATTGTTAGTCTCTCGCTAGAGACCATAATTATGTGTACGGTCCAGACTAGTCCAGAGCGAGAGTGCTTGGGATTCCGCCGACTCGTTCTTTAAGGTAGTAATACATGCCAAAGAAGCGGCGGAATGGGAACGGGTAGTAGTAGGTACTGTTCCGTCTTGCAGAAGACGCACCAGTCGCCGGAGAGTGCAAAACATCTCCGGCCTCCGGCCTGGGCGTAGAAGAATGTTTGTAATAAATAATAAAGGTGTATGTGTATATAGTGTTCCTGGTAGACTTTTGGGGTCATGTATTTTTACACACTAGTAATAGGCTTTTGACAGTGGACTGTCAAAGTCCAAAAACAATTCGAATACTCGTTGATTGTCAATAATGTCATTGTGTCATGTTTTGCATAGTGTTCATTCACATCTGACATCACACCTTATCAGTATCACAACAAATCCTAATTTCAGAGTGTACATATTGCATCGAAACCACAATGAACTTCGGTGGAACTTTAAGAGTGAATAAGTTTGCGTGTTTCACGATAGTTTTTATTTTATTTTTGTTTATTTATTGGCGCTCAGGTGGTTCTAGTTATCCTGTTGAAAAAAGTGATCTCGTTAACTTAAAAAGCTTACTAAAGGCCTCAATACAGGCCGCAGAATTAGGAGGGAAAAAGGTTGTAGAAGGTAAAAAACATGAGCTGAACATTAAGAGTAAAGGGAAGACACAGGAAGGGGCTAACGACCCGGTTACAGACGCGGACTACGCTTCACATTGCGTCATGTATTACGGGTTGAAAAAGACATTTTCGAAACTAAATGTCGTGTCGGAAGAGCACTCCAAAGGTGACTCCCGCTGTGAAAACCAGCCAATAATAGATTTGGCCAAAACTTATCAGTCGGATTTGATAGATTTCATGAATGATGAACTGGTGTATGCAAAAGATGTAACAATGTGGATTGATCCATTAGATGCTACCCAAGAGTATACAGGTAAAGAAATAATTCAATACTGTGTGTGTGTCATGCCATTAGATATTATAGAACTGTAAAATAAACTTTTTTCCCTTATTATCCTTAATATTCTTATAAACATTTCTAAAGAGTGTTGGCGTCAGGCAGGCGGCCGGCCATAAAAAAAACCAGCCAAAACCCTTTGTAATGTTACGCACTGCGCCAACCTACTGAAAATCTAGAAAATTGCAGGAATATGATGATGATGATTTGTTATAAATTTACAATTATTAAACATCTTTGATGATTGGATTTGACAAACCGTTAACCATATTGATTAACTGTTACGAGCAGGGTTCTTTGGGGTTGCAATAAGAAGAGCTTACTAATGAGCATGTTTACCACCATCTGCAAATTTGTTCTTAGGACACAGTTCAGAGAGAACACAGCAGTTTCCTCCTCATGACTGCATGTAGTCTCTTACCATTAATCCTGTTCATGATTAGAAATGAGAGCATGTAAATGTTGTTGTCTCCTCTAGTGCAAATTAACAGGTGTATAAAACAACCCGTGGCCCTATGAGAAGCAGGTCTGAGATGGCAGTGGAATTTTTTCTGCTAAGGTTTCTTTATACCTGAGAGACCAGATCCTGTGCCTCTACAGCAGATCTCTGCTGTTTGTGCTTCCTAGACTAAGGCTCCCAAAGATTACTTTCCTCAGCTACAATCAGGCCTCTGTTACGGTTCGATTTTGCCATAGCCGCTACACCATACACCCTAGTGCAATTGTACCCATGATTTGCTATAACAAATAAAGCAATACCTTTATTGATCTTTTTTCTGGCTAGTGTCTTGGATTACTGATGATAATTTGTTAAATCTTCATTTCCAGAGGCCCTTTACCAATATGTGACAACAATGGTATGTGTTGCCATTAGAGGAGTGCCTATTATTGGAGTGATTCACTACCCATTTTCCTCCCGTACCTACTGGGGGTGGTTTACAAAAAGATACTCTATGAACATGCCTGTTGTGGAACATGTAAGTAATATATTTCTAAAGATTGTTTTTTTTGTATGTTCTAAAGATGTAATTTTTATTTTTTCATTGGGATGCACGGAACCCTAGAACCCCATATGTCTCAATAACAAAACAGAACCCTTATATAGATTGAAAGGCAGTAAGTTTTAGAGTATTGCCGCAATTGAGGGTTATTGTTTTAACTTTTTGGATCATTATTGATTCTTTTTAGTGAATTTCACTATTTGAATAAAGAGTTTTCTTTATATTTTCATTAAAAATAGAAAATCAACTGTCAATCAGGATTCCTATAAAAGTGTGTAAAAGAGTTTTCACAAAATCATTACAACTTCTGCATCTGACCTGAAGAAAATTGCATCGGTATAGAGCGACGACATTTGACACGAGAAGAGATCACGAGAGCCGTCGGAATGTTGCAAGCTGGTTCCAGGCAACGTACTGTGGATGTTCTTAGCACTACCCAGAGCGTCAAAAGCCGCCTCTGGACACGATATCGTATCACGGGCAGCATGGCCGAGCGACTTGGAGGACGATTTCGCATCACCACTCGCGGACAGAATCGGTACATCCAAAATGCTGCTCGACGGAATCGTACCATGACCGCCATGATTTTGGTTACGAGGCTCCACAGCTCTTCAGGCTTGCTATTAAGCGACCACGCCATCCGAAATCGTTTACGTGAAGTGGGTCTACAATCCCGGAGGCCGCTGAGAGTTCCACCTATAGCACCCCGCAATCGCAGGCTCGCGAATACAGAAATTGGGAGGAAAACGACGTTTTGTTTGCTTTTCCGGTGAATCTCGTTTTGGTATGAGGCCGGATACAAGACGTACTCGAGTTTGGAGTATCCCTGGATGTCAAGAACGGTTGAAATGTTGTCAGGCAGTTCATTCATATGGAGGGGGAACAATAATGGTTTAGGCTGGTTTTTGGATCGGTGGAAGAACCGACCTCATTTGGATCGGGGCAACCTCAATGGTCAGATTTATGCGGAGAGGATTGTTTCAGACGTGATCATCCCTTTGCGAAGCCGGTTGGGTGATTCGTTTCGGCAAATGCACGACATGCACGTCCACAAACGGCTAGAGTCGTAACACGAACTCTTGCCCATGCTCGCACCGACGTTTAGACCGTGGCCTGCTCAAACCTCAACCCAATTGAGCACGCATAGGATATCGTACAAAGAAGAGCACTGCTGAGTATGGATGCCGTGAATACCGCACAACAACTTTTGACTTGTTGGAAAGAACATGGACGGCCATTCCTCAGTGATTTTGATGAACTGATTTTAAGCAAGCCAAATCGCTGTGATTGTGTGATTCGTGTCAATGGTATAAACACAAATTATTATCTTAACAATAAAAATTCAAAAGTTCTCCTTTTTGTCTTTTTTACCATTTAATTGTCGACATTAATTTAGGTTAATTGCCCAAATTGCAATTTTTTTATTTTTTTAAAAACATAGAAGCCAGTCTGGAAGACTAGATTTGGTAAATATTTATTCTATATTTTTTTATAGTTAAAAATGTACTTGATCCCTAGATACTTTTGGTGTGTGTATAAAACATTAAACTTATTTAAATTTGCTTAAATCAAATTTGAAAAGTGAGAAAGCTAGAAAAATGGGTACCGTGAAGCACATTAACGAACACGCGTTGAGTGTTGCGTTACATTACTCAACTGTCACAATTACCAGGGGATTTTGAATCGTATTGTTTCCTTTGATGAAATATGGATCCTACGATAATCGAATATGATCACCACAATCGTTGAACCGGCCAAATCTTGCCCCAGGCAAAAAAAAGGTAGGTACTGGTGTAGTGGTGAGGGTCTGGTTGTTCACTACAGCTCCCTAAAATCTGGCCAGGCATTGTCAACTGTAGAACTGTCAGAACTGTTTTGTCAACAATTGAAAACAGTGATGGAATGCTACCCGTTAAACAACCGAGGCTAGTCAGTTGCTAGTCACGTTCAGGACAACGCTAGACCACACACTATACAACAGACGGTCGCAAAATGAGTTCAAAAAAACGTCAAGGCGGCGGACGGATTCGACCTCTTTGGATTTCGGAGCATGGACTTCACTTTTGCACATGCGATTCAATTCTATTCTCAAATACCGCAGAATATTTATAAATTCAATTACATTGTAGGTACATGTTTCCATATTTTTTGAATTTATGTGATAGGTGTACAAAAGCTGTTTATCAGAAACATACTTATCACTGTTCATATCTTTTAATGGACACCAATTTTAAAACATGTTATAACCGATAAACATTTGTTAACTATCATTGGTTATTAATCAATATATGATATGATGAGACAATTATATTTTTAACCTTCTATAAAGTTCTAATTTCGAATAGCTTTCGTTTTTCGAATACTTTGAAGCGGCATGCAATGTAGATACTAATGTGGTGAACAATTATCGTCATATTTCAACAAATTAACACAAAACAACATTTAACTATACACATAAACCTTCCTCTTGAACCACTCTATGTATTGATGAAAACCGCATTAAAATCAGTAGCGTAGTGTAAAAGCGACTGTTTTGTACTATGTAGAGATGTAGATATAATAGACTAGCTGTGCCCACCCGCATTTAAAGCTTTCTAATCGTGAACGAATTATTATAGGTAATCAGTTCACTAGTTTAAGACTAGTAGACAAACAAACCAATCTTTTCTCATTATGATATTGGTATAGATGAATTCTTAATTGTGCACAATTCAAAATAAAAAAAAACACGGTCCGCAGCAGGCCCGCAGAGGTAGATTTCGTGTTTTTTTAATTTTTATCTCCAAAAATATAAGTCGCATTAAAATCTTTTTTTGTTTACATTGTAGAGTTAAATAAAAAAATTAGCTTTCAGTTTACAGTTTCGGAGCTACGAATTTTTTTCCAACAAATTTTGGTTTTCCCCCCCCTCCCCAAGTTAAGGATGGAATCATTTAGGGTTCATAGTATATAATGTTCGTATTTCTTATGGGCATGCTATTAATGTTAAACGGTCCAAAAATTTTCCATATAAAAAAAGTTATGCTGATAAAACAATTTTTTTAAAATCTGCCCCCCAGTCTGCCCCTTTGGGGGAATATTCCCCATTCACGAACTTACCTTCATTTTTGCCCTGTTAATTTGTCGTCCAAGTTTGAAAGCAATCGGTGCATAATTGCGACCTCTATCATGCCGATAAAATTGAGGTACATACGTACATATATTCATATATATATATACATACTTTTTAACTGGCGGTTGTTTTGGGGTTTTGGGATCATAACTAGACCTCCTGTGAAGAATTTTTTGGAAAACTCAACAAAAATCTACCTAACACAACATACCATATTGTAGTTATGTGTATGTATGTGTAGTTATTGTTATTTTATTACTTTGATTCGATATTTATACGGTAATAGGTATTTCATGTTTATGGTCGGTCGAAATTTAGAAACGCGAGACGAGACGAGCCAGAAATTTGAATAATATCAGAATATCACGAAGAGAACTTAGGCACACTTTTATGTACATTTTTGTTACATTGGCGGCTTCCTGTACAATAATGTCAACAGAACTACACCAATATTCCATCTCACAAAGGCCACGGGTAAAAGAACGCTGACTGATTATTTGAAGGGGCTAAACTACGATGATACTGTACACACAATAACAATATATGTATCTAAATACTACGCCACTAGAAATAAGTTTTAATATAGCAAAACATTCAATTTTGTAGTGCCCATTTCTTATAGTTTAATTGAAATGTAAATAACACGGGGTGGAGACCTGGTGTCCTGAAACACATTCCCCGAGCCTAGCTTAGGCACCGTCTCCCACAATATTATTGACTATTGCAATGATTTTATGTATATATATTTCTAAAATGTAGAAATGTAATGTATATGGCCGTGTAAATTTGACGGATTAGTAGGGTACGCTTTCTTTAGGGGGTGCGTAACGGAATATATTGTTGTGCCATAGGCACCAATAAATATAGGCTTAGTCTGCGCGAACGACGAACCTTCTTGAGAAACGTCGCTGGTCAATATTACAGGACCGATTCATATATGGCGTACTCAGAGTGCTTCCCTGCTTATGTACATATTTTCATATTTCCAGAAAGAGGAGAACAAAGAACATCCAACCGTGGTTGTGTCTCGCTCACACGCAGGCAAAGTCATCGACTTAGCTAAAGAAGCTTTCGGTGAGAAGACCACAGTACAGTCAGCCGCTGGCGCCGGCTACAAAGTCATGGCTGTAGTCAACGGGACTGCTGACGTGTATCTTCACGCCACAGCCATAAAGAAATGGGACATTTGCGCTGGTGATGCGATAATAAAGTCTGTAGGTGGCAAAATGACGACCACGAACGGTGACTTAATCAACTATTCTAGTGATAGTGAAGTGAAAGTGACTGATGGCATACTAGTGACCAGGTATGATCACGAATATTACTTGAGTAAAATACCTGGAGTTATGGAGTCTATACACTAGCTAACATTATGTGTATGGAGAGTAGAGGTAAGGAGTAATTTATACTAATTAATTTTTGGAACGAAGTTCGTTAGCGTACGTACGTACTTCAGACGCTCGGCGGCAGCAGCGGCGAGACGGAAAAAAGTGTTAGCGCAACGAAAAATGCTGACCCCGAGTTGATTAATTTTTTGTTTTGTTGATTCAGAGCAATACTATTGTTATTTGATGTTGGTTGTATACTAATAATCTATCTTAATTATCTATATCATATATTAGTTTGAAAAAAATTCAACGATGGAGCAATTTTAATTTCGAGTTTAACAATGTTTACTATATTTTGAGACAATTTATTCAATCCATTATTTATTAAAATATTATTTAGCGACTATATGTAAATATAGTATATACATATAGTCGCTCCAAACGGGTGTCAAAAAGACACCTCACCGACCTGACGTTTGTTTGTTTAAATGCGCTTATCTCTCGAACTATCAGTCAGATTGGAATAATACTTTTTGTATTGGATGGATGAACAGCGCTGATGAACTAACATCACGCTACTAACCTTAAAATGTGGGGAACGACTAGTATCTAATATGGCGGTCAAACTGAAAAAGTGTCCAGTTTACTCCAGTTAATAATATAATTATGTATATATACGGGAATTAACCCGATCACGAAATAGGTAATTAGGAACGCAATAGTTTAAAATTCAAAACAGTTTAGTTTAAGACCGACCACAATGGCGCTCGTGTACGACAAATTTTATACTAGGCGAAAGTGCTGGTCTGTAGCTACGGGCGCCACCAGGCCTACTGACGGACTGGTTTCCGTATACAGAGATGGTACTCCATGGTATAGGGTTCTCGTTTCCGCAAATAAACTCACAGACGGCTCAATATGTGTTCAGATAGGGATGGAAAGTTCAGCCAGCATACCTTCTTCCAGAAGCACAGAAGCTTCCTGAGGCTTTCACAGGCTATTAGGAGCGACCTCGCACCCACGAGGATACTTGGCCGTTGTGTGGCCATTTCCTCGCACTCCAGGATAACGTGGGCAGCTATTTCCTTTGCGTTGAGAAACCCCCTGCATAAAAGGATGTCTGTGGCATTGATGATGGTACTCCTTACCTCGACCCTCCACGATTAAGAGGTTAACTTTAAAAAAAATATGGGTTCGTGTTGTGTAGTTAGTATTAGTTAGTTGGATGTTATCAAAACTATTGTGATTATGTTTCCACACATAATTAGTAGGTACGTAATTAATAGATATGTCAAACAATTATGTTTGATTTTGTTTGAACGTCCTTGAGCCGACTTTAATGTTAAACACTACATCGGCTTAAACTAAAATTCTATAATTTTAAACACATAAATATGTAGCTATCAGGCTATCATGTACAACTTTAAACTATTTTCGAATTCCTTTTATTTTTTGCTCCTTTTAATTAATTGTATACTTTATAAAGAATGTTTTTATTGATGTGTAACATCTTTCTATCTCTCCAAACTGTGGGAGTGATTTCGTGAAAAGGGACGGAAGTATCAAGAAGCTGGGGAAGCGTGCGCTATTTGATTTGACCAATGAGGTCAGATGAAATAGCTATTTTAAATTTTGAGGTTAATTTCTGTTGCTGCTTAAATGATGTTTTTAATTTTGATTATAAAAAGGATATAATATTAATGGTGCTTATTGCCAAGGTGGGAGGTCAAATGTTACACATATATGCGACTACTGTAAGGCTCGTTTGATATTTTTTTTTATTACCTGTATATACAAGAGCAGATATCAAAACTATATTTCTTATTATTTAATTGTCTAATCCATATTAAAAATAAATCAGTATTTTTATTTTAACATATTATTTTTTATCTTTACCAACGTCGACTTTAATTGCTTTAATTTTTCGTTGCACTTAATGCCTTTTGCAACTAAGTAGCTCCTACGTACATGCCTACTTGTTTCCACCGGGATTGGTTCAAGTGTATTAGGTAATTAAATATTAGAAATCCTCTCAGTACTTAGTGTCCTTCATGATTCCAATACTTCACTACAAACAAACACGCGCAAAAAGCATTCACAAATAGAACTCTGTGAATGGTGCTCTAGCGACCGGACTCAGTCAAAAAAAAGAAAAAATAACTTTCAAGAAAAGAGCGTACTCCTACGTCAAAGGCCGGTAACGCACTTGTGACTCTTGAGTTGCAGGTGTCCATGGGCGGAGATAGTCACTTACCATCAGGTGACCCGTCTGCTCGTGTGCTGGTTAACCGCGTTGCTTTGTAGACCCGAGGTGCCTACTGCTCAGTACTACAGGTGAAAAGATATTTCTAGAAAGTTTATAGTAACCGGCAGACATTAATCTAGAACAGAAATATTAAATTAGACGTCTATTTTACTGTTTGTCTGCTAAAGATCACGGTGTAATCAGTACTCTATTCAAGATCAGATTGGTATAAAAGATAACTAAATTGTTTATTTGCTAACGCACTAAGTTGATAGGTACCTTTAAATATTATATGTTCGACTAGGCACTAACTGAAATCATTAAGGTCTTCATTATCAACCGACTTCAAAAAGGAGAGAGGACAATATTGAAGATAGTTTTTCTTTTGTAAGACTTATTATGTTTTTAGGTTTAGGATATGTGAGGGTATTTAGTATGTAAATGTTAATATATACATAATTTGATTTCAAAATAAGATATACCTATAGAATGCAATACACCTTTTTCAGTAATAGTAAAATGGAAATTAAAGACTAATGCCGATTCGTTTTGCTTACGGACGGTAAAATTATCTTCGAAAATTAAACGAAATTTTACCGTCCGTAAGCAAAAGAATCGTTTCTTGTTTATTGCAACGCGGCATAAAACGAATTATTTCTTAAGTTTGTATGTACGTTATGTGATTTTCAAGTCGTGTAATTCCCATAAATAAATCTCGACACCAACATATTTTTTTTTTATTTTGTATATAAAGGAGTTAATTTATGGCCACTTTGTTTGGAAACACTTTTATAATCATCTCAATGTTTTGTTAATAATATTGAACACACGGGCCGAAGTTAATCAGCTATTGTTACGTTTAAATGGTAGTCTCGTCGACCCCTGGGCGCCTCGTTCTTAAAAGAAAAATAACTCAGAAACCTTTCTATACACAACTATATCGAAGAAGAATCTAGAAGAATCAAAGAAGGCTATAGGCTATATAACATCACGCTATGACCAATAGGAGCGGAACAGTGACCATAAATACAGGTGAAACTGCGGGGACGGCTAGTATTATATAATTTGACATTTAAGACTTAGAACATTAATGTATATGGACTAAATATCGTCACTATATACAGCTGGTGAAGAAAAGCATTGCGCTAGAATGGGCTAATATGGGATTAATGAATATTTAAATTAAAAAGCTTGGAAGTAGTTCCAAGCTTTTTCATTAATCCCATATTAGCCCCATCGGTAAGTTTACTACAAATACACTTAATTGATATAATATATTATATCCTGTAATACGACTCATCGTATAGCAATGAACGATAAAACTTGCATATTTAAACTTGGTAAAATGACTCATTCTATAAAAAAATATGGTTGTATATTTTAAATGATTAAGGCCAGTTAACATTATGTTGTTGAATAATGTAAATATTTGTTAACTTAAAGCATGGGCGTACCTAGGGAGAGGACGGGAGAGTCAAGGGTCCCCTGGCTTTTGTAAGCTTAGATAGTACAAAGGTAATTTTGAGTCAAAATTTTTTCCCTCCTCTGGATCAACAAAAACAAATTTCGTCACTTGAGTTAACAAAAACAAAATTGCTTTCCCCCCCTGGGCTAAAAGCTGGGTACGCCCATGACTATATGTATAATTATGTTACTTTAGTTGTATAGAACTAATAACTAAGATAATTAGAAGTAATACAATATTAAATGTATAGACAGAATATCTATTTATTAGTGTTACAAATTTAAGAGCAGCGCAGCTAGAAATCAATTGCCTTTTTTTATTTGTATAAAATTTAAATTGTAGTTTTATTATCTGTGTAACGTAGTCACAAAGATAATTACAATTACATACATACAGCGGCTGTCCCGAAACTGCCATCTTATTTATTTTAATGAATTTTATAAAGGCTAAAGTCTATGCTTAGGGTGTACATAATTAATCCTGTACCATCATTTTGTGTGGCAAACAGTGTCTTATACAATTGAATTATTAAAGTGTTACAGATTACTAATTACAAATCTATGAATGAAATGCGTCGTTTTATTAACCGATTTCGAAAAAGGAGGAGGTTCTCAATTCGACTTTTTTTAAATGTTTGTTACCTCAGAACTGTCGACTGGGTGAACCGATTTTGACTTTTTTTATTTGAAAGCTGGTGCTTCTGTGTGGTCCCATTTCAATTTGGTCCAGTTCTGACAATGATATCCATGAGAAAACCATATAAGTCTTTTATGGATATTTTTTTTTGAAGTCGTTGTTTTTTTAAATAACTATAAAATGATGTGTAGGAAGTATTATTATTATTATTCGTTCTGCAATTCGTAGATTAAAAAAATGGTGGCGAATCTTGACAAAGCATAATATCTCAGTCACTCAGGCTTTGCCAAGCTTACAACCTTAATTATAGCGATGCAAGAAAGTCATGAACACATCTCATTCGAGTTCCCGGCTACAGCTAGTTTGAGTCGCAAGTATGCGACCCTGACCTGCTGGAGCTATTGTTTCCCAATCTATCTTTATAAGCAACTAGCAGCGCCCCGCGGTTTCACCCGCGTAAGTCCCGATCCCTTGGGAATATCGGGATAAAAAGTAGCCTATGCGTTAATCCAGGTCTCCAGCTATCTACATACCAAGTTTCATCGCAATCGGTTCAGTGGTTTTTGCGTGAAAGAGAAACAAACATCCGTCCATTCATCTAAACTTTCACATTTATAATATTAGTCTGATATCCATTGCCTTCTCCTTCTTACCTACCTTTCTTTGCCGCTTATCAGGCGAGTTACTTACCTTTCGCTTTTAATATAGGTCCTCCCAATTTTTCCCATCTTTAATTGCCAAAGCGCCAGGTTGGCGGCAATAGGGTTGTTTTCTATTATGTGAGTGGGACCAAATTTTATTTGGCAGAAAGTAGGTGTTTAATCACATCTGCCTTCCCCTTCGGGGATACCACCGTGAGTGCATGTCTTTTTTTGTTTTTTATTATTATGGTAACGAGCAGACGGGTCACCTGAAGGTAAATGACTACCGCCGCCCATGGGCACCTGCAACTCAAGAGTCACAAGTGCGTTGCCGGCCTTTAAGGTAAGAGTAGGGGAAGAGGTATGTAAATGTAATCCTTCCCTATCCCTGTATCCAAAGCGTACGCACAGCGTGTAAGTTCAGATATCAGTTGTTGGCGCTTAGTTCTTCAGTGAACGAGACAGTATGGCCGGTGGCTAGTAAGTAGGTAATAAAAATACAGAGAGATGTTTAACTATATTTTTATTTTAATAAATTAAGCAGGTTGTTTCGTAATACACAATTATAATGCATTTCAGTAAATCAAAGGTACACATCACCCATTAATTTTCATATAATAATACAGGAATGTGTTCCTAGCCTAGTGTAAAATGTTGTCATTCACAAAATATTAAAATTAAACTGTTGACATTTTCATATGCATTTTCGCTATAGCACCGCTGTAAAATTGCTATTAAATTGTTGCTTTTCACATATTTTATGGTTATATTAATGATATATTAGAGAATTTATTGCACAAGAACATAGTACTCTGAAATGGATTTGTCATACGCATTGGATCTGCAAAAGGCTTGGATTTAGTAAAGGCCGTGTTACAATAAAATTAATATGTTCTGAAATACAAATAACGGCCCAATACTGTGTGGGAAGCAGGGCAATGTTTATACTAACTTTCAACTGCGTGGTTTATGCTATATGATTCAAGGAATCTTTTATAAATAATATTTCATATAAAAATGACGCTCATTATCACGTAGAATATTATAATAATTTATCTACATATATAAAACAGAAATTATATTGAAATTTATTGCAATCCCTTATGATCACAAAATTACCGACTGGTTAACTGATATTTTTTTATTTCATTAAATGAACAATTAAGTGATTTCGGCTAAACATCTTTCGAATATATTTTCGAATAATGCTTTTATTCGCCGATTTATATTCAAAATGATCTTGAAATGTTTGCTAGGCTTCAGAGTAAAATGTTTATTAGTAAAAAAATATATAAAGCAGTACGCGAAGCCGCAGCCATATTAAATAGGCTTAAGAAAAAAAACCTATAATTGAGTACAACATTGACGTAAGTGAAAAAATTGCAATCAGCTTGGTAAAATTACAATAAAAGTAAAAATAAAAGTTATATACAACTAAACAAACGATGACTGATGTGAGAACAGAATCCATGGTACATTACCATTTCATATCCTATTACTCTACTTAAAATATATCTTTAATTTAGCACTGACAAATCTTTTTGTTATCTACGAAACGCGGTCGTAGCACTTAATGACTAGAGTCACGCTACGCTACGAATATCGCTTGTAGCGTGACTCTGTGTAGCAATATCACACGTAGCATGTTCGTGTGCTACTACGACAATCATACGCAGCGTTTCATTGAACTACGAATATCACGTTTAGCAAGTCTAGCAACGCTATTTATGTTACACGGAACGAGCGTGACGCTATGCTACGGAACACTGTTTTCGGAGAGAACAAGACCAGCATAACTTTCCCCATGTGATGAACAAATGCAACCACATTCCTTGGTTGATATGTGCTATCATTATGTACTTTAAAGCAACGAATTTTGAATAGATCATATAGCAAATATTTAAATAAATAGGGTGAAGTACACAGCGATCAGTCTCTAGCCATAAATTCTCACACTTAGCTATATAATTGAACAGTCGGGTAAACTACACTGTTTGTAACATCAGAACATTTCATCGTTTGACAATATACCATAAAAATAAGTGTTTTTAAAACTATACACGCCTTACCTACTTCAGAATTTGATGAACTAAAATTGTACTTTTACCCAAGTCTTCAACAGGATAGCGTTTTATGTACTCGTGAATTTCCATCGCCAACAGCTGCTGTGTCCACACTCTCGGGCAGGAGTCGGCCCCGCCACAGTCGCGCACACCACGTCATTATGTACATAACATTTTACATTAACATACCATTTAGTTATAACACTTAACACATACTGAGATTTATCGTCCATGCTCGATACAGCGACGCGATGTTTTGTTAGACGGAGTCATCTGTAACATATGGGGGCCATGTCAATACACACATTTCTAAATTTCTAAGTCCAAAATAAATGATTTTATCCGAGGGAGAGCCATGCTTCGGCACGTATGGGCCGGCTGGGCCGGCTCGACCGGAGTGATGCCAAGGCTTCACAAAAAGCGGCAGTGAAACAATGCTTCGATGTGTTTTGCCGAGTGAGTGAGGTTATCGGAGTACCCCTTTCCCTACTCCCACCTTAAAGGCCACGTAATTTTTCGCTGAGTGAGTGAGGTTACCAGAGTACCACTTCCCCAACTCCCATAAAAAGGCCGGCAACGCACTTGTGATTCTTGAGTTGCAAGTGCCCATGGGCGGCGGAGGTGACCCGCCTGCTCGTTTGCCCAACCCATAAAAAAAAAAGAAAATTGTTCCAAGTCAGACAATACAATTTTCTTCCACTCTTATTTAACGTTTTTCATTTATATTATAACTGTCAAATCAACATTAAAAGGGCTTGATTTGACAAAACTAAGGTGTGACGTCATGTAATATATATAATATATATGATGCTATTGATATTTGCAGACATTGATTGCAAAAAATTTACTATCGCTATTCTTATCAGATGAGATAAGATATGGTCAGTCCATACGTTTATATATAAAATGAACGTTTACTTTGTATACCTACACAAATACAAACAATTTGCAAATGTTAATTCGATTCCGAAATGAAATTCATGTAGGTTAGAAAGTAATACATTTATAGACAAAAGCCAGATTACAAAGTGACACTTTTGACAGTCAGAAGCTGAATTATAGTCTCACTTATGGAATCCAGAAGTTAGAATTTACAAAGTATCACCTCTGAAAATCCGAAGCTAGATTTTACAAAATAACACTTATGAAAGTCAGAAGTCAGATGAAAATTAACACTTTCGAAAGTTAAGCTACACTTTTAGCAAAGTGTTCGCAAGAGCTTGCGAGAAAACACTATAAGAAAACTCATGGAAACGCTTTTTTTATATTACCAAGCTATAATATCGTCGGTCCAAAACATCTTCAAAAATACGTGTTTTGAGTTAAGTATGCAATATGATTGAAAATCTAACGCTTTTTCCAAATCAGTAATGTCATAAGTCTTTAACACTATACAACTGACATAAACGACATTATACCGGTTTAGAAATAATACATTTTACAATTACAGCCCCAGTCAATAGTTGTACATTTCGAAATGTTCCAGCTCAAAAACCGTAAACAATGCCTAATTAGGAACAAAACCATGTTAAATATTGATATATTTATGACGGCATCTCAAACCCCATTTAGAAAAAAAATTTAGCTAACAACATTTCCATTTCAATGTGCCGAAAATCTTTAAACCGCATTTTCTCAAAGCATCCCATTTGGAAATGTTCCGGTACTGTTTTCGACCGACGATATATTGTCTCACTGTAGACAAGAGTGAAATGCTGCAATCGAAACCCCATGTGGTTACGGACAATCCAGCTTCAAAATAATCTAATATATAAACATCTATTTTGTTTGTCATTGGACACGTTGCCAGGGATACAGCATGGACTTCGGGTACCTACGCCTAGAAATAAAAACATATTCTCCAGTGATGGAAAAATGCTTCTTTTAAGCAAGTGAAGCCGCGGTCAAAAGCAAGATAAGATTTAGCCTCCAATGGCATAGTTTAGTGAGGATCATCATTATGAATGATGCTATATTTTTTTAACCGACGAAAAAAAAGGAGGTTCTCAATTCGACCGTATTTTTTTTTTTAAAGACTACTAGTGACGTGGGTCACACATTACATAGTATTCATGTTAAGCTAAGCTAAATGCTTGTGTTGGAATGGGTTCACGTCGGTAGGGCACTGGGTGGGGTTCGAACCCGCAACCACTCGATCGCAAGTCCGACACCTAATCTATTACGCTGCCGCCGCTTTTACATTATTATATTAGACGTCTGATTTATCTTCGATGGTTTTAGTTTTGCATAATAAACTAATACCTTCACATCTCATGTACGTGTTGTGTTGTTGTCATCCTGTAGAGTTTGATTGGAATTGGACGAAGGGCATGCGAACCTCCTGACATTCAAACGCGGTACCTACTTGAAGTCGAAGATATTAAAGACATAAAATCAACGCGATTAATAACAATACCTCATTAAATCAATAGTACGTAATCATTTAAAGTGACATAGCTGTTGTGTTAGCAAGAATAATATATTGAAAAAAAATTAACATTCACGGTACGCTTAATATATTTAAAAGAATCTGTGACATTTAAAAGGGGGATTTGCAGATGACAGTAACGATAATTTTTTAAAAGGTTTTCCTTTTATATCTTCTGTCTTGTAACCTGACAAAGAAACACAATGACCATGACAAATTCTGACTTTCATAAATTTAACTTTGTTCAACAATTATCCGTTCACCTCTAAAAACCGTCTCGTTCGAATAGTATGAAGTAACATTATATTGGAAACATATTTAATAAGAATGAAACACTCACCATGATACCACCATTTCGTTTTTTTAGGGTTTTTGTTGCATGTTTTAACGTAAAATGAATTATCCGGTGGCCGTTTCTGAAATGTAAAATTGGCACAAATTAATTGTCTCCTATTTGATAAAAGAGAAGATATACACACAGACCAGAGCCCTTATTCAATATTACCTAATAATGTAAGTAACTGTAACGAAACCGTGTGTGAAAATACTTGTTCCTATAAAATTAACTCCAGCACACATGAAACATCAGACAGAAAACCTTTAATCATCATAATTTCAGCCATAGGACTCTCATAATGACTTCCAAGAAGATCGGTTGACAACACCCTGCATCCACCGACGGCCTGCGATCTTTACCAGGTCGTCGGTCCACCGAGGACAAGCAGCGAAGGACGTCCATTAAGGAAATGGACGTCCTCCGCTGCTGTTTAATATTACTGAATATACTTTTTTAGCCAGTCCTAGGCAAACCGTGCTTTTGGGCTTCTATTTATTTATTAACAATAACAAATTATATTGTACAAGTTTTGTGTCTGATATGAACGACACTTATGGTAAACATAACAATGGCTAGTTACAGTGGAGTGCTAATGATTCACTCGCGTCGCCGATGAGCTGGCAAGGAAGGGATCTGTAACGTCAGGGGCAGGTCCAACTATACTGCTGCCACTTGCATGCTCAAATTAGTTCTACAGAATGGACCATGAAAGTTCTAGAAGTGTATGTTTAGGTTAAGAGTGGAAAAAGGTTCGGACCAATTTACATACATACGCGAAACGAAGACAGACCATGAGACTAAACATAGAAGGGGCTATAAATGGTGCAAACATAATAGATCTAACATTTTGGGAAACATTAAAGTATTATAGATATTTTAGTCGGTATAGTTAGAGTTCGCGATCGCTATAACGAGATTTTGTAATGAATCAGATTAAATTTTTTTATTATGAATATTTTCGATGCTTCTGTGTAGACGTTTTTAGAAGATTGTAACAAATGTATGCACGTTTAAACAAATTTTTGTATATATTCTTAAATAAACTATTAATCTTAACTAACTGATGAAACTGAACCTTATACTCAAAATTCATTTATTCACATTGCACACATCTGTGTTTGGGTCACAAGAGAATCGATATTTGTACCAAATTCAATTCAATCGATCTAGTAAGTAGATTCGGAGCAAATTGGCAGTGACAGACGGACCGACAAACGCACGAGTGATGCTACAAAGCTTTAGTTTTTTTTTAAATATCAAATACTGGCCGATAAATACCGATCAAAAGACCTGTTTTATGTACAAATAAATCTATAAAATATGGCTAGTTATAACACTGTTAAACACACTAATGCCGCGTTACAAGAAACGATTCGTTTTGCTTACGGACGGTAAAATATTGTTGAATTTTCAACGAAAATTTTACCGTACGTAAGCAAAACGCGGCATAAGTAACACATAAGTAAACATACCTTCTCCTTACAGCTACTGAGCATGGACACGATAGACAAACAGACTGACTGCACTGACAACGCTGGTGACCAGTCGTCTGTCAGTATGGAGAGGCAGATGTGACCGTTGGAGTACACGTGAGGATGTATTGGTATGTTGTTGCCTATGAACGTTACCTGCAACGATAAAATAATAACATTAGTTATCTTCAAACAATGATAAGCTAGTGAGAGTGCGCAAATCACAGAAGGGCAATATCGGAAGGTGTATGGAAAGCCAACAGTCCGCAGCTTGTGGCATACGGAAAGTGAGTAGCAACACTGTGGTCCCGAGTCTAAGACCGGACGGTCGTTGTCTTTATTCTCAACACTGGCTTGCCTTATTGGGCCGACCAGGGGCAGGTAGTCAGATATATTAATGTGACATTTTCAAACGCCCACTTTTACTTGTAGTTTAATAATAGTAATATAGGAAATAGTCGGAATAGGTAGAATGATTTTATAATTACTTCCATTGTCCTTGCATCACGATGTCCGAACATGGATATGCCTTTTTAGGAATTTATTTATTAAAGCAGTGTTTAAATTAAGATTAGAACATTAAAAAGAGGAAAACAGTTTAATAATACAATTTATAAGTATTACTGTTGGTTTGCTCTCTTATATTATTATGAAATTCATTGCATTGTTTTCGTAAATAACTTTATCGCAATAAAGGCGTTTCTACACGACAAGCTATTCGAATGCTCACTTGTGAAACACTGTCAAAAAACATAATAAAAAAGAACGTGTTTTTTTTTTATTAAATAAAAAGGATAAATTTGTCTGTCAAATTTGTCGTCTTAAAAGATTCCAGAAGTCGGTACACAAGCTAACGTTCAAGTCCAGCTTCGTAAAAACACCAAAGATAGAAGTAGGTGACATAGCGGTTATAACTTTGTTATTTTAATATTCATTTTTAAATTATTTAAAAATGCCTCCTTAGTAATTTTAAAATACAGAAATCTCGAAGGCATGTCCCTATTAACAAATACATTTGAGTTCATTCACCTTTGATTATAAAACAGATGCCGCCGCCCGCAATAGTTTATAATTTAAACAGTCCATTTAGACCCCGTCCCTGTACCCGTTGGGACAGTCCATTACAGAACGTATTTCTATGTACGTAAGTTTATAGTGCTGCCATGGATGGTTACTAGTGGATGTCCCATCCCGTATTGGATTAAAAATTCAAAAAGGACGAGGCTTCAAATATAATTTTATTGTTTTTTCGAAAAACGTAAACTTTGTCATTATTTGGAGGTATTAGAAAAACTCCTCTGACGCTGAAATATATTCGACCAGCAGCGGAATTACACATTTGCCGCCAGTAGGCTATTACAATTTTGCCGCCCCTACCGGTCGATCTAATTCGATACCCCAGGACAAAACATAACAAATAATGTAGGCCTCAAATTTGCCGCCCTAAGCTTCAGCCTACTCAGCCTGCTGGTAAATCCGCCCCTGTATTCGACCCTTTAGAAGCATTAATATCTCTTTGACAATTTTGCATGTGTGGACCTCATCTGTGGAAATAACTTTAATATGTCCTACATTCCCAAAGAGAAATTTAAAGTATCTGTGTTAGTAGGTAAATAGATTTATAGGATAAGCTAGGTACTTAAAGAGCCATTTAGAATTAAAATGCCGGCATTAAGTTCGAACTGAGAGGAATCTAGGTCGTAATTAATAATAGATTTGAAGCCCGTTTAGCAAAGATCTAAATACGTTCTGTCGGTTCCTTTGCATAATTCGTTTTGAGTTAGTTACGTACGGTAGGTATTCGTTTAAAAAACATAATTATAATTTTATAACAAAGAAGTTATAAAATTGTAATTATGTTTTTTATCCTCCAGGCACGTTGTGCACTTTTGCTACGGCGCAAAAAGCACTGAACTCGGTGGCCGTCACGCTAATAATACATATATAGATCCACTAGAGGGCGCTAATCTAAACATTGAGTTCTGTCAGCTCCTTATTAATTAATCTTTAAAAATATAATTAGTTCAATAAAGTATTAATTGTGTGCGCAATTCATATGGTCCAATAAAGAAAAACATAATTGTAATAAGGTGAAAATTTATAACGCCGTTTTATGTTTTCATTTCTGTCGGCAGTCCCACGGCTGCCTACTTTTTTTTTATTATTTATCTAACAATTTGAGTTTATTTTACGTATTTCATATTTTTATTTTATCAATCAAATCAAGTGTCACCGAACTAATTATAAGCTATTTTACGTTACCGAAAATTACAAGATTATGCACTTGCCGTACTCAGTTGTTCTGACTTTAATTATGACGTCCTGCTTAGAAAAGCAGTCATTTGAATTTACTTTTGTATTTAACGATGAAAGTTTTAATTTTATACTTAGGCCTATGTTTGTCATCTTTATAGCTTATTAGCTTTTGACCGCGACACGTAAACTCTTCAGTAATTATCCGTTTGAAGAAACGTCATAACATCTAGATGTTAGGTTGTCGTTCATTGGTATTCGGCCCCACCCACCGAATAGGAATGCTCAAATATCCATTCTTGAATTTGTGTTCGCAGCAACTACGGGCATACTCAGTAATGTCATCATCATCTTGATACCTTTATCCCAGAGTTATCCATGTCCATCATCCCACCCTTTCTTAGTCGTCCTCTACTCTTGTACCTCTCAAGATCCCTACGTATGACTCTCTTCACCACATTTTGCTTAGCCCTCCGCATCACATGTCTATCCCATGAGAACCATGTGATGCGGATATAGATCCACAACTTACAGGTTCCCTCTGTATTCATTCCTCACCTTGTCCGTCAAATTCAAATTTAATATCTTTATTTTATAAAATTGGTCTACAATTATTCGAAATCGTCAATTTAAAAAAATATTATTCAAAATTATATATCAACACAAAAAGTCACCGCAACAATAGGTTGCTTTCTCAAAAGTAAAATTAACAAAAAAAAAATAGAGAATAGACAATATACCACTGCCTGTGTCGATTAAAGATGGATTTGTGGTGTGACTACATATCCATATCAACATTCGCATTAGTAATTTATGTAGGAATGTCTAAATATTAAATGAAACGATGATTAGTAGGGTCAATCTTGTTTCGATCACCACAAATATCATGAGTTAATTTAAAGATTCTGCAGTAAGGAAAAACCAGTGTTTATACTTGTGTGTGTTTCGACACGCACTTGGCCTTACTTTTGATCTTAAACTATGTTATTTTTAACACTTTTGTTTCTTGTCAGATATTTATAAATAATTTCCTTCGTCAGTTATATCCCTGATAACTCGAAATATATGTTTTATTTATTTTAAGTTACGAATCTCTCCATTTAAGAAAAATAATTTCATAAAGACGCGCCTTGCACAGAATGCATAGTTTAGCTGACAACCTAATTCCATACCATCATAGGTATAATTACCAGATTTTCCGCTTCAATAAACAGCGCTAGATACTAATTACATATACCTTTTATTCTTGCTTGTACAGTTACATGTAGATAGTTATATACGTTAGGTATATTTAATGCAGTACCATCACTAATAAATATAATTTGCAGAGAAATAAGACATACTCGTATATTAAAAGACAACACAGGTCATAACGCGAAATAGTATTGAACATGTTTTGTTAATGTATCTACTTTAGTGTTACACGAAAATGTTTTTGTAACATTTTTATAGGATAATAAATTGTTGTAAATAAATGTGTAGGTAGTTTTTGCGTATTATATACATTATCATGTTGTACAGGCACAGACTGCTATGTATGACTCATCTGTTTAGGTGTGTAACCCATGTATTGGGTATAGATATGTCTGTAACGTCTGGCAACTGTTTAACCACTAGCATTAATTAGAATCGCTTTAGTATTGAGAATATAGCACTGGGAAATATAGTAAATGAGTATTACCTCGTTCGCTATGTCTACTGTTTTAGTACATTCTAATAATACACATAACGTTTATGGAATGTGAAATCAATAATCGAATTGTATTTCGTTGTATGAAGGAGTTAGTAGAGTAGAGCAAGTAAACATGGGGCAAAGCGGTCTTAAAATGTAGGCATTGGGGTGAAAAGAGACCTAGAGGAAGACCGAAGCGATAAAGCGATGGAAGGATGACGTCAAGAAAACTAAAGGGACGAACTGGATGGAAGTATTGAAATACCGGGAATAGAGTGAGCAATCTGAAGGAGGCCTACACCAAACTGTCCGAGAAGAGAGATCAAATTTTACATTCATTTTTAAATATTTATAACAAATATACTTAATTTGTTCTGTTTCTATACCTACCAAACCACCGAGAGCACGAATGGCGCGTTGGCGAATGAGGTAGGGATTAAAAAATTATGATGGAATCGAACCGACTAAAACATTGCCGGGAAAACGCGATGTGCACGCAACGTATCAATTAATCTACCAATCCCGACAGGTCCTGGCAATAATTTCTGGCTACGCAGTACCTATACGCTAAGGAGTGTTAACGCTCCTCCCCTCTCTAAAAGCGAGAATGAAACACGAATTTCCTGACCCGGTAATCCGGTATGATTCTGTAACCAGTCAGGGTTATGGCTTGGCCGCGCACTACCTCTGATCAAATCCAATAAAAACTGGCAAGACATTACTGGCTTATTTTTAGGTTTTCTTCCATGCAGAACCGAAGACTAGCAGTTTTCTTTCGTTATCTATCGAGGTTACGGTTTAACCAAGGGTAAGTCAGAACTGTATTTATAAATTCGGTCGGACTGTCCGTGGCATACTCTTTTGAATATACAAACATACACTCACTCCTGTAGGCAGAGGCATATGAAACAAGTCTAGTTCCGAATGGAATAGCTTTAAATTACAATGTGAAATAAAAATAGTTTTCCGATTTGCCTTTGCCGATACATACGTAATGACCAACGCTGTTTATACACTAAATCACATTGATCTTTAAGGTTAATTGTTTGTATGGCTTCGAACTGCTGTAATATAATTTATTGTAGGTACCTTCGTATTTATAGTAAAAAGATTTTAGATTAGATTGAGATGCACCGTAGCTTATGGACAGGTGCAAGAAAAGGGATGTCAACCGAACCTGTTATAACATTTAGTGCCCTTTTTAATGTACTTCATATTGTAGACATTTAAGAAGACACTATAATACGGAGGTTGCGTACTCTATTCTGGTATTATAGTAATTAGCATAGAAACCATTGAGTACCACTTTAAAAAAGTCACGACGAGGCGTTTTCTCTTGTGTTAGTGATTCTGCGGATTCATCACGTACGGCCGACGACTAGACGAAGAACGTATCCCTGCAGCTGCGGCTTTTTAGTATTACAATTTTGGCATGCCCATTGCTCGTCTGTGTTTATATGGACGACCACGATCGCAGGGTTTACGTGCGATTACGCACCGCACCTTTGAAGTTACCGACTCGCGGCGGACGACGACGATACTCTTCCCACGATGCGGTCAGGACCACGTCCGTCCGTAATATTACGGACCGTGGGAAGCCACCTTTAGTAGGACCGGGTTCTGGTGTCTACGACACGAAACTCATTGCATGGAGGTGCGGTATTCTAGTGCCGGCCAATAACTAATAGCACGTCCCACACACTATTTCTAAAAAAACATATACATTCTAAATAAAGTTAAAGAGATTGTTTGCTTCTTTTATTGAACGCGCTTGTCTTTGGAACTGCAAGTCGGTATTTGAAGAAACTTTTTGATAGCTCAATTCCTGAGGAAGGTTATAGGCTATTTATTTAGCATCACGCGACCTTTAGGAGCAAAGCAGTGACCATAAACGCGGGTGAAACTGCGGAACGCCTAGTAGATAATACAAGCAGTTATATTTGTTACAATGAATCATATAATTAATATTTGAATGCCGTGCACTTATTGTTTGTAAGAACGAGGTGTCATCTAAAATCACGTAATCTCTAAGAATTTATTCGCTTCAGATGTGGTTCTTGATAGCTAGCCGGATATAAGCGGGATTTTTATTGTGAAGTATCTCTGTATTAATTCTTGTGTCAATAAAATGAAATATCCATTGTGAAAAGTAATTAATGAGAATAGATGATGTAATTTAATCGAATGAAGACAAACTTTAATTATGGAATATTCTTAGGACGGATTTCTAGTATATAAGATTACTCGAAGAACTTAGGAAAATATGGCGTAGGTAAGTTATAAAGTTCATGTTTATCACGAAATCGACTGTTTCGAAAGATGGTCAAAATTTGTCCGGTTTGAGAGGATTTTGTTATGGAGTCCACATTCCAAAAAAAGCATTTTGTGTTTATACAGGTGTCAGGCTGAAATTATAGTAAGTCACGTGCAACCTTGTTAATTAACATCAGGAAACATTTTCAAGGGTTCCTACCAGACTACAACAATATAATTCTTATTAAACGTGTTTTATTATACGATCGGAACTCCCAATGTCACGTTCTCAATAACTGGTAAGAAAGACATCCAAAAATATATTCTACCGTGGCTGCTCGGTATTCGGAATAGTCTTGGCTGCGTAAACGTACTATACTATATCGACGGATGGACAACAGTTGGTGTCCTGTTTAGGTTAGTGGGAGAAAAAGATGCAGGTTGTAGTAAATGAGAAGAAGAAAGCTTAGATTTACTAACAATAAGGACAAGTCACAGATTGAATGAAAGTGAGGGCGGGTGGCGTATATGGAAATGCTACTAGGATACGTAGGATTTCTTATCTATATCGTAGGATATATTATTAGGACGCAACACACAGAATATTCTTAGAAAAGGCAACGCGATTCGGCTCACTATAATTAATACTAATATACTTATCCAAGATGTTATAAATGGCATGGAATGGCGAAGTGAGTGGGCAAGTCTGTTCAGGTAGGACCCGAAAGACACTGACCAGATCGGCAGTATACTGAAGAACAGCCAAGTTAGAAGCACCCGTAACCGGCGAGCGTGTATGAAAGCTCTGATAAATGTGGAAAGGGCGCGATATATGTCAGGATCGTGGCAAATGGCTTGCTATCGTTATGCCTAGAAGCTTGTGAAAAGTGAATTTTTTTTTGCATTAGAAAAACTTCAAGTGGTCTAATCTGTCATTTTTCTATTATTACGACGTTCGTAACAAAGATCGACCAAAAAATAAATCTGCAAAAGTTGTTTTTTAGGGTTCCGTTCCTCAAAAGGAAAAAATGGAACCCTTTTAAGGTAATTTTGTTGTCTGTCTGTCTGTCAAGACCTTTTTCTCAGTAAAACAATCAAGCTTCTAAATCAACACAATCAAAAGATCGGCCATTTAAGCCTTAGATTTCATCAAATTTCAATTTGTAGGTTAATCAAAACCTATAAGGTACTTCCCATTTACCTAGAATCATGATATTTGGTAAGAAGCAAGGTCTGACACCAAAAGTAAAGGAAAAAATCCGAAAGTCATTAATTTGTTGTTATATCACATAAAAAAAAGTTTTTGTAATTACAAACTTATATTTTGCGGTTAGATTGACTTTGTCGTACATCGCAACCGCAAAGTTAAGTTTGTCTTTCGAAAAAGACAGGCAAAAGTCTTCGGGAATTGATTCCCGAGATGGAAGTATTCAAGTTTGTTGTTGTGTTGTTCGTTTGTTTTTTTTTTTTTCATATTCATCTCTTTTACGCCTCTGTTATTCTGAGCCTTTATATTACTAGTACTAGTAACTTGTTTCTACTATCCGACCCTGTGCTTGTTTAAAATACCGGAACGTTCTATTTTCGAAGTAACTTATTTGAATATTTTTTTTGCAGAACTCTGCTGGTTTAGTAGCCTAGCAATGATACCTCGGATGGGCTACCCATAGAAGTATTACTTGCTAAATGGGTAAAACTGTGCTTACTAAATGGGTAAACACCGGGTGGCCGAATGGCTTTTATAAATATTTTATAACCTTATCCCTGTGTAATCAAACCGACTGACTACTGATGAAATTAATATAGGTACGAGTCATTTAGTTAATGAGCTCTTTATCGAGGATATTCGATATGACCGATTGCAATATATATGTATACGATGTTTAAGCATGTAATGTTTAATTTCAATCAAAGGCAATAGAAAAATGTTAGTTCATAATCTAGAAATTAATTTTTATAATTAATTTCAAAGTTTTTAGTTTTTTTTTTCTGTTCTACAAATATGCGAAACGCAAGTTACCATGATATTACGTCAGAAAAACCGGACAAGTGCGAGTCTGACTCTCGCACCGAGGGTTCCATAAGCAAACACACTTGTATACGTCCATCTCGAGAATCAGTTCTCAAAGCCTTTTGCCCGTCTTTTTTGAAAGACAAACGTAACTTTGCGGTTGCGATGTACGACAAAGTTAACAATCCAACCGCAAAATATAAGTTTATAATCACAAAAACTTTTTTTATGTGGTATAACAACAAATTAACGACTTTCGGATTTTTTCTTCACTTGTGCTGTCAGATCTTGCTTCTTACCAAATCTCATGATTCTAGGTTAATGGGAAGTACCTTATAGGTTTTCGACCCAAAACCGGTACTTTCGGTTGACCTAGAATTGTCAATTTTGGTTAAAAGCAAGGTAATAGCACAAGTAAAGGGAAAATTCCAGATTGATTGAATTGACCGCACCATTCCGATATAGTCACCTACAGGAGGTCTCGACACCTCCCAGAAGTTAGGTAGGAGCCGCGAAACCGCAGATGCCGGCTCTATGAATTTAGGGGCCAGACTCCGAAAGTGATGTCCGAAGTCCCATCGACTATCCAGTACGAGGCCCAGATATTTTATCGAGGGCTCGATGCCGGTGCGAACACCTCCCACAATAATGCTGGATCTTGATGGTGGCCTCTTTCGAGGCCCATGGAAATAGAGGGCCTGCGATTTATGTAAGGCCACCTCGAGACCCAGCCGCCAAATTCTTCTAACAACCCGGCCGTGGCTTTAATGATTGCGTCACGGTGTGTCTTGCCTCTCGCAGTTACGAGGGTATCATCGGCATAGCTACGTGGTGTCACGACAACACCTCCTAAGAACACACCGCGCATCACCTAGTCATTTATTTAATTATTTATTTATTTTAGTCATAGCTAATGTTCCACAGGAGTGGGCTTAGCACCGACCCCTGAGGAACACCGCACGACATCTGTCGCCTTCCGTACCCTGCCGGACTTGGGTAGATCACGGCTCGTTCCATCAGATATGCCCCGACAATGCGGCGAAGATAGAGGGGCACTCGAATCAAAATTTGTTGGAAAAAAATTCATAGCTCCGAAACTGTAAACCTTTTTAAAATCGGTAATATTTTCAAATGAAGGCAATTTTTTTATTTTACTCTACAATGTACACATTTAAAGTTTTTCATGCTAGTTATATTTTTGGAGATAAAAATAAAAAAAACACGAAATCTACCTCTGCGGGCCTGCTGCGGGCCCGCATTTTTTATTACCAGATCTTCTCAGTGACTTTACCTAGTCGCAGTAAAGGTAAACGTAGCATCTAGCATTTTTAACGTTCATAAGTGTTACTGTGTGACCTAAATGAATAAATATATTTTTAGTTTTCGTTTTGTTTAATGTACATATAAGTGGTAAATAACAGGTAGCATTTGTTTTAAGTGCTGCTGACAACAAACCAGACTAACCTAATTAGATTTATTTGTTTAACCTAAGTACGTATTGCTATAACAAAACCCACTAGAGGAAAAGCATGCCTTGACCATATTTTTATTAACACAATTAAAAATGTCATTGGCGTAATCTGTTGTTCGGGATTAACAGATCATGAAATGGTTATACTGGGCCTAGCTACCAATAAACCTCCAAAAGTCATCGCAGACCGAACTTTAATTAAACGAGACCTACAGGCCATAAAAAGTGAGCTATTACAAGCAAACTTATTGCCGGATCTAAAAAGCACAGATTTCACAGATACCAATAAAAAAGTATATCACTACTGTTACCATATTGCTGATATTATTAATAAACATACAAAGAAAATTCGTATCAGTCATTCCAAGTATAATATTAAGCCCTAGATTACCCCTGGGCTTATCCGTTGTATGCGACATAGGGATAAGTTACATTTGAAATCAAGGAAATTCCCAAATGACCAGATCTTACATACAGTATATACCCGATATAGAAACTTTTGCAACGATTTGTTACGTAAGTTAAAAGACGAACACAATAATAAACAGCTATTAAGCAGCACGAACCAAAATCCGAAACAAATGTGGAAAACCATCAAGACTGTGTGCCACCTAGCCGAAGTAAAAAAATCGCCTAACGAATTGCTAATGCTTCAGAATGGGTTGGACGTCAAGAGCTCATTGAATATGTGTAGTATGCATTTCTCCACAGTAGGACAAAAACTGGCCAACGATATCTTAAACAACCTAAACTTAACACAAGAGGCATTGGCAGCTAGTCACTAGTGGGCTATTGAGGGACTCCTTTTTCCTGCGACCTACTGACAATGCTGAAGTAGAGACTCTTATAATTGATTTGACAAAGCGCCAGGTATGGATGGAATAACAAATTTCCTGTTAAAGGAAGTTAGGAATATTATTATACCCTCTTTAACCGAAATATTCAATCTCAGTCTTAAAACCGGCATTTTTCCCGATGTGTGGAAGATAGCGGCCATCACGCCAATTTATAAAAATGGTCCGAAAGACACTCTAGTGAGCTACCGGCCCATTTCTCTGTTATCTACCTTTTCAAAACTTCTCGAAAAAATTGTTAATACTAGACTGATCCACTATATTGAGAGTAAAAATCTCTAATCAGCAATTTGGTTTTAGGAAAGGAAGGACGACTGAAGAGGCTGTTACATTACTAACTTCCTCCGTTGCAGCTCAACTAGACGTAGGTAGTTGTAGCATAGGTGTTTTTTTGGATCTGGCAAAGGCTTTTGATACCGTCTCGACCCCTTTATTGCTTCGTTAATTAGAACAACACTACGGCATACGAGGTGTTGCACTGGGGTGGTTTAGGAGTTATCTCTAAAAAAGAAAACAATATGTTAGGGTGGGTGGCTGCGAGAGTGATATACACACAATAGACTTCGGTGTTCCACAAGATAGCATGCTAGGGCCAACACTGTTCATTTTGTACGTAAACGATATCCACACTACGATCAGTTCAGAAATAATTTGTTACGCTGACGATACAGTAATACTATTTCACGGCTCCAGCTGGCCTGAATCGTTTTCAAAAGCAGAGGAAAGTATGAAAAGAGTATCAAAGTGGCTAAACAACAACTTGTTAACGGTCAACACTAACAAAACAAAATATGTATGTTTTCACAAAACAGCTGCGACAGCCCCGAGGCTTCACATACTATCAAATTACACAATTGTATCGATGAGGACCACTGTAGCTGTGAATACATCCAAAAAACAGCTAACATTAAATACTTGGGTGTAATTATTGATCAAAGTCTGAATTTTCAAGCACATATTGATTGTCTTTCAAACCGAGTAAGCAAAACAATAAATATTATAAAACTGCTCCGTTCGTCAGCGTCGAAAATACACTGAAGGCAGTCTTTTACGCACTAAGTCAATCTCTGATTATCTACTGCATAAGGTCTTGGGGATGTGCCTCAAAGTCATATATGATCAAAATAGAGAGAGCCCAACGTTCAGTACTGAAAACAATGCTCTCAAAGTGTTTCAGATACCCTACCACTTAAAACACATCAAGCCGTCACAACCTCTAAGGAATATCAGAACTTGCTTGGACGTCGTGTGTATAGGGTGAGTGTTCCTCGGGTTAATACAGCTTTTGCTAGACGCTTTGGGCCATTTATAGAACACTACATCTACAATAAAGTAGCCAACTATTGTGACATAAAAAAATGCTCCCTAAGGGAGGCAAAGGTAAATGTAAAAAATGCTCCCTAAGGGAGGCAAAAGTAAATGTAAAAAACTGGCTTACTTCCTTAAGTTACGTCTCCACAGAAAACATTTTAGTGCATTTAGTTTAAATCTATCTAATGTTTACTCTGAATGTAATACTCTCTATAAATGCATATTTATTATTGTTATGAATATATATTATTCCTATTATATATTAAATTCATAATTTCTATACATATTATTTCATATTGATACTGTAAGTTATTTCTTATTGTCAGTCTTATGTACTCGACCGAGCAAATGTAGTAAATATATTACAATGAAACGTTATAGGCACCCACAGGACAGGCTTGCCTAGTGCGGGGCCATCGGACAAAGCGTCTTGTTTTCTGTATACTCTTTTGGCAATAAATGATTTTTATTTTCTTTTTTTATTTTTATAGTCAAATTTCAATATTGATTTTCGAGTCTAAGAGAATATATAATTGATTTATTCTAGTAAAGTTAATAATTAGGGACCCACTTAACATATTTTATTGCACATCTTGAACTTCCGATACACTTTACGATATACTAAGAGTTTCCTTGGAGTTTCTTGCCTGTTCTTCTCCATAGGATCTACGTATTGGAACAGGCAACTAGCTTTACGAGTGACTTAGTCTGACTGACTCCAACTCCTGACAATTCACAAATACCTATAATTGAAATAAATGGTTTTGATTTGGTTTGACTTAGCCGAGATTTCCGATAGTTCTCCGTTAAACATAATTAAAATAGCCATTAACATTATTTTTTCCAGTAGAAAATGTAGGATTTTCGTTCCCACGCTGACGTGGCCACGCCCAGAGCAATCTGATCGAAACGTCAGGTAAATCAAACGTATAGGTATATATATTATGTATATAATAACGCAGTAGAGACAGACCGGTAGTAGATATCAGTCGATTAACTCTTTTGTGACCAACTATTTAATAGAGAAGCAACGACTTATTTTTAGAAATCTTAATAATTTGTAAAAAAAAATAGCAACAGATTGATTTCTTTCTAAGAGTAGTATGTAAAACTACTCTTGCACTCTTAGTGCCGAGATATTGTATGCCAGTTTCAAGAGCAGTCAACAATATAAAAAAAACAACGTAAAAGAGAAATAATTATAGTTTAGTATAACTAAAAAACATGCCTTAAAGTCGAACCAAATTAAAAAGTAATACATAATATGTTCAAAACTGAAGCCCGGCTACTGAAAATTCAAGCTCTAAAAAGTATGAAACAAGTAAATATTCTTATTTGAAATTGTTATGTACAAACTAATTAACATTTATCATCTATTAAATAAACAACATACACCTTATATATTGTTTTATGTATGTAATAATACACCTTTATAGTAATGTTCAGAGGATAGCCGGTCATATGCCACGTACCCTCCAAAATGCCAAATAACCTTCCAAAATTTATTTACATAGTTATTCACAAGTTAAGCTATTAAAAGAGGTGATAAAAAATTTAACCGTGTAATAAATTGGAGGAATTAACATTCGCGCTTGAAGACATCGCGCCGACCGCATAAAAATTGTATAATAATGTAGGCCGATGACGGTTTTTATGAATTCTTTACTGGGTACCTACTAATCATATGGTAACTATATTTACTAACCACTCCTGTATTCTGTAATCAAGAGGTAGGTAAAGCTGTATAACGAATTCACACTTTGGCAACTATACTTTTAGTCTCACCAAATAAAGGGTCTATCGCCGTCTACAAGCTATTGAGAATTTGAAAACTTTTGCAATTAGAGGTCGATCTAAGCGAGGACATTTGAAAAGGTTGTTAAACAAAGTGCGATAGAACCCGTTACCCAGAACTTGATCACACGAGACCAAGACACAAAGGTTGACAAGGTACATATTTTATAACTTTTTCCTTAGGGAAGGAAAAGTACACGTTTTTATTTCCTTGACTGATCTAAAAATATAAATGTGTAACTCCACAAGTAAATACAGAAACTACTTCAATTAAGTGCAAGCTTTAATGTACTTATTTCGAACAAGACTATTATATAGAGGAAGGCACAAAGGTAGAAATGAATGGATTATGTAAAATTTGACAAGATAAAGTCGGCAGGGGATATACAGGTTGGAAACGTTAAGTGTCCAGACGATTATATCGTCGATTTTAAAGATATTGCATAACTTTAGATTGATATAGCATCTGCATTGTTTAATGCATAAAATGGAATCTTAAGAACTTGAGGATGTATTTGAAAGCCGATGGAACTTCGGACTTCACTTCCGGAGTCTGGCCTCAAAACTTACAAGGACGGCAGCCGTGCTTTCGCGGCTCCTACCTAACTTGGGGCGACGCCTCGCAAGCCTGCCGGGTTTCATAGGAATTTCCTTTCGTGGGTACCTATACAGAGAACTTGATGGTATAAAAAATTAGACGTACATACACAGATGAAAAACGGTCAATTAATATATTATGTACAAGGCTGCGCAATCGCATGGTGATGATTTCTATACTTAGAACCGGAAAAAAAAAACCACAAAAAAGGATTAGTGATTCTTGATTTATGAAGTTAAAATACGCAGACCTTGACATTTGTTTTTATCGTAAAACTGGCTTTTGCTAGGCCTATGCCACGCGTGCTAAATAACTACCGGCCGTTGGTCCGCCGGCGAACCTTACACGTAGTCACGCGCAGTGGGTTTGCCGACAGCTGCATCGCGCACACACGCTTTTATTTTTAACCGACTTGAAGTAAACACGCAATCGAGGTTGTATTGATATATTTTTTAAATACTTTAAAATTCACAATGAAAATTGACATGGTTGTTTATATGCAGTACATGAATGTAAATAAAGTAAGAAAAAAAAGCCCGGTAGCACTATTTGAATGAGCACTAGGTATATGAAAGAAAAAAAGTTTTTAAAATAATTTGAGGGAAACTAGTACAAATAAGGTAATTATTTGTACTAGTTTCCCTCAAATTATTTTAAAAACTTTTTTAAGATTTAGAATATTTTCCACCATACAGTTTAATAGTATATTTTAGAAAAAGGAAGAAATTTATTTATCTTTATATATAAAAATAAAACACATGTAGAATTTTTGTAAAATAAGCTTGAAGCAATTTACATAGCAACTTTTTTTTAATAAAAGTATTGAAGAGGTAACCCTACACACACTGACGGCCACGCAGCCGTGCGCTGTTGCGAGGCAATTTTAATCGTGCTTACGAACGTTTAAATTCCATTTTTGCAAATAGTGGTGGCGCCCGGAAAGAGTAGGCAATTAAAACAGTAGGTAGATATCGATATACTTGTAGTGATTTATCTGTTACGTAGTAACTACTCAGTAATCTGTGCTTTCGCCCACTGCTTCTTAAGTTGTTTCAAATTTAGGTCTACATTGGAATCGAACCGACTAGAATGACGAAAACTAATTATAGTAAAATCTCATGGTCTTAAACACTGATGCTCCGCTTCGCACTGATTCTCATACCGTCTTTAACACAAAAGAGCCATTTTTATTTTGCTTCAATGATTTATGAGCCAGCCTGCAGGTAAAATTTTTTACTATGGATGTTAAGACCTTTCTGTATGAATCCTGGCAGACTTCTGGTTAGCACGATTGACACGAACGAACACACTATTAAAAGTTCGCGCGTGAAGTTTATTTCAATCTTTCAGATTTGATTTTTTAGCCTCGTACAAAAATCGTGTGATTCGGTTATCTTTTGTATCCTGTTTATATAGTAGATTGCATTGTATAATCGGATACAATGTCATTACTGATATTATAGCGCAATAAGTACGTACATACACATAGAGATACTTAAAACAAATCATGTTTGCGATAAACTGTTAAATCCATAAACGTTAAAGTTAAAACACCTTTTATTGAAATCCCCAAAAAGTGTATAGTTGTACAACACTGAATTTGTATAATAGTACGTGATTTTGTATATATTCTGAGACTCAGCGGTATAAAATAAGTTGTCCTTACTGGCAGCCCTGATCGGACGTGCGTGCGGTATGTAGCAGGGAGCCGATACTTTCATACTATTTGTGAGATACGTAAACAGTACACTGATAGTACAGACTTATCAAAAAACATATTCAGACAAGCTTACTACTGTGGTTTGTTCAATCACGTTAAAACGGCTGAACGGATCTGGATAAAATTTAGCACAGATAGATTTTACTCTGGAATAGCACTTACGACTACTTTTTATAGCTAAAAAAAGAAGGTTAGATTTGAATTTCAACAAGAACAAGTCACGGGCAGACGCTAGTATTTTTAACCGACTTCAAAAAGGAGGAAGTTCTCATCTATAAACAAACTAATCATGTGAACAAATCTTGGAAGTAAATTTTAATCTACTTCTAATTTTGTGGTACTTAAATAAAACTTTGTTTGGACGCTGATAAGCGATCAGTGTCAAGCCACACATACTTTATTAAGAGAAAATGGCGTTTTAAGATGTCATACCCATTCCTAATCAATTTGTTTGAAAAATATCTAAAAATCTACCTAAAAGGTGAATAGATGTTTTTTCAAACAAATTGACCCGTCCGTTTGTAAATTATGTAGTTTGGATGACAATACTATAATTTGGCATCTTGGAGCTGATCTGAAGATGGAGGTGGATAGTGGATCTCTTCAGTGGCTACTAGTAAACCCCTCGAGTATGGGCTCATATGATTTGTTTTGACGAGTCCAATGGTCTGGTGAGGAAGTCCCAAGGTGGAGTCACTCTTTTTTTTAATTTTAAATTCGATTCAGCAGTTAAAGCGTGTTTTTATTTTTACTAAATTATAATTTCGTTAGTCTGCTAAAGTATCTACATATTTAATAAAGTTTTGGCATTTAGCTGATATTAAAATACATTTAACTATCATATACCTATATATTATTATAGTCACGCGACCTTTCGTCACTAAGCTCTACATCAGTACAAATAAATAAAATTAAATGTAAAAAAAAACGGTTTTTTAAATTTTCGTCTGTCTGTTACGGCTAATATCTGGAACGGGTGGAGCTATTTCCACAGGACATTACTGGCAGATAGCTGGTGTTATAAGGAGTAACTTAGGCTACTTTTAGTTTGGAAAAAGAATTAGGGTTCCTCGCAAAATATATAAATATGTACAAGCACAGGAACTGCTAGTATGTTTTAAATTTAAAAATTATGCGCAAACGGTTATAGACACAAGAGTCCAGTATACATACACGATTGACCTGTCAATTAACAAAAAGTCCATAAAGTTAGTCATACAGGTCATCATATAAAACAAAGCATTTTAAATGTATGATAATTCATTCACTTTTAATGCTAGAAATTCGTCGACCAGGCGACCTTTATTAAAAAATAAATACAATAACTTACCTCAGGAGAGTCGAACGGGTATTTATTTGTGAATTTGAATTGTAATACAAATTTTTCGCCTTCATATAATGTGCCAGGAACGCCTTCCATGTGTACTGTCCACCTTCGACAAAGAAAAAAAAATGTATAAATAACTAATTGTCTGATTACTCATTACGTAATAAGTCAAAATGGTGTGTATCGATGAATAGAAATGAGACGTGAAGACACGCAACCCTCATACAAGGACCACTTCCTCTTCTCTGAACCTGTAAAGGTCTAAGCTAGTCTAATAAAGTGGCATTATCTTAAATCGCAGTTTACTATCATTCATTAAGTAGTTTATCTTATACTTCATCATCACATCAGTACCGTGTCTATACAGCACCATCTCGGTAGTAAGCCGATTCAACCAAAAATATCCACATCAAGCAGAAATCAAGAAGTAATTGGTGGACCAATTCCTCCGAGATTTCTGCATAAACATAAACCAGACGGTAAAAAAAAAAACCCGGTTTTTTAGAAGTTGGTTTAATAAAGGGGTTATCGGAACAACATTACTCAGCAAAAGTACATTAAAATCTCGATTTTATTGGAGGTTGCAATTAGAATGCTTCACTATACCAGGCCAGACCCGCTGCGCACTGTAGGTATAAAGCTATAGTACGTGGCTCCGTCGACGGGTCGGACTAACTCAGAGGGCTGCCGCGCGCCCGGTCAGGTCGCAAGTTAGTTCGATACTAAAACACGCGCCGCGTCGCCGTTGTCCGTCAGACTCACGTTTTAAGACATCAAAAGGTAAAGAAATGCAACCCTAACATCTTCAGAAGAGATAAAAGTTACGCGATAGAAAAAGAGGCAACTTATGTATCTATACTTCAATATATATTATACCGCCGTATTTGTCTGTTCGCGATAAACTGAAAAAGTACTGAACGAATTTTCATGGGGTTTTCACTAATAGACAGTGATGCATGAGCAAGGTTTAGGTGTATAATTTGTACCCGTGCGAAGCCGGGGCGGATTGCTAGTAATATTATAAAGCTGAAGAGTTTGTTTGTTTGTTTGCTTAAACAGTCTAATCTCAGGAACTACTGGTTCGAATTGAAAAAATATTTAAGTGTTGAATAGCCCATTTATTGGGGAAGGCTATAGGCTATATAACATCATGCTACGACTAATAGGAGCGGAGCAGTAATCATAAACGCAGGTCAAACTGCGGGGACAGGTAGTATGTGTATATAACTGCATGTGATTAGCGCTGTGCAACCTGAATTGGGACTTTATTGTCACGGTGCAAGAGTCACTATTTATTTCAATGATTTTACTCAGTGGAACTTCTGTACTAGTACTATTATGTATTCTGTGACTATTCATACAATAGTGGTGATGTTAACCTGCTATCAGTGCTAATCATTAAATCATTAATTTAGTCTATTTTTTTACAGTAATATTTATAATATTTGTCCTACAATTACATATTATAAAAGGGAAATAAAATTCAATAATGATTTACTGATAACAGACATCTAAATTGTATTGTGCTTAGAAGTACAATTATGTGTGACTCATAATACAAGATGTTTTTGCAGATGGTTTCTTGGCCCTAATTTTTATATGTTATATATACCATTATACAGAAATATGTATATCTACAGCAAATGTTGTTTATAGGCTCAAATATGACATAAATAGAAATGCAAAGAAACTAAAACCAAATAGCTGTAGTTGCACACTGTCATGTGTTGTAGGTTTAATCCTGTAAAGGACAATTACTTATGTCATTCGCAGGTAATTATTGTGGGTCATTTGAGTAGTTTGTATATATCAGTAGTAATTATAATGTTACCTGGTTTAAAAAAAAAAACAAAACATAGAAAACAATTTAATTGATATTGTAATGTCAACATATTTAATCACAATTTGATTGGATTGTCATGTGATTTTTTCAATGGCTGCCAATATTTATCTATATCAGTGTCTACCTGCAAAGAATATACTGTTGACTAATAATTTAAAGGTTATCATAATATTCACTACAAATAAGAATATATTAATAAGAGACAAGTTATTAAAACTATTTAAATGATACTACATTATCTATTATTATATTATACTAGCTTTTGCCAGCATGAAAGTAATTTTTCCATCCCTTTGGAAATCATCGTCTTTGGATGAATACTCTATGGGCTTTGCTGTATCTCTGAAATTTACCATACACAATGGTGTATGCTAAGTTTAATGATGATTAGATGAGTGGTATGGCAGCGCATACAATACAAAGAAACAAATATCGATTTATACATAAGATTTGGAGTTGTTTCAGGAACAAAAAATTTGATTCCATGTAATAAATACTAAATATATTAATGTATAACATACATAAATCGTCATTGTCATAGAAAAACAATGGATTTTATTTGTAGTAACTATACAGGAGAGCACTTTCAAGGTTTCAAATGATGTTTTATGTAATATTTTGAAAACGGCTGTTTCTGATAAAGAAATCTGAAAATTGGCCATTTTTCTATGTCTATAGCAATGTATGCATATAAATAAGGGGTATTAAATTTGCTTCACCAGATTAGTATGATTAGTACATATTTTTGTATCACAGAAAAAACAATACTTCAAAGATAATAAACAGTATATATCTAATCATTTATCTTTTTATTGATTCAATGATCTTATTTACAATTTCACTCCATAACAGTTTTAATAAATATGCATGTCAAAATATATAGTTATAGTTAGGTATTTTAAATCACTCTAGGTCAACAGCATAAGGCTCTCAGACATTAAAATTAATTACAAGGAAATGTATTACAAAACAAGAAACTATGTTTGCATTTCAATAGTTATCATTGTTTACATCACCATAGATCACTAAATTTTAACTATTACTGCTATTGATTTTAGATAAAAGACAAAATTTAATATACTATTATTATAATTTATAATAAATTAGGGCAAATAATCAGTTTTGGGTTGTGTACCCCTTGTTTGTCTATTGGCCCAATATACTTATTAGTACTCAATTTCATTGGCCATATTTGCGATTCCTAATAGTAAGTACTCACAGTGTTAGATTTTGGCTGGCCTGATCTCCGTCTACGGTGACTCCTGGTGGCGGTTCCTTCATCAGAGACATAAGTTCTTTCTGTAATCTCCGCTAAAACAGAGACAGTTTCCTTTATATTTATAACTACTAGATCATTTAATTACTTCTCTAGCTGCCAAATCTGCATACTCTTGAATTTACTTGAATTTACAACTACACCACAATTTCATTTGATACTATCGAAATTCTGACAAAACTAACAGCGAAACTGTCACAATAAAAATATTCCTGAAATTGTGATTTCACAGTTACGTATTTTAAAGCGTCAGTATTAATATCATAAAACCCTAATATATATTAAATAATAATGGATAATAGCAAATGTAAGACGTGAAATTATAATTATTTTCACATACCTCGGACGGGGACATAGCCGCCATTGTAAACCAATTAGACGTTTGATGTTACTAGTATATAAAAATAATCTATTAGTTCCAAATCATAGATTGTAAATAAAGTGATTGTCTTTCATTTTATAACTTTAATAAACCGATAATGGATTATGATGAAATCATAGTTTTTTACAATACCATAAGTTTTTTAAGACCAAACGTAATAAAGCTACTTAAAACTAAATAAAACGGTTATATAGAGTAACACTCTAACGTAGTGTTTGTATACTGTTTGGTCTCTTGCTAGTAACACTACAAACACATGTCATCAAAAAAAAAAAATATCCATACATTGGGAAATCTATCCAAAGCCAGAGATCCAACACTGGCGGCCCCCTTTTCAAATCGTGATATAGTTTTAGTCAACTTAATATACCTTCAAAAATATTTTGAAAAACTCTCAAATATACAGGTTTGATAATTCATTTCTAATACGCGCATAAATGGGTCCCGACCCGTCCACCCCCTCGACTTTCCCATTGGTGGGTGGAGTGGTAATTCATGATTACCCATCCACACACTGGTGGGCGGATTAGTAATGTATAAAAGTCAGATGTGTGAGACTATGGATCGAACTCAAACCGATGCCATGAAAAGTAAATTGCTGTGTGCGTTCCGAAATACACTGAGACCATTGTTAAGTATGTTGTCAATTCAGTATCCTGTGAAGCCGTTCCTTTATAGTTAGCAATTCATGGGCATATTATTTACAGTACAAGTCATACGTTTGTGGAATGCATTGCCAGTATTGCCACTCTCATCAGACGGGCACAAACACTTCATAACTTTAAGAAATTGCTATAAGAACACCACTCGAGTTGCTGAGTGGTCTCAAGTTATCATCCAATTTATTTATATGAATGTTTATATATTTATATATATATAAAGTTCATGCAGCTCGCCTGTGGAATGCATTGCCTGAAACTGTGAGACGTGCTCAATCACCAAACATTTAAAAAAAATTGGTAACTGATCACTATCTGTCCTGATAGTTAGTCACTGACAATATTGGATATACATATTTATTTAATATTAGAATGTGTATATATATGTGTTTATAGCTATTATATATTTATTTGTGTTTGAACCTATAAAATGTATTTAAGGTTTATATGATTATTATGTATCTATTTTGGCTAACGTTCGTATAGTTCAATAAGCTACTGAGTTTGTACACCTGCAAACTGCCCTATGCACTAATCCATCACATTTGTCCACCTTAAGGTTGTCTGGAAGAAATCGCAATAAGACCGCCGATTGTACCATTATTCAATGTTTTTCATTTATGTTGTAACTTTTCTATGGTGTACAATAAAGAATATTGTATTGTTTATGTTTTTGTATGTATACTTATATGTAAATTTGTAAGTATGTGTATGGATATATATTTATGTATGTGTTCATGTTTGTGACCTTTATAGTTATAATTATATACCTACTATAAAAAACGCAAATGTTATATGTATTAATAACATATTATCTATATCTGAGAGTTAAATTAATCGCACACTGCAACTCCTCATTTTATCGTTATTCTCTCTGTCCATCCACGGCCCGGTTGCCTGGAAGAGATCGCTAATCGCGATAAGACAGAATTCGATGAAACGAATTTAAAAGCATCACGATAAAGTTCCTACTTTAAAGTTCCTGTAAACTTTGTTTTTGCGCCTGCGTACTACGAAGCTTTCAGAAAATATGTCAATGTCAACGTGGTGTAATTTTTGTGCATTTGCGTAGGATTAAATTTATTTTAGTTGTTTTTTTTACATATTTCACTAATACTTAATTGATTCTGTTCAAAATCAAAATCATTTATTTCAACTAAACCATTATGGGTATTTTTGAATTGTCAGGAGTAGTAGTCAGTCAGACTAAGTCAGTCGTGCAGCTAGTTGCCTGTTCCAATTCGTAGCTCCAGTGGAGTAGAACAGGCAAGCAACTCCAAGGATACTCTTTTTCAACATGTTTTTTTCATATCACTGGTTACATTGCTTATATGCGCAAGTTAAATGTGAGGACAATGTAACGTATTGTTCTAAACTATAAATAGTCGCGCAAACTACTACGATATGTAAGTAATGGCAGTTCAGAAATGACCAGTCCCAACTAACGGCACTCGTCCACGAGCATGACGCACGCGCGAGCCATCGTCCACTTCAACCATATGGTATCAATTGATATCAAAGGGAGTCGAACGACCCGACACGCTAGCCACCATCGACAGGACGTCTAAGCGGACACGGCATACTCAGAACTTCCAGGCAACATAGCAAATGAACTTAATATGTTATTGACTACACAGTTCTCACATGTACAATTCAAAGTTTACTAAATGTAACATATAAATTGGTGTCAAAATATAAGATAATGTCAAAGTTTTGCAAAGTTAACAATGTCAATAATAATGATTAAATTATTAATAAATAACATGTCAGATAAAAACTACTAAACAAGTGAATATTCATATTTCTTAAGACCAATACTCATTTACAGTGTGGCTGTGGAGCAGGACCAGCATTTAGCCAAGCATTTTTATCAGCTAAATAATCATCTAGTTTCTAATATGCTTGTTTACATAGTATGCGTTTAATGCAAGTTTTAAATTTCTTCTCATTTAGTTGAAGAATATTAGGAGGTATTTTATTATAGAATTTAATACAGTAGCCCAGTTCAAATTTATATTTCAATCCAACCTTAACCAGGCTAGGTACACTCCGGTCAGTAGGTATGAAGCTACAGGTGCCTAGCAGCGTCGATGAGTCGGGCGAAATTCAGCGGACTGCCACGCGCCAGCCGGGTAGCACGTTACTTCGATACTCACTCGAGAGCTACGTCGCTTCGTCCGTTATAATCAGTATAGTTAGATATTTACAAGGTCAAGTTTAGCTATGATAAGTATATTTATTTATTAGGACCACAACAACTGATACACATCTTCTATCTATATATCTATACTCTATAGAAACAAATAAAATTGGAGTGTCTGTTTGTGATATTAAAATAACCACTTTTTACTAAGTGCATTTGTATGTATATACGGTACATTTACCAAAACAACATGTTTTACAATTTTTGTCCAGCTAATCCCCGGAAGAGGTGAACCTATTTCCACGGGACTTTCACTGTCAGATAGCTGATGTTAAAAGTAGTAACTTATGCTACTTTGATTTTGGAAAATATATAAATATGTACACGCGAGCGAAGCCGCGCGGGAACTGCTAGTAAATAAATAAATTTGAAGTGTCCGTTTGTAATGACATAATGACAGTTTTTTACTAAATGCATCTGAATGTTTACACGGTACTTATACCAAATAAATATTTTTCACATTTTTGTCTGTCTGTCCGTTTGTTCTGCCTAATCTACGGAACGGTTGGATCGATTTCTAGATAGCTGGTGTTTAGGACTACAACAATTTTGTCTGTCTGTCTGTCTGTTTGTTCGGCTAATCTCCGCAACGGGTAGACCGATTTCCATGGGCACTGGCACTGACACTGGCAAATAGCTGGTATTATAAGGAGTAGGGTTCCGCGATTTGATTTGCATAGACCTATCTAGCTAAACACCTAAAAGAGATAATTTCATTCCAAAGTACACACTAACATATGGCAAATGCCTATCTTCTTAGAGATTAAAGTATCTATGCAGAGATTGTGATATAAAATAGTTTTCTTTAATATAAGTTACATCTACGTAAGTACTACTAAGTAAATACCTAGCCTAGGTTTATTTAAAACTTCATTTGTTCACAGAAGTAAAGTAATAGGCACACAACTGGTTATTAAATATTTAGATTAATTCTTATTACAGAAGACAACCTTAACGGCATCAGAACAGATAAGAGTTATGCGATAGAAAGAGAGGCAAGTTTTAGTTTAATATAACCCATTTGGAATTAGCGGTGTGCGATCTGAATCGCTATTTATTTAAATGGTATTGCAAAGAGGTCCTTCTGTACTAGTACTATTATGTATTCTGTGCCTTAACCTATATTGAAAACGAAGTATTGTTTATTTTGAAAGTTGTGTACAGTTTTTTTTTTTAAAAGACAACTCCCGCATTAGGAATGACTACTCCTGTGTCGCGGGGGACTTTACAAACATACAAACAACGGACACAAAGAACACCCAGACTCAGGTGGGAATCGAACCCACGACCTGTAGCATAGCAGTCAGGGTCACTAACCACTAGGCCAACAAGCCAGTTGTAACTGGACTTCAGGTTTGCTTACTGTTTATTATTAAGGCCATTCTTTGTATATCTTGATCTGTTGTCTGTATCTGTACCTATTGAACAAAATAAAAATAAAATAATTTGACCAATAACTTTTATAGAAATTATCTAAAATTAAATTAATTAACAGTAGTAAATATTTGTGTTGATTTTGTTTTTTATTATTTCTCATTCTCTCGTAAGCTACTTTTCTATAGTTTTATTTCAGCCGTGTGTGAATTGCACACACACACTTTTTTCTGTTTTGTTTTTTTTTTCTAAGCTTTTAGTTTATAAAAATGTATACCTATGTACACAAATTGTATCTTTTTTGTACATTATAGAACTATCTATCTACTTACTTAATTACAATTGTTTCGTGGTCTTAGTGGAAAGTAACAATGACCTAAAATAGAATAATTTCAACATTTGTTTACCTTAAAATATAAAAAAAAACATGAAACCTATTTTCATAGGCAAAAGGAACTAATAAATATTTGCCTTCTATTTTATGGTGGGGGAAAAAACTCAAGCTCGCAACACTGCCACTTGATGTCATACTAGTACGAGACGTCATAGCTGTCATTTGTATTATTTTGTATTTTTATTATCTGTGGTTGGTCTAGTATTTAAAATATAGTTAGCATTTAGCATCTTTTTCTATTTATATAGTTTGTAATAGTTATTGTTTGCGGTTTTGTGAAAAGAAATACATTTAATTTATATTTTAATTTACCATTGGAAAATAATTTGTAAGGTGAACCGAATAACAATTTAACTGTTTGTCCATTGTGTTGTTGCAGTTTTGTAGTTTTAGACATCAATTTCAATTTTTATCTTCAAATCACTAGCTACAATGGGCTCCCATAGTAAAAAGTCTACTGCAGAATGGTTTATAGATCAGCTCAATGTAGAAAATGCTAAACTTGTGGCGTTGGTACTGGTTTTAGGATTCATAGGCTATCATGGAGTACTGCACTTGAGATATGGTAAGTGTCATAACTGCATTTAACTTTACTTTTCGTTTTGGTCCATTCTTTCATTTTAAGTTTGTAATCTAAGAGTGTCATGTTTACTTTTAGGCTCAGACTCCTGTACTTGGTTATTGACATCAGGAAGATACAAAGGTGATCATGAATGGCAACCTTATGGGTGTATGTTGCACAGATACTCAAAAACGTGAGTTTTTTGAATGTACTATGTATTTAATTTAAAAAATATTTCAAGTGCAAAGCAGTTACTCTTTCACGCAAAAACTACTGAACCGATTGCCATGAAACTTGATATGTAGATAGCTGGAGACCTGCATTAACACATAGTCTACTATTTATCCTGATATAATATTATAAATGTGAAAGTTTGTGAGGATGTATGTATGTATAGATAGATGTTTGTTACTCTTTCACGCAAAAACTACTGAACTGATTGCCATGAAACTTGATATGTAGATAGCTGGAGACCTGCATTAACACATAGGCTACTATTTATCCTGATATAATATTATAAATGTGAAAGTTTGTGAGGATGTATGTATGTATAGATGTTTGTTACCCTTTCACGCAAAAACTACTGAACTGATTGCCATGAAACTTGGTATGTAGATAGCTGAAGACCTGGATGAACAAGTAAGCTCCTTTTTATCCTGATATTCCCACAGCATTGGGACTTATGCGGGTGAAACCGCGGGCACAGCTAGTTTAATAATTTATTGATACCTAACATATATCAGTTTTTCACTTATTGGATCACAATACTCATACATTCTTTCAACAAAATATGTGACCTTAATTGCAGAGTGTGATAATTCTTTAATAGAATGGTATGTGAGTGTATTATTTTGAGTATGTACCTATATTTTACATGATTTTATTCATAGTGTTTGAAATGGTTGATAACCTACATAGTATTTGTATAACAATTTATCATCATCATGCACTGCTGGACACCAGCTATCCTAGTTATTGTTTTGAAAACAAAGAATACATGATTATAATCCTATGAGGATAAGTGACCTTTTTGTAGGTACTATTATGGTCTTGGTGCAATTCTTTACTTATTATAAATCTATTAGCAGCGCCACGCGGTTTCACCTGCGTAAGTCCCGATTCCCGGAAATTTTGGGCTTAAAAGTAGCCTCTGTGTTAATCCAGGTCTCCAGCTATATACATACCAAGTTTCATCACAATTGGTTGAGTGGTTTTTGCATGAAAGAGTAACAAACATCCATCCATTCATCCATCCAAACTTTCACATTTATACCATTAGTGGGATTCAGCATTTGGGGACATGGTTAATTGAATATAATTGTAAGTTTTAACGTTAAGGTTATGTCATTGAGTGGTAATTGCCAATACTTTACATTGTCAGAACCATTTATTACCACTTTATGGATAGTTTATTGATGACATAGCTAAATATAGAATTTTGCCGGTCAAATAATTTGCCGAATTTAATTATGCATTAAGTTGGACCAATGTAAGCAGTTTATATTCATTAAATACTAGCAGCTCCCCGCGGTTTCACCCGCGTAAGTCCCGATGCTGTGGGAATATCGGGATGAAAAGTAGCCTATATGTTAATCCAGGTCTCCAGCTATCTACATACCAAGTTTCATCGCAATCGGTTCAGTAGTTTTGGTGTGAAAGAGTAACAAACATCCATCCATCCATCCATCTATCTATCCATCTAAACTTTCACATTTATAATATTAGTGGGATATTAGTGGGATGAGGTATTTTAGTGAAAATGTAAGTTGTTACCAATGTTAAGGATGGTTTATAGAAGTTTTATTTCATTGTCTTGTAATTAAATATATGTATGTAACACGGAAACCATATCACACTTAATGGCATTACATAAAAGTATTTATTAGACTGTTATTGGTTTAGTTAAAGAAAGTAAAATAACCTACATCGAATTTTTATTGCTTTTTTTATGTATCTCTCACACATAACCAACTTTCTTCAATTCTTTCGACTCACCAACTGAAAACCACTGAAAGCAACAATTATTTCGTAGTTTCGGTATTACTGTATACACCAGGAGTAGATATTATACACCGAACCAAATTAGACAGCTAGATACCATGTTAGGTGGTATTGGGCGAACCATTATTGTTCAAATGTTGTAGCATTATTTAGGAAAATGTTGTCTATTCAACTTCAAAATCTGGTTGGTTATAACTCATCACACTCATCACTAGATATTATAAAGTAAAGTGCCCCGCCGCGTCTGTCTGTCTGTTCGCGATAAACTGAAAAACTTCTAAACGGACAAACGAAGGTTTGGTGTATAATTTGTACACGTGCGAAGCCGGGGCGGGTTGCTAGCACATAGAATAGAATAGAATAGAATATTCTTTATTGTACACCATAATACATTAAACTACAATGATTGATCTTAATATTAATGTTATGTACATATTAATTGAAGTATTCATATTTACGTCATAGTCTTTGTTTTATTAGTATTACAAACACTAAGTCCGAATCTGATTTCAAATAACTTCGGATAAGGGTTGAGTCTAAATAAGACACTTAACATAAAAAATATATTTTTTGCTATTGCAAGCTTATATTTTGCGTTTGGACAATTGTGGAGTATTCGATATAAAAATACTTCCCGTATTTTAAGAACGACAAAGTTAAGTTTGTCTTTCAACCTGACTTACAACATACAAGTTCCATACAAGGTCGTGTTGTCGAACTGAAATATTGTCCTTGCGTGCATTGCATGCTTACACACACATATGAGCTGTATTCGTTGACTTGTTATGATGATCACTTACTGTGTTATATCCACTGTGACAATGAAGGAGTTCATTAAAACCATTAATGCTTTTACGGTTTAATTACTCTAATTTAGTAGTTGTTATTAATACCTAATTAGTAAATTGCTCTTTGATCTTTTAACACACTTAGAAATATTTATCCATACTATTCTTCGTCATGTAAACCTTTGTAATTCTTGTAAAATCTTTGTGATTCGCACACTTTCAAGCTTAACCAATTGCGCACTACTCAGTTTAAAAGGAATTATCACTACATATTATAAAACAAAGTCCCCCGCTGCGTCTATCTGTCTGTTCGCGAAAAACTCAAATACTACTGAACGGATTTTTATGCGTTTTTACCAATATATAGAGCGATTCATGCGGAAGGTTTAGGTATATAATTTGTTAAGGTTTTGTGTAAATTGGTGAAAATATGATGATTGAAGATGTCTCTGCTACCCGTGCGAAGCCGGGCGGGTTGCTAGTAATAATAATAATAACTCGACACACCTCACACACGGCTGTCTGATTCCAAACTAGGCAGAGCCTGTACTAATGGTAACCAGACTGCTGATAAACATATATATTACTAAATACATACATTATAGATAAATTAAACCTAGACACAGAACAAATAATCATGCTCATCAAAGAATTATTTGTCCTGGGTAGGAATTGAACCCACGGCCTCTGGCCGAGCAGTCAGGATCACTTACCACTAGACCAACAGGCCAGTAAATTGCTTTCTTCTTGCCAAGGGTGTTTCTTAAGACATTATCAGCAACACGCACGTGATGTCTTACTTCATCTGGTGTTTACCAGCGTGTAAATTTTATCTACAGTTTTGTTACGTAATCTTGTAATATAACAATATTGTTACAGAGACGCACGCCGATGTCTTAGGTATTTAGCATTCTGGGGCAAATACAACAGCTTCGCCTTCATAGGTGATTCAAGACTTGAACAGCTCTACGAATATTTTATTGGTAAGTTCATGCATTAAAAATCTAACAAGCTGTGACAAAAAGATGACTATTTTTGTAAAGAATACACTCGGTCTTCTATTAAAGAATTATTTATTAGATGTCCATACTACATTGTGTGAGAGGTCTTGGCATCAGCCAAGTGGGAGAGCAATGCTTCGGCACGTATGGGAGTGATACTACGGCCGCACAGAAAACTGGCAGTGAAGCTAGGTTTACGTTGTTTTTCGACAAGTGAGTGAGGTTAATAATAATTATGAGATACATAGTAATAGTTTTGTTCCAGGTGTTTTAAAAACCAGGTTAGACTTGGACACGTCTTACACCACGGTAGACCACAAGATGCCTAACTACACGTACGTAGATAACAAACTGCGGCTCTCAGTCACCTTTATATACAGTGATGACGTCTCTAAGAATATGGTTGAGCAGTTCAGGACTTGGTAAGTTTTGTAGAAAGAATGAAGGAAGAATGTAAAGGGATTTTCCTTTCTAATATGGAGTAACCAAATGGGAAAGAAAAAGGTCACCCAACAGCATTCTTGTGCGCTTACAATCGAAAGGTTACAGTGACAGTGTCACACGCTAAAAAGATTTCATTTAGAAATTTTAGTTAATATGACATCATCATCATTTCAGCCATAGGACGTCCACTTTTGGACATAGGCCTTCCTTAATGACTTCCAATAGAACCGTTGGAAGCGGCCTGCATCCACTGATGTCCTGCGATCTCAACTAGGTCGTCTGTCCACCGCGATAAATGGCGTTCTACGCTGCGCTTTCTGGTCCGTGGTCTCTATTCAAGAACTTTTCTGGCCCATCGACCATCCGTTCTACGTGCTATGTGCCCCGCCCTTACTACCACTTCAATTTGCTGACCCGTTCGGCTATGTCGGTGACCTTCGTTCGTCTGCGTATCTCCTCATTTCTGATTCGATCGCGCAGAGAAACACCAAGCATAGCCTTTTCCATAGCTCGTTGCGCGACTCTGAGCTTTCTTACTAATGCTTGCGTAATAGTATTACAGTGATAATATTTATTTATGGATTTTCATACATATTAATAAGGACTTTCAGCAAAAGTAGCCCTAGGTGACTGTGTGTTTGGTGATCATTTTGTACCTAGATATTTATCGGGAATCGGGGACACATGCCTATTATGCATAACTTTGGTCTTATCAATGTTCATCCCGAGTCCCACTGTTCGAATCGTCCAGACTGTTCATCATTCTTTCCAGATCATGCAGAAATTCTGCCAGGATGAGGAAGTCGTCAGCAAATCGCATGTGTGAGATATATTGGCCGTTGATATTGATTCCAGCGTCTTGAACAGTTTCGGAGACATAACGTCTCCATATTGTCTTACCTCGCGATGCAATTGGATTAGTCGTGTGCTCTGTTCTTGTAATTAGATGGTCATCGTTGCGGCCGTGGACTGAGCATCTCTGCATATCTATGCATTTGCTATTGGAAGATTCCAAGACAGCCCAGGTCTCGATGGCATCTAAGGTTTTTTCATAGTCTACATACGCTTGGCAGAGAGGCTGGTTAAATATATTCCTCCGTCTTTTGTATTATTTGCGTTAATGTGTAAATGTGGTCCACTGCGTTTAAGCCTTTACAAAATCCGGCTTGCTCCACGGGCTGAAGTCATTGAATTTTATCAGGATTCGTAATGACTCTCGAGAACAACTTGTACACATGGCTCAGGAGTGATATGGGGCGGTAGTTCTTCAGTAGGCTTTTGTCTCCTATTTTGAAAAATAATTCCACTATCTCCCGGTATAGTGCCAGTATGGACGGAATTAATAGCTTTGAGAGCTCTACTAACACAGGACTTCCTCCGGCTTTCAGGAACTTGTAATACCGTTTTCACCCGGACCTTTGTTGTTATTAAGTTAGCCGAGCGCCATTTTAATCTCGCCCTGCTAAAAAAAAAAGAAAAACATATATAATACATGTATAACATATTTAATTAGTAGAATATCGTTAGATCTCGTAAGCTATTGTGTCGAATCTCCACATACGAGTTTCTTTTGTCTTTGTAGTCAAGATATATGGAATAATAAGATGTCATTTGAACACCTAAATATTATGTAGTTGTCATTAAAATACAGAGTGGCGCACGAAACTTATCATACATCTGTAATATCTGACGGCGTGGTCAGTAGTACCACGTCTGGTAAGGGCAAAGCTAATTGGGTACGGCGCCGCCTGAAATTGAGGCTACCGCTAGCTGCCAACGTGCTTTATTAACCACGCGTCGCCCGCTAGTGCAAGCTCGCAGTCCGCGCGCCGCCCGCGAGGTGCACGCATTTATGACTGAACGCTCTTAGAACTCTCACGTCTTCATGTGCGACACGTTGCGAAGTTTTTTTCGGTGACGGCTCGCAGTCAGTGTAAGCACGCTGACTGCAAGCGCGCTTACTACCCGCCGTTGGCTTTTTCATATTGACATTATGAAATATATTATACGACCACGTTTTAATCCTCAGATTTGAATGACAAGTTAATTGCTGGGTTGGAGCCGTGTCGTTACCGGGACGGTATAGTGTGTGATGACCTTTAGCCATTACGCTACTGCCACTTTTGAATTTAAAATAGCTTATGGTTAAACATATTATACTTAAGTCACGGAATCACTCTTAATATTTTTATATTTAGAGTAATGCCGTGACTACCAGACAATAAATGTTTTAACTATTATCTGTGATTTGTCGCAGACCTTGAGTATTTGTGTTTTTTGTTATACAACAAAAAGTTTTAAGTATTATATAGCTAAGATAAGCAGCACTACTAAGTAGGTCGTGGCTCGCGCAATAAAATCATAGATATTTACTTTTAGGTGTTGAAAGTAATTTAAATCAATGAGTGTTGCATTTATTTATTTAATACTTCCTGCATTTTACATTGCACGGGGCGGACGTAATGCCGTATGGCATTATCTACCAGTCAACTTTTGGGTGATTCAGTGACATGGCAGGTGTATAAGAAGAAACAAAAACCATAATTAGCTGATAATACACTCTTGACAATTTACAATAACAATAGATAATACATAATAATAGATGGCCGAATACAAAAATATACATATATACATCCTTGTATTGACTTTGTATTCAGGTATCTATTGTTGGTAGCCATTTCATGATCATCGGTTGAGTAGTTTAGGCTAGAAAACGTAACAAACAAATGAAGAAACATACATAATACACATACTTGTTATTATATATTTGGAAAAAATATTCAATTTATATGATTAAAGTAGGTGTGACATATATGAATGTATATTATGATACCTATGGAATATAAGAATTATCTCTTCACATTCTGTAGGTATACAACATCCCAAAGGGACCATCAGATATGCGGTACCTGCGGTCTCAGGATCGTGCTTTGATCCCGTAAAAGTAATCAATAGTTTGAGAACTTATAATTTTTTAAATTTTCAACCTATTTTCTCAGTGTATCTCACATATGAAGAAAAAACATATGTTTTATTTTCTAAGTTTTCCTATACCGTTTTTGTAACAATGTAGACAAATATACATTTATGTGTAGTCTAGTCATCTCATTCTTTGACTAATGCGCTGTTGAATCCTACATCATATGGGTTCAAGAAAAATTCCATTTAGGTCCCTATGTACAAATCGACATGTAAAAAGTCGTGGTTTACAGAAGTGAGGTTTTAAGTTTCGAACTCAAACGATTAAGAAATAAAATAAAAAGAGATCTAAATACGTGTCTTTATTGCTGATACGGAATACTCAATAAAATACAAAAAAAAACTATTACTATTACAACTAAGTTGGGGTCGGCTTTCAATCTAACTACGATACGGTCGAACTTTGATATTTTAGGTGAAGCGACTGCCATAAGACCTCCACAACCCAAGTACTAGACGATATCGAAGTTCTGTAGTTAGACCAGATTGTCGGACTTTTTAAGGCTCCAACTACCCGCAACGAATGTCACACATGTTTGTATGGCACCCGGGACCGACGGTTTAACGTGCTCTCCGAGGCACGGATGGGTCTCAATGTGTTAAGAATGGTCACCCATCCTAGACTGACCTGGCTAGTACTATTTAACTTTGTAATGTGTTAACATACTCGGTTGCCACTTAGCTACGAGCCCCTCCATTACCTACAGTATGTAATGTTTTTTTTTTTTTATATCTATGATTTTACCTTAAAAATTTCCAAATGATTATTTCTACACCAAATCTGAATGAGGAGCTTTATAGCAAGCAATTCTTTTTTGGAATACAGTATATATGTATAAAAAACGAATATAACTGTATATGTAGGTAGAGACTCTCGATTTCAACTTTGACTATTCAAAAATGATAATATGATAATTATGATAACAAAATTTAAACTTTATTACCCTAACATAAGGTTGAATTTCATTACAGGCAGCGTTCAGACCAACCACCGTCCGTTATAGTAGCATCCACAGGACTACAGCTACTCAAATCTCGCAACACAACAGACATAGTATTGGAGGAGTACAAAAGAAACCTTACTCAATTGGTACAAGCTATAGATTCGCTTGCAGCGAGGCACACTCAGGTGTTGTGGAAGCTCATTGAGTCGGTGGACACTGCCAAGTTAAAAGACGAGAATAAGAAGATTAATAATTATGATATTGACTCCTATAACAGAGCTGCTATTGAAGTAAGTCACCTTTCTTAAAAGTTAGGAAGTAGAATTTACCAGAAATATTTTAATGTGATGTAACTCAACCTCATACTATATTCCCATAGAGGTAGGTAAAGACAAAAGGGCGCCACTGTACCCAATCCTTGTACAGAGTGTTAGGTAGATGTGCACCTGGAATGATTTCTATGTTTAATAGGTTCAAACCTTCAATGGTATCACTGAGTGATTTTTTTTTGTTGGTATGTTAGCTTTTGGAGCATTTCAATAAAATGAAATTCAGGTGGCAACAGCTTGCATCCTGTTTACCTTTCATGTAACACTAACACTATTGTACCTGAAGATCTGACTTTTAAAAAGAGTGGCCATGAGTTTCTTTCCCAGTATTCTTCTCATAAGGCTCTACGCATTTTGGAAAATGGAAGTTATAGATCGACACAAGCAGGCAGTAGATTTTGGTGTTTTCACCTAATTTACGTCGACAATCCAGTACATGCTGTGGCGTCTGTTTGCGTCGATCTATGATTTTTAACTGTAGCTTCAATTTAACGTTCATAAATGTCACGTAGTCTGTGTCTTAATTGAATAAATGATTTTGAATTTGAATTTACAGATATCTGTGGTCAAATTTTAAGAGCCTTATGCGTTAACCGACGAATAGTTGATTTAGCTTGAAAATGCTTTGCCTGGTGCACATTTTTAAAGAACAGATTATGAATTTTCATGTGAATTTTATTAATTTTTAATTTTTATTTATTTAATATAATATATCTATATAACCCTTGCTTACCTTGAATTGATCAAACTTTTAGTGCATTCCATTTTTTTGTTGTTACTTGGAAGACCTAATTATGTGTTTATGGGAATTAAGGCGATCACGAAAAGTATTGCATACCTCTAAATTGCCTGACGTTACGACCAGGTTGCACTGGCCGTGGTCACAGGTTGACTGGCGTGCACCGCTGAGCCAAATTCAGATGCTCTTATAATTATCGTGGTTTGATCTCCAGATCTTAACTCACTGTGCAGCCAAGATCTGGAACTCAGCTCGTCTAGTTTCCGAGCTGGGTGGTGAGGCGAGTGGGGACCTGGCGCTGGGCCCCACGGCGCTGCGCCACGCGGCGCAACTGTTGCTCAACATGTTCTGCAACGACCACATGAACTTCAACGATGGCTCGTGTTGCGCCGAGCCTGAGCCCTACACTCAGCTGCAAATACTTACGTTTGCACTCTTCTTATTATGGTGAGTCAACATTATTTTTATTCCTTGCATGAAGAAATACTTCGACACATGTTTAGCCTGTACATGAAACATCTTCAAAATGAGCAGCTATTGGACATGCTCTTTGTTTTTTGTCTTTCATTCCCTACTCTCCCCACCATTAGACAATGAATAGAGACTTAAACCGTTAGCGAAGGGAGATGGTCTTCTTTAAAAATAATAACCTTGTTCCAGCGCAGTGGTAGCTTGTGCCCGGACTCTGTGGTCGTGGTACGACATTGCCCAGCACCGCTCCCAAGGCTACAGTGCTGTTGGAGTCCAGAATTCCAAACCACCCTCAGCCCTGGTGGCTCTGGCCAAATTGGGCATCATCGTGTCATATTTCTACCTCTGTGACAGAACCAACTTCTTTATGAAGGAGAATAAATATTACTCTGAATGGAGTTTCTGGTTGCCGGTTGGTTACGTGTTCGTGTTGGGGCTGTTCTTCACTGACCAGAGCAGGTCGAACAGGTGAGTGAACAATAGGGCCTATAGTTATAGTAAATTATTATTTAATAAGCTAAAAAAAATCGTGGGTCACACATTGCTAGTATTCTTGTTAACCCCTCCAGCTAAGCTAAATGCTTGTGTTAGGAGTGGGTTCACGTTGGTAGTGCACTGGGTGGGGTTCGTTCCCGCAACCACTTGATCGCAAACCGACGCCTTAGCCATTACGCTACCACCGCTTGACTTCACGTGGACATATTTATATATTTTCCGCGGAACTCTAATAATTTTTCTTAAATAAAAGTAGCCTAAGTTACTCTGAATAAGATCAGCTATCTGCTAGTTAAAGTCCCGTGGAAATCGGCCCACCCGTTCCGGAGATGAGCCGACAAAACAAAAATTAAAAAATGGTTTTTTGGTATATTATGTACCGTGTACATTCGGATGCGTTTAGTAAAATGCAGTTATTATGACATTACAAACATACACTTAAATTTTATTTATTTGTATAGATAGACTCGCCCAGACCAATAGAATCAAACCCTCAATCAATGAGATGCAAATCCAAATACCAAAGTAGCAATAAATATTATTCATAGAGTTATTTTCATAAATCACGGATGACTTATTTCAGAGTCCTCCACCGTGAACAAACAGATGAATGGAAGGGCTGGATGCAGCTGGTCATCCTAGTCTACCAGGTGACCGGAGCCAGTAAAATCCTGCCTATATACATGCTGGTTCGTGCCTTGGTCTCTGCATACCTGTTCCTCACTGGCTATGGGCATTTTTACTACACCTGGAAGACTGGAGACACTGGGCTCGTCAGATACTTCAGGGTTATATTTCGCCTGAACTTTCTGACGGTGGTGCTTTGTTTAACGATGAATAGGCCGTACCAGTTCTATAGCTTCATACCGCTCGTCTCGTTTTGGTATACATTGGTAAGTATTTTTTAAAAGTATAGTGCCTCCCGTCAAAAAAAGTGTCATATCACAAAAAAAGTGTCATATCACATGTTATGTACGTTTAACATTTTTATAGCATTGAATAGCAAATGTTGCATTTGGTCAGCTGTAAAAACATCGATATTAACTTTGTTCTCTTTTCCACTGAGCTGTTTTGTTCAATTGACAGGCATAAAAGTCGTGTCTTCTCGAAATAGCAATAGCTGTTTTTGTATTATGACTTTATGACACTTTTTTTGCCGGCAGGCGATATTTATATACTAGTAGTTCCCGCGCGGCTTCGCTCGCTTGTACATATTTATATATTTTTCAAGCAGGAGTAACCTTAATTTATTTTATTAATTTACGCACTAAACCTTCTGTTGCGCAAACCGAGAAGAAGTGATTAGTTTCCATGGGTAATTATTAATTTTCGCAGTAAATACATATTTCTTGTTTCAGATGTTTGCCATATTCGCTCTGCCTCCTCACATAACGCCCTCATCGAGTCACACGGTAGAGTCCAAACCCTACCAGTACCTGTACATAGCCGTGAAGGTGATAGGGTTACTGGTGATCGTCACGGTCCTGTACATGAGCGAGGTGTTCTTCCAGAAAATCTTCGTCACCAGGCCTTGGAAGGCGCTGTTCGTTAACTCAGATGATGATATACATCAGTGGTGGTTGCAGTGGAAACAGGATCGGTGAGTAGTAAATTAATTGTTTTTTATTTAATTCAATTCATGTACTAGAATTGAAATAAAATTGCTTCTCATATATTTATCAAAGGATTTTCATACTACTGAGGTTGCGAACAGGAGCTCGTGGTTAAGTGGTAACCGGGTAGGTTAGCCCATTACAAAGTTAACTAATACTAGCCCGGTCAATCAAGGATGGGTGAACATTTTAAACACTTAATTTCTTGCCTCGGAGAGCACGTTAAACCGTCGGTCCCGGGTGCCATAAAAACATCTGTGGCATTAGTTACGGGTAGTTGAAGCCCTAAAAAGTCCGATTACCTGTCTAACTACAGAACTTCGATATAGCCTAGTACTTGGGATGTGGAGGTCTGATGACAGTCGTTAGACTGAAAGCCGACCCTAACTCAGTTGGGAAAAGGCGCGGATGATGACTGAGGTTGCACACAAGTACGCGAACCGCCTCATTCTCAACACGCTACGGAGCTTAGGCGACCCTTCTTACCAGTAGAAGCACATCACCATTTCAGTAGTTCTCTTTACCCATACTCCTTAGTCCACGCGGGTGGAGCCTACTCCAACTTAATTCTACTGTACCCCGGCTCTTGGTTTCACTCTTTATTATTTTTTTGCTTTCGATTGCTACACCGGGGGTCGCCGGTTTTATTGAAACGAAGTTCCTTACCACACGTTACACGTTAAAAAAGTGTTAGCGCAACGAAAAATGCTGACCGCGATTTTATTTACGCTATCTGTCGATTTTGCGCGATACTACTGTTTTTTGATGTTGGTTGTATACTAATTATCCATATATTAGTTCAAGCAACTTTCAAAGGTGGCGCAATTTTAATTTTGAATTTTTACAATATTTATATACAATTTTTCTTATATATGGTTTTTATTTACATAAATTACTCCAATTCCAGGTACTCAATGGCATACGGCATCATGTTTGCCTTAGCTTACCTCCTCGCTCAGCGGTACAACTTATTAGACGACAACAACCACAGCAATCTCTTCACTCCAGGAATATCCCTCAGCGCAACCCTCCTGGCGTTCATCGGACTTGGCAGCTACGTCACTTACACTTTCTTCTGCACCAATACCTTTGACTGTAACGAAATTCACAGCTACGTAGCCTTTTTACCAATAGTCAGTTATATTATTCTTAGAAATGTCTCCGGAGCTCTTCGTATGAGACATTCGTCAATGTTCGCCTGGTTTGGTACGATAACATTAGAACTATTCGCCAGCCAATCTCATATCTGGCTGGCAGCAGACACGCACGGTGTCTTAGTGTTAATACCGAGCGCCCCCATTCTCAATCTCATTCTCACTTCGTACATCTTCGTGTGTACTGCGCACGAGATTCATAAATTAACAGGAATTATACTACCATATGCGGTCCCTGATGATTGGAAATCGGTGCTGAGAAATTTCGCAATTTTCCTCGCGATTTTAGTTCCTATTGGCATACATGATGGAATGTTTTAGGTTTGAAATTGAATCCTTCTGGATTTTGGAGGAAATGGCAAGTGGAGACTGAGTGAGACTAGTGGAGACTGAGTGAGGCTGGTAGAGAACCAGTGTGGCTTGATTGAAAGCACGAACATTCGGGCACGGAGTTTCGGATCGATTTAAAGTATGTACACTTTGTACAAGTTGATAAAATTATTTAATTTGTATATAAAACCATATCAATCTTTTGGTTTTTAGTAATTTGTCTAACAAAAACCAATTACCTGCAATAATTTATAATCGAGCAATATAGTCAAGTGAATTCATTATATTTCCAATTAATATATTTCTTGCGTGTTGCAAGATTGTTTACCTTTTCTTGGGACTCGTGGCAGTGGCTGTGTGGATGGGATTAATCCCAATAAAAGCATATGCTATAAATATTTGAGAAGACGGTGTTAGATGTTAATGCCGCATTTCTAAGGGTCATATATACCATAAATGATTGATCGGGGTTAAAAAAATGGTACCAACTAAACTGTGCTTAAATGCAGTTGTAAGCACAGTTGGGCTAACAGACGCTTCGCACTGCGTTTTGATGTTATGACCGGCATTTATCCATAAATAATTTGCTATGCTAATTAATATAGAATAATATAACGTATATATCTGTTCTTCGCGGAACTATTTATAAGGTACGATACCTTTTTACCCGACTACAGCGAAGGCGATGTATGTTCGTCCCTCGTATAATTATTATTTTAAGAGCGCGCTTAAGCATGCAAAATTTTAGAATTCACCCGCGCACCCCTGTCCGCTCCTCACACCGAACACGATCGCGCGTGTACCTACGCGCTTGCTCGACGCGTATCTTTTGTAGTATACGTAAAATAATCAGATGAAACAACTGTATTAAAAGTATGACTGCGTTGTATAATATTACGAAATGTTATTATGTGTACGCGAACAATACATAAAAAGTAAGTTAGTAGCAGGTGACTACACCACTGATACTGTACACGAATCAATAAAAAAACAATACCAAAAAATAGCATTTTTATTACCCGGCTATGCCAGAAGGTGGGTTATGTTTTTTGAGTGTATGTATGTATATATGTATGTATCTATGTATGTATGTATGTATCTATACATGTATGAATGTATGTATGTATGTATGTATGTATGTATGTAAGTATGTTTGTTTGTATATTTGTTTGTTTGTTTATTTCTTTAGCACGCTGATGGATTTCAGCTTGAGAGGTGTCGCCATGTCGTTAGATTCGTCTTGATTGTGAGAGTAACACTGGGTACATCAAAAAAATAAAAAGGCCGATTTTTTAAAAATCAACGGAGAGCAAAGCAGTATTTATTTGAATTTCAATATTCAGTAAGTGATAATATATTTTCTACTACTTTATTGCTAGAGGGCCCTGCTGCAAAATTTTTTGAATGAACAAGATCTCGGTCTCCTTCAATTACAGAGCTTTCAGTAGCAGTACTGCGCGGATCGGGCTGATCACGTGATAGTAGACGAGATAGTTTTAAGGGCTCACTACATATTTGCTCGTCAGCTACCCGTTTTTTCGTGATTTTGCCTCTATGGATGTTTGGTTGTCTTAGTGGCATGTTCCTTGTATGACGTGGATCAATCAACTCGGGTAGTATATGATCCATATAAAAGTCGGTGAGCTTGACAATCATTTTTTTTTCCAAAAATCTTCATCACGTTGTATTTTTTCGACGGCCAACGCTTGTCTTTCACCGAGCCATACAGCAAAGAGAAAAATATTTCTTTTAGTGATATGAAGCTGGCCCTGTATTTGATAATACCAAGTATTGTTGGTGTTGACAACCATAGTCTCATCTTTGATGTTCCAAAACTTAATTTTTCTTTTTTCAACAGCTTCTTTAATGGGCATATTAAAAGCTGACATTGGGCATTTGATCTCCACGATTGTATCATTTCCCACGATGCCATCTGGGGTAGCAGCTAAAAAAGGTATTTCACTATCTATGAATAGGCCTTTAAGATCTTATTTGCACTCCTTCCTGTGCCGCTAGCTGGTTGAGCGCAATAGTCTCATTATCCACACCGTGTTTTATTGAAATTACGTTTGAGATATCGTTTTTATACAGCACAGCTTTTACGATACTTGCGCTGGTGGTTGGACGGCGTTTTATTATTTTTCCAAAGTTTGACGCTGGAAGTAAATTCCTACGAAGTTCCAACCACTCACTACTATCTCTTTGTAAAATAGTTGCACGGTTGATAAGCAACCTTTCCTGGTCCGACTTTTCTAAATTTTTCAAGAAACTTTCTTTGGCTATCCTGTAAATATCTTCTCCCATGTCGGGTTTATGGCAGCTGTCTGTTCCATAATTTTTGTCTGTGCTTGTCAATTTTTCATTGAAATTAATCCTTCTGACTCGTGTTAACTTTCTTCTTAGCTTGTTTTATTGTACTTTTTTCTCTTCAAATGTTTTAATTTTCGAATTGCCCAGCAAAGATTTTTGTATATTATACAATGGCCTTTTGGTATTGAATGCCACCACTGCAGCTGCACAACTAGACTGGTATGTTTGCCGTTGTACTAAATTTGTTCTTTTACCGCCTACGAATTTAGCAATTATGCTATTAAATTGTTCGACGGCATTGCTATCACAATCATTAATTAGGCTTCGAGAATGTGCGGCAACTATGCCTACAATGTGTTGTATTTTGACCCAAAATGCAGAGTTTTTAACTTTTAGAACAAGATCTTCATTTTTCTTTTCACTGCTACAGTAGTGATCAATACATTCGTTATGGTGACCAAATGCATGATTGTATGAATTAGAAATATCAGTATAGAGTTTATTTATTCTTTCTCCTAATTCCAAAGTTTCTGATTTGTTTTTTTATAGCACAACAAATGACTTTCCTAATAGCGAGTATTCTTTGCGTAGTAAGCATTTTTCTCATAGGCAGTGGGTATTTTGTGTCTTTGCTAACGGAAACTAATTTGTTGCACAGATTCCGTAAAATGTGGTTCCTGCATTCGATTTTTTCCACTGTAACATCTTTGTATGGCCTTTCTTCGAGGATTTCTGAGTAAGTACTTGAATCGCCATCTGCGATCAGTCTTCCGTAGATAATGTTATACATCTCTACTGATTTTCTGAATCCCTCTGCTATTATTTCGGCCTCCATGCCAGATGAGCAACCTGTATAATTTTTGAAACATTTATGTTCACTTGGAGCTATTCCTTTATTCTGCGCACGGGCACAGATACAGCAGTACTTATTCCTAACTCCTAAAAAAAGAACTTCTCTAAACTTTCTACCGACTATGGCTGCTGCTCCAGAAAGCGCAGCATAGTTGCTCTTGTACGAGCGCTTAGACCAGCAGCCATCAGCAATGACACCAATGAAGTCTACTCCGTTTTTTCCTTCTTCTATTGCAGCTAGTCTTTCACGTTCTGCTGCAGCCTCCATAACTTTATGTGCTGTTTTTTCCCGTTGATCACAAATTTCTGTGTGTTTTTGCCGGTACATTTGTTGTGTCATTGTAGGAAGATTCATGGCTATACACAAGCCTTGGAATTGATCCAAGCGAATACCTACACTAGTAATACCAGAAACTGCTGCTGTATTAATGTCTAGGTTCTGGGTTGGCTTTGGATCTGACGTATTGATTATAAATTCACCTCTGCACATATTACAGGAAAGTTTTAATTTAGAATATAAACCTAATTTAGTTTCTCTTACAATGTTTAAGTTAGCCAGTTGCAGCCGAATTGAGGTGCATGATTTGAAATAATTTTTAACTTTTCAAAAAAGTACACCTTATCTATTATTACTCTCTCTGCTGCATGATACAAATTTTTATCTTAAATTATACTCTGCGTTTGTGGTCCACTCTTTCGAGTGGTTCGTGGCTTCAATGAACTGTAATGAAATAAAAAATAAACTTAATTATAATTACCAAGTACCAGTAGGTCAGAGCTGTGACTACACAACGAACGTGAATGGAAGAATGAGCGGTGCCACGAAAGCGGCTAAGATAAAACTCGGGTTTATCATATGTTATGTTGATTGTACTTTACGAATTGGAGCAGGTACCTTTCTGGAGCTTTATCTTCATTCTTGTCATAATCATTATGGTGAGTATTTTGTTCTGCATGACTATAGTCCGTATGTATAGTTTGTCCATTAGGGTTCACATTTTCTAAATTCAATGTTGTTCTGTAAAAATGATACTTATTAAAATAAAAATAATAAAACAAACATCATCACCTTTCTTAATCTGTCTAAATGAACTCTATTTCAAGATGGAAATGCATGTGCGGATAAATAAATAAATAAACATGCATACAGAAAGCATTCGGATCAGAGAACCTACCACCATCTCTTAAAACAACATTATTTTAATATTACTTTATCTTGTTCACTGTTCGATTTTCAACGCTCGGCGTTGCGGCGAGTTGAAAATCCAACAGTGAAAAGGACACAGTAATATTAAAATAATACTGTTTTTAGGGATGGTGGTAGGCTGGATACCCACACACATAGATATACACAAACATACACACATGCATACACCATCACATTCGCATGCACAAAACATACACCTACGCACATACAAATACGTGCACTCTTCAAACATCGAGAGCTTTATTATTTTATTGACTAGTTTCATCATTTTCTTTACTAAGATACCACTTAGGGAAGAGTGATACAGCTCCGACAAAAGTATTGTAACTTACTGGGGCTGCCTCAGTTTATGTAATAACACTATGTTTTAGATGAAATAAACATTTTTGTATTTTGTATTTGTATACATAAGTACTTACATAGCCGATGGGAGACATTCGGTTATAACTTCGTTTCGATCACATTCGCTAGCTTGTACAATATCGCAGCAATTCTGAAAATAATATATTATTTGAAACAAATGCCTTGATAAACATGACCACAATAAATTGAATTAAATCTACAAAAGATAGGTTTTATTTGCCTATAATGGATACTGTGTCTCTGAAAATATATAATTCTATACATAAATTAAAATTCATTCGTAATATTTTTATCCTTATTAACCACACTTTCGATGAGAGTAATACAGGATAGCTGACTAAAGTAATTATTTTTTCAAAAATATAAATACGCAGGATCTATTTAGGTCCACATTTTTCTAATACTTAGATGCATATTTGTCTTTAATCGATTGTTCACAATATTTAACCAAATTGGTAAGAAAAAAAAAGACCCAAGCATACTTTCTGAAAAAAAAAAAACCTAATGGATATACATAAATTGCTTCGAAATCGACATAAATATATTTCATCGGACAAACACAAAGAGACCAGCTAAAAGCTTGTGTTTATTTTGCATATACTATACTGCCCGCGTAAGTTATCTTACCTACTGGAGCGATCATAGAAATATGAAATAAGGAGAAGTGGTTTATGTACCTAATTATAATAATTTTATAGAATACTCGTAAGATCATTATTGTTGTCCATCCGTATATCTAGAATTTTGAAAGATCTCATAACTACAATAAGTACAAAATTGTGAAGAATTACCCACATAACAAACTATCAAAAGTAAATAGCTACCTATTATGAATTTAATTTATTATCTAGGTACTATCCCAATAATCTAATAAAGTACCTACCTACTACTCCCACTTTCGCGGGCTGAGTATTGACTATTGACTCAGCCCGCGAAGTCCGCGAGGGAGTAAACGAATTTAGATCTTATGACTCTCAAAATAAAATCTAAAATCGTCTGCACAAAATTTCTCGAAGGAATGAAATTTTGTATTTTTTCATATAAAACAAACTTTTGTAACTCACAAACTTACCTTCGACAATTAGCCATCCTTTCAATTTGTAACTTTTTTAGGACTCGTTTCGGAAGTCTTTTCAATGTTTTCTTCTTGTTTCCCATTTCACTATTTATTTCGAACAACAACAACAATTACGATTAAAAAGATAATAATTCGGCGCAGCTAAACACTGGAGCGTAGTCTTCTCGTCTCTACCGAGCGATAGCGATTAGCGACTGATGTGAAGTGATGTGTGAAATAGAAATATGCTTGAAGCTCCCGCAACGTGCGACGGAAGATGACTTCTTTCGCGGAATAAAAACGTAGTAAGCGCCAAAAGTGTTTAATCGTAATAAATCCAAAATTAAAAGTAATTACATAAAATGCCTAGGCTAGGAGTATAAAACGGAAAAATATAAAAATTTGAGGCTACTTCGTGATTTTTTTCTATCGAGAAAATGTTGTTAATTTATGTTTTTGCTCAAAGTGAACCCTTGAAAATATCATGTAGTTTTTCATACATTTTTATTTCAAGATTTAGTCCGGAATTTTTCATGTAACATCAAATAGAAGATTGGTAATTTTGCTTTATACGCACTCTTAAGTGCCTAGTGCTACCTCGATGATTTCTGGTCTTTTGTAACGCTTTGTGTTCCCTCGTATATACTTAACGGCTGAACCGATTGCGATAGATGATATGTCGTAAGATTCGTCTTTATTGCGCGAGTGTCATTGGTGGGTATATAAAAATCACAATGGCGGAGTCTTGGCGCCAAAATGTATGTTTTAAAAAAAAAAATTCTCTCAAACCTGTCGATTAGGGTAACAAAACGAAGGGTTTTAAATTATGATTACAAAATCCTAATACATACGTAATATGCAGCTTATAGTCAAACTTTGGCTTGAAACTAAGCCATTTGGAATTGTACGATCTCGCTATCGTACATACAAATAGTTTTTGCTTTTTACATATAGATAATTTTGTGCACACGTTGCGACCTACTAGCAGGTTAGTACGCCACCACTTGATGCCTACAAGCACAATCAAGGAAAGATTCGCCACTCTATACATTTTTTATATATCTTACTACAATATACTATTTACCTTTGGCTGTCTTTCCTGCGTACTCCATTTAACTACTTAACAACTATACTACAGTGTACAAGCTAACTGGGTCTGTACAGGAATAAAATATATGTTTGAGTGTCTTTGCTTCTAATTTCTTGAGGCTTGCATAACCACTACGGCACTACTGGCATGAAAAAAAGTATACATACAATGTACAATTAGAACATAAGATGTACGTGAAGATTGTACATAATAAAATCTAGTCTTTTAATACAATTAGACTTTTTTTAAAGCACACACAGCAAGAAATAAATAAAAAGACAAGTTTATATTTTCCATGAGCACTCACTGCACTTGTCAATGTTTAACAGTTCGAAAGAGTCACCGTCAACGTCAGGCAATTCAGAGGTATGTAATACCTTTTCGTGATCGCGTTAATTCCCGTTAATACGTAGATAATATTACATCTGAATACAGCTGTGTTTTACACGACTGGGGCTGGTGACTTTTTTGAAAAAAAAAAAAAAAAATTCTTTGTATATCCTGGGGTTTATGTTAGTCATGCATTTTGTAAATATTGACTTGTTCAGCTAATTTAGTTGCTGATTGTACATAATTTTCATTAATATTTATTCATTTTATGTAAATATTAGATTTGTCTATCACTATTTCAAGGAGTAGCAGAGTTTAAAATCTGATATGATTGTTATCGATATCTTGGATCTCTATAATTTTTAAAGTTTATTTATTTAAATGACCAGTGTTACCTTATTTAAGCGTTGTGTTACATTTTACAAAATCTTATGTTATTTTTATATCCTCTATTCAGTAACGAAAACACGTTTTGTACACAAAATAAAACTATCTTTGTAATTCGCCAATTTACAAAACACAATTCAGATATTTATTTACTATTTGTTTTTTGTTTTGTTATCTTGAGCTTAGGCACATATAAAATACAGCTCTAATCAGGATAAATGCACTTTAAATAACAATAGATTTGTACAAGAATTGTGTATTAAATAAAAATAATACTTGTAATAAAATGACCATTTAGCTATAATTATTATTCAATTACAGTAGCTAAGCAATTTGTCTAGTAGGCATGTGTCACACAAATTTGTTAGCCCGCTGAGGACTTTTTATGACAAGTTGAAGCGTGCCCTATACGCCAACGTCATGCATGTCACCGGAATATTATAAAGACTTAAATAATAAAGAATAAAGAAAACCTTAGCATATTGTGAGCTAACGGAATATTGTGAACGATTTTTCATTGTGAAAAGTTAATAAGTAAAACTATAATTTACCCACTAGTATTATAAATGTGAAAGTTTGGATGAATGGATAGATGGATGGATGTTTGTTACTCTTTCACGCAAAAACCACTTAACCAATTGCGATGAAACTTGGTATGTAGATAGCTGGAAACCTGGATTAACGCAAATTCTACTTTTTATTCCGATATTCCTACGGGATCGGGACTTACGCGGGTGAAACCGCAATGCGCTGCTAGTAGTCTATAAATTATGATATTGGTCCCAATTCTGTAACTTCACTCGCTAAATTAAAATTCACTAAATTTTCTTCATATAATATGTAAACCTTGTACACTTCAAAACAAGGTCTTATTTCAAATTGAAACAAGTAGGTAACATATGTCGCTATCGAAAAAGGCAATTTATTTGTCGACTAAAGTCTGATACGCTTAAATAAACTTTAATACCACGTAGCGAGAGCCGCTATCCGTTGAATGCATCTCTTTTGCTCTGTGTTTTTAGTAAGCGTCTTCGTAGGTGTAGATTAAAAACACGTCATTCTTGTTCGTTTTGAACAAGTTTTTATACGGCAATTATAAAGCGTTTGAATAAAAGAAGACTCTCGTTGCGTGGAAATAAAGTTGAGTATACGTTGACAGGTTTTAGTGAAATTTAGCAGCGCTGAGAAATAGATGCTAGTAACAAATAGACCTTATTACCAAGAACACTAGCTTGATTTCATATGAAGAAATTAAGTCAGGTTTTAGTTTAGTCGAATGTACAATAGAATCGGCACCATTGTCCGTTACTCTTAGTTTGTAAGTGACGCTAAGTAAGGTATAACCTGATTAGTTAAATGGCTTACCTGTCATGTCATTATCCCTCCCCCCAACGCCATTACTAACTGTCATTTTGTTGTTTTACTAATAAAAGGACAAATGGGGACATAATAAACATAACAATGAAAATACATATGTAACATTGTAAAACATTTGAATCTGTTCACAATATGCCTTCATATATTTATTAGAATTAACGGTTATTATAATTTTATGTGATAAGTACAGTCAATAATTGAAATATAAAACAATAATTGTGTGATGATCATTTGTTCTGTCTGGGTGTAATTTATCTATATCATGCATGTATTTAGTAATATATAAGTATGTTTATCAGCTGCCTGGTTACCATAGTACAGGCTCTGCCTAGTTTGGGATCAGACGGCCGTGTGTGAGGTGTCTCAAGTTATTATTATTAAGCTGTATGTATGTTTCAATTCCACTCGTAAAAGAAATTAAAAATATTATAAAACTAATATTGAGTTAACTTTATCCATTAACTCTTAGAATCCTCTTTTTTTTATAAAATTTGCGCTTAATTTGTATCTCGGAGGGCACGCTACTGCGTTTATGCTGTTGCAGTCAAAAGGTTAATACTTACATAAATTCAATCTAGGTATTACATATTGTGCTGGTCATTTTGTACTAATAAAAGAGTTCATTAAATGTATATTATGTTTCATTTTTACATCCCGAGTTAGTTCATTTACTTGAAAATATCATCTCCGTTAATTCAACTATCTGAAAAAATCATGATTGGTTCTTTTTCTGCAATCTTCTCCAAGGAAACGGAGTTCATCGATATATAACACTTTATTTGTACACCATTGGCAAAGTAGAAGTATCATACGTACTTGTGTTATACAGATAATGTACAAAGGTCGGCCATATTGCTAGATGCAATCTCTTCCACGCAACCCTGGATGGATCAAAAAGATTCGGAGGGACAGTGGTAGTTGAAAGTGTTTTTCAATTTGAAAAATGTACGTTACCCCAGCAGGAAAGAGGCTTCTAGAGTGTTATGAGTGAAACGTGTAATTAGTGCGTAATCTGCTGTGAATGTGCGCCGCATAAAAAATTGTGCATGTTGCCGTTTTAGAAAAAAAACGAACGGAAAGAATTATCGGAGATCGAAATTTTTTGCATGGGCAGAGACCTTACATTTGCATTTCCTGTTGGAGTAACGTTTTACAGAATCGTGTATTTCAAAGACCATTATATGTGCGTCTGTAGAAGAAACATACACGAGTAGCTCTTTAATTGTGAATATTCGTGATAGAATAAGATTTAAGAAAATATTTCTAATTTTAAACCCCAAAAAAATATGAATAAAAAAAAATGAGAATACGTATAAGCTCGCTGAAAACTGTATTCAGTCCTTCTTGACGCTTATAATAACCATAAAAAGTTTCAAAAGTGTAGATACATGCGTTATTGAATAATATTACTAAAATTCAAAACAACGGTGTCATAACTTTGACGTCAACATACAAGAAACCGGCTCAACCCAAGATGATTAGGTGTAAACCAAAAAATAGAGCGTTTAGTCAAATAATATGTAGTGAAAATGTCCATCTTGGAATGTTATTATTAATATTGTTGAAGTGCTTACAGCCACGTCGACCATTTCTGGTCTTTTGTAGCGCACTTTTTGCTTTACAGCTCACTGCTCAGACTTATGGCTTCGAGAAACCTCCAGATCTTTTCAGCAGTGATTGTTTGTATTTCCTGCGGTTGCATGATATGTAACCCTAGGTTAATACTTCAGTGCCGCATTAGTGGGCCACAGGAGCATAGTATATGCATTGCAGTTTCTTCTGCCTCATGACTAGAGGTCGGATAATCGGATGCATATTTACCTAAAGTTATTTTTTGCATAACATATTATGGAAGCGGCTTCTAAGTATATTTTTATTTACGAATGCAGTTGTATTGTCGCGTCGCTACTTGCGCACAAGCAAGTATAATTTGCCGTCTTACTCGCACTCTTACAAAATGCTTACATTTCCTGGGGTTTAATAGGCCCGATTTGACACTTGTTACAACGTAATAAGGTTGTTTTTGCTTCGTCTAAAATCACTTACAATAAAAGTAGGGAAAAGCAACTATTATACGTTGTAACAGAGCAAGTGTCATTTGTGTCAAACTGGGGTTTATTACATCTCACGGAGTTATAGATACACTAAAATTTTAATTTCCTGGAATCGCGGGATTCTTTCGATAAAAAAGTGCTTTCCATAATAGCCAACATATCAACTTTAGGTAAATATGCATCCGAATATCCGATCTCTACTCATGACAGAATCTGCGTTCAGTGGTAGAATCTTGGAATGTTTCGCATATATGTAGATATCATATAAACTTAAACCAAAAAGATGATAAGTAAAATAAACCTCTTCTTAAAAATGGTTATTGATTGCGCTTGTCTAATGTTTAATGGCAGCGCATTCTACAAGCGTACAGCTTACAGCATCAGGTACACTGAGGTACACTTCAGGTACCACCTTCCTGTAGGATAGCAGCTCAATTCTGTGATGTAGGACGTAGGTACACCCGTGGTCTTAACGCACACCCCTTAGGGTTGAATAAGATGTTGTAAAAAATGAGGTAAGTATATAGTCTTAAAAAATACACAGTTTTTTAACAAGCAAAATTTATTTACCGTTATAATTTACATTGTGAATAAGACGATAATATATTGAATATACACCTTAAATTATTATGCGTATTGTGTAAAATATATATACATTACTCACTTAGTGTTAGAAATATTCAACCAGTAATGAAAACATTACAAATAACGCGAATTTTTTTAGAAAAATCAAATTATAAATTAAAGTAGCTAAGTTCAATATCCATTCGTTAATGCATGTATATATAGCATCGAAATTAGAACAAAATTAAGCCACTTTAATAGCTATATAATGAACTGCATTTTTTAATTCTACGATTTGTTCATTAGTCATTGTTCTTTAATATTTTGTTTAGTACAGTTTGCTTTTTGAGGACATGGTTTTAAAAATATTGATGTTTTAACACACAAAATACGTTACATTTAAGTTGGTGAGCTGTGCCCTGTACTTATAAATAATTGGGACAATCGTGTGTTGCCAAATTAGACTTATGGTGGCCAAGGAAGCCCTGGTGACAATTTTCAACAGTACCTACCTACACTACCTACGTCGACAGGGCTGGTCTCTTATAGGATAGCGGTAACCAAGGAATAGAGTGGTTTCAATAATTTTGTCCATTTCGTTGTAAAACAATACATTATTATTAATTGATTACTTTTCAAACTTAATTCAATAATAATATATATCGTAGGAATCATTTTTTGTTTAGTATTTATGTAAGTAGTTGACAGATTATATATAAATATAACACTGTTAATAATCAAAAGATAATTAGGAGTTAATAATACTTGCATTCAAGGTGACCGAGTTGAAGTTAGTGGCAAGTGTCATCCGAATGAAAGGTTTCCTTGGCTAAAATGTCAAAACTTCAAAAGAGACGGAGGTGGTCGGGGGCACATACTCACTGTAGTGAATTCGGAAATGGCGGGAAAGTGATTATACAATTTCTGTCATTCTTCAACAGCATGCGCAACCGTTTAACCCAATAAGCTCGGAAAAAATTCGAATGCATGGCAAAAGCACAAGCCGTGTGAAGCCAATTCAAAAAAACAACTTCGAATGCACGTATTGCAAACACTTTTGCATTTAGTCCGCAAATTTTGCTGCGACCTTAAATAACGTATTTTTTTGTGCTATCAAACACTTTCCTTTTCATCTATGATCATTGCACACCGTCTTTTCCGTCGTTTAACCGTCTAAAAAGGCATATATTTAAAAATATGGTATTTAAAAGTAGTTCAATTTATTCCCATTTAATTTAACAAATTTTTCCTTTGTTCCGCCAAATATACTGAATGTGCACCAAAATATATTCATTAACATATTTCATAATGAGCACCTATTTAAGAATTGTTGTAAATTTGTAAAAATAGTAATAAGTACACCTAATTTTAAAAACAAGCACTTATTTTTTAGTTTTACTTCAGATAATGCACTGCAAAATATATTTTAATCAAACACCAATTAATACCCAATGTAGCTTCATTAATAAAAAATAAACACATTATAAAAGATGATGCTTACTTAAAAATATTTTTTTTGTACTAATCAGTGTGAAACCAAAATATTAAACAAAGTCTTTACTCCTACAATGTTCACATTGTCAGGCCACTCAATCTCTTCAGTACTGTCTCTAATGATTGCACCAATAAGGCGCACTTTGCCTATGTAGGACGCCCACGTTTTCGTTTTAGCCCGATGGCTATGTTTTTGGCTTCCACTGGAGGTTTTATGTATTTCAGCCTGATCGCAAGTCCAGTAACATGTTTGCATTTATAATTTTTAAAAAACTCGGGGCAGTTACATTTACCATTTACCCAGTCACTATTTTGGGAAGGCAAGACAACTGTCCAGTAAGTAAAGGCAAATTTGTTGAATTTATCAAATGTCTCCCAATTTTGCCCGTTTGGAACATTATTCTCTGCTGAACTTTCGACTAGATAAGATTTTTGTTCGGCTGTTGTTGCTATGATTTTCACTTTTTTGTTCAATTTTGCCCATTGGTAAGCTAAAGTCCAATCGGATAGTTCTATCAAAGCCTCCCCATCGCTCCGCCGCGCCGCCGCCGCACAGCAGAGAGCAATAGACAAACGCGCGTCGCAAGCGCGCCAAAAACATTTTCAGTAAAATAAATGTATTTCTTAGAAGTAATGTTTTACGAAATGCATTGTTTGTTCTTCAATTATAATTATTTGAGCAACATAAAAGTTGTACAAAACCGTTTTAAATGGGGGTACGGTACTAGGATGCATACTAAATATTTTGTGTAACAATCAGGAATATTTGGTGCACGATCAGTATTTTTCGTGGAAGAATAAAATAATTATTGTTACAGTAGAATATTTGCATCGCACTAGAATAAAAAAGTGTTATATCTTGGTGATAATTTGGAATTTGTTTGGTGTTACATGATATGTTGGTCGAGTAGTTTAATTATAGCAAAACAATTAAACGGGTTTAGGAATAATATTTTAGAAATGCATACATAGGTGTACCTTTAGATCTTTGGTGAACCCAAAAATATATTCCTATTTAAAATTCTTATTGCGTCTCAATTTAATTTTGACATTTAACTCAAGAGGGAATGTAGACATTTGAATTCCAAGATGTTAAGAAATTTGTATTACTAAATTTGAAAATGTGTGTGTAGCAATTGAAAACCGTCGCCGTCGAATATATACTAGTGTACGTGTAGTTTTTTTTATCAGGCTTAACAATGACAACTGTCTGTCTAATCACAGTTTTTTTATGGTTACAGCATTTTAGTTTTATACTTTTTTTTCATAGAATTCTCTAAGGTACCTTCAAAATAACCCAGTTTTTGTTTAAATATTTCGTTCCAGAAGGACTCCATTATGTCAATTATCATAAAGCCGTTTGTACACACTCGTACTGTCTTGGCGGATACATATAGTAAAACTGGGAATATTTTGGGGCAGGTTGCCCGTTTGCTTCTTTTTCAAAGGCACCAAGCTACCAATTGTGATGGGCTGTGTGTTATGTATTATTTTTGTATCTATATATATTCCAATCATAATAATACACATACATAATCATGGTTGGTATATTTACTTTAGAAATGAAGACGGTTCTAGTGAAAATTTATTAACAAATTTATATTTACAATAAATAACGCAGTAAAGCTTAACCATATAATTAGTTAGGTTAATGTTCATCATAAGACTTTATAAATTCTGTGAATATTTTAAGTCGTAAATTAAGTTAGGTTTCTATGTAGCGGTGTTAATGCCAAAACAGACTAACACAAAAATGTCTTGAATTAATTTGTAACGCATAAAATAATTGTATGTTACTTATATTAAAATTAATGATTTCATTTCATTAATTAGTTCTCGGGTAAGACAATTATAAATATTATAAAAAACTAATGAAATTAATTGGAACATAATTCTATATTTTTTATTTCGACGACATCTAAACCGCTTTTGAGCTGCACTTTTTCAATCACAGAATTATTTTTTAAATTTAATTTTTAATATTATATTTTTTTTTATATTACTAATGTTATCATAACCATAACGTATTGCTTACAATGATTAGGTGCTCTCACGAAGGTCTAAATTTGATTTTCCTATTTCCATTACAATGATATAATAGAATGTAAAACAAAAAATTAAAGCCAAATGGCAATTAAACATTGATAAAATATCTAATCATATATGATTATTTCACCATTAATCAAATTCTTTGTAATGTCAATGTTAAATACAGCAATAGTAGTGATTAATGCATATTAAAAAGAATGGCCATGCTTTCATTTCTCCATACTTTAAGACTCGAAGGCACGGAATGTAGATCTTGTCCAAAGATCTCAGGGATTTCGAGTGATAAACCATAGACAAAGAAAAAAGAAAAGACACATCCACACACCGATCGAGCGAGAAACAAATAGGTAACATTTTAAGAGTTAAGTTTTAGAAAATCAGTCTCAATGAACAGGCCATTATTTTTCATAAATTTTAGTTATACTATTTTACATTTAGACGCGTTCTAAACAATAAATAGGTCACTAGTACACCACGGACAGGGCATATTACAACTACTGTATTAGCTTTCTGAACGTAAATAAGGTACTTCAATATGTCGGGTAATTTCTCACTTAAACTAGGATCTCATAGCTAATTATCAGATATCTATCACACGTTTCACGAGAAATACCCTATACGTTGCTGTTTAAGACGTTCATTTGAGAAATTAAATAATATAGGTACACACGCGTTAAAATCATATAATAAAAAAAAATATTGTGGGAACCAATTTATTTTTAATATTATTTTTTCTACGGCCACCTGTGAAACTGATGTTAGAAGTAGGTACGAAGAGTAAAAATAAATAAAATAAAACAATAAGAAATGAACATCTAATATAAATACGTTTACTTACATAGATAGGTATAAAATATAAAATTTAATATACACAGTAAATACGATAGACACAGAAACATAAATACACAGACGTCTATGTTTGTTAGTGCACGAACAATGTCAGTCTTTGTACAGTCGAATCACATAAAAATATTGCTGGAACTGTATCTAAGCATCTAGTGAATTTGTACTAATCACTAAATTACCTCGAAATTAAATAGCTAATGGGAGGGATTGATTGTATACGAATAAGGTAAATATTTTGATTACCTCTAAGGCTAAAATAAATATACGAATTGTTTTCAGTTTGTTTTTTACTATTTTTAGGTTAATTGAACTAGTTAACTACTCACTATTGGTAACATTACTAAGTTTGGCTCAAATAAAGTGTGCGTTAAAAAAAAAGGCAAAGACAACTATTAACAGGATATCTATTTGAGCCTTTCAGGGCTCAATGTAAGTGAAGCTTCGTCTAGATCACGATGCAATCAACTAATCTATTGGTGCTTCAGTAGATACACGCTATCATATATATCTTATAGTATGAGTGCTTAAGTCCATATATATTTAATATAGTCGTATTTAAGTAGTAATTGTGCAATTGGTATACAGATTTTTTTGGGCCTTTCATTTTGTTTTATACTTACAAACTAGAACATTTTACACGTTTTTACTTTTGTCAAGAAAAGAAAAGAGTTCTCTCGAATTCCAATATTTACAATAATAAATAAGTTACATATTACATATTTACAAAATAGCAAAAAGTGCGCAAAAAACGATTTCACAAAATATGCATTTGAGCAATACGTTTAATATATTTACAAAAAGCATTTTATACATAATACATATAACAAAATCTACAAATGAAGCAAAATTAACTATTTATAAAACATACACTCCAAGGAACCTCTATACAAAGTAGTAAATCGATTGTGGTGACATATTGTGTTTCTACGTTAGAGCATGACTCCCCTAATATTACTTACAGTAAAATATTTTGTCCTACAAAAACTTCTACAAATAAGTTATTGCTATCGAGACAATTATGTACAACATGAAGCTATCGTTACTAATAATTTGAAACATCAAAAGAGAAATAAAGAAAATTAAAACTTCGTAACATTACATCTATTCAAAAAACATTACTACAGTTCGTGTTACTTAGTTTAATATATCACATTAGATTAGAATCTTGTATACTTATGTCAATTTGACAGCCGGTAGAGTATTCTATATATGGTAATGTCTCAAAAGGACACCTTACGTCAACTAACTCGAGATATAGCTGTCTATTTGATGGTGGACTGTTTTCAAATTTGCTATCATAGAACGTCGAAGAAGTCTTCAACTGGATGTCAATTTAAATGGCACAGGCGTAATAATAAGTTTTGTTTAAAAATTCAGTCGGAATTGTCTTGGGCCGCCGCAGTATTCAAAGTCCTCGTGTCTTCACTTACCAACGACCTATCGTATCGTCTTTGTCTAGTAATTTTGGGTCTAACTGCACTAAGTAAGGGTGCTGATATCGCATGGCTAGGCAGTAGACTTAAGTCTTTTCGTCCCTGGAGTAAAGGTGAAGTGACGCTCGAAGACTCGTCACCCTCGTCATCAGAGAGAGCAGGATAGCTTTCTTTCATTTTTAGACTACGTTCTAGACGTCGCAGAAACCTACAAGCGAAAAAAATAATTCAAGAATTAATTCCAGTTAAGAAATTGAAAGCATGATCAAGGGAGCCTAATCAAAATAATCATTCATTAAGGATACATACGGCACATACCTAATCTGGTTGCTAATGGTTCTCAGTTTGTTAACTTTCACTGGTTTTCTTGAGTCCTCCGTTAAGTCTAAACTTGAAGATATTTTAGACGATGTATCCTGGAAAATGAAAATGCAATAAATGTAATACGTACTAAACTCCTCATATTATACCATTCAGCTTTGAATACCATGCCTCTATATGGTTATGAAGTATATGAAAACTTGGGTCTATTTTTCTAATCGATATTATATAAAAGCTACTAATGGGTAGTACAAACACATTTCTTCCTTTCGATTAAGATAACAACAGTCCAGATACACACTTAAAAAGATAATAAATTAAGAAAACAGTGTCATACATAATATAAACCTACGAGCAGTTATAGATACCTACTTAACTTTATTTTAAAATAATCTGTAAGCAGTAACTAAATGTATATTAATAAAAGAAAAATAAAGTGTATGGCCTCATATGCAAGAAAAGATGAAATAAGGTAATTGTGTTGATACTACAATCACCTCAGAGCTACGGCACTTTTGTCTCCGGAGCGGTTTCCGCGAGCGCATCGACTCACACAGCTGAAAATAACCAACACATAGCAACTAGTCGAACTTAAATTATTATAACAAGCTAAATGCATAATAACGCCGCAAAATTAATTGTATTTATTTAACACATAATATAGCGTGAATCTAAGATAAGAAAGGAAAAATTATTTTAAATATTTTTTTAAAGTGCAGAAACATAGGGAAAGTATTGGTTGGAACCAATTGGAACATATAATATATATACATTATAAAAAAATATTTGTGGATCTAGTGTTGCGTTTGGTGTCGTAAACGTGAAAAGCTGTTAAATTATAAGAGTGTAATTTTGTTAAAATTCAATGTGCATTTTATTAAAATGCTAATTTGATTTAAAAATATGGTGTTTGATTTTAATACAGTAAGAGTTTAACAAGTGGCTATTTAAATAAATTATAGTTAATAAAACCTAAGAAACACGCTTTTTGATTGTAATAAACCGATACATGATTTTATAACCGCTTTGTGCTTTATCAAGGTGGTACCAAAGGAGGAGCTCCAAATTGCAAAGATAACCTTAACCTAGTACCTACTCGAATTAATTGTAGTATATTTATATATCTATATATATATATATATATATACTAGCAAGAATTTGCAATAATAATGAAATAAGAAATAAAACTATCCTAACTCTTAAGTTGGACCAAAATTGTGTAAAATTTCATTAAAATCAGTTCATTAGTTTAAGAGTTCATCGCGAAAAAACAATTGACACGAAATTTTTATATTTATAAATAGACTAGCTACCCGGCCACGCGTTGCTGTGGCTAGGTAAACTGCAATAAAAAAAAACTATCCTATCTATCAAGTTGGACGAAATTGCATAAATTACGCAAAATTTCATTAAAATCGGTTCATTCGTTTAGAAGTTCATCGCGAACTATATGTAGATAGATAGGCCATGGTGAACCTTAGAACAGACTATCATAATTCAATGCCTATATAAAGTTTCGTGTTACTGTTGAATCTTGGGTGCAGAATCAGGTCATGCTTATCATGAAAATGCGTTGTCATCGGAAATGAACAAACTAATAAACATTGCAAATTAAATAAAAGCTTTAGGATTTAGAATTTTTTTTCCAACATTAAAATCCATCACTGCATAGTTTTATTCAAATTAGCAAAAGTCGTCAATACAAATTTAAAAAATTTGACGAAGTCATGGACCTGTCATCGTGTTAGTACTTTAATAACTTCTAGACACTTTTACAAAACACCGATACTGCACAGTGACTACAGCATATTGTGTTGGTTATTGTCCTACCTGCACCTGCAATTCGATATCCGGCAGCCTCAGTTCCCTCGCCGAAGCTATGCTGGCGACGCTGGCGTTAGACACAGAGTCCTCTGACGATGAGGAGGAGGCCGGCGCCGGCGCTTGCGAGCGTGACCGGCGTCGCCCGCCCTTGCGCCCACGCACTCCGCCCTCGCGGCTGCCTGGCACCTGTGATACGGTCCCACTCAAAACATACAAGTCTTGTTGTATGTATAGTCAGCAGCAAATGTCGCTTAATTATTCGAATTTACAGATTACTGTTTCATTAAAACTTTCTACAAGTACAAAAGATTAAAAGGTGTTTTTGTCATCCCTAGAGTCTAAAATTAGCCACTTTTAGCTCGGAGATCTGCTAAGTGATCATACTGACCTCTAACAAGTTATGCATGGAGTGCGGCATGTGTGGCAGTGTGGACTTGACTTGTCCCGCCGCACCACCCGCTACGTCATGTGAGGCCGTCCGCGATGTCCGCCTATCGCGCTTACGCCCACTCTTCTTCTGACAGTTCCCGGCTGACTTGTTTGCGCCTTTGACGCATTCTGAACTCGGGAAGTCGTACAACCCATCGGAATCTGTAAACGGCAGTTGTCGACCGTAAAATTGAGGTGAGAATCTTCCCAGACCGGTCTTGTCGCTCAGCGGACTCTCACTCCTCGAACTGACAGGACTCAGGGGTCTACTACCCTCTGATAACAAAGTCGGTGGCCTCAGACTAGCCTTCTCATCCAGTCCTCTCTCTACACTTATACATTTAACTATAGAGCATTTGGTCACTCCGCTAGGGGAGCATAGGGTCGCTTGCGGCACTTCCAAACTCTCTTTCAACGCGACTAGTTCCATCTCTTTCGCACTGGAAGGTACGTCGTCCACTCTCTCATCCGTGCCTATGCCCTCGTCGTTGGACTCTAACAAGGGATCATCAGAGAGCGTCTCGGAGTCAGAGCGGCCGCGCCTACGTTCCTTACTGTCGTCGTTGGAGGCGGCGGGGCTGGAGTTGGTCTTCATGAGTGGGCGCCTTCTGGACTGGAAGCAGGAGGGACCGCCGCCGGAGCCAGGGTCTTCCATCTCCGACGGGCAGAGAGGATTGCTAGATCCGCAGCGCGAGGGTCCCGGGCTGGCCATGGAGCTGTACCCTGACGACGAGAGGTTGGACTCTGATGGAGCGCGTTCTCCTCGCGCCGACATGGAGAAAGGGCTGAGGTAACACATGTTGGCTGAGGGCGGAGGTGGACGGGGAGATAGCGGTTCATCGGATTCCTCGCTGGCGTTGTAAGTGACGGTGATGAGGGGCGGCGGTTGGAACTCGAGGTGTGGAGGTGTGCGGCGGGGTGGCGGGGAGCCAGGGGAAGGTCGCTCTATCATGAGCACGGGCACGCTGAGACCAGCTGGCGGTACGGAAGGGGAGGACAGCTCTCGCTCGGAGTCCTGGCTGTGCGTGAAGCTAGGGCTGGGAGAGTCTGTTACATGCGTGGATGGTGTCGGCGTATCTGTGCTGATGTGCTGTTGGCGTAGCTGTAATATAAATATAATGTTTATTTGTAAGTGGTGTGAGTACGTCTTGAGAGTACATTTGTTTAGTGTCGTTAAATAATACATTTCTTGCAGCTAAACGCAACTTTATTTTAGAAGAATGTGAAAGTTAATAATAGATTATTCCCAATAATGTATTAATAAGGAACAATTCAAATACACTACTGAAATTGGCTTGCTTTAATAGAAAAAATGTTTCTTACTCATTTTTTAATCGGTTGAATATACTATACCTTTAACATTAGCCCAGATGTAGTAGGCCGTTCCATCTTGAACTCAGTCCTAATTTCGTCCAGTTCATCCTCACTAGGAGATACACAAGTACCCGTGGACTCACTCTTTGCGTCGATCTCTATACTGGCCCTGGGCATGCGAGGTGATGGCAACGGAGTGGGCAAAGGCGTGGGAAGAGGAGTGGGCAAAGGAGTGGGTAGTTCCCGGATGGGTGAAAGACATTTGTTGATGCCGCTGGGGACTTCTAAGAGAATTGAAGGAGGATGAAGTAAGTTGCTGCCCGATGAAGTTGACTTGTGTGCGCTTAGCGGGTCCAGAACCTGCGAAAGATATTTTTTTTGTATATGTTCTTAGAAAAAGCTGTCTTTTAAGGAAGGTATAGATAAAGAGAACTCTCATTTTCATTTCTATCTCTAACCACTTACCTACTTCCTCGCTTATAGACTCGTTGTTCCTTCATACAATTTTAATTCTAACATAATTCACATTTCAATCACAATTAGTATGATAATATGTTTACCTGAATCTCAATAGTATTGTGCGGTCTAGTAACTGGTGAGTCTGGTGCCAGTGAAGGGATGTGAGATGAAGCGAGTGATATGTCATCAGCGTCTACTGTGTCATCTTGAGGTGATGACGCCGAGGGTGTGCTGGATACAGAGACTCCGCCCGATGATGTCCGAGATACCATCGCCGCTGAAGACGACGAAAAGTTGCGGAACATGGCGAAGATAGAGTCTGCGCTCGAAATCTTTGGAGTCCTGAAAATATACCCATTAATATATTGGAGATTTCATTTGCAGTATGATGTAATTGACACGCTTTTATTACTTGTAATTTACTATGTCAACAAATCTTTGAAGTGAATTTTAACCTACTTCTAATTATCGCATCCACGTAAAACTGCGTCTATATGTAGTTTGGATGACAATACTATAATTTAGTATCTTGTAGCTGATCTGATGGTTGAGCCTTTCCACACCAACAAAAAAAAAGAAAAAAAAGAAAGAAAAAAAAAGGAGGTGGATAATGGAATTCATCAGTGGTCAGTGGCTACTAGTAAACCTCTGGAGTTTGAGCTCATATGATTCGTTTTTACTGTTTAATTTGGTTGGCCGTTAAACAGTGGTTTTTAAGGTTTTACCAAACTATAATTATTGTGTGATTGTATTTACAAACCTCGAATATTTCTTTAGAGCTGCATTAGCCAGTGTCAGGTCTAAACTAGACATGGAGTCGCTTCCTTGATTACTTGATGTGCTGTGTGGTGATCTTACTTCCACTCCCGGTGACGGTGGAGTACTGGATGCTTTAGCTCTCATTCCTTTGTCAGCGATGACTGCCATCGGTATCGCTATAGTATTTACCATATCGACATCGGAACTTGAGCTCATTTCTGCTGATACTTTGTTCAATAATCGGGCGAAAGTAACTTTCTTCTCCAACTTAGGATCCGAAATATGTCTCATAGACGGAGATGTTGATGGCGTCGACGCTTCGCTTGCAAATGATGTCTCTCTATTCTCATTTCCGTAATCAACGAAAGCCGGTGCACTTTCTACTGTACTCAAAGTTCTTTTCTCAGACATTTGTATGAGTTCTCCCATTGTTATTTTCTTTGAATGGTCGTTTGTGGTGGCTGGACTTATGAGCTGTTGTAATATTTGCTTTTTTTCAGCAGCGTTTTTCTTAGTTGGTGTAGAATTGTTTCTTTTTTTACGCGGTGATGGTGTTCCTGAATAAAAAAGTTTCGATTAACCAAATGGTTGTGTGAATTAGAATAATGAAAAGCAACGACATCGAATGTTTATGACAAAAGCATCACAATATTTAGATTTTTTGAAAAAGGGGATTGAACAACCAATACCATCGACACTGTTATTGTCTGAGAGATCATCATCATGCCTCGGGCCGCAGCCAGTGCATACTAAGAAAGCTAATCCTTCAGGGTAAGTGCTATTAATTTATACATTTAAGAGGTGTCAATTGTATTTATTAGTTAAGGTGTATTGTGTCAACAAATTTGAAATGTAGATGTTGATCTGTCAATTTGTGTAGTTTAAAGAACAATAATTCAGAAGCTACATTTAAAGCTATAGAAAAGAATATTAAAACACTTTAGGTTTCAATATTAACACAGTGATAGGGCAGTGTTTTGCAGATATTATGTTTTTTTTTACCAGTGATATTCTAATACTTTAATGTTTTTGAAACACAAAACAATGTCTATAACAGCATGCTAGCGACATTCACATACATAAAAGTGCCTTTGAATTGTCAATAATATTGATAAATGTAATTGAACAAAACTAAAATATTGAAGTTTAAAACAATAATAGATAAGCTAAATGACCAATATTTTTGACAATACAGAGGCAAGATTAGTTGGACGATCTAGAAAGGTGTCAACGAAGGAAGGAGCGGCTACATTAGAAAAGGTGTTTGTGCTATCAGGGGTGCACACATCGACATTTGAAGTAGAAGTAAGAACGAGGGTTGCGGGCCATATTACGTTGGTCGTTTAGCATTCCACATAGAAATTTCATTCACAGCGAGGGACACATCCAGTGCTCCGATCTCTGCGCGCTCCGCAAGATGTTCGATACATGTACGATTCTGTATGATTTAGCAAATAATATTTAAACAAACAACTTGTCTATAAAGCCCCTGTATCTTGAAATAAATAATTACAAATTTGGAATTCTCTTTCTTCGTTTTGTAACTGTTTAGTTTGGGACTCATTAGAGGCTAAGGAGAACCCATTTCGTGTGTAAAAGCGTCTGAGAAAACAAACAAATTGAATTGATTAATTTAGCAGCGTAAGTGTAAAATTCAGTACATACTTTTGGTGAATCAATATCGTAGTTATGGATTGCACTTTTTATTTCATGAATTTTGGTATGAACTTTTATTTAAAACTCCAATATGAGTTGGTTTTCCTTTTTCCTCTCTTATTGTCATGTAAAATAGCATATTATGAAATATTTGGCAAAAAGCTTATTAGCGTCAAAATTGAATTTTCTTAAGTCTGATATAAATAAACATATGTATTTCTTCTGTAATTAAGGAAATGCTCAAAGGTCTTCAAAGGGATTAGATCTCATTGAAGACCAACAGTAAAAACTTTAATTTTTATCAAGATAACCTATAACATGATAAGTAGAAATCTAGATGGAATTCTACAAATAATATTGGTGAGAGTCAGTATGATATCGCGGCAATGCGGTGCGGAGCGCGCAGAATGGTCGCGGGTCGCTCCTTACGTCCGGGCGGCGGCTTTAACAGATCGTCCAAGCTAAAGGTGCGCGCGGCTCGCGGGTGCGCGAGCCCCGCCACCGACGGCTTGCGGATACCGCGCGTGAGCCGCGTGAGCAGCGTGCGGTGCGGCGCGTCGTGCGGCGCTGTGGACAAGCGCAGCGTCAGTCCCGCGCTGACCTCACTCCCGCGCTGACGTCACGCGCCATCCGTCGGCACCGCCGCGTAGCGCCGCGAGCCCCCGACCCCCACTCGAGGAGCTAGCCCCCACACATATAGGATTGCCAGACATTCTTTCGACACCGGTCATATACTTTATTTGGATAGTAATGGTAGTCTTTTCCGTCAGTTGGTCCCAGTCCGATATGAGATAAACTATGCTTTTAGACCACATTGTCTCATTGGGATTTGTTCTAAGCACATATGAAACCGATTAATATCCGGTTGGATAATAACTTCTGGCAATCCTTTCGACATCACTATTAGCACGGTTACTTTAACTTCACGACCCAGTGTTTAGTAATACTGGTTATACTCGTTGAACATTTAGACGACAAACAAATTGCAAAGTGATTGGATAAAGTTAAAAGAACCGTATTTCGACAGACTCCAGAAACGCGGCAATATAATGTGTCTATCGACACGCAATCATCTAGATCAATACATGCATCAGTCTCAGTTATATTTACAATCTATGACAACGCAGTTTCTGGAGCCGCCACAAAACATAGAAGAGAGGAAGTCAAAGAAGGAAAATATAAATTACGCAAAACGTGTCCTTACCATCCCAGAGACAGTGCGTTTATAGAGAAAATACATGAGTATAGCGGAAACAATCTGACAAAATGTTACAACAAAGCGTTACTGTGAGTTACGAGTATGCTATCCTCTCCTGGTCCAATAGGTTAAAGGCCTTTTATACCATCCAATAAATAGGGTTCTATTGCCAGATTACTCTTAAGAGATCATTCTAAAATATTTATTTTACGAAAGTGTAAGTCTGATAAGTGTAAGTCTGACAAGTGTAAGATGATCTCTTGGTTGGCTGTAATGCATTTAATGTGCACAAGACACAATTCTCATTTCCAGGTGGGCGACGACATCAAAAAGTGATAAAGTCACACTAGAATACGTAGGATGTTCCTAAGGTTATTGTACTCCTGAGATGTACTCCTGTTCCATCTACGCTAGTATGACCTGTAAGACAATGTGAACAGCCATCAGCCACTTTTAACCCAATGTCCCTTTACGAACTCGAAGGAAAGTTGAAAGTTAAAAATATGGGTATTATTCCAATCAATTGAATCCCTAATATTCCCAATGGCTCTTTGATTACTATTATAATCTGTTTCTGAGCATACCACCTCCTTCTGACAAAGCTACGCTTCTGTAGGGCACACACATAAAGGGCACACACATAAAGCAGTTATTCTCGGATGTCACGAATACAATTTGTAAGACGTAAATGATGTCAATTTATCATCATCTCGACCAAGGGACATTCATTTCGGAACTGTATATATCAATAGTAATTGAAGTAGTTTGTAGTATTTAGCCAACACAGATTATTCTAGAATCCGACGTAAATGTCATAATTATCTATACTATATTTGTACGTAGACCGCCGTCAAAGCTTTCCACAAAGATTTGTCTTGCGCCATCTTCATCCATCGGTTCCTTGCTACTATGCCAAGTTATCAGCCCATCATACCGGTAAATATACATTATTTACTGGACCTAGCAAATTAACAAATCACCAATCAATAGGTAGCAAATTTTACCACCGTATTATTAGAATTTGCTCTAAGCTATAATCCGGGATATACATATTGGATAATATAATAAGCCTTTAATAGACCCGCGTCCATTAACTGTGATAGTGGCAAGCCGGATTGAATTTATTGACAGTGTGCGTATGGAGGAAAATATTTTTATATTCTTTGGCCAAATACTGGGAATTTTACAATATGGCTAAGTCAAAAATAACACAAACTGAAAACAGTACTTGTACAAAACTTGTATAATTGATAACTTTTCAAAGATAATTGTTTCTAAACTTTCGCGACTAGTATGTATTTTAGATATTAATCGGGACTTGATTGTGACTGTGTGTGTAATTCGATCGAAATATTAGGAAAACAAAAAAGGTATCGTATCTTATTAATATTATCGCGATTAAGTCCAGATTTACACATAATTTTTATATCTAGGTACAACACTTATGTTGTGTAGAAAACATTCCCATTAGCCAAGGCCCTAGTATAATCTCATTCCCAACCTGCCCGACATCCAATCTCATTGCACCTTGAATCAGTTAAAAGCTTAAAGGTAGCATTCGGTTCTTGGCGACCGCGACGCGCGACCGCGACCCGCGACCGCGTCCGGGTCGCGCGACCCACTGCTTTGTATGAATTTATATGGATTACTAAACAAATCCCGCGACCGCGACGCTCGACAGTTGGGCGTGGCCAGAGAGCGACGTGGCGACGCAGGTGAGAGTACATCAAAATAGCGGCGTTTTCAAACTGTTTATGATTTAACCTACAATATTTTCTGAACTTTTCTTCTTTATCATTTAAATGTCGTTGTATGAGTATTTGAAAGCAACCCTCTTCTTCTCGATATGTGAAAATTTAGTCGATCTTCATCCTTTTTTCTGGAGGCATAGATAATCATCTTCTTCATCCTCCAATAGCTGCCGAATAACTTTTTGCCTAGCTGCGGATAAATTGTCCGACATATCGTACTGCATTAGAACACAAAAATGTCACCCTGCTCGTTAACCGTACAACTGGCGTGGTCGCGGTCGCTGACATCGGAAAGCTAGTTGTCGCCCCGCGACGGGCGACCATGTCGTATGTTCCCATGGTCGCGGTCGCCAAGAACCGAATGCTACCTTAAGGCATCTTGAAATAAGCTTCCTCCAGATGTGGGCAAACGCAAAAGATTTTATCAAATCTGACTGGTACTGATCCAACCAAAAAGAAACAAACTCCAGCTTTATTATATTTAGTTTAATAAACTTAATAGTGCATCAGTCTTGAAAGTTAAAAACAATTATTATTGCATAAATTTTATGAAAGAATTTTCTTTCTAATAGTAATGCAACGAGTAATTTGTTATCTTTGACGTCGTCATAAAGAAGAAGGATTGTGGGCCTAAATATTTATCCCCCGTTTTTGAGGTTAAGGTACTTACGTCTCGCGCAACGATCAGCTTCTTCAGCAAGCAGTTTCTCGATCTTCTCCGGGAAGTGACGTTTGGCGCACCACACGAGCCCGATCATACCAAGCACTAAAAACACTGCGATCAGACCGAGCCAGAATGGTTCCTGCAGCATGCGCTGGCCAAGCCCAATGATATTCGGTGTTGGATTCGGCATTTCGCATCTGGTGAAGAATGCTTCGTTATATTTAGAATACACAATTCATGATAATTATATCATAGAGTTACATGAATAGAGGTTAAAATTTATCTACATGTAGATGTAAAAGCGGTCGGTTGGAAAGATTTACATGAAAATTGGGTTTTTCGGTCCAGTCTATAAGGTACATATATGTACATAATCGTTAATTTAAAGGTACATAGATTAAAACGAAAAGAGAACATACAAACAAGAAATTACAGAGTTAAAGTTTCTAAGGAGAAGGAGTGCAAAACGCAAAATTTTACATAATTCTTACTTTTGAAGTTCTGACTGTGGCTTCGCTCGCATTGAGGTTGAGTTGTTAAGGCGTGAACGCGTAACAAAAAAACAAACAGTGTAACGAACACAATAATAACTATGATGAGTCTCGGAGATTTGATACCTCTTTCCCTTCCAGGAGGGGTTACACTGGCAAAGAAAGGCCCCGTCTCTCTCGGAGCAAGCGCCGCGGTTGTTGCAGGGCTTGGAGGCGCAGGCGCGCACTCGCTCGGCGCAGCGCCGGCCGCGCCAGCCGCGCGCGCACACGCACGTGTACGCCTCGCCCGCCTCGCTGCCCTCACCCGACACCAGCGAGCAGTTCCCGTACACGCACGGAGAGCGCTCGCATGCAGTCACCAAACAGAATATACCTGAGGTTTATACTAGTGTTGACGCTCATTTAATCATTTGCTAGAGGGTGGCAGTAACATTACTAACAAATACAATGATAGACAGTTATTTACACATGAATCCAGTATAATAAAAAAACCAATAGTCCAGAAGCCTTTAACCGGAAGAAACATCTGTCTAGAAACGATTGTTAATTGTACCAACACAAAGAGAAGATCCTTCGATCGTTGCACGTGCTGGTGTTGGTGGTCTGTACGTCGATGTCGTCAAAACGGCTTGTGAATATCTGAAGTCTTTAGTTGTTGCACACATAAAACAGGCTTTCAAAGATTTAAAAAAATAAATAAAATAGACGTACTCTAGCGTGTCAGATATTAATATTAATATACCCCACATGTCTCTGATAATGGGGGTAGGTTAATCTGCCCATTTGCTTGGTGGGGGTGGCCCTATGGAAGGGTAGAAAATGGGAAAAAAATTTAATCGAGCGCGTCAGATATTAAGAGGGGATGTTAAGTACACCCGAAAGAAACCCCCATTCAATAATTTGAAGATTCGGAAGTGACGCAAGCTCGCAGCGGCTTTTTGAAAATGCAAAAAGAAATCGCCGTTTTGACCAAGGGGATCGCGTCAGAAATACAGATGGTTTAGCTTAATGTCCTAGACAAGCTGATCAATAATCTGACGGGGATTTGGAGGGCGTATGCTGCTGAGCTGAGTCTATTCGATAATATTTATTTATTTTAACCATTATAGTGTTTTCCACCTGTTTAACGTTTGGAGTAGTGAATTGGATACATTTATTCTTTTCTCCATTAGAAAGTTGTTAACGTTAAACCAACGAACCACTATCGAAATAGCATCATTTAAAAGTTTGTACTTATACGTTTTAGTCTAAATAAGAGTAAATCATGATGAAGATGAGCTAATTAAATTATCGAGATCGGTTTGCACGCAAGCTCTCCAGCAACTTTCAAAAAGAACATAAACAAATGGACAGAGTATAGTGTGGGGATGGTATGAGAGAGTGAGAGGTAGAGAAAATGTAAAAGGGAAAGAGAGGCGTGGAGTGGGAAATACATGCTTCACTGCAGCTGTATGCACTAAACTTTCTTTACGATTTTTGTAACTTCGGCTTGTGAAAATGGGCAAATTATATGTTTTCTGTTATCCTTGAATTATTTCCTTCAAAATAAAAAAAAAAGACGTATGGCACTCGGAGACTGCCGCGGTAAAGCTATTGCATAGCATTTTTTATCAACTTATGCAATTATAATTATTTATTTATGTTATTTATGCAGTTTTTTTTTCCTTTGTTTTTTTTCTTTGATATTAATTCAAGTTACACTTTTTGAGCGTGGTGATCGATAAGAAAACAATTTTTTTTCTTTTATTAAATAAATGAACTATTTTTTTTATTTAATTTATTAAAATAGTTCTAGAAAAATCTCGGGAGTGTTTTTTTAAATATAATTAAATCTATTCGTCACTAGATGGCAAAACTTTCTGTAATGGGAACTAAAAAAAAAAGGTACGTAGAGCTAAGTATTAGTAAAATAAATCATACGAAGATACTGAAATGTGTTCTATAGTATTATTTTTATATTTTTTGTAATCATTTTTTGAATAGACTGTCATCTATCTTCAACTGGAAGAACATATATAAACAGAACAAAAAGACAGGGCCGTAATTAGAACCCAATTTTACCTAGCAACCCACGACAATACGAGTATTTATCTTGAATTGAAAGTCCTTTAAATATTAAAATAAAATAAATTGTACTTAGGCTGATGATTTGAAAGGTATATTAAGCTCATTAATTTAGATCTACAAAATAAACTGCAGCTGCGGTACAGATACGAATAAAGAAAGATAAGATAAGAATAAATAAGTGAACAAATTTGAATCGTCATTCGTGATTTACCACAAACTTTTTTACACTAGCAATGCCCAATGCTCATGTGTTAAGCCAGGTCGGAATCTATCTGTATACCAAATTTTATTCAAATCCGTCCAGCTGTGGGATAAGGTCAAGGCTAGGAGAAAGAAAGAACTCACAAACTTTCGCTTTTGTATCAAGATGGTTTAAAAATTAATCTTGAAAAAACTACTACCTGGTAAGTAAATTCTGAGTACGGCCCCTTACATCCTATAACTAGGGTGAGATAGCTAAGCTACGTAGCAACATCGACATAAAACGATGCGAGTAGTTTTACTATTGTTTGGTAGATTAAAAAAAAGTGAAGTGGGCGGAGCTTAACACCCCCCTCACCCCGCAAATTGTCACGCGTTGTTTCATAGGGAAATCTAATTACAACACCTCCTCTTTGTATCTGCTCCGTGTATACACCTATATACTTTGCAAGTTTGTAACCTTCCCACTGCTTTGCGTCACGCTCAAATCGTCAGATTATCAAAATGTACACTTGTCAGCATGCAATTAACCCACCGTATCTTAATCTGACGCGCTCGACGATGTCAAATGATCCAATTTTGTTTTGCAAGTTTGTAACCTTCCCACTGCCTTGCGTCACGCTCAAATCGTCAGATTATCAAAATGTACACTTGTCAGCATGTAATTAACAGCCCTTATAATAATCTGCCGCGCAGGAGTAAATCCAAAAAATCCCATAATGGCCTCCCCTACTATAAGAAATAACAAGAAGGCCAGTTACTAAATATTCGAAGAGCAAAAAATATTCTATTTCATATGAATGTCGACTTATCTGAAGTATATATATATATATAGGGTCTTTCAACAAGGACGGGTCGATGTTAAAATTGAGTAAAACAAGAAGTGTGTGAGATATTAACGAAATTTATTTTTTATTTGAAAGGTCCATTTATGCCATTATGGATGGAATATGACATCGTTCAAATGTCCGCCGCGGCTTCGTATGGTGGCACGAATCCGAGAGGTCCAATTTTTAATGACTCTGCTGCATAGATCCGGCTGAATCTGAGCGATGGCCTGCGTTATGTTGGCTTTCAGGGCAACGGTCGATTGTGGCTTATTGGCATAGACCTGCGACTTCAGAAAACCCCACACGAAAAAGTCTAGCGGAGTCAAATCACACGATCTTGGTGGCCAATTCACGTCACCTCTGCGAGAGATAACCCTACCCTCAAACCGTTCATGCAGAATGTTCATTGTGTCGTTTGCTGTGTGGCAAGTAGCGCCATCTTGCTGGAACCACATGTCGTTCACGTCCATATTGTTCAATTCAAGCCAAAAGAAATTGTTTATCATTGATCTGTAGCGCTCGTCGTTGACGGTGATGGCCTCGCCAACGTCGTTTTCGAAGAAGTACGGACCAATGACGCCGCCAGACCAAAATCCGCACCAAACAGTAACTTTTTGTGGATGCATTGTCACCTGGTGAACCTCATGTAGGTTGTGGTCATCCCATATACGGCAATTTTGCTATTAACAAAACTATTCATCCAAAAATGTGCGTCGTCGCTAAAGATTATTTTTCGGCCAAAATTGGGGTCCTCTTCCAAGCGTTCCGAAGCCCATTCAGCGAACACACGGCGTTGTCTATGGTCATTAACTTTGAGCTCTTGGGTCAGTTGGATCTTGTACGGATGCAGGCCCAAGTCCCGATGCAAAATTCTCCAAGTTGAAGTCTGCGAAAGGCCGAGTTCTTGTGCACGGCGAGAAATCGACTGCCTCGGAGTCTCCTGAACACTCTCACGTACAGCGGCGATGTTCTCGGCCGATCTGGCGTTCCTTTGACGTAAAGGTGTTGGTTGGTTGTTTACCGAACCGGTTGTCTCAAATTTGGTCACCAATCATTGGAGAGTAGACTTTGAAGGGCCACCGCGTCTGCCGTAAAATGGGCGCAATGCACGCAACGTTTGCACTAACGAAAACTCATTTTGATAATAAAGTTTATCATTTGCACATGCTGCTCAACCGTGTAACTTACCATGGTGATTTGGCATTAGTGACTGAATAAGAAAAAAGAGATTTGACAGATGCTGCCAAAACAAAATGGCCACCACAGATTATAAACATCGACCCGCTCTATTTGAAAGAAGATATTCATGACAGGATGACTTTGTTAACAGTATCGTAGAAATAAAAATTTAAACAGGTGAAGAAGAAACAACGGGTGAGCTTCCAAAATTGTTTCACTAATAAGAGCTTAGCCTATAAATATGATAGGATAGCGATAAAAAAAAGTTTTAAGTCATACCGGTGTAATATCCAGCACACTGGCAAACTTTTTTTGAGTCAGCGTTAGCACATCGTCCATTGTGTAGACACGGATTCGGATAGCAAGATTCCAAGCTCGTCTCTTCAGATAACATTAGCACTTTGTTGTGATATTCGGGATCTGAAACACATTTGAGAGTTACTTTTGGCATTGCAGCACGATGGTGGGTCAATAATGGGTAAAAAATTTACGATTCTGAACAATCTAAGTCTTAATTCTATGGCTAATCACTTTTCTCGTATTAAAGATACATGGTGTTTAAACAGTCTTATTTTTGAAGTTCTATTAACTCTGAAAATAAAGGAAACCTGGAGATTGTGAGTTTCTACGAATATCTATTTTTTGTTTGTTTGTCAAACGATATTCTTTTTTTTTGTTCAGTATCTTTTGATAAAATTTTATTGAAATAAAAAAAAACATTATTTTCTTCAAAATAGGTACTTGAAACGTATGATTATGGTCGAATTTCCACCATTGGGCAAACACTAATAGATTAAAACCTACATTACAAGATCTAATAACAGACAATTAAGAATTTACGCTCGTCAAAACATTATAATGAATGTTGTAGAAGTTAGGAAGTCGGCTAAAAGACACGGCTGATAGACAATTAAAGTGTATTTTGAGGAGACCAAGGAATTATTATACAAAGGAGCGAGGGAGCACATGTGATGACCGTTAATCGTGTACTAATCGGAGTTTTATAATAATCAACGAAGCGTAAAAGCGCTTGTTCGGCAATGGTGTACAGTTTCATCGTACAAAAGTTATTCTTTAGTGGTAAGGATATTACCATTATATTTAAGCATTTTGTGTTCGTGTACTTTAATAATATGTGTCCCGAAATATCGGACTTCGTTTATTTATTTTTGTCAACGTACGATTGCCCTGGGAACGGAGGAACGATTGATTGCGACGAGCGTAATGATGACTCAAGCATGTAACGCCCTTACACTGCGATATATAGCTTGCAGAACTAACTTCATACCTTCAAGCAACCATTAATTTGGATCAGTTACCATTATGGACGATGAGTAGGACATCCATATCAACACCTCCCTGGCCTGTGTGTTGCGTGACAATTAAAGAATGTAGGTAGGAGTTGATGACGAGCGGTGCTCGAGGTTCCACCTTCCGTTTACTTCTCTCCACGCTACACAATGTCCATTCTGTGCCATTGTTATCTGTGTAGCTGTCTTTAACCTGCAACATATATTTTTATATGAAATAGGCATATCTAAACGTTTTTTTTTGAGATGACGAGGGTAGCTGAACTAAAAAACAGATTACAAAGAAAAAATAATAATATGAATATTATGTTGAAATCGGAGTTTGGAAACAGATTCAGAGATGTGATGAAAAAAATATTGAGGTTGCTCCTCATAAGGACCTGGACAACCGTCAAATTAGTTAAGAATTGGGAACAGAACTGAGATCGTAGTCAAAATTGAATTGAAAAACAGTCAATTAATAATGAGACAAGTAAAAGATGTAAACCGCTACCCTGTATCATACAATGTCATACCAAATCAAATCAATCAGAACCATTTATTGCAATTAAACCAATAATAGGTATTTTTGAATTATCAGGAGTAGGAGTCAGTCAGACTAAGTCAGTCGTGAAGCTAGTTGCTTGTTCCAATACGTAGATCCTATGGAGGAGAACAGCTTTCTCCATGCTTGCATGTCATATAGAAAAGGTAAGTAGGAAAAAGGGAATGGGGTAAATTAAAAGTTTGACGGCCCAGGAGGAAGCAAAATATTTTTTTACTTTAATAAACTTAATACGAAAGCCAGGGGTGGCAGCCATGCCTGATATGGTTGAAGTGGAAACGATTAGCTGCCGTTAATAAGTTATTTTTTTTAAAGGAACGTAGGTACATATCTATTTAGCTGATTCTTGAGAATAAATCTTGATAATAATAAGAAACAAAAAATTTTGGGTAAAGAAAGAAGCTGGTCAGAAAAACGTCTTCCTTTACCCATAAGATTATTGCTGATGCCGATAATATTTTACGTCGATATAAAGGATATTTGTAACAAATAGCTACAATGTAATAGTGTAGTACAGGTTAGGGAGAGCTACATTACCTCTGCGAGGCCCTAAAGATCATAACCGCAATTAACCTGTATCCAGCCGTTGTCCGGTCCGCAGGGCCAGTCGCGGTCGCTGGTGGCGAGGGTGGTGGCGGTGAAGGCGAGCGAGAGCGTGTTGTGGTGCGGCGCCACGAGGAGCGTGCGCAGCGCCGAGCGCGGCGGCGCGCGCTGCGGCCAGTTCGGCGCCGCCAGGCGACCTGAGCCCCCGGCTGACACTTCCACCACGTGCGACGCGTTCAGGTAGCTTACTGGACAGTACAGAATATTCATATAAAATTTTAATAACACGAACCGGGGTCGATATTCTTCTTTAACTGATTCGGACGCTTCAAAATAGAACATACTTACCTATTATAACAAAAAACCTCTAAAGATATTTTCATGAATATTGTTTGCGCTGAAAATTTCGGGAATCAAGGAAGTGACACAACATTACTATTTAAAAATGTATTTATTGCTTTTCGAAGTATTCTCCGCGAAATTTGACACATTTTTCCATACGATGGAACCATTCCATTCGGAAGTTGGGTCTCCAAAATGGCCGTTTTGTAGGCGTCCACAGCTTCTTCAAGTGATGAAAATCTCTGACCACGCAATTTATTCTTAATTTTAAGAAAAGTATAGAAATCATTAGGGTTTAGGTCGGGGGTGTACGGCGGATGGTCTAATAATTCTATGTTTTCTTGCTTTAAAAATCTTTTGTTCTGTGCGCGGTGTGAGAACTCGCATTGTCGTGATGGAGGATGATGCGGCGGTTGCAGTTCTCTTCACGGAGTTCAGAAACGACCTGTGGCAAACAAATGCTAGCATACCATTCTGCATTAACCGTTCTTTGTCCCTCAAGAGAAATAGTCGCAACATGGCCAGTTTGGAGACAAACGTGGCCACCATTTTTTTTCAACACTCCGTGAACGAACAATTTTTGTTGGCTTTAACTCATTTTCGAACACCCAAACTCGTGACTGGTTTTTTGTTTCGGGTTCGTACGCGTATATCCAGGATTTGTCACCTGATACGATGTTGTATACAGCATTTGAGGTTCCTGCGTGAAATCTTTCGAGAGTTCTGACGCACCAAGTAACGCGAGCCACTTTTTGCTCTTCACAGAGCGAATGCGGTATCCATCGGGAAAACAACTTTTTTACACCTAATTGTCCATGCAAGATTATTTGTATTTGACTCATGCCAATATCTAAAGTTGCCTGAATTTCGTGGTATGTCACATGTCGATCTTCCTCAATCAGCTTACGCACTGCATCAACGTTTTCTTGGGTGACTGCAATTTTTGGACGACCTTCACGGGGATCATCACTGAGGTTGACACGTCCACGTTGAAATTCAGCAAACTAGCGGTAAATTGTGGTTTTGGATGGGGCTTTATCACCAAATGCAGAAATCATCCGGTCAACACACTGTTTTTGCGTTAAACCACTTCGAAAGTCATAATAAATCATCGCTCTTGAATTTTCTCGAGTCAATTCCATTTTCTCAACGACTAAACAAGTTTTGACAAAACCTTGTGATAAGACCGAGATTCTTTTTTTAAATAAATAAATGGTATTTGATTTTTAAAACCAAGGTGTTTTCAATTAAAAAGATTTTAATATGACAGAAACAGTGGAAATATTCCATTCCCGATACTTTTAGTGCAGCCTATGTATTAGGAAAATCTAGATACTTGCATGCCGGTGTAAAAGCGTACAATTAATAAATAAATATAGATAACCATTTCTAAATAATTTCAGAGACATTTACAAGCTTTTAGTGTAAAAGTTTGGATGGATGGCTGGATGGATGTTTGTTACTCTTTCACACCAAAACTACTGAACCGATTGCGACGAAACTTGGTATGTAGATAGCTGGAGATCTGGATTAACATATAGACTACTTTTTATCCCTATATTCCCACAGGATCGGGACTGCTGCTAGATCAAAATATAATTCAGCCGTACATTTCTGGTAAAAAAATAACACAACCAGCGAAAAAGAAACAAACACTCACTTGTTTTAAAATGCGCCAAGAATCCTTGTCCCGTCACATTCTCTCCAGTTTTGATCCTAAGCCTCAATATCCCTGATTGGGACACAAAGAGTCCATTGGTCAATATATTGGGATTCAAAAAGGGTCTTATGGGAAGATTCTGTAAGTCTATTTGCACATCAATAAAGGAGTCTTCGGGGATGGAATCCGTGACGTTGATAGGAACACCCTTATCGAATACACCATAGCCGAAGTCGAAGTAACTGATGTTCAGAAATACCCGTTTACCTGCAGGAACAGAAAGAAAATGTTACATGATACAAATCCTTTTGAGGAGAATGTTCATGTATATCATTTTATAGAACTAATTAACAAAAACGCAAACACCTAAATGGTCATCGGTGTCACTCATTTGCTTGGTTGAACGGGTTTCCTCTCAAGTCCTAGCTTCAAGAGTGTCCCTTGCACATACCATCGTATAAAAGATCGCTGATAAAAACAACTGCAAGCTTCTGAGAAAGGTCACGAGGGCTCTTTATGGAAATTACCACTGCCTCTGTAGCGAGTGTTTTAAGTTACCGGTAAGTAACTTCTTGCTATAAGGGGTCGAGTTGGTTGTCGTTGGAAGTTTTGCAGAAACAGTTGATTGCACAAGAATATCATGCGATGGTTTTTTTTTAAGTGAGTCTACTAACACGTAACATTATTTCACCATCATTAATTCCACCACTATGTGGTTTCCAAAAAAGAACACACTCACCGGCTGGAGCAAGTAAATCTATGGTACAATCCAGATTCGGCAGCAGAAATTGCGGGTAGTTTGGACTCCGAAGAATGCCTTCCTTAGATGTGAACGTCTGTGATGGACATCCTGTCAATTCTACTGCACGCCACGTCACAGAGAAACCAGTACCTTGCGTACTAAGAATATAAAAAAAATCGTTGAATATATAAATAATAAATAATATGTATGTCAAATAAAAAAATAGATATGTGTTGTATAAATATTAAGAATCTATCAATTTAATACCTTGAAATGAGCAATTTTTGTATATATGTATATATATAATCTGAACCTAGGAAATTTTGTATACAGATAGAGTTTTGCATTTTAAGTTCAACTGCAGAGTTGTATTTAAAAATGCAATTTTACATTTAAAAAATTTTGATTTTACAAAAAGCTACCGAGCAAAGTTCGGTCTCCCAGGTACTGTTTTATAAAATGAGACAATGTTACACTGGTGATCTGATTGATTGTAACAATGACTTCCCGTTAGTGAAAAAATATAAAGGGGATATTTAAAGAAGAATGCCTGCGCATATTACAATACTTAACTCGATCACACAGCGCAGCTTTAAATGCCAACAGGAAAATTTCTGTTGGCGCCATGGATATCAGGCTTTTACTCATAGAACTCGTGGCAGAAAAGGGACCAGTTGAGGCGAGTTTTATAACAAAACAAACTTTGTGGGCAATTTCAACAATGGCAATTATATTAGAAAAATAAGTAAGTTTGTTAATAGTTTTTTATTATTAACGTAATTGCCTAACTTTTAACTAGGGGAAAACTATGTTAGTAGTACTTTTCAAACGTTCTAAGGGAATATTGAATAGCTTTTGTACAGTAGAGAATAAATTTAGTCAATTCGTCCTTTTCGTGTTCTATTATATTCTTTAACTCCTTACATATATGACTTTAAAAAAAAACAATCAGTCGTAGGACTGCACGTCAGAAGTGAAAGCATAACTTCACAATGTATTTGCATATACATACACACACACATCTGTATATATATAATTAGGTTAAAAATAAAAAGTAGGTAATGACATATCTAAATGTATACAAAGGGTACATTGGAAGTTCTGCGCTCCTGGCCGCTCATAAATGTTTGAATTGCGAATGTTATATTTTTTTAAATATAAGAAACTCGGCTTCCGTCTTACGAATTTTCGATCAGGGTCACGTGTCCTGACGCGAGTTTTTACCCATCGCAAAAATTGCACAACGCCGCTAAAGAGGTTTTCACTTCAAAAATACATTATTATCTTATTTTACTAGAACTCTTGTTAACCCCTCCAGCTAAGCTAAATGCTTGTGTTAGGAGTGAGTTCAAATCGGTAGAGCACAAGGGGGTTCAAACTCGCAACCACTTCATCGCAATTTTATTACGCTACCCCACTTCATTACCTATGATACTTTTGATCCCAAACTTGAGGAAGGCTATGGGCTATAAAACATCACGCTACGACCCTTAACACTGCTGTTAACAGCTGCTGTTCTGCAGCATTGACGATAAATGCGATGTAAAATAAACTACTAACTTGTAGTCCGAGTGGAAGTGAAGTACGGCTCTGTTAGTGGAGGCGACCCAGCGAGCCTCGCCCACGGAGCCGCAGTAACGCGAGGACTTCATATTTCGCACGTCACGAAGCTGCAATATTCAAATATTAGAACATATTCGATACGACCCAAACATTTTTCACATTCAGAGAGATTATTATCAGTCGTTAGATTAATAAGTACCGTATAACTTACAAAATAAGGTTCTTATTTCAATTGTTTGTAGATATAACTTGATTTTATATTTCCTTTATCTTTATTTAAATAAAAATTAGGTTGAAAAAGTTGTAACCCGTCTACGCAAAAATAAACCGCCGTTACATACGGCGAAGGTTTACTTTTGCTTGATTGATAAAAATTTAAACATATTTATTTACTTAGACAATATGATACATATATACAAATTAGTAATGTGCTCGTCAAGACCTTACTTTTGATACCAAACATGTCATGAGTCATGATTATCTGAATTTAATTTTTTTCGAGGTCAGATATTTACGTGTATCTAAAGTCCACTATATTCAATTTAGTTAAAATTTATATAGCCTATGTCACCCGGACCATTATAACGAATCTATCAATATCTCATTCATCGAAATCAGTTCAGTAGTTTAGGCGCTACGGTGGAACACACGTAATTAAAAACATACTGCTAAAATCACAACCCTTCTGTTTGGCTTTGCCGTAGTCGGGTAAATAATTGTAATACCAATCAGAAACCCAATTAGATAGAAGTATATCTACCGTAGTTTATTTCACACCGAGTGAAACACACACACAATGAATTGTTAGAGTGTTACAATGGGCGGTCTTATCTGGCTGCGATCTTTTACCGACAAACTGGATGGATTAGCACACATGAAGACAACCCGTGTTGTCACTTCCTATCTACTCGATTACTCTACTTCATTGCAAGAGAAAGGTGGTTTAATGGCATCAGGGGTTGAACTACGATGATACGGAAACTCTTCTAAAACCTATCACATAGATGAAATGAATAGTGAAATATAGCTTGTGACAAAAATTACCTCACATAAGCACGCGCATACGCAAACACACACACACACTCAGTTAATGCATGCAAAATCGTACGATACTTTAACTTATTAATAATATATTGATGTATTTAAAATTAGGGGCCAATGCCTGGTAATCTGTATGACAGGGTATCCTAGTGCAGATACCAGTCTCTCCCAAAGAATATGCTTAAAAACATTGTATATATAACTTATAATGTATTGTATGTATCTTTGTGAGAGGAAAATAAATGCAATATTATTATTATCTATCCTCTACCATGGTAATCTGTGTAGCTACCCGACTAACATCGTAAAATAATGTGCAATTACATCATCTAGTTAAAGGTTAAATCAATAAACAATTAATCGCAAGAGCGGCGCATTACCCATTATGCTTCAGCCGCTAAAGTAATTTTATAAATGATATCACGACTAACACTTCTTTTGTAAAGAAACTCTTGTTCTGACAATTACTAATGGCTAGTAATAATTGAATACATTTTGTTATTCTCAAAGACATTTTCGGCGCCAACAAATGCCGACATGAAAATTAAATTCTAATTTGAGTAATATTACGTAGAATTATTCATTTCTTAAATGGTAAGGCCTCTCCAAATGGCGGGAAAAATATCTTGTTATGAAATTTTAACGAAAAACAAAAGCTATATTTGTAAATTGCAAATCACACATTAATGTGATTTCGTTTGTTATTTCGTCAAAGGTGATTTTAATATAAATTGTATTTTATTCAGATGTTATTAAAATGGATGAGAATATGAAATGACTATTTGTATATTCTGGAAAGTTGTAGACAGTATATCTACGTAAGACATATTGCATTTGTCGCCTCCGATTTCGCCTACAATGGATTTAAGATCCATTTAAAATTATTCCTACGTACAATGGGCGGTCTTGTGGTCATATTTTAAATATTGAATAACGTAAAGCGCTAACAATATTAAGAAAATATGTTTGAAATATAAATTGAAAATGAACGACAAAGCTTATATTTCATGAGACAGCTGATATGAAACACGATAGTTTATTTTTAGTTTTTAAAGAGCCAGTTTTTGTCGTAGAAAGAATTTGAGGACCTTTGTTTTTTTTTAGGCCGCAAATACAAAATATAAAATATTTTGGGACACCCCAAGTTGTTGCGGATAAAAATATGAAACAAAATGTGGTTCACTGTAAAATTGGATGACCTTTTTTTTTTTTTAGATAAAATGTGAATCAAAATGTAATTAAAATTTTGTTAATAAATAATATTTGCGTATGGAACTAAAGAGGCACAACTTCACATAAAAAGAGCCGCATGTGGCTCGCGAGCCGCAGGTTGCCGACCCCTGGTCTAGAGTCATGCCCTTTTTTTGATTTAAATAAGTGTTCCATTGTCATATACACCCTGTATAACTTTGAACATAACATTAGGTTGTAAATTAATTTTACTGTAAGTGAGAGTTAAAAAGCAGTTCCAACTTACCTCCACAAAATCGTATAGACAGTCTTTCTGATACTCCAAGTCGATGGCCTGAAAGATGAAGACAAGCCTTGTGTCTGACGGCCCAGACACGTGCACCCAGTAATCCAGATCGTTGTCGTAAATGCCTGGGTGGTTTGGGCTCGTGAGGATTCCTGAGGAAAATAAGTCAATGGTTAAAGCCATTTTTTGTGATGATTTCGGTGTCGTATTTTCCTTAATAGTTACAGTTTAGAGTCTCAAGAGGTTAATGACTTCTGGAAAATTATTAATTATACGTTAATCCAGGTCTCCAGCTAACTACCAAGTTTCATCGCAATCGGTTCACTAGTTTTGGCGTGAAAGAGTAACAAACATCCACATTTATAATATTAGTGGGATTACTTACCTGATGTGCCCTCAACAGTAATGTTGTTAATGACATGTTCTGGGTTCAGGCGTCTCTTGCACACGTAGCCTCCAGTAACAGTGCACTTGTGCAGTGTCCAGTAAAGACCACTCGGCTGTGATGGTATTAGCGATGATTTCCACTGAAAATATAATGATGATGATGATGAAGAACATTTGTTACAGATAAATGTTTCACAGGATCCTTTACAACTGTAGGAGTATGTACCAGTCATTTTAATACTCCATGATAACAAGACACGTTTGACGTCAGTTTTGTCTGATAGGTTAGTCATTAGGTTTATTATTAAGTACGATTCATACCGAACGGGTCGCTCCGGAACGCGGTTTTAGTACGGTGATGGAAATTGAAGTTTACATTTATTACTTAAAATTCATTTTTGCACGGCACTTCTTGCCGCCACGGGCGGTTGGCTCCGCCCACTTGCACTCGGCTACCGAGGCGCGACTCGACGCGCTTCGGCGGGACCCGTTCGGTGTGAATCGTAATTTAGGAATATCAGGATATCGATTAAGTAAAACTAGCTATGAAAATACATAACAAATACAACTTGAGTTTTAATTTACAAAATTTCTTTTATATTCTAGAATATCTACTAAACTGTACTGACCGTACATTAATTTTTTTTATTACATACAGATAAAAATGATATTAATGATAATTCGATAGTCGAAGTATGATTAAGATATGAATAAGTTGGTGACACGGCTCAAAGTATAACGGCATGATACAAGAAACGTATAAAGTGGCTTTTACATAAACAATTGGTTGGGAGGAAACTTGCTAGAAATAGCCATTTGTGACGCCATACTTTAACTATAGAGTATAAATTCAATTATAGGTTTTTTTTTAATGGGATATAGGGCAAACGAGCTGATCGGTCATGATAAGTGACTATCGCCGCCCATGGACTCAAGACTCACAAGTGCGTTGTCAGCCTTTAAGGTGGGAAGGAGGGGTGAGGGTATCACCACCTATACCATAGGATCTACGTTTTGGACCAGGCAACTAGCTTCACGACCGACTTATATTGACTGACTCTTCCTGACAGTTCAAAAATACCTACAATGGGTTTACTTAAAATAAATAATTTTGATTTGATTTGATTTCATTGGGGAGGGGGAAGGGGTTAGAGCCTCCGGCATAGAATGCGTAGTAGTACAGGTATAGAAGTCCCACTTTGCCAAATCATTTAAATAAATATCGACTCTTGTTTTGACACAATAAAGTCGCAATGCGGTTCGCGCTAATTACCTACAGTTATATTTACTAAGAAGGTGCCTCTCCTTCTATCGCGTAACTCTTTATCTGTTCTGACGACGGCGACGCTGCGACATTAGGGCGGCTTCTTTTAAAGAATTAATTAAACTGATTATTTAATTACTAGTAAGTTATGTGCCTATTACTCTATTTTTGTGAACAAATAAAGCAAGCCTAGTGAGCATCGAACTAACGTGCGGCCCGGCCGGCGCGCGGCAACCTACTGAACTTTGGCACGATTAGTAGACCACGCCGTGTACTTGTAAGCTACAAGTATACCTACACTGCGGAGTGGACCCGGCCTGTCTCCGGTAACCTCACTCACTCGACTAAACACAACGAAAGCATTGCTTCACGTCAGTTTTCTGTGAGGCCGTGGTATCACTCCGGTCGCGCTGGCCCATACGTGACGAGTACTATTTTGTATGTGTGTGTGTGCTAATCATATTTATCTCATTATTTATTTCAATATTAAAGTTAAAATCAGTAAGTAACCTTTAATTTACATACGAGTACATAATTTAAATAGAGTATTGATAATATCTGACGCCCTTGAATATTTCAAAATGGCGATTTTGTTTCCCATTTTGTACCCTGCCATACGGCCACCCCCACCATGCAAATCAGCAGATTAACCTACCTCCGTAATCCGTTATCAGAGACATTTACACTACTTACATTACACACTACATTACTAGCTAGAGTATCTCCGTTTTACAATTATTTTACATCTTTAAAAACCTGTAGACGCCGTCCCGGTGAAAAGGATACATCGTTACTAATGTACTTATAAAAAATAGAGGTGTCATTTTTGGTATTTTAAATGACGCTGCATATTAATAGGGTTTTGTAAGCTTAGAAAACGAGGAGGACTTGTGGATATCTTTGCCATTTGTGAAAAGATTTCAATTAGTCTTTTTGTAATTGGATTGGTTGTAAGTGGTGGTGGTTGGTGTTAAGGATGGTCCCATTTAAATTTGAAAATATTATAATTTATCATGAAATAGGCGCATTGAAGTTCTTGATACTTTGGTCGAGGGCTTGTCATTAATAAATATAGTAATTAAAAAGTACTTTCCGAAGTTCAAATATTATAATATTGCAAAATGTTATCAAAGAATAACACAACCCAAACTTATAACAAAGAATGTCTTAGTAACAAGACGAATTTTAGCAGCACGAACAGCGGCAACTTAGATTCCGAAACTTGGCGAGTTTCCAACTTGACTGGCATCTCAAAGGGCAAAATACGCGTGAAGGCCGACCAGGGATTAGGGTTACAAATGAGTAGCAAGTCAAATAATAATGGTGAGAAGAGATTGATGATTAAAAGAAATTTTAGGTATAATTTCATTAATAACTTAAAAAGAGTCACCGCTTAACAGTAAGTTTGTAAGGCGTAAGTCCGCCTCTTTTGAAAAGAAGATATTTTAGCCTAGAGAGACTTTTATTTTTTTTTAATAAAAGAAATACAAAACACTATGATGTTAATTATTTCCTGCTTTTATCAATGTAGGTATCTTGCGTTACCCAATCGATCTTAGAAAGCCATTAAAAAACATTACTGTATCTTTTGAAGTGTAAACTTCTTTAGGCACGTTGGGCACTTTTGGTATGGTGAAAAAGTACTGAACCGTCACGCTCAGAGATATATATACAGGTGTGTGTGTGTATAAGGAAGATATGTTTTCACTTCTGACGTGCTGCGACTAGATACTAGAATATGCAAAAGGGTTAGACCTAGGCACATATATATTGTATGTTCGGTATACTTTTGTCATTATCGGACAAAAATTTGGGTGTACGCTTTGAGTCCATCCATCATAACAGTTTTCATTCTGTTCATCATTTTCTGTTTATCTCCAATTTCATGGTTTTAGGTGACCCGGTGCTAAATTGTGCTGTCCTTACGAAATGATCAAACAGAGAAGACACCCATTAGGGTCTACATTAATAATAGAAATAAAAGTACAGTTTTTAACTTTTGAGTTATGTAAACTATTTTTTTTTAAATATGCTTGATTTACCTGGACCCCTAGACATGTAACATCAACATCTTCAGTATTGTTGTACGGAGGCCACCCTTGGTACCTCACAGCGCTCCCATCAATCCAAGATAGGGTGTCACCGTCGTCTCCAGCTAGGCGTGCTCCTAGCCAGTAGACGGATCCAGCGCTGTAGTCGCTGCTTTGTCGGATCCCTGATACTATGAAGCGCTCTTCGTCTGCGGAGTGCACTGATGATAGGTGCATGTTTAGGCCTTCGCAAACCTGTGGACGAATGAACGAATATATATTTAGATGATGGATGACATGGGAATTGGTATTATTGGTATTGGTATAGAGCTCTGTTTCCGCATTTAGACTCATAGGCGGTCCATTATGCGTTCGAATAAGCTGACTAGTTGAGCCAGCCTAGCTCCTTCCAGAAGCACAGAAGCCTCCTGGGGCGCTCACAGGATGACATGGGAATTTTGGCATTATGATCAAGAGATTACGAGTATTATTCCCAGTCAGTACATTAACGGTTCCATTCGTAAAACAAGCATTTGGCTTAGTTGGATTGGCTAGCGAGAATGCGTGTTCCATATTGAATTTGGCAGTAAATCTTCATTGTTTTACTGTTGCTTTATATAATAGTTGGAATAATGATTTGTGTCCTAAGAAATTGTTTGAAAATATACCGCGAGATGAAGATATATTTGGAGTTTGTTTCAAAAGGAAAAAAGGAACCCTTATAGAATAATTTTGTTTCATCTCTCTGTCTGTCCAGACCCTTTTTCTCAACAAAGTGTGGAGGTATCAAGATGGAATTAACATAAAAAAATATATTTCTGCGGTCCATTGAAGCTATAAAAAAATGAAGCTTATAAATCAAAGCATATATTTTAACATTGCGAAGGTACTTCCCATGGGCCTAGAATCATGAAATTTGGCAAGAAGCAAGGCACAGCACAAGTAAAGAAAAAAATCTGAATGTCGGTAATTTATTCTGTTTACAATATGGCTGTCGTAATACCGATTTCAAACACGCGCCAAAAAAATCTTGTCGCACTATGCCTACTTGACAATGGATGAATTTTGAAAAACTAAATGTCCCACAAAAATAGGTGTAGATACCTTTGTACGTAGATATCTATCTAACAAGTTGCTAGAATTAAAAAATGAGTAGAACTACTTAACTTTCAGTGTCTGAACTTTGTAACCAGTAAGTAATATCTAAACCACTCGGTTAGATTAAAGTTTGTAAAATTGCAAATGTTCTTTATTGCTGGTCAAAGAGTATACAAACACTACGTTTGCTAGTCGTTCCAGAAGAATGACTTTCCAACTTTGTTTCCATTTTTAAATTTTTAATATAAAATGAGACACTGGCCCCAATTCTGTTACTTCACTCGCTAAATTAAAATTCACTTAATTTTCTTTATATAATAAGTAAACCTTGTATACTTAGAAACAAGGTCTTATTTCAAATTGAACAAGAACAACAATATGTCGCTATTGAAATAAGCAATTTATTTGTCGACTAAAGTCTGATACGCATAAATAAACTTTAATACCACGTAGCGAGAGCCGCTATCCGTTGAATGCCATCTCTTTTGCTCTGTGTTTTTAGTAAGCGTCTTCGCAGGTGTAGATTAAAAACACGTCATCCTTGTTCGTTTTGAACAAGTTTTTATACGGTAATTATACAGCGTTTGAATAAATGAAGACTCTCGCTGCGTGGAAATAAAGTTGAGTATACGTTGACAGGTTTCATTGAAATTTAGCGGCGCTGAGAAATAGATGCTAGTAACAAATAGACCTTATGACGAAGAACACTAGGTTGATTTCATATGAAGAAATTAAGTCAGGTTTTAGTTTAGTCGAGTGTACAATAGAATCGGCACCAATACTATCTAATTTAGACAGTGTTTTTTTAGCTATGGTTAGCTTTGGAATTGTACATGAAAGTCTCAACAACGGCTTTTTAGCTACGGCTTGCCAGGCGTGATCATTTGTGTAGTGGTGACACCGACGCGATTGTCTACGATTCGATTGCCTTCGATGGCTGTATTTGGAAATCGCCAAGTACTCAGTACATTCCCACAAGCTTTTGTTCCGGTGCCTAGGTGTAATTGTTGACATTAACACTTGGGATGTTTAACAATAACTACTTGGCAGCCATCTTGGTAATTACCGAATGTGTGTTAGCAGTTTAAGGTAACAACATAGAGGTTTTATAGCTTAAAATGTACGCTTTTATTACAAATGCTGTTGTCAAAACTACAACAAAACATGATTACGAAACCAGCACAGTGTCCAAAAGTACATGTAAAAGAGAATTTATAAACGCAATATTTGTTGCTAGAGTTACTGATGGGTATTTAAAAAAAAAGCAATAACGTATATCCTATCAAGCTATGATTAACAAAACGCCTATAAATTTCATCATCCTGTCACTTTTTTAAATAAAATAACGCGAAAAATGGTGAAGCTGTCACGAAAAAAGAATAAAACGGGGATGGAACCGTCACCGCTAAGCAAAACAGACAATATAATGGCATTGTGGAGCTCGTCTCGTCTAGAATGTTTCAAAAGGATTATGCCTAAAGCCCGTCATTATTTCTAAGAAAATTATAATTTAACGACCAACCGAATTGTAGTTAAAGTTTTTCTTACTTTGTTGTTTAATTGCGACGAGTTTTGTGAAATTTTGGGAGACATTATACAGTTGTACAAACAAACTATGCAGAGTTTATATTTTTATTTTGTAAATACATTTTTTTAAAGACCATTCCCAGAATATCCCTGTGTCAAATATTCCTTCCCAAACAATTAAACAACGGACACGCTTATGGGTATTTAAAACCGGACAAGTGCCAGTTTGACTCGCGCACCGAGGGTTACATCCATCTCGAACATCAATTCTCATAGATTTTTGCCCGTCTTTTCCAAAAGACAAACTTAACTTTACGGTTCTGAAAATACTCTCCAATACATAGATGTACGACAAATTCAACTTTCCAACCGCAAAATATAGTTTGTAATCACATTTCATTATTCTAGGTCAATGGGAAGTACCCTATAGGTTTTGATTTACCTGCGAAATGTTCAAATTTGGTCAAATCTAAGGCTTAAATGCCCATATCTTTTGATTGCGTTGACTTACATTTTTTATAGCTTCAAGGGACCGCAGACTTGAGTAGTTGGTAGTAATTTCAACTTGATGCGTCTACGGATTTCTGAGAAAAAGGATCTTGACAGACAACAAAGTAGGATCACTGCATGCTAATATCTGAATGTTTTTATACTAAGGGTTCCTTCATTTCCTTTTGAGGAACGGAACCCTAAAAATAAAAAACATTCAAATATTAGCACCAAACGGGAATCAAACTAGATAAAGATAAAATATGAAATGCATGTTTGATTTATTATTAGTAGATTCGAACACGTTGCCAAATAAGTCATCTCAAAGCGGTAAGATATAGCGAATGTGTGAATTGAGAGCGGGATTCTGTAATATATTATGCACTTACTTGTTTGGCAGTCGCCCAGGAGGCTTTCGGATACCCCGAGAACAGATAGCAATAGCCGTTGAATAGAACTTGTTTGGTGTCCATGCACGATTGAGCTGTGAACGAAAGAAACATTTGTGAGTTTTCTAATAACTTTTCCTTTTTTTTTGACGTGGTTTTTGATCAGGCACAACGGATGACGCGACGTAGCACGTCAGTGAGCATCGAACTAACGTGCAGCATGGCCGGTGCGCGGCAGCCCATTGAATTTCGGTACATTTAGTCGACCTCGCCGTGTGCTTGTAGCTTTATACCTACTCTGCGGAGTGGACCTGGCTTGTCATAGGCTGCAAACCTCGCTGTACCTAGATCGCGATAAACGAACTGGCCTGTTGGTCTAGTGGTTAGTGACCCTGACTGCTAAGCCAGAGGTCGTGGGTTCGATTCCCACCCAGGACAAATAATTGTGTCATGAGCATGATCATTTGTTCTGTGACTGGGTGTCATTTATCTATAATATGTATGTATTTAGAAATATATAAGTATGTTTATCAGCAGTCTGGTTACCATAGTACAGGCTCTGCCTAGTTTGGGATCAGACGGCCGTGTGTTATTATTATTATTAACTCGCTTATATCGCTTTTGATGCTAACTGCTTTTAATCTTTACTAAACTAGAGGTGGCGTGGCGATCGCATTTTGACCATTATTCATTGACTTTAAATGTTTTGTTCTTTATCGTTGACCAGTATAACTTGAACAACCATTGTATAGACTTTCCGTACCATGACAGGTCAACACATATACTGCCCTGGATTTGCGTAAAAGGAATACAAAGAATTATCTTTAGGTATTAAGATACAGATCTGTACGTTAAATATCACTACTAGCATAGAGTTTAGATGAGGATAATGTGTGGTACGTATGGGGTTTAGTGGTAGGCATTCGACGATTCATTCTTAGTTTGGAGGGCCAGCGAGTGGTTATTCTTGGGATAGTGGTGTTGTTGTAGTAGAGGAAACACCGCATATCTGTAATATAATATAATATTGGGAGCTATTGTAATTACAAACTTCAACTTCTTTTCGTCTTTTTTTTTCCCGGAACATTTTACGTCATAAAATCTGACAACCACATTCAAATTAGCTACCGATTCACCTATAAGTAAGAAGCGCAAGTCGACCACAACCATTGATTTAACATGTTTTCGACCGCAAAACACCAGCGAGGACGTTTATACAGTACACAGGGATGTTACGGTTGTGAAATTTTGGATCTGGATTTTGGTTTCGGGTATGTAATTATTTCGGATTATCCGATAGTTTCAGTAACGCATATTAGATTTTGAAGGAATTGTATTAGGAACATAGATGTAGGCAATGATTTGGCTATATTTCTAGTTTATCATTTGGTAGTAAAATCACAAAATAGGTATACAAAATCTGTACGAGATTATTAGCTATAATAATCACATATAAGGCTAATTGTTTTTTCACTAATTTATTAGTGTTATCTACTTAAAAAACAAAACCGAAATAATTAAAATAAAAAAAAATAAAAAAATCTCAACAACCATTTCAGCTATATATAAAAAATTAAAACTTGTTATAACATGTCTTGTTTAGAGTCCGTCCCTATCTGAAATTATTCGAAATATTTATATCAGATTCGGTTATGGTTTCGGATAGATTTTATTTCGGATACCATATAGTTTCGATTACGTCCACCTTTAACCGCCTAAAGTTAGGCTGAATGTGTGCTTATTTGGCAATTTTGTCATAAAAAAGGTGCAGTGTACAATTGTATATACTTAAAGTAAGATTTAAGAGAAAAAAGACACCAAAATTAGGGTATTAATTGTTGTTTTTTAACCCCCGACGCAAAAAGAGGGGTGTTATAAGTTTGACGACGATGTCTGTGTGTGTGTGCCTGTCTGTGGTATCGTAGCTCTCAAATGGATGGACCGATTTTAATGCGTTTTTTTTTCATTTGAAAGCCAGTTTCCTTGCGGTGGTTTTTTGTTATGTTTGGTTAATATCGGTCTAGCAGTGTAAGAGTATCAGCTCTTTTGTAAAATGATGTAAGGCCTTTTTGTTATTATTTTGTGTCGGGGGTTTTTTTAATTTTTTATTTATAGTTATTATTAAATTTATTAAGTTAATTAGACAAAATTATTAATAAGTAACATCACTCCCTAAAGTAGTTAATGTCTAATGCTTAACTTGAATTAATATGATACCTTTTTTTTTTTTTATGGTGTGGAAACCCCCACGGGTCATCACCTCACCGAGGGTGAAGTGGCATGTCGGACTCGAACCGACTAAAACCACACGGTGTTCCGTCACAAGTGAGTCTACTGCAGGGGACCCGGGATACCCTAGGAAGGAAGCTTCCGGGAACCCCTGCAGACTTGCGATAGGGGGGGCCCTACCCCCCCTCCAGATGGGAGAGGCGCGTGCGGAACACGCCGCGCCACCGTCTTAGGCCTGCTTCTGCTGGGGTAAGGGTCAGCCCAACCCGCTACCCCCAGGCCAGCGCTCATGGAGGACGGAGATCATGAATTAATATAATACCTAGCTGTGTTGGGTTTTGTGAATTTTAACAAGTTAAGTCTATCCTTTGTCGTCGTCGTTAAAGTCAACACAAATGATATAACCCCCAATACCACGGTCAAGTTAAACTAAAATAACAAAATAAAGTTGCTCTAACTTTATCAAATAATATATTATTTAAACATCAAGAAAGAAAGTAAATACTAATTAGTCTTAAGAGCCCGCTCTGTTAGTTGCCATCATCTCTAGCTCAGTGGGTGGTTAATATCCACTGTTATTAATGGTATAGTGGCTCTAGTTGTCTTGGGCTGCGTAATGTTGACAAACCTGCCTGCGTTATTTATAACTAACCTTTCCACGCAGTTTTTTTTTTCTTTTTATGGTATAGGGGGCAAACGTGCAGACGGTTTACCTGATGGTAAATGACTACCGCCGCCCATGGGCACCTGTAACTCAAGAGTCACAAGTGCCTTGCCGCCCTTTAGGGTGGGAGTAGGAGAAGAGGGGGAGGGGGGGAAGAGTGGGTAGAATGGAGAGGGGGGAGAGGGGAAGGACGGGAATATCGGGGAGGGAAGGGTTAGGGCTTCCGGTAACCTCACTCACGCGGCAAAGAGCAATGCCAGCATTGCCTCACTGCCGGTTTTCAGTGACGCCGTGGTATCGAGTGGAGTCGAGCCGGCCCTAACGTGCCGAAGCGTGGCTCTCCCACGTTAGTTTATTCATCACTTTTTTTTGTTTAAACAAACAATCAAAATGTCAAATCGAACCCAAAAATGAAATTCTTTTTCAGGTGGCTTAACTGTATTTATATGGTCTATAATCTTCTTCATTAAATAATAAACGCAAAAAGAATTAAAAAAAAAGGCAGTCATGGGACTGCTGACAGAATTGAAAATTTAAAACGACATTAGCATGTCATGTACTGTCATGTTGCATGTAAAGTTCTTACTACACACGTACGTCAATACTATTAATTAATAAAAAGTACATACAGATTCCGGTATCCCTGGATATTTGGTGTCGTTAATTTTGTAACTTCGTATTTAGTTTACAAGTTTATTAAAGTAAAGATAACACTTCCACCTTTAAAGATTAATTAATAAGGAGCTGACAGAACTCAATGTTTAGATTAGCGCCCTCTAGTATATCTATATCTATAAATGTATCTTAGAGTGACGGTCACGCGAGTTCAGTGCTTTTTCTCCATAGCAAAAGTGCACAACGTGCCTAATAAAAGCAATAAATGAGAAAGTAAATTTATTTGTTACGCTTCACGTCTTTTCAATTCAACCGAACATCATTAAATTCACACACTCATCAGGGGTACAGAAAGCACATAGGCTGTCATCCAGAAAACCCATTCTGTTCCTGAGAGATTGAAAAATAACGTACAAAAGCTAGTAAATAATAAATGCAAAAGAATAAAAAAAACTGACATTAGCAAGAGAGTGAACGCATGCTAGCACGTATGCACGCAAGCATGCACGCAATCATTCAACGGACTATTCATCTATTTTATTTTTTTACATAGTTAAGTCCTAGGCATAAGACCGTTGTAAAGTTTGAAAGCCACAACACAAACTGTACCTTATGTACACAATAAACTTAGCAAGTAGGTATGTAGGTACCTAGCTTAACTAAATGTCTCAATTGATTGCCACCTCTCATATTAAAAGACGGGGAAAGTTTCTAGCAAGCAACACTAGACAAGCAGTTGCGTTTGGCTGAGTTATCTGCCAGATATGCTTCTTAGGCAGAATACGATCAGACCTAACCTCCTTAGTTCTGTGACAATTAAAAATTTAGTCCTAAAATACTGACCTGTTAAAAAACAAAATTTAAAGTTTAAAAAGGTTCTAATTAATTCAGACACAGCTTAATAAAAAGTAAAACACGATTCAAATTTACTTGGCACAGTCATATCATTCCTCGTGAAAAAGGCGCAACCTAGTATGAACTGTCTCTTAATTAGTAGATATGCCGAGTATTTAACAGTATTTTAATTAAAACATGCGCTGGCATCCCTAAGGTACATATTATTATTAAAACATTCTACACAACAAGATTTTATGGAAAGGTGGACATCGTTACCCATCCACGTAAACAATAAAACGTATGGGCCGGCTCGACCGGAGTGATACCACGGCCTCACAGAAAACCGGCAGTGAAGTAATGCTTGCATTGCTTTTCGCCGCGTGAGTGAGGTTACCGGAGGCCCTAACCCTTCCCTCTCCCTCCTATTCCCTATTCCCCTACTCCCATCTTAAAGGCCGGCAACGGACTTGTGACTGTTGAGCTTGAGTTGCGGGTGCCCATGTGCGGCGGTAGTCATTTACCATCAGGAGACCCGTCTGCTCGTTTGCCCCCTATAGCATAAAAAAAAAGCTAACAATAGTTGCATTGAGGTCTGTTCAGTGTTCACACAAAAAACAAAAGAGGTCGATAATCCAGTATTATGGTCGGAATTACTACTGTGTCGCTGGGGACTTTACAAACATACAAACAACGGACACAAAGAACACCCAGACTCGGGTGTGAATCGAACCAACGACCTATGGCATAGCAGTCAGAGTCACTAACCACTAGGCCAACAGGCCAGTGTCACGTTACTGTTTTTTTAAATATAATTATTACCATCTAATTCAATTAATTGGAACTCTAATGACTTTGTTCGTAAGTTTCTTCATCACACATAAATGACGTAAAATGAGGTGAAGAAAATGGAGCTTACTATATTTTCATGAAATCTTTTGAAGCTGTTCTCACCGAAACTCTTTATTAAACCTTTATGTGATAAGTGATAAGTCTGTGTCAGTGGCATATGTTTAGACATCTTTTTAATTTATGTACAGAACTTAAGGATTAATGGTAAGATATTATATCCTACTAATATTATAAACGTGAAAGTTTGTGAGAATGTATGGATGTGTGGATGCATGGATGTTTGTTACTCTTTCACGCAAAAACTACTGATCTGATTACGATAAAACTTGGTACGTAGATAGTTGGAGACCTAGATTAACACATAGGCTACTTTTTATCCCGATATTCCCACGGTACCTGGACTTACGCGTGTGAAACCGCGGGGCGCAACTAGTATTTAAATAATAATTCGTTTTGTGTATGCAGCAGGGAGACACAAAGTACTTTTGAACAAACCTAGTACGATCCAAAATAGATTTTGATAAATACTAATAATACTTTTGTAGCTGACTTTGCTGAAAGACGAATCGAAGTCAGTTGTTTAAACAAGAGGATTTCTTAAAGGCGAATCCGTCTTACGATCTAAACTGAAAGGCAGATCCATTGTTTTTAAGGGAGAATCTTTTTTTTAACAAAAAGTAAACCTACTTCAACGAAATTGATTGTGAAAAAAACAAATAAATACCTAATGTATTTTATACTAAAACCTTCCTGAAGTATCATATGTAGAATATGTTACTGAAACAATAATGAAAAATTGGTCCATTACTTTAAAAAAATATCGATCGAATACAAAATTTCCTTCTTCTAAGTCGGTTGAATAATCACTGGATTCATTAATAAACTACGAATTTCGGATCAGAAAATGCTAAGGAATATTAAGTCCATTCATTATACTTATAGAAATAATTTAAAACCGCAGCTTATTTATTAAAAAATAAATAACAGGTGTATTGTCATTTGGACTCACTTTTTCTACAAGTATTTCAAAAATATTGTATCCCTAGTTAAAATGTTATCATTAAAAGTCATTATATATATCATTTTACGTAGATCTCGGTAAGGTAAACATATTCTATTCTATTATTCACATGCCATCAGTGTTCACATTGAAAAAATAATTACAATGAATAAAAATAGCAAAATAATGCAAACATTGTACCGGTATAATAAAGTTCTGATTATAACACGACATCAAAGAAACGGATAGGAAGGCAGGGGTGGTTATAACACTACATCAAAGTAACGGATAGGAAGGCAGGGGTGATTATAACACGACATCAAAGTAACGGATAGGAAGGCAGGGGTGATTATAACACGACATCAAAGAAACGGATAGGAAGGGTGGGTGCGTTCTCTGTATTTCAACAAAGGATATTTTACCGGATCACAACTCGTCATGTTTATAAAAACAGTCGATTATGTCACTACGCTGCAGTGCACCCTTTGTGCGATTCACTTTGTTAATAAATATCATATTTTCGAATACTTTCTGCTATTTCGGGAATATACGAATATGTTTTTTGCGTGAATTCAGCGAGCCTATAGATTCTGGATAGTGCTGTTATGCCGTGGGGGGAAAAATTACTTGCATACTACATTTTTACCTTATTTGAGTGTAATGATTTTTTTCCCACCAAATTCAAAATTTGATGACTTTTTTTTTAAATATCGAGTTTGACAAAAATTACTATACGTACTAAACTGAAAACTACTATATTCTACCAAAAAATAAAGACTGACAAAATAAAAGAGTCTCGTTTGCTGATTAATTTTGACTACAGCATGCATTTTAAATTTAATTGAGGCGGGCAATGTAAATATTTGATGACCGGTAAAAGAAAGTGCCTGACAAAGATTTATTGTACTAGATCTGAAACACAAAACAGAGCGGTGGTATATAGACATAGAACAGGTGTGTTGTTTTAGAACGGTAGCTGATATGTCTGTGTGCTTGCTTGTATAGAACGAACAAGAGAGAAGTATATTAGTTTAACAGGTACAAAGGTCTGAGATTGATTACTGTTCTTATACTATGGCTGGCACTCCTTGAGTATCGCATATATGACGGTATTTGCGTAGACAAAAGGGAGATAGACGTATCTCATTTCATTATAGATATGCAATGGGAGAAAGAGAAGAGATGTATCTTTTGTCTCAGTCAAATTTTTTTTATATTTTTTTGTAATGCTAAGGTACCGCAGACTGTAAACAGTTATAGTTATATTGACTGGTCTGTTGGTCTAGTGGTTAGTGACCCTGACTGCTAAGCCCAGAGGTCGTGGGTTCGATTCCCACCCAGGACAAATAACTGTGTGGTGAGCACGATAATTTGTTCTGTGTCTGGTTGTAATTTTTCTATAACATGTATGTGTTTAGAAATATATAAATATGTTTATCAGCAGTCTGATTACCATAGCACAGGCTCTGCCTAGTTTAGGGTCAGACGGCCGTGTGTGAGATGTGTGGAGTTATTATTATAGTATGTACCCTTTTGTCGCAAAGGGGCGACATCAATTGTACCTGAATAAGTGTTAGGCAGTAATTTCAAAATGATTGTCTTTTAGAAACCGATTATTGCCATGTACAAGTCATCAAAATTAAATCATTCGCATATTTTTATTATCGAATGTCTGTTTATTTATCCGGGATAACCACCAAAATATATAAATTTTGAACATTTTTATTACTATAATCGATATTTCGAGAAGTTTCTGATCGGTGGAGTTTATCAAAATACCGACTTATGATATCACTGCTGGACATAGGCCTCTCCCTCGTTTCGCATCCAGTCCATCCCTGCTACCTTCTTCAGGTATACTTATGGTGTACTAGATAGAAATGTCGCTTTACGGACTAAACCACGAACGGAGTCGATTATAAAAATAAATTTAGAGATGATCCAGTAGTTTACTGCTAGACTTCTAGAGTTGTGAATATAAACCTTGTTATCTATTATACAATATATCTATGGCACCTAAGCTCAGCTTTGTTACGCTTAAGTTCGTGTTTGAATTTATAATAGAGATGGGAACACAGCGCTGATTAATTTCGACATTGGACCTATTTTCCTATCGGGTGGCGCTTTTCGAAATAATCTGTAGCTAGGAGCGCCTTTATTTGACATGTTTTCAATTAATTTCGTAAAATAATGCACTGTGTTTATATTTCTCGAAAAGCGTAATTAAAGTAGGCCACATAGATTTCAGTCTACCTAACTACTTATGAACACCAGAATAACTACTGGGTGATGCTAGCCGTTTACTAGCAGGTGGGCACGAAATTTTTCAAAGACGTGCTGTCTAGTGCAAGGCGGTAGAATATTTAAACACGAGGTAGGGGAAGTGATAACCACCGTCGTATTACTTCACCGTGATCTACTGTTCCCTCAACGATACGGGTGGCAAGAAGGGAAAGTAAGAAGTCCCAAAAGTGGGGCAAGAAGGCTGCCAAGAGCGCAGCCATTAACACAGCAGTCGCGCAGGTAGAAGCTGCGGAAAGTGCAGACACCCAAAACGGCGGCTGTCGTAGTCACCGCGTCGCCAGAGGCGTCTAACGGTGGGCTATTCTATGCGGCCGTCTTCAAGAAGGCCTGGAATAGCCTCTCCAGTGAGTTTGGAGCCTCAGGTGTGAGCATGCGCCTCGCCCAGATTTATCTCGCCTATTTATATAATACAAGCCACCTTTAAACCCCTTACACCCCTTTTCTCGCATTAAAAAGTAGCCTATGTCCTTTCTCAGGCTCTAGACTATCTGTATACCAAATTTCATTTAAATCGGTTCTGTAGTTTTGGCGTGAAAAGGCGACAGACAGACAGACATCGTTACTTTCGCATTTATAATATTTGTAAGGATCATTATCTTGCTTTCAAAAGCAAATTGTTTTATGTACATTGAAAGGCACAGAATTACAAAAAGGAGAATTTAATATACCACAATTTATATTATATGTGCTCCGACTTGGTAAGCTAGATATACCAAGGGCTCGTTATACCAAATTATGTCTTCAGGTAAAAATCTGAAAACGTGCCTCCTCGCTAACTAGTTTCATTCATCCATTCATTCGTTCGTTCGCAAATGAAAAGGAATTCCAGTCTTTCGTCGCTGTAGGAATCGCCATAAATTTATCTCATTCAATATCTATAGGTACTTTCGAAATATTTCGAAATATAAAAGACATTTCAGTTTTAAAGGAACTTGGGCAGTCAATTTAAGTGAAGAGGAAAACTTGGCACCTCTTTGTCATGCTTGGCAAGTTATAGCTTTGGTGAAAACTCGGAATAAAGTATCGTTATTAGTTTGAAATCTGAATTTAATATTTCGACAAGGTTTTATAACACTATCGCGGGGAGAAATAAATACAATGGACAGTAATTAAATGAACTAGAACGAAAATATAGTCGTGCAATCTCGCGTTTAAAGTCAGTGACAAGTTGTTTTACGTAGCCTTGTATGTACAAAAACACTTACAGCTTTTAAAAACGTGTACAAATATCTCTAAACATACATAAAACTTGTTGAATTTAAAACCTCCTATTAAAAAGCCCTAATAAAATAGTATTTGCTGAGATATATGCCTTATTATTATCCTATTATTTGACGACTGTTTGATATTCAAGTATACGACAACAAAAACATTCTGCCAGCGTACCCTTCACACAATAATATTGTGTACCAAAGCCACGTCTATTAAAGTAACAACGGGCCTTGGATGAAGGTAATGACATGTAGCGACATACAATTTGCGCGGACTACGGACCCAGTGGAAGCCATTTGTCGTGCTAGACACGTCAGCCAGTCTGATTACATGGAAAAGTGGCTAACAGACGGACGTACTCGTATGTAGTAAGCTGTTTTTTGTGAACCACTTCGCTTATAAATCTTTCTTGGATCTTTTTTGGAGGGAAGTTTTGGTTTTGAATCAAACCATGTGTGTGATGTAAGAGAGGACGATTCAATACAGTCATGATCATGAATTATGTCGTGGACAAAGTGGAAAGAAACAAGAAATTACAGTAAGGAGTAAAATTTGGTATACCTACGTAAATAAAATAAATGATTTATTCGACAAGAAAAAACAAAGAAAATTGGTTGTCTGTAAAGTCGGTTTACGAACGATAATTTTACGTGATAACGTCATAAGAAAACCTACACGTCACAAGCCGAACGCTTAGGCTGATCGTGCCTCCCTATCGCTTGTTCCGCGCTCTCGCTTGCACGCTCGGCTCAGGCGGAACGTAACAATGAGTCATGCTTTTTACTACGTGGATGACAAAAATGCTGTGAGTAACCTTTTTCCATTCCTATTTTAAAAAAGATTAAAATTATGTGAGAATCATATCTGAATATTATATCTGTTAATTTATTTTACATTTTTTATTAACAGTAATCTCCGTTGTACTTTTCTTACAGTTTAGTTTACTTTGAACACTGGAAATTGTAATCATTTTAAATTTATTTATTAAAATAAATGTGATTGCTTTGCGAGCTTTCTCTTGCTAAACTCTTTTTTTTTTACATTTTTAAATAAAGAACATTTGGCTTTAAACTGGCATTAAAATGATATACATCGCGCGTCGGTGTTAATATATTATCTGTCTTAATTTTAAAGGCGGTAAGTTGTAAATAAAGGCATGTCGACGGTTTATTAAATTACCTAACCACACAAAATCCTTCTACAAATTTCAAATATTATCTTTACCATACGGCTTTGTGATACAGCTAATTTCATTATTGTTTAGGTACGCGGTTACGTGGCTTACTAATGAACTGGCAGACATTTTGAAATTTTACTGTTGCGTTTAATACTTTTGGTTACATATGTGACAGGACTCGGAAAATTAGTGGTTTTAATATGGCGTGTGCTGTTAGAACAAGAGAGAGGGCGTTCTGGCCAGTTGGTTAACGCAATAATTCTCTTCATAGATGTTTCTGGAAGCATAGAACCAACAGCTGAATGTTACCACTACAAGATATTGTTGAATAGAAATTTGTTGTTTCTGTATTAGTGGTGGGGAGCCTTTTGTTAGATGTTATGCATATTTTTGAACCATGTTCCTGATTATGTTATTGTCGTGGGTTTAGGTGAAAATCGGCGATAGGTACATGAGTGACAAATGCTAAACCAGGTCCTATTCGATTGGCACGTCAGGTACACGTTTTGATATTAATATTTACCAATACTGAAGCTGCTTGTAGAGGCACTGTAGTGGCACTTATAAATTATAATGTGAGCCTTTGCTAAGCCCAAGCAGTCGGCTCCTCGGTAACTTCGATATTGGTGACTCCGACAAATGAATACGGAACCTTCAACGATAACGTCAAGTGACTATTGAGCGCTAAAGCGTGGGTAGTGAGATAACTTTACACGCGGTTCTCGGCGGGGCAGCCAAGCAAGCACCTGGAGGTAAGACTATTCACATTGGGAGACTACTCGCAACAGTGCTACCGACCTAACTCCTTGAACACCTGCCGAAGGAACTGACAACCGAAGTAAAAATGTATTTATTTGCGAAATATTAATATTTATCGTGGCTGCATTATTAGCGAAACCTTATAGCGACTAAAGCAGTCTATGGAAGAGTAGAAATGAGCGATACAGAATTCCGGGACTAGGCATAAAGTGTTTAAAAATTTAGACCCATTAATTTTCCGCATATGAATGAGGACAAAACATACCCTAGGATGACCGAAGAAGGCATGGGATACGGCGGTGACACTCTTTGGGATAGTGTAGGTACTTAAAGGCTAAGGTTTCAACAATCTCAAAACAGATTTCTTGTAAGTGGAGAGTTTGTCAGCATACACATCCACCTCTCCACAAATGGTGTTGTAGGTTTTGGATATATTACTTAAAAATAAATTATAGAAATGTAATCAATAACTATATAATGTATTACGATAATAACTAATTAGACTGATTTAAATTAATATATTTTATTGCATTCAAATAATATTTTTGCAAAAATTTGTAGAACAAATAAAAGGCTTATTATTATATATTAAATTATATCTATAAATATATAATTATAGTAAGTAGTACCAGCATATATTTGAAATATGAATTATAGCATATTTTATATCAAGAAGTCCGCGTATAATTTAACCCCACAAGTAACTTCCACACTATTTACAATTTAATTAACTAATTAAATAATTATTATATGAGTGAAAGAACAGTTTACGACAACTTTTTTACAGCTTACGGCTATTTTATACACAACTTATTAACGTAATATGGAAGAACAAGGTTTTAAATTAAAATCAAGCGGGCCGTATACATGAGGCACGTGTTCCCTTGTGTTGTGAATAAATTATGTAAATATTTCAAGCGTTTTATTCTTCTCTTGGCACGCACGGTTTACGCTTTAGACAGCATAAATAAGCTGGGATTAGACTGCGGTGAATGTGAATGTACCTACCTACATTATAATATATGACATTTGACACTAGGTTTTGGCGGGAAGAGCCAGAGAACAATATTTGAACTAGCACTGTTTTATCGTGTATATGTTACAAGGTTCAAAGTAAGCAAACTAAAATGAAGCAAATAAGATAAAATTAAAGTAAGATAAAAAAACTTTGTAACAACTTTGGCTTTTTTACATAAACTAGCAAATTTTGGTTCCTAGGTTTTCGTTCTGGAAATTTTAACCTACAGAACAAACCTCCTAGACGGCTGGAGACCCTAGTTAGCAATGAAGAATTAAAAGGGATCGGAGAAGCGGATCCATCGCAAACCACAGCAAAATTAGTGGCAAGCTTCGGTGTAAGTGTTAAAACAAATTTAATTCACTTGAATCAAATTGGATACGTGAAAAAGCTAGAAAAATGGGTACCACATGAATTGAGTGAAGCACACCAACAAACATGCGTTGGGTGTTACGTTCCATTACTAAACCGTAAAAAGAACGAGGATATTATTTAAATATGTTATTCGTGATAAAAAATGGATTCTGTACGATAATCGAAAACCCCAGGAGAACACATGAACACTGATGCATTTTAACATTTGCTCCAAACGTCAACGTCGGGTAACAAAACTGATTTGTATAAAGCAATCAGCGGTACCCTGTAGGTTTACCTGAAATTTAGCTCCCTGCTCATCCCGGACAGAACGATTTGACAAAAAATGTCAGTTAGATCGTAAATTTACCAGCCAGTCACGTTGATAAATGTGAACATTCACTAGTTTGGTGTATCTGCAGATTCGCTAAACTCTCACATTTAAAAAAAAAAATAAAAAAAACCTTTTTATTGCCATTAGCTTAAGATTGCGAATTACATTGATTTAATGCTAGTAATGCAAGTAAGTAATTCTAGTACATACCTAATATGTTAATATTTCTAATAATGAATCGGTAATTTTACATTCATTATAGTTGATTTATGTAGTATTACACATGCAAAATTAATGTCAAACAAAATATTGTAATTTAAATATTGTTTTCTAATATTAAATGATCTCTTAACTTAATATAATTATAAGAAAACCAAATATAACTAATACTTATTAATAACAAAAATCACCTGACGTCGTTATTAGAATTATAATATTGTTCATTTATTTTATATTTTATATATTTTTTGCAGTGAGAAATCATAAAATAAAAATTAAAGTTCATAACATTCATAATAAATTTATTTATTTATTTATTAAAACTTTTTGCACATCAGTACATAGGCGGACTTAATGCCTAAGGCATTATCTACCAGTCGACCTTTGGGTGATGCAGAGAAAAGATGAAGTAGGTGCAATTAAAAATCTTGTAAAAAAAATTCAAAGAAAAGAATGGGATACATACAAAGTTCGATACGAATACACACACATTATACACAAATACTCGTAACTTTAGTGTAACATATATACACACATACATAGCTATATAATACATATACTAGTATGATAATAATAAACTCTCACATTTACAATATCATAATTACATATATGATTCACACAAATAGTAGCCTTATGCGTTGAACCTACAAGGGCCTATTATATTTTTGCTTTTGACTGGGCAAAGCTCATCATGGTCTCCTTACTCCGGCTCTTAACTTATACCATTTGAAAATCTATTTAAATGAATCAATTGAATGAGGTCGAAGAACGACTACTGGCGAAGTTTGAACTAAAACCTGAACAGGAATGAACCGAAACCAAGTCTTACGTACAGGGGTTAATTAAAACTAGTCTACGTTTACTTGACTCCAGACGTTCTCCACCAACTTCAAATTCACCCCGAGCATTGAATTATAAACTCTGTGTGCACGTAAGAAGGTCAGGTTAACTATGTCAATAAGTTTGTTTTTATTGTTGTTTCTGTCAAGCAAATTTATACTTTATGTCAATATACCAAAGGTGTTTACGAGTGCATAATAGGGAAAGTTTGGAAGTTTATTTGTCGCTTGTACGTTCCGCTGTACTGGCGCGTCCGAACGGAATATGGTTGAAAGTTGGAATTGAAAAATGAAACAATGTGATTTTAGCTATGAATATTGAGTATTCTTTGTAATGGTTTGTTTAGGTTGGGATCCCAATGTCTCCGGAGGGCTAATCGTATTAATTGAATGTTACAAATAGTCTTTCATTAATAATATGTAAATAAATTTCTGTAATATTACTATTTCTTCTAAATGTACCCTATTTGCTGAAGTTCTAAATATAGGCCAGGATCGATTTAACAAAATAGTGAGATTAAAAACCCCTACTCAATAATATATTGAAAAAAAAGTGAGATTTGAATATATCTGTTTCTCCGCACGTCTCTTTTAGTTTCTTAGTAAAAAGCTCAGTGGAGAAACTGCAGCTGGGTGAGTCATACAGTACAGTAACATATGAGGAGTGGCTTGTTTGAGGCCTCGGGTGTGGGGCGGAATCTGTTTTGATACCACAACATTTTTCAAGCATTATTTACTGTACCGCTGTTGATGCCGCATTAGTAGTTAAGATACTCTTAATCACAATTAATTTTGTAGAAGATTTTTTGACCCGTTTGGCGTTGAGATGCTTCTACCGGAGGATACGAGAGACCATGTTGTTTTCATGTATGTGTAGAAGTAATGAAAAACTCAGGAGTCTAAGCAAACTGTTTGTCCAATGCAGGGTCAGGCAAATGCATTTTATTACATGCGATAATACTCACATTATAATACTTAAGAGCAACTACGGCGTAGCTACAAAAAGTGGGAAAGGTTTTACATTGTACATGCCCAGAAGTGGTCAGTACTGTTATATAAATAATGTCGAGCTCCACTCGGTCTACCTGGGTTTTATTTCTCGTGTCGTTCGTTTTTTTATTGAAGACACCTATATAGATAAACTTTAAAAAGCATAACCTTATTAAAAATACAGATCCAAATCGTTGGAGCCGTTGCCGAAATACATGAGTAATATTCATATACATATAAGAATTGCAATAACCAATAAATCCAGGCTAAGAATAAAATAATACAATTACTCACAGTCAGTCACAGTGATCTTCGCCCTGAATCCCGCAAAATGTCGGGAGTGGTCAGCTTTAAATCGCAACCGCAAAACGTTCCCTCTGGACTGGTATCGTAGTAGCTTCAGCTTGTCGCTCCAATCACCGCAGAGTCGCCTCGCGCGCGTCGCGTGAACATCACGGAGCCAGCCTGCGCTGATTGCGTCAGATTCAGGCAGTTGGGTTTCGGTTTCCTCCCATATCTGGCAGAAAAATATTATATATTGTATGTATGTATTGTATGCATTGGACTTCCTTCGATGCCTAGCGAAAACTTGAAAATAAGACTCGAGTCGCAGACGGCAGTGAGGACAGTCCGTCTTTCAAGAGGCTTCGATGAAGAAAAGATAAAAGTGATAATATTTGTAAAATATTTGTAAGTGTTTCTTTCTTTCTTTCTTGTAAAGTGTGATATTGATCAGTTTTCAATATGACCAAGTTTTCCTTGCAACTGTTTCAATTGAACTCCTCATAGTAAAGACGGATAGGGATATCCCTATTCCTTGCGCTGCAAAGCACGAGGCTTCACAATATGTATTTTGCTTTAAGATTGGTTTAGGTTTGCCTTTTTGGGTTATACTCCCGAGCAATAGATCCAATGGTGACGAAACCACCAGTTGGTTTTTTGTCGATTCGATTCCGACTGCCGTTGATGTGATCACCCATTTATTAATAAAGTCTAGATAATTAAACTTTATGCATATCTGGTAAGTACATAGTCGGACTTAATGCGTGATTGCATGATGTAGAGTAAATAGGTAAGTGAATTTCAAATTATGTTGATGAATAGTAAAGTAGGTGGAATACAAACTAAAATTTTAACAGTACTCAAATTTACTTAAACACACAAACTACTACTTTGCACATATTACAATTACCACGTACAGTGTGTACACTTCTTTGGCTCTAGTTAAATAAAGTGTATTTAAATATCATAATAGATAATACATACCGTCAACTAACCTCAAATTCTACAAACTTACTCAAAGTAATATATAAAAACCATTTGTATCACTTATAATCACAGTAAATTATCTTTAAATCAATAAATTGTTAATAAATATCAGTCACCACGATATATTGTTTGAATATATATATATATTTTATTCGGACTGATACAAAATACGTGCTATAAGGTTCAGAAACACCTAAATAAATATCGTGAAGTTGGTAACTTTTTGAAAAACTAAAATGTTGATTAGCTAACTTCAGGGTGTCGGTTTTTCGTGACGGTGTACGAGCGCATCGTAAAAATTTACTCTCATCATTTTTAGGGAAAAAAACGCGCCAAAAGAAGTATAACTTCAAAAAAAGTCTACGATACGGTTACTCAGTAGTATAATATTTGAAGTTAGTCCTTGCCTCGGTGTCTGCTGAGTAGGAGTCATGGTGTCCCTGCAGTAACCACTCTTGGGCGTGCTCGCTGCCGTTCTCCACTCCAGCTTCAATGATTTCCAGATAATCATAGCTGCAGCTACAACAAATAATATAAGATTTAAGTCACATTGCAGCAAATTATGTTGCTAGTAACGCAATCGGTGGTTTAAGATTTTATATGTTGCAGTCGAAACTCATATCCAGTCAAAAATGCTATAGACTGCTGTTCATTTACAGTTTAAAAGTGCCTTTAACATTGACAATAACAGATATGTATAAACAATCTTACTACTAACAGTATAAAGGCGAAAATTTACACCCATCCTTTAAAATTTACATCCATCCTTTCAAATTTACATCCATCCTTTCAAATTTACATCCATACTTGCAAATTTATATCTATGTTTACAAATGTTCGCCTTTATATTATTATTAAGACTAGTAACATGTAACACATCATTCTAGTTAAAGGAGCGCATAATAAAGTCATAAACGAATCTTTGTTGGACAAGTTGGATGGTTCATTTTATCGTTTATTTTCGATATTTCACACGTTTCTTATTGGTTATTTACAGCCAAAGTTGCGTTTTATTAGTGTTGAAATAGAGATCTTTATACTTTTAAGTGAGTTTTTATTGTTCTACTAGCTATCAAGACAGACTTGGTTCTATGCAAACAGTTTTTTTTTAGTATCGTTTTGTCTTCTTCTGTCTATATCTTTTTATTTTTTATTTTAATTTTTTTATTCCATAAGGAAAGCACTTTAAATTTTCCCGGATTTCTTTAAATAACTTCCAACCTAAATATACCTTATTTAGAATGGATGAAAAAACCATCGTTCTCAAACAGTTAAAATCACTGTTATCACACTAATATTATAAAAGCGAAAGTTTGTGAGTGTGTGTGTGTATGTTTGTTACTTCTTCACGCGCAAACGGCTGGATCAATTTTGATAAAATTGGTTTTTTTGGAGCAAACGATCAGACGGGTCACCTGATAGTAAATGACTACCGCCGCCCATGGGCACCTGTAACTCAAGAGTCATAAGTGCGTTGCTGTCCATTAAGGTAGTAGTAGGGGAAGAGGGGGAGGGGGCGGAGAGTGGGAATAGGGGAGAGGGGGATTACAGGGGAGGAAAGGACGGAATAGGGGAGAGGGAAGGGTTAGGGCCTCCGGTAACCTCACTCACGCGCCGAAAAGCAATGCAAGCTTTGTTCCAAGCAGGCCGTGTCCGGTCGAGCTAGCCCATACGTGCCGAAACATAACTCTCCCACGAACAAAATCTCTCTACTGTATGTTTGTTAAGTAAATAGTAAGGTTATTTAGTTCATTTCTAGCCAAAGTAAATGTTACTGAAATATTGTAATAAAAATGTAATCTTATTTTTCTTCTCAATTACCAGCCTAATTTGTCGGTCACCGGTATCTGTAATATTATATCAAAATGGGATATGATATGCTCTTTCAGCAAATAATAAAAACCGAACACACAATATGACCTTTCCAACAGTCTGAATAGCTTTGAAGAGTAATGTCCGACCTCGCACAAATAACTTTGAATACATACCTACACCACAATATTATTATGTTGATTTCAAAAGGGTACAACATTTTATTTTATTAAGAAGATTGGATCATAATTTGTATAGTATATTCTAAATATTATTTGCAGAAATAGTCAACATTTTCTCGTTAAATTTGAACGTCAAACACAACTTTATAAATTTATTTGGGTTATAATAGTTATAGTTCACCAGGTGACCCGTCTACACGTTTAATATATTATAGTTATAAACATTTTATTGACACTATGCATGCCGCCCACGTTTTTTTCCAATAATAAATTTATTAAAATTTATTTTCTATTTTTCAGTGAATGTTTGCGAGGATGTTCACGCAAAAACTTCTGAACCAATTGCGATGAAACGTGGCATGTAGATAGCTGGAGACCTGCATTAATACAAAGGCTACTTATTATCCCGAAATTAAAACAACATCGGACTTTTGCGGATGAAACTTTTTTCAGTTGGATTTTCTATAAAAGCTTGTTTTTTTAGTTTTTTAATTATGTTATAGGGGGCAAACGTGTAGACGGGTCACCTGATGGTAAGTGTCTATCGCCGCCCATGGACACCTACAACTCAAGAGTAACATGTATGCTGCCGTCTTTGAAGTGGGAGTACGCTCTCTTCTTGATGGTTTGAATATCGTATCAGCCTGGAAATACCGCAAATACCGCCTTGTCGGGCGGAAACACATCTATCGTACGTGAGACTTGGGCAAAAAATTACTATTAGAAAAGTCTTGTAATCCCTGGTGGGTTTGTCAATGTTCCGTTTTAGGTTTGGCAAGGCGTGAGATATACAACTGGTGTTGCAGGGGTTTATATGGACCGGCAACTAAGGTTGCCAACCATACTTTATAATAACGTATCCTACTTTATTTTCGATAAATGGCCGGTTTCAACTTCTTGGAAGTCATTAAGGTAGAGCTATGTCCAGCGACGTCCTACGGCTGAAATGATGATGATGATGATGATAATATGAAATGAAAATAAAGTTGATAAAGAAACTATTTCCAACCCTTACCACACTACATAAAACGAAACACTTATATGTACTTATATGTATTTTTTTAACTACTCTTCGATATGAATAAGAACACGATGAAAATGATGATATGATTACTAGCTGTTGCCCGCGAATTCAATGTGGAAATTTTGGTAGAGAAATCACAATCTTTTGTCTTTATAATATTAGATAGATAGATAGAGATAGATAAAGTATACTTTATGGTACACCAAAAAATAGGATACATACGAAACATACAATATTAAATAGAAGTTCAATGGGCGGTCTTATCGCAGTCTGCGATCTCTTACAGACAACCTTTGATGGACTATACTGTATAGTAGTAGGTAACTTGTGGTGCACATTAGTCGTACTTACTAAAACAATAACATACATACATATTCATATAAATATATAAACACATGAATACCGAGAAATATATATATGGGTATAGGCACAATGGTATAGGTTATTACAAAGATAGATAGTAACCCATGACGAGTTTTCAGAAAATAGTTAGTGACTTTGCCCGTCTGATAGATTCTGGCAATGCATTCCATAGGCGTGCAGTTTACACTGTAAAAGATTTGTCAGAAAAAGTTGTGGAGCGAGTTGGAATTTCCAGCGTCAGGTTTTCCGATGATCTTAAGTATCTATTATGTGTGTCGTGAATGAATGCGAAACGTTTCTTGAGGTAGATAGGGGACGTAGGGTAAAATAAGATAGTAGATTAATAATAATAACAATAATGTTTATTTTTCAGAAATGTATACAAGATTACAAACTATAGGCTGTAATTTTTAAGTACAAATGAGTTTCGCATCTGTAACCGAACTAGGCAGAGCCTGTATTTCGGCTATCAGCGCCTATCCTCTCGGATATAATAATCTCTAGCTATCATAGCTATTAACATTAACTTAATATGATTTGTATATAAAACTAATGTATTTTTAATTTAACAAAGTAAAAAAGAAGTATGCATGCAAGTGTCCTCTCTTTTGTGTAAAGTGATAGTGTACGTGTATGAGCGTGAGAGGGTGTATAAAGTAGTGTATCCGTAAGTGTATGTGAGTGTATGCGTGTGTGTTTGCGTGTAAGCGGTTGCTTGGGCGTGTGCCTGTGTGTTGTGAGTGGATGTATGTTTGGGTGTAGGCGTAATTTATTTATGAAGATGTAAGGCATTGTTGTCTACTTTTATTTACTGAGCTAAATGTAGTAGTAATTCAGTCTCTTCATAGTTTAGCTTTAGTAAGTTATCACATACCTGTTTCTAAAATTGCACTTTTAAAGGATAAAAATTTATAACTCTATTAATTTTGTTATAAATAAAAGGGGCAATGAAATTAATAAAACGTTGGGCAAATTTCGTTGTACAAGTAGTTAACCGGGGACAAACAATATCCTTCCTTCGTTTCTCTAAAAGGTGTGGGTGAGACAAGCACTCAGTATAAATAGTTGTCGAACAGTCAGAACTCCGGCAATCTGGTATATCATCGTAGTAGGGAAGAAAATAGGCTTGAAGGCAGACACTTTTAATATCGCACGCTGCGATCTCGATCGGTTTCATCATTGTTTCTAAGGCGCCACCCCAGGTAGAGATGCAGTACGTAGTAGTATTTGTTTGACTCCTGGTTTGATCATTGCGCAACATTTTTCGTTAGCCCTACTTTCTGCTAGACAAATTTAAAGCTTCCAAGCAACTAATAGGGGGTGCACTTCTTTGCAAGCTGATACAGAAAAGAAAAACTGCTCACTGCACCTAGCTTAATACATCTTAATTATGTCACTTGAAAACTATACCTATAACTAATAAACTACTTCAGCAGAATTGAATGTCTACTTCATTTTGTGAAGACGTTATAAAATCAGGATTATTCACGATCAATCAGCCGCTTTCAAGCTCAGTCAACACGATAACTTGGATAGGCCGTAATTTACTTTCCGATGGTAATTTGACTCCCACACCTGTTCCGTCCTTTAGACTGAATCAGAGGGGCTCTTCAAGTGCTGTGTATGTTCAAACATACCCTTTCATTGTAAAATATTAGATTTCATGATTCTTTTTAGGTTTAAACATCTTTGTTATAGTACAGGGTACATATGACAATGGAACAGTTACTTAAAACACTGAAAGGGCACGGGCAAAGGGCAAGTTATGACCGTCTACATTTCCAAGTATTTTTACCTCCGTTTCTCATAAAAGCTGATGGAATGTGTAAAGTTAAAGATTTTAAATAGTAAATTATTTTATTAGGATTTTTTTCATTCCGCTACTAAGAAAATCCATAAAAACTAACTTTAAAACTTTTAAAATTAGTTTTTGTGGATTTTCTCAATAACTGAGTGAATAGTTTAAAAAAAACAGATATAGGCGTACATATAGGTAAATTTTGCCCACTACAATTTTGCTCCCACACACGTAATAGGGGGCAAGCCTATTGCCGTCAACCGGGCACTTTGGGAATCGAAGATGGAAATTTTCAGGGAAATGTTCTAAACTAGGACAAATGCGGGGAAACCCGGATAGGTGGCAGACCTAGCAAGTAACTATTATCTTATCTGTGGCCCTAGTCAGATGATATCTTATTACTAGCTGTTAAATGCAACTTCGTTCGTGTGGATATTTTGGTGAAATCCATCCCACGGGAACCGTAAATTTTAGCCTATATATGCTATTCCACAATATAATCTATCTCTGTGCCAAATATCATTCAGATCCGTTCAGCCGTTTTTGCGTGAAAGACTAACAAGCTTCCATCCATCCATTCTTAACTTACGTCTTTAAAATATTTTTAAGACAATTTGTATTTAAAATGTTTAATTGAATTTGGCATTATAAGTACCGCGGTAATTAAAACGAACGAACGAAAGGTAGGTATTGTTTGTGTAAAGCGTCGGATAACGATAACATTGTTACTTGGTTAGTTAAATTGTATTGTTTGAAGAACTAAATCAAATCCATATTATGTTTTAGACAAAATTTATTGTATTTCGTTTCATGTAGTGTGTCGAAGTACCGACAGTACGAATAAAAATAATGAAGACCAAATGAGGGTAGTTGCTGTTGTTGAAACTCGCACTTCACGGAGCTCTCATCAGTCCACTCGTGACCACGATCGGTGCAATTCGATCGAAACGTCGGGTAAGCAAGAGGTATTGTACCTTTTAAATATTATCGCGATTAAGTCCCGAATTACACATTATGTATTTCTTTTCGTTTTTAAACTTGGGAGTGATGTAGGAACATGATGCTGACGCAATCATTTGTGTACGAACGTGCGGGTATTCGCCCGGTGCAGCAGTCGTCTTCCCACAAGCTATGAGTGTAGTCGTATAATAATTTTAATATATGTATATTTATATGTGGTACCGCTTATAGAGCTATGCTTGGTGTGTCCCTGCGGGACAAAATTCGTAACGAAGTTATCCGACACAGAACCAAGGTAACCGACATAGCTCAAAAAATTAGCAAGCTGAAGTGGCAGTGGGATGGCTACATTGCCCGCAAAACCCATAGTGGTAGACGAGTTCTGGAGTGGAGACCACGTCAAGGAAAGCGTAGTGTAGGACACCCTGATGCCAGGTGGAGTGACGATCTGCTCAAAATAACGGCGAAAAAACTGGATGAAGAGAGCTGATGATCGAGCTCAGTGGTGTATATTAGGAAAGGCCTATGTCCTGCAGTGGATAATGAAAGGCTGATGATGATGATGATGATAAGTGGTACCAGTATAAATATATATTTTTTTTAAAGACAACTCTCGCATTAGGAATTACTCCTGTGTCGCGGGGGACTTTACAAACATACAAACAACGAACACAAAGAACACCCAGACTCAGATGGGAATCGAACCCACGACCTCTGGCTCAGCAGTCAGGGTCACTAACCACTAGACCAACAGGCCAGTCTATATACATATATCCTATATCAATACGTCCGCGTACCATTGAACGCACGCAAGCACACAGACACATTGATGCACGGAACGGAAATCTAACTAGTGCTCCTATCTTCGTAGTTGAGTACGCCAATTTTACGAAAATGCTACGCTTATTTTAAATCTAAAAAAGATATTCGTAATACGCCTCTGACTCTGACATAAATATGTCGCAAGATAAGACTCTTATAATTGTCAGAAATTGGATTACGATTCCAATGAAATCATTATAAAAATCCGATAAAAGTAGAAATGACAGACGGAGTTGGATTAAAGAATTCCCTGACGACACAAATGAAGGAATCCCAAATCCTTAAATGAACTCCCTAAGGCGCTGTACACACTGGGTCTCTACGCATAATGACGCTAAATGTTACGAGTAGGGAAAAAGTAAAATGAATAAGACAAGTTCTGATTAGGCCAAATCAAATTAAGACCAATTACTCTATGAGTAAGTGTGGCAACACTAATCCGTAGAGAATATTTCGTCGCAGTCGTTGAAAAACGGCGGATTTGATTTTTTGGCCATTTTTGTTTTTGACCTAAGCCTACTGAAAACATTATACTTTATCATAAAATTAAACATTTTTCAAAGCTCATACACACAGTAACATTGCAAAGTTTGACGAAGATTGAAATACCCGTTTTCAAATGTAAAACATCATTTGAAAACTTTAAAGTGCTTTCCTGTAAAGTTACTAAAAATTAAATCCCTCGATTTTCTACAACAACGATAATTTGTGTCTAATATTATTCACCAGCAGCACCCCGGTTTTACCCGCGTAAGTCCCGATACCGTTGGAATATCGGGATAAAAAGTAGCCTATGTATTAATCCAGTTTTCCAGCTATCTACATACCAAGTTTTATTGCAATGGGTTCTGTAGTTTTCGCGTGAAAGAGTAACAAACACGCATACATCCTCACAAACTTTCACGTTTATAGTACTAGCAGTGCCTCGCGGTTTCACCCGAATCCCGATCCCGTGAGAGTATCGGGATAAAGAGAACTCTGTAAAATGCCTGTTTAGTAGTGGATAACGTGCTTGTGGAATGGTAATGATGATAATAAAAAATACTTACGAGTGTTTACAGAACATTGGGATGAATATCACCAAAGGTGACTAGCATTTAATAGCGCCTTGATTATGGGGTTTTGCGACTGAAAGTCTCAGTGTGTTCTCAGCGCAAGTCAAACCCTACACGAATTTCCTTTTAGAAAGCCATAAATTTTAAATTTTAGTTATAACTCAGTGTGTTATGCAATAATGGAAGTCATAACGGCCAGAAGGCTGGTGATTCGTTAATGGTATTCACAGTTCCCAAGATAAATGTCTGTTTGATGAGAATATCAATTAACAGTCTCGTTTCTGCCGAGCTTAGATGTTAGTTTTCCTACTTGTATACAAGATTTATTGCGAAACGCTCGACTTAGATTTATCGTTACTTAGGTGAAAGTTATTACTTTATTTGAATTATGGTTAGAGGAAAGTTTTCCTTAGGTTTGCTTTTCAAAAAAATATTCTTATAATATAAGAAATGATCAAATTTATTCGATGTTTGACGTAATCGGGAAATACCCCCGGTTTCTGAAAAGTTAATCAACGTAAAAATTAACTAATCGTATGTCAAATCATCAGATTAGTTAATCTTATGTCAAATGCCAATGTTCGAATGTTCCCTCTTCAGAAACTCACTGACAGTATTGTTAGTTGGACAATATTCTGATCAGCCCTGCAGACATCGCGCTAATATTTGTAAGGAGGGCACATTTATCTTTACCGCGATTAAGCCTCGATTTACACAGTTAATATGCATACAAGTTGTGAACGTTTAAAACAATTAATAAATAATGTTTTTTTATCACATCTGTTGAAAATGGGTTAGTTGATATTATTGCTTATTAATATTTAGGATCGTAACTCGTAAGACAAAACGTGAAGCTCGGCTAACTAAGTATTGTATTCGTTGAGTGATCATAATATTATTTATCTTTTGTCAGGTCTCAGTTAGACGAGGCGAAAATTTTCTTTCGGCCATCGCGCGATATCTACGCGGTCGCAGCGCTTCATGTTATGCTAATGGCGAATGTGGATTCTATTTACCAGGCAATAATATTTAAATTTCTATTAATAATGATACAAGACTGCATTGTTCTCTGTAATTCAAAGCTTATATGCCAAAAATAGTATGTATTTTTTTTGGAACAAGGTGGTCTCTAGACGTTGCTGCCGTTGCGCGTCCATGCCATGAAGAATTTATTATATTACTTTATATTGTATCTCTCCGGTACACGGACACAAATTGGCAAAGCGCTAAGTGACAATTAAGAAAACGATGAAATCCCAGTCAGTTGAAGTGTTGTGGTGAGACCACTCCTCATTGGAGCACCTTCAGCTTAATTGGAGGGGCTAACAGAGCAACCGCGGGGAGTTTGCCGGCCTTCTACAATAGTCCGGTAGGTACATGTTAAGATAGATATAAATAGACGACTTTGTGATTTGACGACTGCTAAAAGAAAAAAATTGGTTGTCTGTAAAGTCGGTTTACGGACGATAATTTTACGTGATAAAGTCATAAGAAAACACAATATTTTTAAAACTCTGGTTAAAAACATTATTTTTTCATTTCGTTGTAATAAACAATGGAAATCACATTAACTTTTCACTTCACTTTATAAACAGTTGACAAAAAACTTCACGTGTAGGTTGTGTGCTGCCGCTGTCTCTCTTCTACTCGGACGCATTGGCCGATGGAGTCGAAGATAGATAGATGCGTTACAAGCCGAACGCTTAGGCCGATCGTGCCTCTCTATCGCTTGTTCCGCGCACTCGCTTGCACGCGGAACGTGACAATTATTCGTGCGTGCAGCCGGCGTTCATCGATTTATAAGACGTTATCACGTCAAAATATTATATTTGTAATGATAAAACTAAATACTAAAAGTGGTACTTATTGGTGGTATTTACTTACTTTGAAAACCAGCAGTTCTTATAACATGTCTATGTAACATCATTACTTAAGTGTAATATTATTATGTACCCAGTGTGTAGTTATACGTACTGCTGCCAACGTACGTAAGTTATAATGTCTATAACTTGATATGTATATTGTCTTCTTTGTTATTATCAAATTTTATTATATACTACTGACCCGCGCAATTTCGTCTGCGTTTGTAAATTTTTCCTGTTCTTAAAACATTTTTTATTGATAGAGTATCATTCTATTGGTCGTAGCGTGTTGTTATATAGCCTATAACCATCCTCGATAAATGGGGTATCCAACGGTAAAATATTTTTTAAATTCCAAATAGTAGTTCATGCACCACAATGCACAAATTGTTGTCAGCCCTCAAAAGTTGATTATGTAGCTTTCAAGAACAAGGGAGGTGTCTCAAGTATCGTTTATTAATACATTCCATTCTGACTTGATGCAGATTGCACTGCGGCGATCAAACTACACAGCTATACTCAAGACTCCGTACGTAACTATTTATTTATGGGCAATGGGATAGATTGTTTTGTACATAGTTTTTTCTTCCAGAGGCGCTCCTAAACGTCTATAACTACACTACAACACAGAAATAACCGTAAGATACAAAATTATAAAGTAGGACATTCTGTTGCTAAGGCGGGCTATTAATACATTGACACATTACTATATCGACCGTAAGACCGAACTTCACAAAAAAGGTTTTGATAGGTTTGGACACGACTTCAGTAAATATTTGAACACCAATTTGGAGTCACAGTTCGGCAATGGATTGTGTTTACAGTTCGACTTGTCCCAGCCGCTTAGTAATACACATTTGGAATGATTTAACATGGCCGTTATTGGGACAAAAAGATGATTAAATGGATTCATAGAATAGCTTAATCAAGATATTCGATTAGCATTAGTAATGTGAGGCGGTCGGGGATTGGTCTATGAGTCACGCCCATGATCAGGCGTTACTTGCCTGCTGTTATAAATTAATTTCATACTACTATTCGCCTGTGGCTTAGATCGCTTTAATGTCGATTGTTTTATGCTTACGAATCGTAAAATTTTCATTGAAAATTCAACGAAATTTTTCCGTTCGTAAGCAAAACGCATCGTTTTTTGTTTATTGGAACGCGGCATTAATCAATTCTCGTTCGGGAAGTACTCTTCGGGATGAAAGTAACCCTACGTCTTTTTCTGTATCCCGGATTACGTGTATGTAAAATTCCATGATGATCGATTAATGCCGCGTTCCAATAAACAAAAAACGATTCGTTTTGTTTACGGACGGTAAAATTTTCGTTGAAAATGCAACGAATTTTACCGTCCGTAAGCAAAACTAATCGTTTCTTGTTTATTGGAACGCGGCATAAGTTGTTAAGGCTTAACTCACTTTTGCATTTATAATAATAGCTGTTGCCCATTCGTTTGCGTGGGAAATGAATTACACATCGATAAGATAGATTTTTTTTTTTTGTTTACAGCCAGTAATAAAACTACACAACAATAAAAGTTATTATTATAGATAAAGTAAATTAAATCAATTTGAATAAAATCTTAAGTTCATATTTGTCAAAAGTAGTTCAAACGTCGCGCGTTGTAGTTGAAATCTCCACATGTCGCATAAGAGAGTTCATTCATTTGCGGTGTGCAAATGAATAGACTCTCACAGAGGAAAGCCAAAGGTCAATAGCCGTTAGAATTTGTACTGCAAGAGTACCAAGGTTATTTTTTTTTTATGGTATAGGGGACAAACGAGCAGACGGGTCACCTGATGGTAAATGACTACCGCCGCCCATGGGCACCTGTAACTCAGAGTCACAAGTGCGTTGCCGCCCTTTAAGGTGGGAGTAGGTGAAGAGGGAAAGGACGGAAATAGGGGAGAGGGAAGGGTTAGGGCCTCCGGTAACCTCACTCACGCGGCGAAAAGCAATACACTTGTTTCACTGCCGGTTTTCTGTGAGGCCGTGGTATCGAACGGAGTCGAGCCGGCCCATACGTGTCGAAGCATGGCTCTCCCACGTTATTGGGATGGTTATTTTAACAGTTAATTCAAGTATTATGTAAGCAGGATTTTAGTCATTCTTATCCCCTTATTAACACGAGCGACCGTGGGCAAAAGCCATTACATAGTTATAGTGCTACCGTACATAAAGCTTGCTCTGTACTTAGGAGATAAGGATGTCATGTGACGACCTCGTGTTGTAGGTGTAATTGGCATAATAATACCTACAGCATGCGCGCTACACGCTACTGATTCAAGACATCTGAGATGTTCCATTGTATATCTATTAATAGGTTACAATTTAATTTTAACCTTCGAAGCAAAAAGGCAGAATGTTAAAAGTTTACTAGTTTACAAAAGCCAGGGGATGGGAGCAGCTGCTCTCCCATGTCCTCCCCCTGGGTACTTCCATGCGTTCTCTGTCTCTAGGATAGTAAATGTTTGAAGGTTTGATAACGCGTGAGTTAAAGTTGAGTGCTTAACATTATTATAAGTTTCACAACATAAAACGTACAAATAAATCTAATAATTAATACTCGTGAAATATTTTTAATACCATTGTTACCAATACCAAATGTTACCATTTGACTAAAATTATTTGTCATTTTATCTGTTACGACAAACGCGCAAGCGAAGACGCGGACACAGCTAGTCTATATATATTTTCGATTTGATTTTATGAGCGGAACCCAATTTTTTTTCTTTACATAAAAGTAGCCCAAATACATCAGGTACCTGCTAGTGAAAAATTTTTTTTCCCTTCTTCTTTCGTCGGCTTAAGTTTTTGTTAAAAAGTTTTAATTTTTAAATTTTTTGTGGCTAAAATAATCAACTACAGGTCTCCGTCATGTTGAAGTATCATTAGAACTACATGTGTGTGCTAAGTTTCAACAAAATCGGTTCACAGGTGAAAAGTCAATGGGTGAAAAATCATTCATCCCTTTTTTTTACACCCTTAGGGTTGAAAAATTTGTTTTAAATTTAAATGGCACCAATTTCTAAGTAAGCCCTATGCAATAAAAAAGAACTATCGAAATCGGACTACCCTGTAAAAAGTTATGCGTGGTCATAAATAAAAATAAATACGGGTCAACTTGAGAACCTCCTCCATTTTTTCGTCAGTTAAAAGTTATTGGCGTAGACAATGCCAGCATCCAAGAGACAGGCGTTTTAATATATCGCAAGGGACCCATCTAAAAGGCATTTGCCGCGCGTCATTGTGGTGAAGATATGAGATTCATACCGGGTCATTTGCATAACCAAAACAAGAACATTCGTGATAATTTTTATACGGCTAATGTTTAAATAAATAATAAATATATATACGTTGTACAAAATACAAATTTCAAAACTTCCACTTGCACGTATTTGTACGCATTGCATTTGCTCGACTTCGGACATAGCAGTCGATGTGTAACTGCACGACTTTGGACGTAGCAGTCGATTTGCACTTGCACGACTTCGGATATAACAGTCGATATGCACTTGCACGACTTCGGATATAACAGTCGATATGCACTTGCACGACTTCGGACATAGCAGTTGATCTGGATGTTCCTATGTGTAATATGTAACCAAAATATTTGCGTACAAAATACATAAAATATATTTATGTTGAAGGGAATTAACGCGATCATGTATGTAAACGGCACTACATACGTTTAATTTGTCTGACATTTCGACCAGGATGTACTGGCCGTGGTTACAAGCTGAGGATTAGAATATAATAATATTATCATGGAACGCGAAAGCTAATAATTTAGTATCTATAAATAAAACTAGCATTCCTTACATTGGAAGTACGTCCAAAAAGCTTTCTTTTTACATATAAAATTCCGGTATGTCTGTGTGCTCCTAAACGGCTCATGGAGTGGATGGCTTACAGGTTAAAATTATAGCTAATAATAATTAGAGCACATAGATCGTGCTGTTGTCGAGATACAGATTAAGTCTGTCGGATAAGATGGTAAAATATGTATGTTGGAGCAGCCATTAATATGGAACGTAAATGAACGAAACGAACATGTGAAGTTGGCGCATTTCGACAGAGTCGAGCAAGACGTTCGCTCGAGTCGATGAGAGGGCTGTGTGCGTGTTTAACGTTCTGTTCCTTTCCAGACTTCGAGCTGACAACAAGTGCTCAGAACTGTCTCACGTTTCGTTAAGTGTACCTACCTACTTATTGAACAACATGTGTGACGGTAAAGGATTAAGCGGCGACCTGACGATATGATTATTATTCAAGTAAACTTTTAATTGGCCTCGTGAAAAATAAAGTACCTACATTATGTCAATTCTTGGTGAGATTATATATAATGAATACGGCTTAAGCTAATCCGGACTGTCTCTCGCGTTACGCAGGCCTTTGTGCTGTCAAAAGCAACATTTTTCATTTACCCTGTAGATTATGTTCTAACAATGTTTTATGAAAAATATTTTTAATTGGAAAATAAACAATGTATGTTTAGCGTGTTATATTTTACAATGGAGTACAATATAGTATTATTTGTTTTGATGGCTAGTTAATTTATGGATAGTAATTGTTTGAGATAGATTTTTTCACTTCAGATCTCACATTCCACGTATATAAACATAAGTAAAAAATTGAAAATTCAAATTCAAATTCAAAATATTTATTTCGGACTAAATCCATATTATGTTAGTAACCGTGTGTCTTAAACTAGTGTTAGTATTGAATAAAATTATTTAACAAACTATTTACATTGTGCATGAATGGAAATCCACCTGTGAATAAGGGGGGAGTCCCACCTATCTGAAAAAACCTTCAGGATGCTTTTGGAGGAGGAGCGCAAGCGCGTGAGCATGGAAGCGCAACGTTTCCTCATTATAGCGATGAACCCGTCGACCTGCGCCTCCGCGAACATGGCTGACGCACTACAACGCCACGGCAAACCCAAAAGCACCCTGAATGCATTATTATACTGGACACGCAGGTCACTGTATGTCCGCCGCGCAAACTTAGTCCACAAGCTGCACGTGTAAAGTGACTGACAGAAGGCTTTAAACAGCAATGACTGACTCAAAAATCTCTTCAAAGATTAGAAAAGGCTGATGATAATTGAACGGCTGAACAGATTTTCTTGAATCATAGCTAAGAACACTTTCGATCAAGTCACCTATGAAACAAAAAAAAAACTAAATCAAAATCGGTGCTTCGGCTAAGGGACTTTAATGTCGCAGACAAACATAGATACGTCGGGCGTCAAAATCTGATAATAAATCTACAGAGAGAGATAGAGAGTGACATGAAGTTCCAACACTCAAGATTTTTTCGAATCAGACCGGTATTCCCAGATATTAGCGCGTTTAAACAAACAAATAAAAAAATCTTCAGCTTTATTATATTAGCATAGATGAGAGAAACATTGGAGCAGAACTAGTAATATAATTATAAGAATGAATGCTCTAACGTAAATTGCTTTGAAGAAGAAATTAATTTTATTTAGGTGTAACATCAAATGCTTTATGTTCGGTTGGTAAGCATATATTCTTAGAGGATTCGTATTATTTAATGTCTATGAACTCGTACTGGTTTCGTTCTTTTGATCATTGCCTTCAAATATTAATTTCAGTGAGAAGGATTAAAATATTTTTAGCTAGACAAATGGATTAAAATACAAAGATAATTAGTATAGAGTTTGAGAGTTGGTGTGTTGAATACCGACTGTAATATTGCTACTAAATGGAAAGGTTAGGAACTAATTTGAAGTTGTAGGTTTAAAAATAAAAAATGGAGGTCGGTGACAACTTGAGGTACCATAATAAAACTACACTGAAGGCTTTTTATAGTGATATTATAAAAGTTAACAGTTTGTTTTAACGCATTAATAGTCGTGTTCATCAGTTTCCTGGTCCAATGAAATCCATTAAAATCATTCCGTTGTTCACATCGTATCGACCGAACCAGCTTTAGACCAATTCCTGTACTACCGGAATTCAGTAAATAAAAAAAAACATTTATGATGAAATGTAAAGTTTCATTCAAAACAATAATGATATATACTGATAGCGGTGTAAAGTTTGAAAATCGTATCTTTGATTGCTTCGATGTCCACGATGCCATAGGTATTTTGTTTGGGATTTATCCAAGCCTTTTGATTGTGTTGATCATGAAACTCCGATCAGAAAATTACACCACAACGGTATCAAAAACTCAGCGCTGGACCTTCTAGCATTTAGCAAGCCGTTATTAATGGTAAGCTACGTCCAGGAACGGTGGTAATAATGGGAGTTCCACAGGGTTCTCTTCTCGGCCTATTTTTGTTCTTCTTCAACACTTAAGACTTTCCTCATCTTGTTAAGGACGATTACGAGGTACTATTGTTTGTAGATGTTATTTTACTCTTATTTAGACTAAAACGTATGACTACAAAGTTCACAATGTAAACAGCGCTATTTCGAAAGTAGTTCACTAGTTTAAAGTTAAAAACTCACTTATTAATGAAAAAGAGACTAAATGTATCCGGTTCACTAGTCCAACAGTGAAACAGATGAAAACTACTACAATGGTTAAAGAACACGACTTAAAACTAGTGAATAAAATGAAATTCTTAGCCATTACTCTTAGTTCTAAGCTTTAGTGGGGCCCAAACAAATTATCGAACGGACTCGGTTCTGCACATACGAATATAGAGAAATTCGTGAACTGACTGGTATTGAGACAGGCAGATTTGTCCATTATAGTTATTATCTTCTTCTTTCATAATGACGTATGGTATTTTACTATCGGAGAATGCTGTCGATATATAAACATAAACTTATTGTACTTGCCAATAGGCCCTAAAATTCGCAAGTTACTTCGAGGTCAATGTGGGATTTTATAGTAAAATCCCAAATAAAATTCAAATTTTAAGTCTAAACAAATTTATGTTAATATTGAATTATATCGAAGATAAAAATGCCTGAGACTAAATTGTTTTAATAACATAATAGCGCACAATTACTATATATTGTATATCTATCTGGTGATTTAAAAGAATGGCCGTGAGTTTGTTTGGCTGATTTCTTCTCACAAAGCTCAACTATTTAGACACAAGCGGTTATAGATCGATACAGGCACATAGGGGTGGTAAATATTTGCAACACGGCATTATTATTATTTATTGTTTAATAATTTTATTTCTTCTGCGGCTTTGTGTTTGATGATTTCAAACAATTGTTAAATGATTTTAGGAAATAAAGATGATTGACTATTGCGTTCTAACCGTTCTAATGTATATAATGCCTGTTTAATGATAAAGTTTGCATTCTAATGTTGCAAGAAATAAGCTTCGAAGAAACTTGTCCTTAACACAACATAAAGTTTCAGATTGTGGTAACATAATGTTCCTTCAGAACCGAATCTACAAACAAACATTGGAAGCGTCGCTACAGAATCCCGAGCAAATTGCCGGAGTCGACAAACACCACCTATGTTTGGCATTCGGCTTAGAATATTGATTCGCCATCGCGCTCCTTTGCATCTTGCTTTACATTTTGTGCACTTATATCGAAAAGGCAAATAAAAATATCTTAGTATTGACTATATCTGGGGCGTTCTACATTCCGTTTACGGATTCGCGAAGAAGAAGGTAGCTGGGATAGACTGAATGCGCAAGCGGAGGACCTGGTGAGATGGCGCGCACATTGAGGAAGGCCTATTTCTAGCTGGACTGCAATAGGCTGATGAATAATTAATAATAATAATAATAAATCCTCACCTCACACACGGCCGTCTGATCCCAAACTAGGCAGAGCCTGTACTATGGTAACATACTTATAAGAACCCACGACCTCTGGCTTAGCAGTCAGGGTCACTAGACCAACAGGCCAGTCAAATTGATTGATTGATATAACTATATATCTACTACTTATAGTATGTAATTATAATACTTTTGTAAATTAATAAATACAATATAATCTTACTATTTACGCATGCGTTTAACGTCAAGGCAGTCAAGTGAAATAGTTGTTAAACTTCTTAATATATATATTTCTTCTGTACGTGTGTATGTCACTGAATTCCTTCTAAACGGCTGGACCGATTTTAATGAAATTTTTTGTGTGGTTTCAGGTGGATTCGAGAATGGTTTAGATTTCCAATTGGACCCGGTAGATGGCGTTGCGATAGGGTTACGGGAATAATATTTATTGCGTTCCGGCAGGACAACGTTTGTCGGGTCCGCTAGTAATAATACATATAACTTGAGACTACTAGCTAATCGGAGCCTGTTCTGTGATAATGAAAGTGCTAATAAACATACTTATATATTACTAAATGCATACATATGTTAGATATATTACACCAAAAATACAGAACAAACGATTCTGCTCATCACACAGTTACTATTTGTCCTGGGTAGGAATCGAACCCACGAACTCTGGCCTATTATGAGATTTAACTGTATTGAATTACCTAAAAGACATATGCACTAAAATCGAGAGGAAGCTCTATCGGGATATTGTCATGTTGCAATAGCATCACGGTCTCATGGGACTGCGATACGGACGTTTACTGATCAATCAGCACTTTAAAAGCTAAACCCGCATATGACAAGCTTATCAACGGAATCAGTTGCGTTACAAACAGCCTTTGCAGTTGAGTGTCAAGACCAATCGGTTTCTCTTCATTTAACGTTGACAGGTTGCCCTGACTGCTGGACCAGTCGTGGGTTCAATTCTAAGCCATGACAAATAGTTGTGTGATGAGCACGATCATTTGTTCTATGTCCGGGTATAATTTAACTATAATATGTATGTATTTAGTAATATATAAGTATGTTTATCAGCAGTCTGTTTACCTGGTACAGGCTCCTCCATGCCTAGTTTAGGATCAGACGGCCGCATGCGCGGTGTATAAGGTATAAAATCTATACGTCAAAAAGGTACTTTGTCTAAAATGCTTGTATAAAATAACAACCTGTGACGTCATAGTTCGCTATCGTTAAATCATTTATTTTTAATCTTTTGTTGGCTACTGAAAATTCATTAAAACAAAAATAATTAGCAATTTGCACTACCTATGTGTGGAATCCTGGTATTAGCTATCGTAAGCAAATAAAAGTGCAAACTTTGCATAGAGAGCTAGTTTATAGCTATGTCGTAAACAAACGAACTGACATCTCAGCTCAGCGGTATTGGTGCCTAAAAACAACTGGAACACACATGTTACTCTTGGTTATGTTGCAACATGCAACATTACATAGACCAATTATCAGCAAAAATAGAACACCACGGCTAACGTCGGTTAGTGATAGACTATTGTAAGATGGTAGTGTTTCCCCCGCTCTGGATTCGTCATGCCCCACATATATATATGCCCCGATATGTGTATCGTGGTATAAACAAAAACATGTACAATCTTTTACTTTAATAAAGCAAATAGACTCATGTGCGACGTAAATTGCTTTACACCATCGTGATGACATTGAAAAAGATTATCCCTGAACTCCAAATGGGTGTCATATTGTAGGATTAGCGACTTGACGATACTGAAGCAAATATTGCTGTTCTGATTATTTCGTAATAAAAGCTTATTTTTTGCAATAAATAATCCAGAATGCAGTTACAAAAAAAATATTTGAAAAAAAACTCAGTTTAAAAATTTTACCTGTTTGAATTTCAAGGTATATTCACCTCCGTTTCTCATGAAAGCAGGTGGTATTTACACGGTAATATTTATAGGTATCAGATACGGTTATACTTGAAGAGGTCGATCGAGTCGAAAGTCTTGAAACCTGCATACACTCATGCCTGTACCCTCGAAGGCAGAAGATTTTTTCCAACTATAATTTTTCGTCCCACTCGCGTAATAATATGTAATAGCCTATTGCTATCAAGCGGCCACTTTGGGAATTAAAGATGGGAAAATTGGGAGTATACATATTGAATGAGAAAGATAGGTAAGAGGGAAGGCATTGGAAGGAGAGGGATAAGAATATAATAATAATATATAATGATAACTCGAAACATCTCACACGGCCTTCTGATCCTAAACTAGCAGAGCCTGTACTATGGTAACCACACTGCTGATAAACATACTTATATATTTCTAAATATATTATAGATAAATCACATCTAGACACAGAATGAATGATCATGCTCAACACACAACTAATTGTCCTGGATGGGAATCGAAGCCACGACAGCTCAGCAGTCAAGATCACTAACCACTAGACCAACAGGCCCGTAATATTGCTTATACGGATGAATTGAGGAGCAATATGTAAGCAATAACTCGAGCAGATCATCTTCTAACTTACCTGGAAACCGGTGTACTTGACGTCATTTAAAGTCGTCGGTAACAGTCTTCCATTAGGTCGACTATGTACTTTATGGTTACGTATTAAGTATCCAAATAAATATCTCGAAATGTAATACATAAATCATTTTGTCAACCGAACGATACCATCATGAAAGGCGAACATTTCTCACATAACAAACGAAGTAAAATCAGATAAACAAAGCTCCACTCCAAACTTTGTTGAAATAAAATGTTTGTTGTTGCTGTCCCGCTCATTCGTAGGAGGTTTGTTGAAATAAAGTGTGAAGACATCGTAGAAAGAATTCCTTCAGATAGATTTATCAAAGGCATCCATTGTTAGAGATGTCTACTTTGCTCTAGTTATCGGCTGATCAGGACTTATTCCGTAAAGATCAGTACTTATTCTGTATCTTAAATTATCCTACCAATATTATAAACGTGAAATTTTGTGAGGATGTATGTTTGTTTGTTACTCTTTGACGCAAAAACTACAAAACCGATTCCGATGAAACTTGGCATGTAGATAGCTTGAGACCTGGATTAACTTTTAATTTGATATTCCCACCGCATAGGGATAAAAGGTATTATATATGGGAAGGTGAGTTTGCATTAACTACTCAACCGCTAAAAATAAAATTTTGCATGCACGAAAAGGACATAATATACTTATATATCATAATGCAGTACTAAATAAAATAAAGAAAACAGTAGGTACTTATATTTTATGGTTTGTTATTACGGAGAGTTAAAAATTGTGCAATAACCAATACCAAAAATTATGACTCAAAAATAACATGCTTCTCAAAAAACTTTGTTTAAGTTCTGTATCTAGATTTTTTAAGACTGTTACGAATATAGTATAAAGATCAAATTTTTCATTTGTCTTTGATAGGTATATTGTACATAAACAGAAAGTAAGTGGTGCACTATGTTTCTTATAAAAATGCAACAATTAATACATGGCATTAAATTTATCTACGCGAAAGATTTTAAATTGTGAAAGTTATAAAAACGACGAACGAAAACATTATAAAATTTCTTAAGAAAATGTTCTTTGGCATTCCTTCCGCAAGGTTCAAGCACCAATATGTAAATCGTAAGTGTATGGCGAGTTAATCGATTAATGATTTGTTATAGAGATTATATTTTTACATTACTTTCAGATATTGAACTTGTGCATGTGTCACAAGAAATCTGTTTATAGCACTAATAATAACATCACATATTTCACACACGGCCGTCTGATCCCAAACTAGGCAGACCCTGTACTATGGTAACCAGACTGCTGATAAACATACTTATATAAATACATACATATTACAGATAAATTACATCTAGACAAAGAACAAAATAAATGATCATGCTCATCACACAATTATTTGTCCTGAGTGGGAATCGAACCTATGACCAGCTTAGCAGTCAGGATCACTAACCACTATACCAACAGGCCAGACAAAATCCTATCCACATTACCAGGATCAAAAACAGTGGTAGACAGAAACACCGAGCATGACACAGATTATTTTCTTTCCAACAATAAATCAGACTTATAATATGTATTAGTATTTGTATATGTTTGTATGTATTTATATGTTATATTCATAATGAGTATACGTGATATTTATTTTGTCCAAGTGTTTATATTAATTGCTATTTCTTATTAGTTTAGGGTTAATCTCGCCTTAGGATATACCATTTCCTTGATTTTAAGATATGTAATCTACTTTTAGTGTACAATAAAAAAAAAATAGACACTCCGCGAGTCGAAGGGAAGTTAAACTTTCTGGGCACACGCAACGAATTTAATCAGAAGTATATTCGAGGGGTTAGACACATTATAAACGCAGTTCCAGAGCTGGAAGGCACCTACTTCTCAGCAACATCGAGTTCGAGTTACAAGGACAACCCTGAGCTGCTGGAACTATAGCTTGCACTTCCCAATCCATCCGTATAAGCGATATCCCATTTTTCCTTTTGCCTTACCTTCCTTTCCCTTTCAATAAACTTAAAATTTTCCCATCTTTAATTTCCAAAGTGCCCATTTGACGGCATAAGGTTTCCTATTATGCCCCGTATTACGAGAGTGGGGCTAAATGATAGCTGGCAAATTGGGGTTTTTTAATACGTCTCTGTCTAACTTTTCGGGGAAAAAGGCGTCAGGGAATGTTATTTCAATTCCTTCTTAAGCAAAACAGCAACATAGGTGGAAACTGTAGAGACAATGCTGACGCAGTAATTTATGTACGAAGGCGAGAGCATTCACCCCGCGCAGCAGTCATCTCTCCACAAGTAATGAGTTAGGTCGTCTAATAATAAATATATGCTTATAAGTGGGACTGCATGTATGTATGTGAAATATTTTTTATATCAAGAACTTCGCATATCTATGGCAAAAGAGAGAGCACCACTAGATTAATTACACGTTATGGGTCTTAAATAAACTATGTTTTTTTTTTTATAACATTTATAGCACGAACAAACGCCTAAACGCAGACCTTTCTTGCCATGAGATCCGCATAGTAACCTGCTCCAGATATTGCCCCTTAATTATTGGACATGGCATTAAGCTCTTATTGCGTTTGGTATCTAAGATTTTTACTGCAAAAGTATTATATATAAATAATTGTGTAATTCCACCCAGGAGAAATTGTGTGATGAGCATGATCATTTGTTCGGTGTCTGGGTGTAATTTATCTATAATATGTATGTATTTAGTTATATATAAGAATGGTCATCAGCGGTCTGGTTATCATAGTATAGGTTCTGCCTAGTTCGGGATCCGACGGCAGTGTGTAGAAGTCTTAAGTTATTATTTTAAACAATATATTTTCCCGTTTGATCGTTTCTTGTTCGAAATTTAATCAGGTGAATTCTCTCACAGTGTCAACGACACCCGTGTGTATTGAATAATAGAGCGGAATATTCTACGCCTAGACAATATGGCCGCTTCCGAATACGGACACGGGTCCGGTCCGGATGTGATTTATTACCCCGCTGTATCTAGACAACGATACGTAACGTGTCGACGTACTCTCTCTGGACCACGATTTAGTAGGGCTATGAACTTCCACGTTTATATACTTCGCTTGTATATATTTATTTGATACTCGATAAGCACCTATTATATACTATAACGTTATATAGTTGTTATAACAATAGGTAATATAGTTTATTATGGAGAAAGATAAGATTTTTTTTTTAATGTTAATCTATAACTAGTTGTGAGCGCGGATTCGCTTGCGTGTATTACATTTTTTTGCGCATTTTAATATAAGACATAAGATATATTTTTTAAATTAATTTTTATAGATACTAACTTACTAGTACGGGAGCTTTCCACAAGATAAAAAAAGAAGGAATTTGTACGTCTATAATATTATATTAAAAAAAAATAAAAAAAGTTTGTATGTTTAAACGCGTTAACCTCTGGAACTACCAGTCAGCTTCAAAAAAATATTTTCGTATTGGATAAAGTATTCATTGAGGAAGGTTATAGGCTATGTAAAATTACGCTACAACCGTTAGGGGCGGGGCAGTGACCATAAAACTGCGGGGAACAGCTAGTAAGTTATTAATATGCAATAATAAATAACAGCAATTGTGAAATTTTATAATTAAATCGATATTTCCTTTGGTCGACCTTAATTTTGCTCTCTTGAGTTATCCTTGTGGTTTCAATCGACGTAATCGATTCAGTAATCGAGTTCCCGAACTCGGATATGAGGTTGTACGATGCGGGTGTAATTTATAACTGGGCCGTACCCGACCAATATGTCGATAGTCGTCGGTTCCTGCTAATGGCGATATTTGGGGTAATTACAGTAATTTCTCAAATGTTACACTTTGGCTTAGAGTGAATCAATTTTGACCTAGTTTCCCTTGAAGCGAGTTGGCAATAACTATATGATGTTAATTACCTACGACTTCGTTAGACAGGAATTAAATTGCTCGTTGAAAATTAGTGTTGACGTCATAAGTGACATCCATTGTTATAAATTTGGAAAGTGTACTACATTGCTTTGTGGCAATTAGGTGCACTTTGTACTGTAGTGTTGTTGCAATGTGACGTACTGTCGAGATTAGGAAGTGAAGTATTACACAGGATATGGAATAATTTGTAGATAATCCTTTACTTGTCTGTGAAATAAAGACAACACGGATGACAAGAAAAATAAATTTTATATTATATCAGGTAGCCTTTGCTTTCAAATATTTTGATAAGTTGCTGTTCAAGTACTCACTAGTAAGTTTTTTTTAAGTTTAATTTTTATTTTGGTTTGAATATAACCAAAATTTAAAAACTCAGAGTAAACTTACTAAACATAAATGTAAATCGTCTCACGCGCAGGTGAAGGTTTATCCATTAGTTACGCCACAAACTAGTATGACCTTTTACTGTTTATTTTCATTACTAACTATTCAGTTGGTATATTTGTTTTGTTACTATCCGACAAAGAGGATTATTTATTTCATAAAATTCTTTGAAATCCTCTTTTTTTTTTTACCCTAAAATTTTAAAATCGTAGGTTAACACAATGTCACTGCAACATGCAAAATAAAACAATTAAAGTGTTGCAAATAGGTAAGACCGCTATTTGCCTGTGTCGTTAGACAACCGCTTGTTTCCAAGTAGTTGAGCCTTGTGAGAAGAAATCGGGCAAACAAACTCACGGCCAAAATTATTCGTCTTGTATTCAAACCCAAATTGGATAGGTGCACACGCTTGATATAGGCCAAGCAATTCCTCAACAGAGTAACCAGAAATCCAAATCGAAATAGTGATTGTCATTTTTAACCGACTTTAAAAAGAAGGAGGTTCTCAATTCGTCTGAATATTTTTTTTCTGTGTATGTTTTTTCTGTGTAAGTTTTTTCTGTGTAAGTTTTTTCTGTGTATGTTTTTTCTGTGTACGTTTTTTCTGTGTACGTTTTTTCTGTGTATGTTTTTTCTGTGTACGTTTTTTCTGTGTATGTTTTTCGATATCTTCGCTATTTGTGAACCGATTTCGATATTTAAAAAAAAAATGGAATTGGTTGTACTTAAGGTTGGTTTCACTTTAATTTGAAAAAAAAAATTCTACCTCTAAGGGTGGGAAATTAAGGGATGAAGATTACATTTTATAATGATTTAGGCGCATTTAAGTCGGTGCTATGGTTGTTATGGCTGTTATGGTTTGAATAGTTATTCAAATCAAAAAGAGAGGTACCCTTGAGATCGGAAGTATCTAGTATAGTTATCGTCAGTTTTACTTTGATAATTTCCCACTAATCTGGTAAAAAATAAATCATAAAAAAAAACACTACACTACATATTATAAAACAAAGTCCCCCGCGGTGTCTGTCTGTATGTTCGCGATAAACTCAAAAAGTACTGAAAGGATTTTCATGCGGTTTTCACTATTAGATAGAGCGATTCACGAGAAAGGTTTAAATGTATAATTTATTAAGGTTTTGTGTAAATTGGTTGAAATATGATGATGATTGTAAAAGATGTCTCTGTTATCCGTATGAAGCCGAGGCGGGTTGCTAGTTAATAATAAATCCTACTAAAAGTGGTTATTATTGAAATGAACACTTCTTTAGGCACGTAGGCACTTTTGGTATGGGGAAAAAGCACTGAACTCACGTGACCGTCACGCTCAGATACATGTATACAGATGTGTGTGTGTGTTTGTGTGTGAATTTTTTAAATTACTAGTGTTCGTCGTCGTCGTACTCTGGTCTAAAGGATCTTGACCAAAAGTGGGCTAGCAATGTGTAACGCGTGGAGTACTTCTTCTAAAACAACTGCGGCGTACTCCACCACGTATAAAGCTTGGGGCTTTATGGTATCCGGGTTCGATAGCTAGAGGAGGAAAATTAAAAGAGCAGGCAAACGCACTATGTGATATAATCAAGATCAGATTATTCGTGTAACAATTATAACTTCACACAAATTAATTATAAATAATACTTCTTTAATTATTCTGTGCACATTGCCCGTAAGTCGTCAAGCCAGGCTTCTGCCCACGGGGCGACTCCCTTGCCTTCAACATTTATTCTTCATAAAATATTTCGAACGTGTTCTAAATTCGAGTTTGGGGCCACCAGTCCATGCCTCTCGGGTAGTAAAGAGTTAGTCTTCCAATCGAAGGAGTATGCAAGATGTGCGAGAGGTCTCGTCACTACAGTTTCATGTTTGCAAAATCAAAATAATATAAAAAAATATCTTCTTATTTTTTTACAACCTTTTCACTACAGGAATTCTATTTTCGTAACCGGAATTATGATTGAAATAAAAACAGTAACAATTGCTACGCATTATTTCCGTATAAAGTCATGATATTTACGTTTCGTTTTCTTCATTTGTACGAGCTACGTAAGTATGAACCTTTGAACAAAAGCATCACAAAAATGATATCAAATTCATAATAACATAAAATAGCTAAACAATTAGTAATATTATCACGTTTTACAATATATTTAATTAATATTTTACGTTTCTGTTATAATAATTATTATTTTTGTGTTCCGTCTCACACAACTGTCAACCCAGATGATAGACGAGTCGGCGGCCATTACTGTTTATGTGTCGATTGACAATAGTTACTGTTATAATCTCTCCACTTAAATATTAATACTACTTACGGAACTCCGTTTGAGCAGCTGGTGACTTATTTTGTTTTTAACTAGCGTTGTTTTTTTTGTACATGAGTGATCTGTGGTTATTTTGTAAGTTGCGAGTAGGTTAAACATAATTTGTAGGTCCTTGTTTGTAGGATAGGTATCTCCGTTTTTGTCTAATTACTTAAAAAACGGTTAATTGTGGGAAAATGAACACTTTCATTTGATAATATATAAAGCGTAGTCTATAATAAATGAAGATTTATTGTGCAACAACTTAAGACGGAATTCCATACATACATGGTCATTGTCCTTTGACCGGAGGGCAATTATTATTTTGAAAAACAAACCTATTTTTATTTATTGATTTCATGAAGGCTTGTCACCAGCTACAAAACAAAATAATTTTTGAGAAAATTCTTTGTATTCCTTTGTAAGTAAATTTTGCGAATTGAGGAATGTGGAATGTCGAAGAAGTACAGAAAGCTAAACTTTATTAGTAATATGTGTTATAAATGTCAAAATTATGTAGAAACGGCGACAAACAACCTACACACAAACTATACAATGACAGTTCAATTTATACTGGTCAACAAAATATTCAAAGTTCAACCACGCGATCTCTAGTATACATATATATGTTGAACATATTAAAATGAAAATTTTAATCGATAATATAATTATCGATTACATGAAGCCCAGCACTAGTGACCGAGTTTAGCTAATAACAGTTGTTATTAATGTCAGGTCAAATGAATTACTAATACCTAATTGTGCTAATAACGTCAACAGTATTTTACAACAAGTTTAATCATAATGGATAAATTAAGCAAAAACACAAATATATACATATTTTCGCACGCAAACTCACGGACAGGCCCACTTTCTACTTCTTTCTTATCGTACTTATTGAGCCGATTACAATCATTTCCTACTAATGATTTAATAAAATCACGCTTATGAATTGATAAAAGCTTATTTCAAGCTACTCGTCCACGTTGAATATACATAGGATTTGAACCGAAATATGTTACTGAAAACTTCGTAACAGAAAAAGCACGTCACAGTTTAAATGATCCGGGCTGATCCGGTACTCAAACTGAAGATCTTATGATCATCAACTTATGCCACAGGACCAAGAGCTTCACCACATTACTGAACTGGAATAAATACGATTTGGTTGGTTTTCTTTGCGACAACTTTGGGTATGCAATACAAATCTCATTATTCCTTACATTATACCTATTTATGTTAATAAAGAAGTAGTGAATATTTGGTATTGCAAATAATAAAGTAAAAATCAAATGTGAAAATGTGATGGAGATGTTTAAGGCACAGTTTTTTTTTGTTTAGACATCCCCAGGGGTCGTCTCTCACCGTGCCAAACGGTAAGGACTCGAATCGAACCGACTAAAACCACACAGTGAGGGAACTCACTGGGTCTTATGGCTCGGGCCTCAGGTGTAGCCTAAAAAAGAAATCCCTGCGAACCGCAGCAGACTTGGCCGCCTGTTGAGCAAGGCCCGGAGCTCATCACGCCGTCGTCTCAGGCGTGCTTCTGTCTGTCGCGCTCAGGCAATCGCTCATGAAAGCCGGACATCATTGTGCGCTCTGCGGAGGCTGGTGAGTCTTCTGCGGACGTAAGAGTACTAGTTCTCTCCCGTTCCCTCTTCGCCGCTGCAGTAATAATCCCTACCAAACTTGCAATTTCGAAAATTTATTAAATTTAGTTTTCGCTCGCGCTAACGTTATTTTTCTATTCCTTGGAATCACTAGTCTTTCAGGATAAAAGGTCTCTATGTCCGTTTCTGTATCCTTCACAACGTGTATAGAAACTTCCATGATGATTATTAGAGAAATTAAAGAAAGAAAGAAAGAAAGCGTGAAGGCGTAACAAACAAAATCACTCGCATTTATAATATTAGTTAGGATTCAAGCCACACGTAACCGTCGAAACAAAACTCTAATTTAGAAGTAAATACATGAATAATTTAGAGGCAAAGTTTGTTTTTGAAATCTATGGTAATAAGACTACACTTCATAACTAATTTTACATAATTGTTTATAAACTTTCTCGCCTGTACGTCCTGGATGTGTAAATTTGGAGTTAAGATGCCGCATACGAAATTTTGCCAATTTCACTGATTTTTACAGATAAAATACTATATTTCTATAAGTTTTTATGAACAACATAAAAGATCATTCATACACACACGCCTGTATCTCTGAAAGGGTAGGCAGAGATGTATAAAACACCCACATTGCCAACTATAAATTGGTCCCACACACGTAATAGGGGGCAAGCCTAATTCCGTCAACCGAAACTTTGGGAATTAAATATGAAATTGGTAAAATTGGGAATTTATTGAATGGAAAAGGTAGGTAAGAAGGGAAAGTAATGGCAGGAGAGGGATATTGCTAATATGGACGGATTGAGTAATATAAGCAATAGCAATAACTATTATTTTATCTGTGGCAATAGCTTGAACAGGTCCGAGCTCTCTTAACTAATTTTGTTAAGAAAATAAAATTATACATACCTATTATAATTTATCTTCCAAAATAAAAAAAAATCTTATAACCACAGAATCGATAGATAAGAAAAACAACCCTTATATGAACACAATAGCATTCACTTCTCCAGTTGCAGAAGACCATTGCACGTATAATTTAATTGGTGAACATTTTATTTACTGTTAATTTGGTTACAAGGCATTTCAATCGTCAAAGCAAATATGTCTACTACAGTAAATCACATAAGGCATTACATAAGCACGAAATATTGACATCGGTAGTGTAGACACAAGCTCAAAGTATTAATGTATCGATGTTTGCTCGAAATTCGACTATTTCGTTTGTAATAAATCTATGATCAAATATTGGTTATAAAGTAATATAAACAACATAATGGCTTTTGTTTATAACCGGAAAGTGGAGTTTATAATCAAAGGACGGCATACCAGAGGGTAACTTATGAAATATTTTGTTGAAAACATCAAATTCTACTTACTGCCCTTGAATCAAGTGACAGTAGTCTGCTGTAGAATCAATTAATTTTCAAGTTTGGCCAAACATTGCAACCTTTAATGTTTGGTCCTAGGTAATAGAAAATTAAATAGTTCACTTTTACGTTACTGTCCCGGTACCGTGTGAATATCGGTATAAAGCGGTCTCTTATCTTATTCTATCTCTTATTATAGCGGTATCTTGGTATGTAGATAACGGTCTCCAGCTATCTACATACCAAGTTTCATCGCAATCGGATTAGTAGTTTTTGCGTGAAAGAGTAACAAACATCCATATATCCATACATCCACACATCCTCACAAACTTTCACGTTTATAATATTAGTAGGATAATGTTATGATTTTTTTATGTACATTTGAATGATTTTGTGATTTTAATTTTTTTCATGCAGACATTTCCTATAAGTTTAGCGTTTTACGTTATTTATACCCTACAATACCCTAAAATATAGCCTACTATACCCTAAAATGTGACCACAACTTTTTGTAACAGCCTGTGTAATATCGATAGTATGTACATAAAGCTGGGCTACATCGACCGTGTCCAATCGTATTGTCTAGCTTTGTTGTTGATGTCCGCTATTAGCTGTTGTTAATAATCCGGTATCGAATATTGGTTTCTATGTATAATGGCTGGCTGTTTTGGTGGTTGTTTAGAATGGGATGGGATATGGGTATGGGTAATGCATATTATATATGTAATAAAGGTAGATACGGATAGATGTGGACTGCCCAAGACCGGGATAGTTGGTGCTCCCTCGGGGGAGGACTTCATCCAGCAGAGGACGGCGATAAGCTAATGATGATATCCAAATTTTAATCCTTTATCTATTTTTGTGCGGACACCTTACCTTACATCAGAATTTTCAAAATATAATTGATAAAAATCATAATTTACTTAAAATTCGTTTTTTTTATGGGATAGGGGGCAAACGAACAGACGGGTCACCTGATGGTAAGTGACTACAACCGCCCATGGGCACTTGCAACTCGAGAGTCACAAGTGCGTTGCTGGCCTTTAAGGTGCGCTCTTTTCTTGAGGTTTAAAGACTGTATCGGTCCGGAAATACCGAAGAGCACAAATCCCGTCGTGTTTATTGGTGCAAATTTATGCAAGAAAAGTTCAAAGGAGGAACTGCGCAAAATATATCCCATATCCTTACAACTAACAATCTGCAGCTGCATCTCAAGCTGCTGGATCTACAGCTCCGGTCTTCTCACGAAGCAACAATCCACGCAATGGGTGTTTAAAGTAGACGAATTGCCCACAAAAATTGTTCGCGGTTGGAGCATTAATGAGAAAATGATAGCGGTTTTTTTCGACCCAGGGGACCAGTAGCAGTTATTCCACTAGAAGACCGTAGAAGAGTTACTAGTGAATGGTATAGCAAAGTTTGTCTGCCTCAAGCTTTCGGGGAATAGAATAGCGAGCGACCAAGGAGCGGTGTCCGTGGTATTCTTTTTCACCAAAATAACGCGCTCGCTCACACAGCTGCTAGAACCATGGACTATTTGAATACTTCGGGTGTACAAATATTACCCCATCCTCCGTACAGCTCCATGCGTTTTTTATCTTCCACGGTAAAAAAACACTAACACTGCAGAACAGGCCATCAAGAATTTCGGCAGTTATGTTTCGACCAGCAGGATACATTTTTTAAATGTTTCGAAAGCTGGTTCACCTGAATGCACAAGTGCCTTGGTGTTGGAGGAGCTGGTTCACCTGAATGCATAAGTGCCTTGGTGTTGGAGGAGCTGGTTCACCTGAATGCATAAGTGCCTTGGTGTTGGAGGGGAATATTTTGAAAAGCTATAAATAAACTTTTTTACAGTGAAGCTATTTTTCATTTCACTAACAATTTTCGGAACAGGCCGTATGATTGTGTTTTCATCTATATATATAATTTATTTGTTAATACAAATTTGAAGCTGGCAGAATTAGTCCACATTGGTTGGCTCAGCTGCCATAATGAAAGAAAAAAAGAAATCTCTCGTCCGTAGCGTTAGTGTTGCCCTACTCGTACATGCAAAATTCAATAAAAGCTTTAAACAAAACGAGCTAGCTCTCTAAACAGGAACCATAACCTAACTTTTACGACATAGATAAAAAAGAATTTTGCAAACTTTGTATCTAGGAGAGTTCCCTTGTGCAATATAGAGGTAGAAATAAATTCACATACCAAGAGAATGCGAGCTTGAGAGTGTATCGAATTATTCGTTAACCTAGATGTTTCCGCATCTAGGTTAATAAAACAGTACGCGGATACCTTTATTCTCGCTGCTTAAGCTGCATCTACACTACAGCACAGGTCACTGTACCAATTAAAAAGCATCAGAAAAGTACATTTATTTTTATAGTCGGTAAACAAATGATAATAACAATAATTCTTTTTTTTATGCTAACATTTAAAACTTAATTACACATTTGAAATATAAAACTGTGTTTTACTTTTCAGATTCATTTTCACAAGGGTTTCATTTTTGTTAGAAAGTTTTCATTTTGAGATTTTTGTAGGTACTTCTTTTGAACTAGATAAGTGTGCCAAATTTGAAAATGAAAATCAAGAATTGTGTATTTTTTCCTTTCGCGGTGACAAAAAAATCAATCGTTCTATAATTGCTGTAGAAATGCTTTAGGATATAGCTGTAGAAATGCTTTTTATAATTTAATATATTCAAAGTGTTCCAGTGCTTCTTTTACTCGTAATTCGAAATGTGCTCATAATTTTACATGTGGAAACCATTATTTTGTATAATTTTTATCATAAATTTTGAGATTTTCTAATATGTGCTGCCTGCTAATTGTAAGTTTGATGTTAAATCAATCAACACTTTATTCCATTACTCTTTACCCCCTACTGCTGCAATCTGCAGCAAATGCAACTATGCAGTAAGCCGTAAAGCATTTACTATAAATCACTTTCACACTTCAATATCGTTCGATCGTATCACGCGTTCGAACCTAGGATACCTGTGTACAGTGTAGTTCCGGTTTTACCCGCTAAGCGACGCTAGAAGCGGATGTTTTTTACATATCAGACTTTATATTCTTCAGGAAGTTCGATTGAGAATGCGTAGTTTGCTTCGAGTGGAAACGACAAAATAAAAACTGTCACTAAGTACTGCCAAATTATAAATATAGTCAATACATATTTTTCAGTCAATGTTATACTAACATAGTTTTAAGATGCTTAATACTAACAAGAAGTTTTTTTTTTTATAATATATGCAAGCGATTTGATAACATAAAGAAAATATGGAGATTGAAGTCAAGTCAAATAGACAGAACAAACTTGAGAACGACATGTTAAATAAAATTTAGGGTTCTTAATAGTTTATATCCATTTCGGGCATTTAATTGGCTCTAACGGAAATATAAATGAAAATTGATAAGATGTTTCTAAATGTGCATTTACACTAGGAAACCAGCCCTAAAGTTACTTTAATAGGTTGTTATTCTAAAATAAATTTCTAGACTTGATCGAATAATTCAATTGATGACTGCTATCTACTGCAAATTATAAGTTTTACAACTGCAACTTTCATCAAATGCATTTCTGCAGAAAATCAAAGACCATACTTAATTTAATGTTATAAATGAGAACGCAAATTTGTTTGTTTGATACGCATTCACGCCTTAGCTACTCACCCGATCTCCATGAAATTTTGCATACGCGTACAGAAAAAAATACTGTTTTCTAGGGATAGAAAATAACTTTTAGATCGTCGTCCGTCTTAACGCGAGTCAAGCGGTAAATCTCTTCCACACTTCACGCGTTCGAACCTAGCATACGTGTGAACAGTGTAGATCCGGCTTTATCCGGCAAGCGACGCTAAAAGCAGAATATTTTACAATTCAGACTTCATATTCTACAGGAAGTTCCATTGAGAATACGTAGTTCTCTTCGAGTGGAAACTCGGAATTAATGCTGTTTCGTAGAATACCTTCGCTGGGTCGGAATTATACGCGTCTGTGCAATATTCAATTCGCGCACAAATTATTATGTTGATTACACACTGTTTCTTTGTTATTTTTCTTTTTGTATGTGTAAAGAGTTATCGGCTTTGTTTATATCTGATTTAAAAAACAAGGAGATTTTTAATTTAACTAATTTATTGTTGTATGAATGTTCCGTAATATCATGACCGTTTGTGAATATAAATGACTACCGCCGCCTATGGGCACCTGTAACTCAAGAATCAGAAGCGCGTTGCCGCCCTTTAAGGTTAGAGTAGGGGAAGAGGTGGAGAGGGGGGAAGAGCAAGAAGAGGGGAGAGGGGGTTTAGAGGGAAGGGTCTTCGGTAACCTCACTCACGCGGTGAAAAGCAATGCGAATATTGCTTCACTGCCGGTTTTCTGTGAGGCCGTGGTATCGAGCGGAGTCGAGCCGGCCCATACGTGCCGAAGCATGGCTCTCCCACGGATGTCAAATTTAACAAACTGTGTATGTAAATTATTTATCAGATAGACTTGTTTTATTTTTCCAACCTTCGGCAACATTGATAACGTTTTAGTGACACTTAGTCAAGACCAGACAGTTACGTTTTTTTTAAATAAAATTTTGGATTCTTAAATATATAGACATTACTTGGATATTATTCAGCTTGTTACAGACGGGTGTGGTGAAATTTAAAAAGCGTTATGTATACCCTAAAATAGATAGATATATAGATAGATTACACTTTATTTGTACACCAGGGTTTTACAAGGAATATGTAACAGGAGATGTATCTTATCAATAGTGTACAAAGGGCGGCCTTTTCGCTTATAGCAATCTCTTCCAGGCAACCTTGGGATGGACTGGAGTTATTTTATTAAACAGGTAGGTAAATTTGTAGCTTTAACCTTGTATTATTATAACCTGTTAATAAACTATTATTTAAAACTAAAAACAACAGTAAATTAATTTCTTGAAGTGCCAATATAATCCAATAATTTTTTTATCTCAATTTACTAACATGTTCAAACATGACTTACGGTAAAATCCGCCACAACACAGCGCCATTAGCAAAAACAATATACGAAACACTCATTAGGACACATATGTTACTCAGAAACAAGTGAATCGATATCAAATGTTCTATACTTAAGGAAAAGATGCTGTTGGTATTTCCTTAGGGGTCGGTACAAAAGGAAAATGGGAATAAACTATCTGGTTACCCAATATTTGTAACCCGTGGTTAATTTCTAAATGACGACATCACAACGGTTTTACTAGCAGGATGTAATTTTTTTTTTTGTTTGTCAACCCTGCCCTTAGTCTACAATTCTCAGACGGATAACAATAATAATTTCTAACACAGATATGTCATTTTATGTTTACATTGCTATCCTCATTTATCCGATTTAAAAAATATCGCAAAAATACTCTCCAGCGTTTATACTTCTTTACGAGACAAATGATTATCTAGAAGCTGAACGTTCATGTTATGTTCAAGACGGAACCCTCAGGCTACTTACTAAAATACACTCAACTGGATGAAACCTTGCCAAAGTGGTTGCGTAACCTTGCGTATTTACTAATACATCTACAGCATTATACGTGACGTTGAAATATAAGCTCCATTCAGACAAGATCTCGAACATTTTGTTTGATTGTAAAGCTGCGATCTGAATGAGAGCGGTGCGGAGTGTGCGCTCAAATACTCAACACTACTCAATGTTATGAGACGTCACTGTTTGTTGGATTGTCGCTTTCGCTCTAAGCTTGTAGCGATAGAACGATACTTAGAGACAGAATTGCAATCAATATAAACATTGGAACAAATTGAAAAAAAATTGTTGTCCGTGTAAAACAAAACAAAAAGAAATGGGCTAAGTCTATAAAAATATTGCGTATTACTGACCCATACACGTAATATAAGCAAGCTATGTATAAGCAAGCGGTTTGATGACAATAAAATAATATGGATAGTGAATCCATGATTACGATTAGGGTTTGTGAGCTCAATAAATGTTTTTCCGACTATGCGTTGCGAGTGCAGGACCCTGTAATATAATTAATATTCGAAGTTTATTATTATTTACGGTGACGTGCTGGATTAACCTATGTACATAATATCCTAAACCTTCATGAATTTTTTGTGCTATTTGCTTATAAAGTGAGGCAAATAGCACTCAAATGCTGGTAAGAATAAGGTTTCGGTTTCGATAAACACAAAAAGGTGGCATTTTAATTTAAACATAAAACAACAAATACGCTTAGTTTTAACATTTGCCAAACAGTTAAGATTTCTTTTGCACAGTCCAGGTATCATTATAATTTCTGACGGCAGCAGCATTGAGTGGGCCGGCACAATGTATCTTCAACAACGCTTCTCGCTCCCAATGGGAGCGTAGATGTATTTGGCATTATCTGTTAAAGCTTTATGAGAATTTTAAAGCTTTATGAGAATTTTAAAGCCTTATGTGGTGTGTGGTTTGACTATGAAATATAGGCCTTTGTTTCAAGATTAAAAAAAATGGATTTACTGTTTTAACGAGGACTACAAATTGATCACATTTTGTTTTCCTCCGTTACTTATAGTTACGGAATGTATATTAAAACTTTATACATAAAGTAGTATACTATAATTTTCCTAAAAGTGGCCTGTAAGAAACTTTCATATATGTTATAGGTATAAAATTTTGTCTTGGTTTATTTAATTATTTCAATTTATTTTGAATTGATGAATTCATAGATTTTCTCTAAATTCTCTCTTTTTTTCTTGTCTTACATGGCAGTGGAGTCAGCTTTCCTCATCTTAGAAAGATGAGGAAAGCTGACTCTACTTCGGTCTATCCAAGATGTCGTCCCCGGAAACCTGACACTCTCACATATATCTCAGCACTACATCCTTCCACCTTGTCTGCGGTCTGCCTCTGGATCTTCGGCCTAGCATGGATAATTATAACGCTAAGTTTCCAATATAGTCAAGCGGCCGCCTCTTTATGTGACCGTACCATCGCAGCCTACTTTTTTAAATTTTGTCGGTGATGTCGCGCACAGTTGGCTTCCTCGTATGTGCTCATTACGGATTGTAGGCCCTCTCTCTCTTTCTCTATATAATTATATTATTTGAGGACCTAATTCGTAGCTTGCGGGGAGACGACTGCTTCGCCAAGCGAATGCTTCCGCATTCGTATACAAATTACTGTGTCAGCATGTCCCTACACGGACCTTTTAGAGTATAATGAGATGGTACGTACGATGGTTCTATGTGTTTTAGCTCAAGTTTCGTTGCTATAAATTAGGACTGGTCTAATGCTAGTCTTACAGACAAAGGCATTAGAGATATCATCTCTATGTAGAATTGAATTAACGAACTTTTTTACTAAACCGTTTTACTTCAGTGAAAGTACACAAGCAATGCAATAAACATAAAATAGCATAACTGTTCAGTATCATTGACTAACAAAAAAAAATCGTTCATTTTATTGCAATGTGATTGGAGCTAATATAGCAGGAATAAGTTTGAGTCGCCGAGCGCATTTCTAAGTAAAAATATTGCTATTCTAACTTTTGAACATTCGCGTTCCATGATATATAATTATGTATATGAATAAGAACTAATGTGACGGTATGACCAGGTTGAACTGGCCATGATCACAGGCTGTGTAACCTTGTCGAAACGGAGAGCAATTCAAAGGTATGTAATACTATCTACTAATCGCGTTGACTCCCGTTCGTACACATAATTGAAAATATTGCTTTTAAACTGCAGCACAAATATAAATTTCGAGGTTAACGTTGATCCGACTCCAAATCCTTACTAATATTATAAATGCGAAAGTAACTCTGTCTGTCTGTCGGCCCTTCACGCCAAAACTACTGAACCGATTTATATGAAATTTGGTACACAGATAGTCTAGAGCCTGAGAAAGGACATATGCTACTTTTTAATGCGAAAAAAGGGGTGTAAGGGGGTGTAAAAGGTGGGGATCAAAAGTTGTATGGAAGTATCGTCAATTAGCCTAAATTATTAAAACTTCTACCCAAAAACACTATTCCACGCGGACGAAGTCGCGGGCACAGCTAGTAAGTATATAAATACTCATTTAATTTCAACGTTAATCTCGTTTAGAATGTGATGGTGTGTATTAGCATCACGGTTAGCATAGATAGCTGCAAGGTACGGTTCACTCGTGAGTAATAAAACAACCGTTTGATGCGAGTTCCAAAATGTATTTGTTCGAAAACTTATATGCCTACTACCGGAGACTATTACCAGCGTGAATTAGCCGACCGGAACAGCGCCATCTAACGAGCGTTAGGTAAAATAAAAATACATTAACGTTGGATTGAACAGTTTGAATATGTTAATTCTGATCATGTTATTGAGCCTGTGTGATGATGAGTGATGGTGATATATTAATTTGTTGCATGTATTACAAACCTTTCACCTTTTTAACTTTCGATATCTGTCATAATTCTGTAATAATTGTCTTAAATGTTGATTTGTTTTTGACAGTAAGAATGTACTCTATCAAACAAACAAGACCTTGTTAATCCTTAGTGAAAATACACGTAGATTGCGAGGAGCAAACGAAACTAGAACGTGACAATGATATAAGTTGTGGTAATAAATCCATCACTGTGTGTCACGCTGTATCTGAGGGTGTGACAGCGTGTCGACGGTCGACAAATGAGTTCTCGCCGCGACCTTTCCGAGGCGTACATACATATGTGGGATTAAGGCTCGCCGCACAAAGACGACCAAATTATTACTAGTAGTTGAATGTTCGTGGCGTTGGCTTTATTATGATACAAGGTTCTTTACTTTAGAGAGTATATCCATGGGGGAAAGTATGTTCACGACCACGTCTTACAAAAAGTTGTGTTCATAGTTTAGAGAACTTTGACATGGTTGTTTATGTGCAGAATAAGAATGTAGATGAAGTATGAAATTTTAAAAAATATCCTATTAACCCTACATTTTCCTTGTTACCCTCAAATTATTTATCACTACATATTATAACACATGGCTAAGTCTCCCGCTGCGTCTGTCTGTCTGTTCGCGATAAACTGAAAAACTACTGAACCAATTTTCAGGCGGTTTTCACTAATAGACAGAGTGATTCACGAGAAAGGTTTAGGTGTATAATTTGTTAAGATTTTGTGTAAATTAATTGAAATATGTTGATGAATGTTGAAGATGTCTCTGCTACCCGTGCGAAGCCGGGGCGGGTTGCTAGTCAAAACTATTTGTAGGATTTAGAAAATTATCTACCATACAGTTTAATAATCGAGATTTTAGAAAAAGGAACAAATTTATATTTTGAAATGAAAAATAATCGATATGTACGTACTTAATTTACATAGCAATTTTTTTTATTAAAAAAAAATATTGAACAGGTAACTCTACACACACTTACGGCCACGTGGCCGTGCGCTATTACGAGGCAATAATAATCTTGCTTATGAACATTTGAGCTCATTACTGCGCTCGGCGCTCGGAAAGAGTAGGCAATTAAAACGGTAGGTATCGATATTTTTGTTAGTTCCTACCGCTTTTCCTCACTACACTAGATATGAACATTGAAAATAACTAGTTTTGTGCAAAGAAATCTTAATACTTTAATTATTACCCCAGTATTTGGATACGTCATGTAATATGAAAGATTGACGTTGACGAATCGACACCGTCTGCGCCGACAAATAGTTATTTAATTAATTATCTAGCAATCTCCTGAGTGGCGTGTAATTAATTGTGGACTGGCGAAGAACAGGCTCTCATTAATTTACTAAAGATATTCGATAACCGACTTCAAAAAATCAGGACGTTCTGAATTTTAACTAAGAGGTATATGAAGTAAAAAAAAAATTCATTTCGAGTTTCCTATACATGATGGAAATAAATAAACTTTTGGCATAGTTAAAGCTTACTTTAACTTTTAACATAGATTTTCTTAACCGACTTCAATTAAGAAGGTTATCAATTCGAGACGTTGTATATGTAATGTTATTGCAACTCCAAAACATTCATATATATTATGACAATCTATTAGGGTATCCAAACAAATATACAAAATGTTAAAGGTGTATGTTTGTATGTATGCATGTCGGATTGTGACCATTATGTCTTTATGTGTACCTAAGTATATTAAATGCTAAATTGCTATACTCACCAAAATAATGGATTTGAGCTGACGAAATTGTATGAACTAAAAAAAAGTATCACCGACTTCAATGTGCTTTTAGTGGAAAGTAGATGTATTTTGTTTAAATATAATATGGGTAGGCCAACTAAACGCACTGCTCCAATGAGACAGCGAGGTTTCGGAGTAAACGAAAACATCATCGATATATACAATTTTTAGATATTTGTTGATTTTTTAGAAGCCGCTCGACTGATTTCGATAAAATTTAAATGGGACCACCTGGAAAGTTTACCCTTTGAAACAAAAAAAGAATTTTCAAAATTGGTTCAGGCGTCTTCGAGTAATCGGTGAACATACATAAAAAAAAAGATTCCGCCGAATTGAGACCCTCCTCCTTTTTGGAAGTCGGTTAATAAAACTAAAAGAATATTACGCATGAGTAATTAATATAACTAATGCCAGACCTTTCATGTGACGTAATAATATTGTAGTGTACTTACTAAGACGGGGATCAGCCATGTTGGCAAGCCGTTTGTCAAGTGTCGATGATACAGTCAAAGTGCTGTTAATGATAACAATTCCAAAATAATAATATGATTATATAGTAAACGAGAATAAGATCTATAAGTTGTCACTGTCATGAAGGAAGAAATGGTGCCGTTTATTCTGATGCAACACCGGAGTGATGCCACAGCCTCACAGAAAACCGGCCGTGAAGCAATGATTTCGTTGTTTCGCCGAGTGAGTGAACTTACCGGAGGCCCAAACCCCGCTCCCCTCCTTCGCCTATTCATCAGGTCGAGAAAAACATTACTTTTAAGTGAAATTTATAACCTTGTTCAAATGATTTGATAGTGTTAGATATAAAATAATAACTTCACACACCTCAAACGGCTGTCTGATCCCAAACTAGGCAGAGCAGGCAGATATGACAAACAGACTGCTGATAAGCATACTTATATAAATTACATACATATCACTACATTTTCTAAAATAAAGTCCTCCGCCGCGTCTGTTTGCCTGTCTGTCTCTTCGCGATAAACTGAAAACTACTGAACGGATTTTCATGCAGTTTTCACTAATAGATAGAGCGATTCATGAGGAAGGTTTAAGTATATAATTTGTTAAGGTTTTGTGTAAATTTGTTGAAATATGTTAATGATTGTTGAAGATGTCTCTGCTACCCGTGCGAAGCCGGGGCGGGTTGCTAGTATTGTATAATTGTGCGTCCAAACTAAGCAGAAATTAAATGGTTTTCTGTTTTTGTTAATTAAGCCAAATTCATTCTGTCCGCTAAACAAAACTTATCTTTTAAATTTTCGTTTGCATAGTCGCAAATAATATGCACCTAAGTGGGTATGGTAGGTGCGGATGGTCGATACCTATCTTTCGACTTTGCCATAAGCACAGGTAAGATAATAGTTACTTCGTAACAGATACATCACTCCCATACAAAACTCAAAATACCTACGTTATAATAGCCTACAAAATAAATAATAATACCTGGCGTTAGCTGCGACCAGAAATATATCTTATTTACGCTTTTCGAAAGTTGAGAACGCATTGCCCACCGCGCGACCTTCGTCTGTGCATGTAGCCGAACTGCCGGACACTCTAGGGTTGTACAAAGTACACAAATAATGAAATAAAATATTTATTTGCACTGTTCAGTGCTCTTACTGGAGATAACTTCGTTCCATTATGGACTGACAGAATACTGCCGCAGTATCCTAGGGAAGTATATGACGTCATAAATCGTCGCCATTTTTGTACTGTGAGCACTATCGTTTTCGAGGAAAGGTGCTCTCGGTGCTTTGATCATGTGATCAACTACAATTTTTTTTCCAGTTAGATTATAAACAATTATTTGTAGCAATATGTTCATCACTTTTACCGTACATAGCCCCATTTAAATAATTCGGTTATAAAGTTATTATGCATTCATTTAATTAAAAAAACAATATTTTCTTTTAATAAAAAGTAAACTTACTTTTATTATGCGAGTAATTGTCAATTGACAATTGACTTGAATATTAAATTTTTAAATATAACTACATTCAAACAATTTTTTTTCTTGTTGAACAGATAACTTGTACCTATAATTATATGAAAATTATTTTCACGTCAAAACAGCTCCAAAAAACATAGATGGCAGTATACTGGACTGTGTTCCGTATTAAACAGTAACCAGTAAAGCTAATTATAAAGGAACGGCTTCGCAGTATACTAAATTGACGTCAGTTCTTATAGTGCTCGCAGGCATATCGGAACACACACAATAAAATTTATGGGTGTTGAGTTTTATATAATGATTAATAAAATTATTTCCCCTATGAAATTTATATCTTTAATTTTTATAGAAAATTAAAATATCCTTAAACCTTCAATAGTAACATAAAATGTTGATGCTGTAGACATATACATCACTATTACTACATCACTACATTTTACACCGTAGCGTTTGTCTGTCTATCTGTTCACGATAAACTCAAAAACTACTCAACGGATTTTCATGCGGTTTTCATCAATAGATAGAGCTATTTATGAGGAAGGTTTGTGTAAATTGGTTGAAATATGATTATGATTGTTGAAGATGTCTCTGCTACCCGTGCGAAGCTAGGGCGGGTTGCTAGTAATGGCTGTTGCGTAGACTAGAGAAAGATACTCTTATAATTTAATACTTTTGTATTACATATTTTATTACACAAAAGTATTAAATAACAAATAACTACCTACTCAAATAAAAACCTCAATACGTGGCGCTCTCAATATGTTTTACATTTCAGTAGCTCTTATTATTATTTTCACTATATTTCTAACTATATTACATATTGTGTGAGAGAAGCAGCCGTCAGTTCGCCTTGGCTACAAGTTACAACAAATGAATACGCTGGCAGTCCACACCTTCTAAGTTCGTCACCTTTCGTAGAAATTATGGGTTTATTATTAACCGTTTAATAGACTACATTTATTACAACTTCACTCTGGCTAATCACTCAAAACCTGATTTAGTGCAACATTGTATAGAATATATATATAAGTAACATTTATTTTTTGTTGAGAAGATAACTATTATTTATTATTAGTACAGCCACGCGGCAATGGCGAGAAAAGAATAAACACCTAAAGTATTTTTATATTATATTGACAAAAAAGTAATAGCTAAAATCATTTTTGCAACTTATTTTTAAAGGATTTTACAGATCAGTAACATCTACCAATAACGTAATTTAACATAATAAATACATTTAGCAATAACTAAACATCTCCACTTCATAATAAGTTCGATTTGACATTTGTTGTACGGAGAATGCCGTTCTGCCGTGCGTGCATGCTCTCAGTTACGCGTTGTTGCCCCTACTGACACTTTTACCGTGGACGGATAGCTAAATTGGTAGGTATATAAAACGCGACCTCGAGTGAGTGATGTAGCCCTGCCATAAGATAGAAGTATTTACACAGTTTGCATGAAGCCAGCTAGGATTTGGAATAATACCAGCGGAGCGAATAATTACATTAATTAATTATTCACAAGTAGGTTATTAATAATTTAGTGTAACCTTTTCACCCTTACGAGATAAGGCCGGTTGGAAAGGGAGTGATTATTGTGTTTAAAGCTTGATTTGCAGAGAAACAATTACATCTTCTGACGGGTTTGTAAGTCATCCGGAATCCGTAAAGTTACAGAATTTATAATATTTTATGTATTTTTTTTTATGGTGTAGCGGTAGCTACTTACGATTAGGTGACACGTCTGCCCCAGACAGGTCACCTGATCGTAAGTAGCTACCGTTGTTTTTTTTAATAGACAGTACGAATAGTGAATAGACACGCTCAGATAAGGTTGCCCAGTACTAATATATATGGTCTGTTTTCTCTTTGGCTAAAAGAACGTCATCTTTTTAATGAAAAACTTGCAGAATAACGCTTTTTTGTATTAATATGTGCAAATTTATTTTAATATATTATTGTGTGATGAGCACGATAATTTGATCTGTGTCTGGGTGTAATTTATCTACAATATGTTGTATGTATTTAGAAATATATAAGTATGTTTATCAGCAGTCTGGTTACAGTACAGGCTCTGTCTAGTTTGGGATCAGACGGCCGTGTGTGAGATGTGTGGAGTTATATGAAGTTATATAAAAAAACTAAAGTATGTTATTTTTACAATAATCTGTTGAACTATTTTTCTGGATTTTTTGATATACTGTACAATAGTCATCCTAAGACGGATCATCTAAATTGTTATGCCGATATGCTGATACATAAATATTTAAGAGATGAAGTCAGTAAGGACACAGCATAGTAAGTGTCAAACAAAATCCCATTACCAAGAAGACAAATAGCTGCCGATATGACTGTCAAGTCTTGAGACTTGTTGCAAGTCAGGAGCCAGCTCTAATGGGTCGGAGCGATTTGTCATGTCTACAAGTCGGGTTCATAGATAATATATAAGTGGGACAAGGGAACATCAAAAAGCGATTTACTGACAAGATACGTCGCGTCTCGGTCGCTACCTCTACGTCATATGTGATTCAGGATTTTATCTCTGTACTAGGCAGACACTGAAGTAGTTTTTTAGATAAGTATTTTATAGTCGAGAAAGGATAAGACGTGTCTTTTAACTTTTAAGTATTTTAAACTTCTTGAACAAGTAAATGTTCTTGTTTTGAAAGTTTCTAAAGGTGCGGGTACACGGTTTTTACATACCTAAGCTTTATTAAAGATATGCTGTTTGACTAGTTTCGGACCCAACGGTGGCCCTTTTTGAAGAAGTGAAGCGCCCTGGCGCGACGGTGTCAGGCGTCACACTGGGTTGCCATCGTCACGGCAGAACGCCGTTGCGGTCTTGTTACTAACTTGCACCGCGATACACACTCCACTAACTGTGTCACTTTTTTAAGCCAGTACTGTGTAGTGAGAAGTAAGTTTTAATGCAGGCAGGGAGGAATAGGAAACTAGTCGGGCATCCCCGGAGTAAACACGTGAGTGAAACTGTTAAGTTTTTATTCTAATCTAATCCTTAAGTGAGGACAGAGGTGTACGTACGTAGCGGACAACCTTATTGTCATATAAAGGGTACGTTTAAATACTTAGTGTTGCCAGTGAAAACGTCTGAACGGAAAAACAAAAAAATAATTGACCCGACCCAGGATCAAACGCAAAAATAACCAACAACATTTGCTGCAACGAGGTAGTCCTTTCTAGACCTACTTTAAAGGGTTACAAATTACTAGCACTGTTAGGAAATATTTGAACTACCTCCGAATACGATGCTCAAATGAGGTTCGTCATGTAGTCAGTTCCACAATGTTATAGCTTACTTATTGGAGGGTAAGCATAAATTTATGTGACACAGCCTTTGCTTAATACCAAGGTATTGTGGATGCGTCAGCGCTCTTGTGTTCCGTCGCATGTGTTGTGGAGCAGACCTGTGTCTTCATATCTCGCTAAATTTTGACCGTGGACGTTTCACAAGGACAATTCGACTTTTGAGAATATCATTTCAATCGTGTTGAGTAATGTAAACTTGGAGCATCAAACACCTTTTATACGCGAACGAAGCTAAGGGCGAAGCTTGTTGTTAATAAGTGTGGAGTGTAGATCGAGCTTTCAGAGCCAATTCATTGTATCAGATATGGAATTAGCATGTCGCAATTAACTCACAGTTTATACCTAATCTGTGGAAGCGAAATTATCAACCCAGTAAGCAACACGATTTCAAAAGCACATCACTCAATATTAACTTGTGCGGATGTTGGGTTTGAAACTGCTCGGTTAAGGTTTAGAGCAAACACACACTGTTACGTCTCTAATTAGTATACGTTATGTAGTGACAAATTTAGGTTGGTTTTAGTTGTAAGAGAGAGCGAGACAGTTGTAGGGAGGGTAAGTTTTAAAAGTGTTTTATTTTTCCTTTTATGAACGGGAAAAGTTATTGGTTCTTTAAATCAATACACTCTTAATCTTAACTTCAAAAATGCATGAATAATATATACAGAATGTTTTGGCAGTACTAACTGCTGTCCAGGAGTTCCCATCACTTACGAAATTGTACGTTATTAACTGCAGTCTGCCGAAGGCTACATGTAAGGTCAGCGTGTCCGTCGTTTATGGGCGTTATTGCCCATTAACAATTTGCCCTCTGATTAGCAGAGAGCTCGGATGAGACATGACAAAGTGGTTTGCAGTTTCATCCTTACTGGATTCTTTTATAACATTTGAAGTGGTACATATTTTCAAAGAATCAGGCTTTACCATTCAGCTTTCTGCGGTGAGGAGCGGAGGCTCTTTGAAGTTGAGAAGTCGAACACAATTAATCTGGTGGTACCACAAAGCTATCATCAATATCATATATACTCGTACATGCATATGTAGGCAGAATTCATATTACAGTTCAGAGTAAGCAGATACGATAGATCACCTTTATCTACGGTCCTGACATACAGCTTGCGCTTCTTCCACAATGATCAGACCTTTCGTACACGCTTGCTGGTTAAAGATACTTTTTACTTGTCCCATTTTCAGTATACTACCGGTCTGGACAGCATAAATATGTGTTTCGAGGCCAACCTGCACCGACTCTCCCACTCACACACCTTATAAATCAATATTAACAGGTATTCTATTTATTTTTTCCCAAATGGCAAATTATCTTTCCCATCTGTCTCATGAAGGGGTCACCTTCTCACTTGGATCGCTGCGACCTTGATCAAACCAATTACTACGGGTTCGTTGAAAACAAGAAAAAGGAGTATGTGTGTTTGAATTTTTTTTTTGTTCTCAGTTTAAGTTAGACGAGTTAAACAATATGTTTACGTCCCTTTCGAAGCTATAGTTGTCATTATACTCTTCTCCTTTTAACTTACAATGGCATCCAAACCTTATGACTACGTATTCTGCTTAAGTGACTTCGTTGAATAGACTTTGTGACGCCAAATTATTCCTTAACTCAATGAGCACAAGGTGTATGTGAGTAGTTGAGTAAAGCTTCTTGGTTAATAGGATAAATCCAGATTATATGGAGTTAGTGACAACTCGTGGCGTGGTGTGCTAAATGTGGTTCTCCTAAATTAAAGCTAAATTGTTTAAGAGATTAAAAGCTATACACGATTGGAATTAATGTTCCTATCGATTATTATGATATATGGATGAATGACGAAATAGCAGATTTTTACACGACTGCCCAAAAGAAAGCAAAATCATTTATTTTTCTTTTTTTCATTGTGTAGAGGGCAAACGAGCAGACAGATCACCTGATGATAAAAATACTCTCGATCAAGTCATCTTTCAGACAAAAAGAACCAAGTCAAAATCAGTCCATCCGTTTAGGAGCTATGATCCACAGACAGACACACAGATACACACTTTAAACTTATAGCACCCTTACATCTGCCAACATCTTTTTTGGGTCGAGGATTTAAATACGCAGTTCACAATTTCTTCACACTTTCGGAAATACAAAATAATCAAGTTCAATAATAAATGTATCATCATCTGTCACCCTTTCCCTAAATTTACTTAGGGTCGCTGCTATATTTTTTCTTTTTCCATTCTACTCAATCATTACTCATGTCACTGCTTACACCCTTTCTAGCCATGTCCTCTTTTACGGAGTCCATCCATCTTTTCTTTAGTCCACCTTTACTTTAGTATCCATTAACTTCCATACATAAAACTCTGTCGACCACTTCCGCGCTCCTTTCAGGCTGCCTCTAATGTATTCATTCCTCACCTTGTCCTAGTCACAATACACACGTTCAATAATAAACGTACATATATGAAAAGCCTTAAATATATACACTGTATATATTATTAGTCTTATATGTTCAGCCTAATGTCTCTAAATATATTCTATTGTCTATGAATTATGAGCATAATCTGTGGCGTAGCTCTTTTGCCGCTAAATTTTGTTACTAAAATTTAAATCGTTCCATATTACGTTGCTGTATCGCATAATGGAGATTTACATAATGCCATTCCATATTTAAAATGGAGTTTATAAATATCAGAATCAATCGTCTAATGGTAAGTCGTTTGATAGAAATGGTTGGTTGTGATTGTGAAATCGTTTTCTTTATAGAAGTAAACTGCGATAGATACAGATCAAGATACTTTAAATTAACTTAGTACTAGTACATGAAGTTTCTTACTAGAAATCGGCCCAAGTTTTCCAGACCTCATTTGGTACTATAGTATATAGATAACTTTATAACTAACTAGCATGTTTTCTTATTTTTACGTGTTTATGGATTCTATTCCGCTCCTAAGAGTGGTAGCGTGATATGAATTGGCTTATAATTTTCCTCAAGAATTGAGCTATCAAAGGCTAACATTATTTTCCAAATCCGACTGTAATTCCCGAGTTTAGTGCGTTTAACAAAATAAATTAAAGTAATAAAAAACAAAAGCAAACTGAATTAAAAAGTAAAATAATATTTCCCCTATCCACCTCAAGGTTTCATCATAAGACCATCGTGACCAAGTCCAAACTGCTGGACTCGTCAAAACGAACCACATGAGCCAAAACTCGAAGGGTTTAATCATAGCCAATGAAGACCACTACCACTACTGGCGCTATCATCAAATCAGTTCCAAGATGCTGAATTATAGTATTGTTATCCAAACTACACTACAAAGTTTCATGTCAAGATGACAATTAGAAATAGTTTAAATTTAAAGTGAAGCCTGCAATAAAATAATGAATAATTAATGAATAACCTAATAAAAGTGGTTTAAAAAAACTATTCAGATTCAATTATTGAATGATTTTATTGATCAAATTTTTTGCTGAGTCGTTCTTGAAGACGACTCGTGTAGAAGCAAAATTCGTGTAAGTGAAAGATATTTTTTTTTTAATAATAATAATTTATTAAGCACCCCATTTTTTTTTATTTGGTATAAAGTACATTTTTATTATGACTTAATCTATGTTAGTATAATTGAAATTTATATTATTGTAGTAGATTGACATTGATGCTTAAAGTAGGCTCAGAGCCTGACATATAACCATCAGACATCTACCCCTGATTGCAAAAAATAGGTTGTGGTGGTATGTGAGGTAGGTCTTTGTTGAGGTTCTGTCATTATATGGGTTTACAAATTTAGAGTGAATGGTAGTTTTCCCCCGTACGCCACGGTATGGCCGCTTGTTGATCAAGAGGTGGCCCAGGTCTGCAGGGCTTCCCGAAGGCTTCCTTCTGGCTAGGGTATACCCGGGTCATCTGCAATAAATCCACGTGACGGAACATCGTGTGGTTTTAGTGGGTTCGATTGCGACATACCACTTCACCGTTAGATCTGATAACCAATGGGGGTTTCCACACGAAAAAAAAATATTTTCCCTCCTCATAATTATTGTGATTTTATAATAGGTATATTTACCTGGTTGTTACTATGCATAATACGTATGTAAAAATATAAAAAAAAATTGTCCATCCTAAGGTTGCCTGGAAGGGATTGCATCTAGCAATAAGGCCGCCCTTTGTACATTATCTGTTTGACACATGTATATATGATACTTTTACTGTAACTATGGTGTACGAATAAAGTGTTGTCTATCTATCTATCTACATATATATATTTTATTATAAATATACCTATATCTCTATGCGCACCGCAGACCTGCGCGCGCTAGATATCCGCACTTTGACCGACTGCTGACTACCTCCGTTCCATTTATTTGCGGTCTGACTGTTTTTTCTTAAATTATATACAACTAGCTGTGCCCGCGACTTCGTCCGCGTGGAATAGTGTCTTTGGGTAGAGTTTTTCATTATTTAGGCTAATTGACGATACTTCCATACAACTTTTCATCCCCACCTTTCAACCTCTCACGCCCCTTTTTTCGCATTAAAAAGTAGCCTATGTCCTTCCTCAGGCTCTAGACTATCTGTGTACCAAATTTCATTGATCGGTTCAGTAGTTTTGGCTTCAAAGGGCGACAGACAGACAGACAGACAGAGTTACTTTCGCATTTATAATATTAGTAAGGATAATGAAGCAGCAAATTTATTTGTAACCATAACTAAGTTCTTGCATCGACAGATTACATCGTTACGGCGACAACTTATGTCGCGTGTTGACTCGTTGCGTTCCACAACAATGCGGTCTGAACACTTTCTCACGTTATTTGGTATTATAAACGACTTTACTTCCAATTTTCAATTATAACTAAACACTTGTAGAGCATGTTCTAATTTTACATACATCAAAGCGCGCCGCCGTCAGGTGTGCCACCACCTGAGCTTGCCGGTGGGTGCTGACTCATGTACACCCTTAATACTAAATCATATTGAATTCTGAGCCATGACTAAACTCTTGTCGATTTTTGCCGCCAGCTCTCGGACTATGTAGAATCTGTAAGTGTAGATCTATTAATGACAATTTTAACAAATTGTAATAAATATTTGTTAAAACTTTTCTCTGTTATAATTAGAAATAATTAAATAGCTAAATATGTTTAGTGCGTAACTTGAATAGTCGTGTATTTTAAAATATCACATCGCTTAAAAGTTTTAACTTAATGCGTATATATTGAATTTATAACGTGCCATTTTGAAAACCAAATATTAATTTGAAACTTTGTATAATAAATCATTATAGAAAAAAATTACGATTAAACTTTTTTTCTATCTTTACTTTGTAATTAGTGCGATGGTGTGTGTATTTGCGCACTTTTGAACTGCCTGATGTTTTGACCAAAATCAATTCCAATGTGGCGTCATTTGACCTTGGTCATATTGTGATTTTTTACACAAATTCTTCAGATTTTCGTTTTAAAATGTACATACCCTTACATTTATTACTAACTAGCAATCTGCCCCGGCTTCGCACGGGTACAAATAATACACCTAAACCTTCCTCATGAATCACTCTGTCTATTAGTGAAAACCGCATGAAAAGCTGTTCAGTAGTTTTTCAGTTTATTGCGAACAGACAGACAGACAGACAGACGCGGACCTTGTTTTATAATATATAGTGATGATATTCCTATTCTGTAAGGCTGCAAGGGTGCTTGTTTTGCTTTACTCGACTGTGGGGAAATCAAAAACCGTGTACCTATGTGTTTGACTTATATTTATGTAAAGTCCATTTCTATATTCCCTTGTAAATAACTAGTAAACGGCTGTACTGGTTTTTATAGAAATTATAGAAAATCAAAATGGCGGATTTTTGGCGCCAATATGTATGTTTTAAAATTTTCTTTTTCTCCCAAACTTATAGACTGGGGTATTAAAAGTGATTATAAGTTTTTTTGTTTTATTTAATGATTTTTTGTATAACATTGCGTTCCAGTAACTTAAGTAACTATAAATCCATTTTTTCAATAAAGTTTTTAATACTAACTTTTACACTTTAGCGTTTCATGATATAATAATTATGCATAAGTAAATACCGGAATTAACGCGATAACCAAATAGGTATTACACACCTCTGAATTGCCTGACGTAATCGCGTTATTTCCCGTATATATACATAATTAAAGTTTCTAATGTGTTCGATTTCAATCGGAAAACGGTGGATAGTATGTTATGTATGTACTTAAATGCCTTTTTTAAGTTTCCCATTCTATATTATATTGAAAAAAAGGGGGGTTATTTGAGTTTTCTTGGAATGAAGTTCGGTGACGGTAATGGTAAATAGCAGCCTCGGGCATTAATATTTATTGAATAATTTCCTCAGAACAAAACTACATAATAAATAGGGTAGATATCTCAAAGATATTTTCATAGATGATTTATGAGAAATATATGTAAAAACATACGGTAAGTCACCATCGCGACACGGTTCCCAAATCTGTCTTATGTAACCGATCTAATACTTTTCGTAGGCTCAAAATGTTTTATACAAATGTCTTAGACCTTCTACTTCTGCATTTTATTACCCGACTGTGGTGAAGCCCAAAGGGAGGGTTTGAAGTTTGATCTTTAGGTATGTTTGTCCGCCCCTATGTTCCCTCGTAAATACTAAACGATTTTGGTGAATGATATGTCGTTATAATAATCTTTATTACGCGAGTGTCACTGCGTACCTATATTAAAGTTATAAAACAAAACATAATGGTGGATTTTTAGCGCCAACTATTTTTATTTGGCGCTAAAAATCTGACTCAAAAAAAGGTTATATAAAATTTGATGGTTTACGTAAATAAGCTCACTCACTCAATCAGCTCAATACTCACGACTTAAACGATTTATTTATTTTTTGCTTCATAACTTTTATTTTATGATTTTTTTGTGGCTTGCAATCATTTTTTATTACTGTGGCAACTACTTTCTTGTAATATATTTAATACTAGCAGCGCCCCGCGGTTTCACCCGCGTAAGTCCCGGTACCGTGGGAATATCGGGATAAAAAGTAGCCTATGTGTTAATCTAGGTCTCCAACTATCTACCTACCAAGTTTCATCGCAATCGGATCAGTAGTTTTTGCGTGAAAGAGTAACAAACATCCATACATCCATACATCCTCACAAACTTTCACGTTTATAATATTAGTAGGATAAATACTTTAAAACACTATCAAATGTCTTTTCTTTAAAGCATATCAAGTGGTTTCTGCCACTAAAACTACAGTTTTTATATCTAACTTCTGATTGTTTAGGAAAGGTATGGTTGCCATCATCAGTTCCGCTCCATGATGTGATGATTCCAAATACCTGATTAAGTTATGAAAAGTAAACAGAAGCACTAATCATTCCTACAATTTTCGAGGGTTTCTCTCAATTTTATCAGGATCCCATTATTAAATGCTGACTTCCTTGACATGAGGCCACCCTTGAGGTATTCCCTATCTAGCGAAAAAAGAATTATCAAAATCGGTTCATAAATAACGGAGTGAGGGCTGAACATACAAAAAAAAATATATACGAGTACATACGGTCGAATTGAGAACCTCCTTTTTTTTCGCCGGTTAATTAAAATTCTAAAAAACCCCCGACACAAAATAATAAGAAAAATGTCTTACATCATTTTTTAAAAGAGCTGATACTCTTGCACTGCTGGACCGATATTATCAACATCAAGGAAGTCCTTTCCATCCGAAATAAAACAAATTTTTAACATTTTACTTAAAAATGTTAGACGCCATCCCTCTGGCCTCGGAAGCGCCAGCACCGGCCATAAACATAAATAACAGAGGTCCAAAGAGGTCCATGATATGTAGACCTGTTTTCTGTTGAATAAACCTTACAAAATATACTGCCTGAGGAGAAATATATGTCTCGGTGCAAGACAGGAAGCGAAATTAAGAAAGTTAACAGAAAATGTTCGGGAGATTCTTTATGATAAATAATGTTCTTTTATTTTTGTTAGAGTACAATATGATGAAAGAATGGTTTTAGGAATATGTGCAACAGTATGTAATAATAAATTTTATGACTGACTCGTTCGAAATATGCAAATAATGATGTACTCAAAAAAAGTATTGAACTCGGTACATTTTCTTTTTTATTTAGAAATGGCATAGGCGTATGTCTTTCAACTCACCTGATAGAAAGTGACCATGAAGACGAAGATGGTACACGCCTATCCAAGAGAAACCTATTCACTCTACACTTGAACGCCCCAGAATAATAGTCGCAGGCAGTTCATTACACACTTTGGCAACTCGAACCAAAAAGGAGCTGTCAAAGAGTTTAGCTCGACTTTGTGGTGTTTCGGCAACGAAAGAATGGAATCTCTGTCTGCGTTTAGTAGTCCCATAAAGAAATGGTGATGGTTTAATTAATTCGAAGAGAGCTTTCGCACACTCACCAAAGTGAATCCTACAAAAAACCGATAAGCAGGCGACTTTACGACGATGCTCAAGGCTATGTAGGTCCCTATTCGTGAGCACATCGTCATTTATAATCCTATGGGCTCTTCGGTCAACAGTGTCCATAATTTCTAGTTGGTACTTAGCTGAGCCATCCCAAAGGTGACTGTAGTACTCTATGCAATATTGAACTTGGGCTGTATAAAGATAAGCAGCTGTTCAGAGCTGAAGTACCGTCGGACCTTCGAAATGACTCCCAATTTCTTGAAAGCCAAATTTTCCTGGATGTTAACCTTTTACGTGATGGTGATGCCCAGAAGCCCTGGATGGTCAGTAATCGATAAGGAAACACCTTGAAAAGTGGGTGTAAGTTCGACAAGTTCTCCAATTATGATAACAGGTACAGATATCATTAACAAAAAAGTGAAAAAAAGTGTTGTAAAAATTGCTTGAAAAATGCGTCCACATATAGTGTTTTACCCACTATCGGTTTTACCATAGAAGTAAAACAAGTTTATTGACACTGACAGAACAAGGCAATGCTAGAACGTTTATTTTTTAACAAAATTTATATTTTAATTTTAATGCAATTTCCAATATGCTCAGTTGACGGCAATATGTTTATTACGTAAGTTATATAGAAAAGAGTGTTCTTTTGGGTTGGTCTTAAAAAACAATTTATAAACATCAGTGAAGACTTTTGTATATTACTAGCAGTGATTAATTTATCAAAGGGTAATTTTTTTTCCCTAACAAATTTAATACTACGTAACCGTAGTAAAAGCTAGGGGGCAGCTACCCTCCCATACCCACCGTCGATGTGCATGTATTTACGTGGTTCATATGTATATAGAAGGCTGAAGGGTACATAACAATTGCATGTCTATGACTACTCTACTGCTAGTAGCCATTTCTTATAAAATATATTTAATGTTGATCAACTAATGGTTATTACTCACTGTGGCTCATGTTCAGTCAACAGTTCTTCAAAATGTAATCTCAGCGTGTGCGCAGGCGGTGCTTTTATCTCGCTCACACACTCCACGTCATCGGGATATGGGCGTGGGAAACCGGGACTCGATACAACGGCGTGTGGGTGCGAGTGAGACAGCTGGATTGTCTCGTTGCATTGGATTTTTGAAGCTATGTAAGGATCTGTAACAATGAAAAAAGTAGAGTAAGTAAGGAGGCTGGAGCACTGTGAAATCTGGTATAAATCTAAAGCTCACTATGGAGCTACTGGAGCTTCTTTGTTCAGTTTTTTTTCTCGAAAACTAAGGTGGCAAATAAGGATACACCAGGTTTACAGCCTACTAATCTAATCGTGGGTGGGCCATGCTTTGGCACGTATGGGCTGGCTTGACCAGAGTGATACAGCCTCACAGAAAACCAGCAACGAAGCAATGGTTACGTAGTGCTTCGCCGAGTGAGTGAGGTTACCGGAGGCCCTAACTATTCCCACTCTCCCTCTTCCCACCATCTCCCCTCTCCCTCTTCCCCTCCTCCTATCTTAAAGGCCGGCGAAGCACTTGTGAGTCTTGAGCTGCAGGTGCTCATGGGCAGCGGCCACGACCATCAGGGAATCCGTCTGCTCTGTTCGCTGCTTTCTTCCGTGTAGCTTTGGTAACTTTATTTATACACAGAAAACGACTGCACTACGCTTGTAATGCTGTATAATCACGGTCTTCCATATTGAGGAAGTGCTAGCCCAGTTAGGTGGCTCTCATCCATTGAGTTTTGGTAACCATACTTACCAGCAGAAAAGGACAGCTCAATAAATAGCCAAGGCTGTTAGGGTTCTAGGGCATTTTCTTTCTAAGTTATACCCAAGGCCAAGGCAGTGATAGTGTGGTTTGAGTAGGTTCGTGTTCGACATTCAAACAAAAAGGCTTTAAGGTGGGTATGGTAAAGTCGTTAAACACCAAACAACAGGTGTGCAAAAGTTTGAAACAGTTTTCAGTTTAAAACATTCATAGTAGATTTCCAAACATCAAATATGTAAAAGAATATTATCTGGCGACCGACTGCAATGTAACCGAGTCAACAAACAATGCGAGCAAAACTTTAATAATATTGTGAAGAACATATTTCGCATGTAACGATAGCTTACCTCGGTATTGTTTCACTATCAATATTCTACATGTATATCATACTCGGAAGCTTTGTATAAATAAAGTTGAGAACTTATACTTTTCTGACGCTGGCAACACAAAGGATGGTTTAAACTTGAAAATGTATTCGAACGATTGATATGATACGCGATAAAAATGGTTGCTATCGATCGAGTCTACAAGACCAGACGACCAGTCGGGTCTTGTAGACTTCAACCTTTAAATTTCTTACGTCTGTCTTAGTACTAAATTAAGAAAACCTATACGGTTTTAATTAAAGGTAGATGGATGTTTAAGCGAGGCCTTTGAAAGCCCGTTTACAAGATCTCAAGATAGGTCTAGGAGTAAAGATTTTCTTTAAATTTGTACTGTGTTGAATTGTATACAAGCTGGATTAACACGGAGGTAGGTTTATTGTAAAGTCATCAAGACAGACCTACATTCATTAGCCTCATAACCATGAGAAAGATTGAGAAAAGACAATAGGTCTGTAAGTTATAAATAAAACAACTAATTGTAGCTATATCTGAATCTAGTTTTTTCTTTTTTCGTGGATGGATGTGTTTATTTATAGAAATACCAGGTTTTAATAAGACTATTGATGTACGACGAGCCTGTTGGTGCCAGCCAGAGATCGTGGGTTCGACTCCCACACAAGACAACTAATTGTGTGATGAGTACGATCATTATTTCTGTGTCTGGGTATCACTTATCTTACTAATATAATAAACGTGAAAGTTTGTGAGGATGTACGGATGTTTTTTGCTCTTTCACGCAAAAACTACTGAACCGATTGCTATGAAACTTGGCATGTAGATACCTGGAGATCTGGTATAATACATAAGCTTGTAATCATGATATTCCAACGTGATCGGGATATACGCGGGTGAAACCGAGGGGCGTAGCTAGTCTACTATATGTATGTATTTTGCAATAAGCTCTGAATTGTTTGGGATCAGACGGCTAGGTGTGCGGTGTCTCAAGTTCATTATTACTATTACACTCTCAAAAGTAATTATATATATAAACACGAATATAAACACTACGACATACAGGCTTCATTAATATCGGTTAAATAGAACTGTAGATAAAGATTAAAAACTCACCTCGGTTTAAGCCGATATTCACGCAAACGAAGATATGTTTAAAAGCTAGTATCGACATCGACACACTTGAATCCTTAACCTAGTTTGTTTATGTGATTCACCCCTTTGTCTTTTTATATCAGCCGAAGGCCTTAATTCAGGTCAGGAGTAGACATTGCTTTTAATAATGAAATCAATTGAAACCCGTACACCTTTTTCTACATAATGTTGACAAGGCCTTCTTTTAAGATTCGTTTCGAAGCAAGTTTATGAGCGCTATTTGTAGTTTTACCTAACTGAATTCCCTCGGTTTTATTTTCAATTTAAGGTTACACAGGTTTTAACCTAAATCAACATGGAAGAGGTTCTTAATCTGATGGTTTTTTTTTGCCTATGTTACGCAATATCTTTGCCGTTTGTGAACCGATTTCAATTTTTTTTATATTGAATTGGTTTTACTCAAGGTTGGTTCCATTTAATTATGATGAAAACATTGTACTTCTAACGGTGGAATATTAGAAGATGAAGAATACAGCTTATTACAATTTATCGTGCCCTGGCCCATTGAAGTCGTTGAGAAGTTTTATGTAATAAATGTAAATAAATTCAATTATTTGTGCCAATGTGCTGAATGAGAACACGGCTATTTGTTAGAACTTGTTTTTCATTAACCTGTAATTGATGACACACATTTTTGTCCGTGAGACGGGTGGATTAAAACAACAATATTTTTTCAACCGACTTCCAAAAAAGAGGAGGTTCTCAATTCGTCGGAATCTTTATTTTTATGTATGTTCACCGATTACTCGAAGACGCCTGAAGCAATTTTGAAAATTATTTTTTTGTTTCAAAGGGTATACTTCCCAGGTGGTCCAACTTCAATTTTATCGAAATCAGTAGAGCGGTTTCTTAAAAATCAACAAATATCTAAAAATTGTATACATCGATGATGTTTTCGTTTCCTCCGAAACATCGCTGTCTCATTGGAGCAGTGCGTTTAGTTGGCCTACCCATATTATATTTAAACAAAATACATCTACTTTCTACCAAAAAGCACATTGAAGTCGGTGATACTTTTTTTAAAAGATAATTATTCTGCCATTGATTTATACTGCGTTTTACAATAGATGCGCGTTTGCACGTATCTCACATGTCATCTCGCACTTGTGACGCGGTATAGATTTCGGAGTTTGGTGTCGGTTCTGAACGTAACAAGCTTTTTGACTGCCGAATAAGTGTTATTTTTATTAAAGGAACTTTATTATAATACTAGCTACGCCCCGCGGTTTCACCCGCGTAATGCCCGATGCCGCGAGAATATTGGAAAAAGTAGCCTATTTGTTAATACAGGTCTGCAGCTATCTACATACCTGTTAAGTACGTGATACGTGTAAGTTTCATGTCATAGATAGATATAGATCCATACATCTTCACAAACTTTTTACTTTTATAATATTAGTAGGATAAGCATTATTAATAAGGACAATAGTTTATTGTGGTGTGACTAAGATGTACTAGGTGAAACATGAATATATCAAAAGGGGACCTGAAAGTACTACCAGTGAGTGAAAAGTTGAGAAGCAATAGGTTATGTGGTGGTTCGTGGTATGAACGAATAATATTGTTTTGTTAAAGAAAATTTCTCAAGCTTTTCTCAACAGCTTTTAAACAAATCAGTCTAGAGAACTTGTATACAGTAGTTGATAAAAGCGAGTGAAGCTATTCTTGCTAGACAATCAAACCGAAACCGGACGTTTAAAACAATAGCACTGTTTGTCCGTGCGTCCGTCACTGACAATATGAGGTATCGGGGACAAGAGAGCTTTATTTGCAGAACTTTTTACAAGTACAATGGCGTAATGCATATTAAAAGTCTGTTATTTTGTTAATGAGTTCTTAGATTACTCCAAGTTATCTGTTGATTACAGTCTTTATTTTTAAAGTGTGGAACCCCATAGCATGCATTTTGATTTTCTCCGTATTTTATTATAGAATTTAACGCAGTAGGTACCACATAAAAGATGTTTGCACTTTTGCTAGTCAAAATTTTGGTTGGACTAATTTAGGTCCATCTTTAGTAACATAATTATGTCTTTTACGCCGTTTTGTAAAGAGATTCAGATTTTTTCTAACACACATGATGTTTTCATAAATATATCGACAAGGCACCGTCAGGATATTAATTTTATTAAACAAATCCTCAAGGGATGCGTGACTACGTAGATTATAAATGGCTCTGATACCTCTTTATTGCAGAATGAATATCGAATATATATCTGTAGCACCCCTTATAATAAAATACCGTAAGGCCACTGAGGAAATAACTAAAGAATACTAGTCGTGCAGTATCTATGTCTGTGAATTGGCGGACTTTCCTTACAGCATATACAGCAGAACTTAGCCGCTTCCAAAGAGATGTTAAGTGAGGGCCCCATTGTAATCTCGAATCTATCGATATATATATAGATATCCCTAAGAAATTAGTTTTATTTACAAAATCTAACTTCTCCTTATTTAAGAAGACGTCACATTCACTATGGTTAACGTTAGGCAAAGAGAATCTCATACATTAAGTTTTTTTCCCATGTAGCACTAAATTATTTTCAATAAATCAATCATGTACTCGATGAATAATATTATTTACATAGTCACAGCTATTGGCACGACTATCTATTTTAAAAATTAATGAAGTGTCATCACCAAATAATACTATTATTGATCTACTATTGGACCGATCATTCTGAAATTTTGCGAACACCTTGTCGCGAGAACTAAAAGGACATAAGACAAAATCTACATTTATGCAAACGAAGCCGCGGGAACTCATTTTATCCATACATTTAATAATTTAAATTAAACTAAAAGTATATATGTCAGTAATTTGCGTGTTATTTATAATAGCTAAATGGATTGGGCCGGTATAATTAAGGTAAGTATTGTTGCGGTCGGCTAAATTGAAATGCGTGGCGCAAACTGTTATGGAGTAGCAAAACATTCTAGGATGTTCCACGATGATATAGAAGTTTCCAGAGTTGTGTTGAGTCAGTCGGATTAGATTTTTCGGGAAAGTTCACGAACCTTCTAGAACATTGTATGAGATGAAGTCCCCGGTATTAAAACGCGCCGGCAATCCGGTGTGGGAAATGAGTCAACAGGCGAAGAATAGAATAGTACAAGCGAGTGTCAGAAGTGTCAGTGAGAGTTATTGTTAACCCTGATTATTGTGTTTATTGCAAATCATTCAAATAAATTGTGCCTACTTCGTAACAAATTGTCATATTCATCTTATCACGCCGGCTTGTAAAAGTATCAATCAATTTCATTTTATTTCAATAAAATATACGTTTTGATATAATGAATTTTGACTGTATCAAAATTTATTTTGTAAAAAGCGGATGTACATATTCGTTATTCAACGATGTATGATATATTCACATCACGTATTATTGTCATTCAGACTGGCCTGCTGGTCTTGTGGTTAGTGATCCTGACTACTAAGCTAAGAGGTCGTGGGTTCCATTACCACCCAGGGCAAATAATTGTGTGATAAGCACGATCTTTTGTAAGTACAAAACAAATGGGATAATTTACACCCAAACACAGTTGTCTGGGTGTAATTTATCCCACTATCCCAGTAATGTTATAAATGTGAAAGCTTGGATGGATGGATGGATGTGTGTTACTCTTTCACGCAAAAACCACTGAACCGATTGCGATGGAACTTGGTATGTAGATATCTGGAGACCTGGATTAACGTATAGGCTACTTTTTATCCCGATATTCCCACGGGATCGGGACTTACGATGGAACCTCGGGGCGCTGCTTGTCTATAATATGTGTGTATTTAGAAATTATACCTAAGTATGTTTATCAGCGGCCTGGTTACCATAGTACAGGCTCTGCTTAGTTTGGGCTCAGGCGGCGTTGTGTGAGATGTGTCAAGTTATTATTATAATTCAATCATCGTATCAGAGAATTACAATATGAAAATAAATAATTACAAAAGACTATTACACTCAAAGCAAATAATATATATTGTACTTCTAATTCTGCCTTTAGATTACTACACGAGTTGATATTGCACTGCAGCAACACAAAGAAACGTCTTGATGAGATTTATATCGTTGCGGTAACATTTTCTTGCCACATTTGTGTGTTTTTGTACACATACGGGTCTTGTATTGCCTGAGAAATACAACCGGTTGTAGAATATGTACTTTAATATGGAAAGATGTATATTTGCAATCCTTTTAAGCATACTGCGACTATGGAATATTTTTGTGGAAAAGGAGTGCAGATAACTATTTATATAAAATGGTTTACAGTAAAGGAAATGAAATATCTATATACCAATTTCAAATTTACAAAAAGACGACCATGTGGCGAGTTTGATTCCCTATTTAAGTGTAAATGTTTATTTGAATGCATCAATGTATTGTTTCGATTCAAATAAGTGGTCTGGGTGTTGTTTGAATAAAATATACATCCCACTAATATTACGAATGTGAAAGTTTGTGAGAACGTATGGATGTATGTATGTTTGTTACTCTTTCACGCAAAAACTTCTGAACCGATTGCGATGAAACTCGGTATCTAGATAATTGAAGATCTGGATTAACACATAAGCTACTTTTTATCCAGATATTACTCGGACTTACGCGGGTGAAACCGCGGGGCGCAACAAGTATTAAAAAAACATAGGCAGTCATGGCACAGTCATAGGGACGGCCGACAGAAGTGAATCCATGTAGACGGGACATTTTGATTTTGCCAAATAACTGGTAATTTTCAGTAATACATTGCTGGCCAAAAACATCACACGATGAACGTCTTGAATTTAAGTAAATAAAGAAGTTAATATTTTCATAATATTTCTACAGAAATTGGCAAATCAAACTGTGGAGGAACTAGTGTCATGTCCATCCAACACAAGGCGAGGATACTCCGACCAGGCGAGGTGATCATGGATAGATATTGCGGTTATGTATTGTTCTTTTAATAATTGATTAGATAACAGTAGCGGTAGTTATGAGGTATTGTGACACCTAGATTTGCGCAGTTCCTACTCATGCGAATTTACTGCCTAACAACCTTATAATTTTATCGATTTATCTAAATTGTTTTTAAACTTTCGCGACTTTGATACATATTAAATGTGTAATTCGGGACTTAATCGCGATAATATTTAAAAGGTACAATACCTCTTGGTTACCCGACGTTTCGATCGAATTGCACCGATTGTTGTCACGAGTGGACTCGGTAAAAAATTGGTAAAAAATTGTTGGGTTGTTGGGTCAGTAGTTTGGGCTGTGACGACCATTATTAATACACTCGAACTGCCCCAGTCTAATGGACAGGAATAACGTTATTGTGGCGAGTTAGTCAACATGATTCGCATCGAGCGTAATCATCGTTAAGAGAGTCTCCCGGACGTAAAGTGGAAGCTTCCACAAGTGTCTAACACAACCGAACATCTAACTACCCAGTACTTGTCTTCCCACTTGCTTGTAGCTGAGTGCAGTCTTCGCTAGATGATGTTGAAGTGTGCTTTTGCTGTATGTGAGAGTCACTACAAAAGTAAGCCAAAGAGAAGGTTCCCTCCATCCCATTTTTGATGCAAAGAGAATTCAATACGCTTTGTAAAGATGATGTTTATTCCAAAAAATGTCTTTGTTCTCCACTTCACTTTTAAACTCCTCTAAGTCAATATTTTCCATTATTTCCAAAGTCCGTGTACTATCGTAAGCGACCGGCAATGGAATAACACAGAATAAAACAAATTCTTTCGGTGCGATGGAGGTGTCGTATACACGACCTAGAGGCGCGCTGGCGGCGAGGTAGTGGCATCGTCACCCTGAACTTTGTGGGTTGTATCAAAGAAAGACGACAAGAACTGTACCTGAGGGAATAGAATAGAAGAATAGACTTACTTGCGTTTAAACAAGATGACAAGTGAAGGTCTTTTAACCTATGTAACAGTTCTTATTATCTTTGTTGTTTTTTATAATTCAAATATTCCCCAAGTGTGTAGATGCATTTTTCAAGTAAAAATGATTTCGATTTATTTTTAAATCTTCGAAAAGGGAGTTCCCTTATTGGCTTGGTGTTTATATATTCTCAGCAACATCAAATAACTGTTTCTACTGTGAAGAGTGCCTCTACAGAGTTCCATTTTTAATTTCGTGGGGTCAATTACAATGATTAAATGTGGATTATTTCTAACGAACAAATCTGTTTAAAAAATGTATAGCGATACATAAATCTAAACATTAAGCTGCCTAAATATTGGTCGGCAGCTGACATACGGAGCTACTCCAGCTGACATACGGAGCTACTCCAGCTGACATACGGAGCTAGTCCAGCTGACATACGGAGCTAGTCCAGCTTTTGATTTACAAAATCCAGATTCTCACCAACTACTTTGATTGAAATAAAAAGCTTGACAGCCCCTTTTTGGTTCGAATCGCCAAGGTCTGGAATGAGCTGCCTGCGTCTATTTTTTTAGTCAATTATAATCCTGGAACGTACAAGTGTAGAGTGAATAGGTTTCTCTTGGGTGGCATGTACCATCTTTCTGTTCAACGTCACTTTCCATCAGGTGAGTTGCAAGACAAACGCCTATGACATTGCTAAATAAAAAATAACCCTTAAGCCCAAAACTGCATGGAGTTGTATGCATGTTGCATGTGTTGTGCTACTAAGGATAATGCAATGAGTGATATTATTAGTGACATCCCACTAATATTATAAATGTGAAAGTTTGGATGGATGGGTGTTTGTTACTCTTTCACGCCAAAACTACTGAACCGATTGCGATGAAACTTGGTATGTAAATAGCTGGAGACCTGGATTAACATATAGGCTACTTTTTATCCCGATATTCCTACAGGATCGGGACTTACCATTTACCTTTAAAACCGCGGGGCGCTGCTAGTATTATATAATCGATACTCCAAAACACATCGCTCCAACACAAACCCAAACAAACAAAAATACTTTAAATCCTCTCTTCAACTTGAACGCCGTTTACATAATCCTATCTTCCCTCTCCCTCTATCTTTAACATTAGAATGAGACAGGTGGTAAATATTGCCTGTTACAAGTCAATGGAGGTGGTACGAGCTCGGAATACGAAATTGTTGAAGTTGATGGAGTAGCGCTTAGGTGTGATCTTTATCTTGGTGACGTGTTAGACAAGAATGGAGAATGATTTTCGAATTGAAGACTGATTGTGTCTTGTTTGGTGGATGTCAAGATTGATCACTTGTGTGCGGGTAATTTAAATAATTAGTATGCGAAGATAGCCTGTTGGTCTAGTGGTTTTGTGTGATGAGCACGATCACTTGTTCTGTGTCGGGGTGTAATTAATCCCACTAATATTATAAATGTGAAAGTTTGGATGGATGGAGGTTTGTTACTGTTTCACGCTAAAAATACTGATCCGATTGCGATGATACTTGGTATGTAGATAGCTGGAGACCTGGATTAACATATAGGTTACTTTTTATCCCGATATTCTCACGGGATCGGGACTTACGCGGGTGAAATCGCAGGCCCTGCTAGTATACAATACGTAGGTATTTAGTTATATACAAGTATGATTATCAGCAGTCTGGTTACTATAGTACAAGCTCTTCCTAGTTTGGTATTAGACGGCCGTATGTCAGATGTCTCAAGTTATTATATTTATTATTTTATGTGGGAATAAAGGTGAATAGGCCTCAACTGAGGAAGTAGGGTGTAAATCTGCTTGAAACAAAGGTGAAAGTGGAAGTTCTTTTAAAGACTACGAGTGAAGAGACTGATATTAGAACCCCACAACATAACCCAAAGGCTGGTGTGTGGTTTCACTTTCCTTGATGGGGTTCAAACCTGCAACTCTTGATTACGCTACCACATTTTAAGAGTTCTGTACTTTAAAGGCAAAACATATCGCTTATGATGATACAACATTTATTTGACATACTTTATCGTTGAAAATGACCTACAGTTAAGCTATACAATACATCTATTTTATTCGTATCCGGGGCACCGAACTTTGATCTTTACAGCACTTTTAGCGGTCGTTAGCACCCGCTGAGCTACCCCTGGCGCCCTAGAATCGTCGATTATACTAAGTATTGGTTATTTGCAAAATAACATAGCATTTTTTTGTACTCTTTTCGACTTCGATAATGGATTTCAAGATTTTGAGTTCGTGTAAAAAAATGCTAGACGATTTATGTGATTGAACTGTTTGCTACGAGCGTAGCGTTTTACATACTACGAGACATGCTACGTGCTACGACCATAGCACTAAACATGTAAGGTCGTAGTAAAAAATGAAGTCTAAAACTGATTATTAATAAAATATATTGATTTTTAGTGTACACGTCATTTTAACGTCCTATTAATCAAATGTTGGAAATCGTTAGGAATTCAAGCGCCGGTAGCGTATTGGCTAAGGCGTCGGACTTGCGATCGAGTGGTTGCGGATTCGAACCCCACCTAGGTACTCTACCGTCGTGAACTCACTCCTAACACAAGCGTTTAGCTTAGCTGGAGGGGTTAACAAGAATACTACTAACGTGTGACCCACGTTGCTAGTGTTCTATAAAAAAAAATACAACACCTAAAATAAATATCATATCTTAAGTCCTTCGCGACACAGGAGTCATGCGGGAGTTGTCTTTTTATAATAAAAATAAATCTACATACCAAGTTTCATCACAATCGGTTCAGTAGTTTTGGCGTGAAAGGGTAACAAACACCCATACATCCATACTCACAAACTTTTACGTTTATAATATTAGTAGGATAAAATTGTCCTGTCCGTTAGTCACAATCTCAGTTATAACTAGCTCCACTCCACACATATATTCACAAGATCGTTAGATTTAACCCCACACAGCAATAAGAATACAATTTCCTCCGACGAGAGCACTAAGCTGATGCAATAGGAGTATTGCACTTAACGTTATCAAATCATGGAATAAACGCAAGATTTCAAGATTATTTCTTATAGAACGAGAGAAAATCCATTAAAGTGTTTAACTTAATACAATTATTTGGAATTGAAACAGGATTCTTTTAAGAACTTGTTTTCTTCACTACATATTATAAAACAAAGTCCCCCGCCGCGTCTATCTGTCTGTCTGTTCGTGATAAACTGAAAAACTACTGAACGGATTTCACCAATAGATAGAGAGATTCATGAGGAAGGGTTAGGTATATAATTTGTTAAGGTTTTGTGTACCTAAACTATTCAACACCCGCCTAGTCCTTACCAAGGAGGTCAAATATCTAGGAGTGATACTTGACAGTAAACTCTTATGGAACAGGCACCTGGACACGAAACTGAACAAAGTCGGCATTATTTTCTGCCAATGCAAGCGACTCCTCGGCAAAAGCTGGGGCTTATCACCAAAATCACACTATGGCTGTACAAAACGGTCATACGGCCGATCATCACGTATGGTGCTATTGCCTGGTGGCAGAGAACAGAGCTTAGCACCGTCAGTAACAAGTTGCAGCAATTCCAGAGACTCGCATGTGCTGCCGCAACTGGATGCATGCGCACGACTCCCACAGCTGCCCTGGAAGTAGCTCTAGACCTAGCACCACTAGACCTATTTATACAGCAGGAAGCAGCTATGGCAGCCATCAGACTCAAACACCTGGGTCTGTGGTACAACCGAGAGGGTTCCCATTCCAAACTATGAAATTAACTAGTGGAATACCAACCACTAATAGCTACCCCATGCGATAGGATCCCCAAACAACATATCTTCGAAAGGAGATACCGAATACAGCTATATGAAAATGAGCGAGATCAATCTGGCATAAATGAAGTCCGAATATACACGGACGGTTCTAAGATGGGGACAGGGACCGGAGCCGGAATTTTCTCACAAGACTTGAACATAACAATATCGCTGGCGTTAGGGCAGCACAGATCCATATTTCAATGTGAGTGTTACGATAACCTACGCCGCTACAGCGGTCATGTTAAGACGTATAAGGGATTATAACATCCGCATACTGTCAGACAGTATGGCCGTCCTAAAGGCCCTGGAGGGCAACGCCATGAACTCCGGTCTTATTTACGAATGCCACCAGACACTGGAACGTCTAGCCTCTGACAACAGGCTAATCCTTCAATGGATCAAGGGGCATAGCGACTCACTCGGGAACGATGTCGCCGATGAGCTGGCTAGGAGGGGATCTGCAGCGCCAGTAGCAGGTCCAACGGTGCTGCTACCACTCCCCTTTAGTCAACTTCGCTCATGGGTAAGAAAACGGACTCGGGAAACGCACAACAACCGCTGGGCCGACACACCCGGCTGTAGACAATCCAAACTGGTGCTGACGAAGGTCTCACCACGTTTGACTTGTAGACTGCTCAGTCTCAACCGACTTGACATCAGAATAGTGGTAGGAACCATTACGGGCCATCTGGCCCTAAATCGACACCTATTCACCATCAATGCGACAGACAGTCCTCTATGCAGAGGCTGTCTGAAGGCGGAGGAAACGGCCGCCCACGTTGTCCTGGAGTGCGAGGGAGTGGTCACATAACAGGCACGTACCCTCGCGGGAGCGAGGTCGCTCCTAGAAGCCTGTGAATGCCCCAGGAGGCTTCTGCGCTTCTGGAAGGAGCTAGGCTGGCTTAACTAGTCAGCCTACCTGAACGTATAATAAACCGCTTATGAGTCTAAATGCGGAAACAGGGCCCTATACCAATAGGAATACCAATAAGGTTTTGTGTAAATTTGTTGAAATGTGTTGATGATTGTTGAAGATGTGTCTGCTACCCGTGCGAAGCCGGGACAGATTGCTAGTTTATAATAAAATTAGTAGGCCTTTAAGGTATTAAACCTTTTTTTTATCGTATGGAAACCCCCACGGGTCATCACCTCACCGGAGCTCGCGGTGAAGTGGTATGTCGGAATCAAACCAACTAAAACCACACGGTGTTCCGACATAAGTCGGTCTATTGCAAGGGACTCGGGTATAGCCTAGGAATAAGGTATTAAACCTTAGAAAAACCGTAATAAAGTCCTTATATCCAGACAAGAGAGAGCACTTACGTACAGAAGTCTCAATATCGTCATAATTTTTTTTTTAACTTATCTAATAGAAAGTGATGATGAAGACGAAGATAGTACACCCATCCAAGAGAAACCCATTCACTCTACTCTTGAACATTCCAGGATTATAATTGTCTGGAAAAATGGCAGTTCATTCCAGACCTTGACGTCTCGAACCAAAAAGGAGCTGTCAAAACGTTTCCTTCGACTTTTTAGTGTTTCAACAATGAAACACTGTCACTGTTACACTGTGTGTCTTAGTTTGAAGAGAGTCTTCACACATTCACCTAAGTGAATCCTATAGAAAACCGATAAGCAGGCGACTTAACGACTTTTAAATATGAATCAAGAAAAGATATTTAAAATATTAACCAATAATAAAAAAAAAAAAATGGCTTTAAATAAATACTGACTCTGGCTACCAGGCCATAAAGTGCAATGTAGTTTGCACGTTTATTTGCATTTAAGATTTACATTTCAAACGAACAGTTGATTTTACAATCTGTTTAAAATTAAATCTGTCATATTTGTACAAATTTGCAGTCTCTAATGGAAATGCAAAAATTTATAGAATATTTAATATTAGCTGTTCCCTGCACTTTCACCTGCGTTTATGGTCACTGCTTCACTCTTAAGGGTCGTAGCGTGATGTTAGATAGCCTATAAACCTTTCTCAATGAAAATACTATCTAATACAAGAAAATATTTAAATCTAATTGACAGTTTCCGAGATTAGCGTATTCAAACAAATATCCAATTAAACAAGAAACTCTTAATTTTTAAATAAATCGTAACAAAATTTAAAATGTACATTGAATATTTTTTTAAGAGAATACTTGCTGTGTGTTCTACAAACAATACGGAAGCAAAAAAAGTAGTTTATAAATTTTTTATCTTTTTGACTGTATGTATCCGGTTATGTATCCAAACGCAAAAACTACTGAATAGATTTAATTCAGATTTTGCATAAATATTAACAAGAGGTCGAGACAACATATAGGCCGAAAGAACTCTGACGACCCCACTTTTTAGCAGAAACACTTACAAAAGCACAGAAAACCAATTATTACTTATAACTCTAAAATTTATTTAACTCCACTTTATTGCCCACATGTCTAGTGCAAATGAAAAACCGTGTATTTTATTTGCACTAGACCAGCTTGAAAGCCTCAAAATAACTTTTATTAAAAGGTACTTTGCCCAAATATAAATCATACCAATATGTTCAGTGGATCCCTGAATTAGGTTATAACGAAGTGTGAACGGAGATTTCAGGATTCGAGATCAGATTTTGTAATAGCCTCTTAAAAGTTACTCCGATCGATAAACTTGGCGTCTAACGACCTAATATTAATAATATTTTAAATCGGAAATCTTCGTGAATCTTTGAGATAAAAGATGAAGCGTAATAGAAGTCATAATTTGATAGATATTGCTACGTTACTAAAGCATTTGACAAATTTAATGCGATAAATAATGCAATTTAAGTAAGATCTCAATTCTTCTGATTTTTTAGGATTGAGATCTTTAGGTATCAGATGAAATAACCTTATCATGGTATACATATAGTAGATATTAGTACCAACATCTATTGTATGAATGCCATGACTCGCTTAATATCAGAAGTTATCCAGTTTTCAGGTTATTAAGATTGTACTAAGGAGATTATCTTCTTGGTAGAAGTAGTCATCTCAATGCAGTCAATTCTCCATCTATAAACAGGAAAGAGTCTCTTTGTACAGTTGGATAAGAGGGAGTTGATAGAGACTAACCGATAAATTCAAAGTTTTGGTGGTGCTCTTCCATCTCAGATTTACTAAGCCTTCTATATGGCTAAGTTTTATATGGATGATTTTCTCACTTTAAAAGAAGCATCATTAAGGATTCACCGAAGATATTACATGATAATAAGAAGATGGCCGTGTACTATTAACAATACTCCACAGAAATAATTGGCTCAACGTCATGACTGAGATGTTGATAAACATGAAGATGTATTGGCATTTGTTGAAATCCGTTCATTAAATCTAGAAGCAATGTCTTGCAGACCACATGTATTTATATATTCACCTATCAATACGCTAGCTCTATATATAAATAGGCAAGAGGAAACAGTTAAGAACCATTTTCTTCTATGTTTGTCAACTGTTTTTGTGATATTCAATGTTAGTGATATCAATAAAAAAATTGGGTCAGATATGTTTTTAAATTTAAATTATGTATAAACAACTACAGAACGCTAAAGCTCCAGTTCATTGAAATTTTCAGATGTCAGACTAGATATTCTAAATTATTCTAAAACCGTTGTTAAATTCTGTGTAGATCTAAAAAGTTCTCATGTAAGTTGCAGTACAAGTTTTAGAAACTAATTTATTATAATTCTGCTTGACTGTGAACTACAGATGTTGCTACTTCTTACCTTAGAATGCAAAAGTCAAGGATTATACGTATACTTCGAGAAAGTTAATTACTTTGCATCTAAACTTAGAATCCGACGATCTTGTTGCATACACACAAAATTGAAAGGTTAACTCTCAGAGAGGTAGTTAGCCAGATAAGATGAAAGATGTGAGTTGGAGTTATTCATATTTATGTTTCTGCTAAACTTGTAGATGAGAGTTACCTAGGTTCAATTACGCCATATCAGTTTTACACAACACTATTTAGACTCAACTTATCATAGCTTCTTCTATGGGTTGTAACACACGGATAAACGTACTTATTAACTATATTCATGCATACAAATATTTACACCATGATTTTCGTTTATGTTAGTGTACCTTCATTATAAATATGTAATAATTTTGTTTCAATCATATCCAGTTATTTTGTGACAGCCACATATTCGTTTCTGACCTCATATACGTTTCTTTGTTTGAAAAACTTCATTTAGACAACAACTAACGTTTTAGTTACGTTAGTTATATCGTAAATATGCTAAGAAAGTGTTCTAACAACCCCGACAGTTTTTGTTAAGTGTGTGGAGAATTAACTTTTACATCTCAGCGTCGAAATTTCACATCATAAACTGAACAGTGCTATTTAGACTATTTTGGATTTCCTGTGAGGCATCAGGATAAATCCTGGGTTTCACATATATGTTGTACACGTGTGTGAGACTCCTATTAGGTCGGGGTAAACAAGAACCTAGACATTTGCCACTTTCTATACCAATGATTTCGAAGGAAACCAAAGGATCATGTAAGTGACTGTTATTTTTGTTTGACTCAAACAAACGATATTATAACCAAGTTCAAACACACTATCCAAACTTATCTTCGGCCAATAGACCCATCCTACATAGTGCCAAACTGCTTATGCCAAAGTCTCCAAAAGGAAAAACTCCCCTGGAAATGTTGTCCAAAATTTTCTAGAAAACCATAAAGCAGAAAAATTACAAAAAATTAATAAATTAACTTATAATGTCATATTAAAGCTTTGGGGTGTAATATGTCCTTAAAAATACATGCTGGTTTCTGATCTGGGTTTCTTTCCGGCAAATTTGGGTGCTGTGGGTGACGAACAAGATGAGAGGTTCCATCGGGACATTTCCTTAATGGAGATGCGCTATCAAGAGAAATGGAGTACAGGAATGCTAGCAGATCATTGTTGGAGACATAGAAGGGACCTACCAAAAGCCAAATTTTCATAAAAATGATAAGTATTTATTTACATTTAGCAATAATTTCTCTAAGTGTAGCTGATTTTTGTACTTTTTACGAAAAATATGTTTTGATGTCACAAGAAAAGCTGATGTGTTATTCTTTTTTTCATTGATATTTTATTATTTGGTGGCCCTTATCCATTCAAAATTTGATAAAAGTTTTCATGTGACAAAAAAATTTTAAAATTTTGTTAACCAGTGTAATCAATCCCGCAACCCTTCATGCTGCAATAGATTGCTGTACCACCGTCATAGATCAATGTTATGTGTGAACTTGTTCTAAATTCTTTAAAATGACGCTGTACAGCATTACAAAGACCCCATGTTAAAAAATCGATTATCTGTAAGTAAAAGTTGAATAGAAGATAGGCCACAGCAAAGTTCTGGTGGGGCTGGAGTAGCTCGACTTGGAAGAATTAAGGACTTTTATGCTACAGAAGATTGCGATGAGAAAGCCCTATTAGAATTTAGAGATTTCATAGTGATAAGTTGGTAATTCTCGAGTGAAATCACATCAGTGAGGTCGCGAGCGTCACTAACCATCAGGTGAGCTGTGACTCTTTATGTCAACTAAGTTATGTAAAAATATAAATAAAAAAATTAAAATACCCTCTACTCAAAATTCCCTTCAAAGGATGAACAGACTTTTTTAGATTTTTTTTTGACTTATTGCTTATACACTCTTTACCAAGTCACCTTTCGAAGGAAAAAAAATAAAAATCAGTCCACGGGCTTAGGAGGTATGATTGCCACAGACAGTTACACAGACACACAAACCCACACATACACACACTTATAACACCCACCTTTTTGAGGGGGGAGAGGGAGGTTAAAAAAAACGTTCCGTATTTCTCTGGTAGTTCAAAGATTGGCAACACATGAACAGGGTCAGGCGGGCCGTAAGTTGGTTATCTATTTATTAAAACTTCATGCACATATTGTAGAAAGGCAAACGTAGTTCGCCAATATGTGAATATATGCCTGAGGCTCTGTACGTCAACCTTAGGGTGACGCAGAAATAAAATGTGGTTGGTGCGAAGATATGCTAAAGGGAGAAGAGAGAGAGAGAGATAGGTTGTTTCCTACCTGAAATATATTGTCGCCACATTAAAAACTCTTATTTATTTTATTAAAAATAGGGACAAACTATAATTAATAGATGATATCACAGTTCACTATTTAATAAAAATAAGTTACTAGACATTAATTTGACTGGTTATGCTGGTAATGCAGTACTATTGGTCGATTGATAAATATTAACCAATAGTGGGATTATAAAAGGGTAGAAGTAAGATGAGAACTTCACTTGAGTGCGAACAGAGGTACGAACAACTTGGCAGTTACTGTTAGTTAGTGATTTTCATAGTTTATATCAGTGGTTTCGAGACTGTTTCTTACAAATGTGTATGAGTTGTTTATATTTAAAGTAGCATCAAGCTGTAGTCCACAATTTCATAAACCTGGTACCGGTTGCGGTGCACGTGAATTGTTATTCCCCTTAAATTTAACTTTTTTCATTTTATTGAACGGCATCCCGCATCAACGTCACTCTACGAAGTTTAAGATCACTCGAATTAATTGTATAAACATGCACTCTTTACAAACAATGAAAATTTATTTGTATACTAGCAGCGCCTCGCGGTTTCACCCGCGTAAGTACCGACCCTATGGGAATATCGGGATAAAAAGTAGCCTATATGTTAATCCAGGTCTTCAGCTATCTACATACCAAGTTTCATCGCAATCGGTTCAGTGGTTTTGGTGTGAAAGAGTAACATACATCCATACATCCTCACAAACTTTCACGTTTATAATATTAGTAGGAAGTAGGATTGTATAATAAGCGACGAAAATATTTTAATATACCTAACAAAGACTCACAAAAAAGGTCTCGAACTAAAACCGTTAAGCAATTACTTTAATCCTTTGCGAATTACAATTATTATTCTATGTTTTGTAAAATATTTTGTATTCGATAGAAGGGTTGAGTTACAAAGTGATCTCTAAATTAGAACGTCTTAAAATTTCTTATCCACCATAGATGAAGTTGAACTGACCAGAAGAAGGGAAGATATTGTTAGCTAACATCAATTGTCAAAATACAACTGACTACATTAAATTATGAATTAGTTTGTGTGTTTAAAATTCTTTACTGCTATCATACTTTTTATGCTTGAGGCAGTGCCACTGGCGACAGTTTCGGTGTGCAACCCTGAATAGGTGACATATTTAAAAAAATAGGTAATAACCCAGTCAGCTACAGTTATTTTTGACGATCACAAACAATAAACTTCTTCTATGTTGTTTGTGTCCGTTGTTTGTATGTTTGTAAAGTCCCCCGTGACACAGGAATAATTCCTAATGCGGGAGTTGTCTTTTTAAAAAATACAAAAAAAAAACACACACTTATATTTTTATAGTGGTACAAAACTAAACAGATGTATTTATAAAGACGATATTTCCCTTATTCCAAATATGCATTTGCATTACATAATATTTACGCTTTTGTACATCAGATGTGTAATAATAAATTTATCCTATCCAATAAAACCTAGCTGATTCTATTAAATTCGTTGTTAATGGTTCCACCATTAACAACGAATTTAATTTAATTTTTATTTATGTACTTCAGGTTCATTTATTTATTTCCGGCTGATTTACTTCAATATCGAATCCAGTGAAACGGTTGACCGCTAACCCCCACAATTTAACACTTTGAATAGCAGCTTGTCATTAAAATATGATGCAGTCGGTAAATCACGTAATCATTATACAGTAAACGAATGTAAACAATTACTAAAACTTGAATCCGTATGCGAAAATTTAAAAAAATCACTGTAATTTCTTTACGGGTTGTCTAACGTAAAATTCATGTGTGCGATGGCGGTTTGCAAACAGCTAACCCGTCTTGCCCATTTTACTTGAGACCTTCGACCCAACCTCATTAAGGTAGACAATAAAATGTTGGAACATCTACTTCAAGTAAGGGGTGTCAAACGGCCGTTATTAGTTCGCTCTTTGTATTAGTTCTGCGAGGCGTCACCGAGGTGACGTAATGAACCTCTTTGGTGATCACCGGCGCGGAGTAGTTTGGCACAGCACTCGTACAGGGTTGCCAGCTTTAGTCATTGATATGCCCGTGTCTATATAAATACCTATATAAAACATGAATAGTTTTTCAAGTTTTATTTTTGATGGTTATTTAGAACCGGGGCTTTAATCACGGTTATATCTAATACGCATAGAAGTCTTGAAAGTTTAAAATACAAATATATGGCTTTGTTAATCATATTTTATGTGAATTTTCGATTTTTTGAATCGAATCGATTTTTATTAACTTAAGTAGATACTCTAGATAGTCTCATATAAAGTAATTCGTATAAAAATGATAAAAATTCAGTTTTGTGTTGTACAAGCGTGTATTGCCCATGTTTAGGTAAACACTTTGTACAATATCTAAAGTAAATCCACCAGCTATTTAATGCCATAATATTTACGATAGGTTTCCTTTTCCGATTTCTGAATTTTGGATTGCATTATTGGACTGACGTATTTACATACAAAACGGCAAATACAAACCAGCAAATAAAAAATAAACTATATCTAATTATTTTAGAAAGGAGTAATGTATTTGATTACTTTTCACAAGACCTTTTAGATACATTGTAAACAAATATGTTGTATAAGATTTATATATAATATTAAATGATCGAATGCAATGTGTTGAGATTTGTGATTGATATATCCTCTAATGAATCGGTTAAGCCTCTTTTTGTAGAACTTGGAATTCAGATTCTTGAAAACGTGTACATTTTAGGAGTAGCGAGATTCGGATAACAATTTTTATTTTATTTTTTATAAACATATTTAAGGAATATTCGAAATCAATCCTATTATAAAAATATGCTATTTGTAATAAAATGCCATAGAAAGCATGCATGCAAATGTATAAAATAAAGGCTACAAATATTTTACTTCTGAATTACGCAAATAACTCCTAAATATTTTGTTACTCTGTGACAAAGCTCATATTATATATTAAGTAATTGAATAACCTAGTTTAGACCTAAGTGGTATTATTAGGTGATAAGTCCTAACTGTTTTAATATTTTTTTGCAATGAAAATACTTATAAAAAAATTAAGGTAAAGCTGTTTTTGGTAGCGTAAGGTCTAGGATAAAGTGTCAAAATTTTTAGTTTTTTTTTTAGTTCCAAGCATATTACAGTTTACGGTAAATAATTAATAATTTGTTAATTTTTTTGAATTAAATACGTGTTTATACTGTTTATAGTAGGTATAATTAATAAACTGTATATTTACAGTCTACGAATTTCGGTTATGAACTCAAAGACATCAAAGATAGAAAACTGAAAATTAAACTTCTAATCACGTTACATAACAGCCAAAAGCCCGGAAATTTTTAGCTGGCAACTTCGAAACCAAGTACGATACCGCGATCGCGTGTGCAAGTCCCGACCGCTATATAGGTCGGCGTCGCTTCACTAATACCCCTGCTTTAAATTCAGAACACGGTTAGAACCAGTTCATTTTTGAATTCTTTCGTTTCGGAACGTTCGTTAAAGTTTTCTGTCTCTCTAAATGAAGAGGCCGTTTTCTAAATTGTCTATTATTGAGTTTAAATTTCGAATTAGCTTTTTCATTTGTTTTAGCTTTTAAAGTTTACAGATTTATTTTAAAGTTTGTAAGATTTATTACTTATTTTAAATATATAATGTTGCAATACGAAGAATATTATGAATAAAATACGTCTTGTTGTTTTTTATAGATCCTATTAAATCCTTTTTTATTATTAAAATCTTTTTAAAACTGATGAAAAGCAAGGTGTTATAAAATGGTTATAAATTAGATTACTATGACTCTAGTAATCTTGCTGCCAGATGATAAAATTGTGATAGATCGCTTAACTATATTTAATGAAAATTTGTTCAACGATTTTGAAGGTAGCAGCTTTGTTTGTGTTTTATTTTAGGATTTCAATGTGTACCTATTAAAACCGATTTCGTTAACAAGATAAAAATTGAAAACTAACGAGTATCTACAAACAGTAATTATAATAATGCTGTCACTCTCACGGAAAAGATTAAGCTAGAAACAGCACTAGCGCCATCCACATTCATCGAATATACCCCATCTACAGAGACATCTCCGAAAGTGAGCCAAACTCCTTGGTAACTAAGTATTTATCTTGCAAATGATGTTCTCAAGGCTATATAACATATACCTACATAACACTTTCTAACGTCAAACGTTGAACCGAATCTACATACATGTAGACTTTTAATATTCATATGAATTTAAAAATGTTGTTAGCGCCACAGAATACATAATAGTACAGGCACAAAAGACTTACTCCGCAAAATCATTTATATAAATAGTGACTCTTGCTCCGACACAATAAAGTGCTATTCAGGTCGCAAAGCGCTAATTACCTACAGTTATATTCACCTAGAAGTTGCCTCTCTTTTTATCGCGTAACTCCTATCTCTTCTGACGACGTTAGGCTTGTCTCCTTTTAAAGATTAATTAATCTGAATATTTAATTATCAGTGAGTTATGTGCCTATTACTATATTTTTGCAAACAAATAAAGTTTCAAATACACCTAGGCTAGGTACTACATATAACTAACTGAATAGCCTATATAGAAACGGATGACGCGACGCAGAGCGAGAACAAGCATCTAACTAACGTGCGACAAGGCCGGTTCGTGGCATCCCACTGAACTGACACGACAAGTCGAGCCAGCCATCCTGTAGCTTTATACCTAAAGTGCGGAGTGGACCATGCCTGTAAGCGCCATAATAATAAAAATGTTACTTTACCACTCAATGAGTCCATCAAAGATACTCTCTTGTCTTGAGTTCCATCAAAGGCAAAACTTACGTAATAAAAGGAGAACATTAATTCAGTTATGAAATGATAAACGAGAAAGTTATAATTATTTTTAAGACACTTGACTAATGTACGACGTAGTTTGAAGCTTAGAAAAGATTCAAATCTTATCATGGACATGGTTATAACCTTTTAATGCTAACACTGATTACCCATCCAAAGTCTTGTCACTACTTGTACTCTTGAACTATATTTTCACCTAAAATCCTTTTAATATTACTCACGTGTGTTTTTCGTTGAAGTCCGACAATTTTCAGGCCTTTTATAAAGCATTCTAAAACGTCGTTTAGCCTTTAGACGTTTATCATTTATATACGCCTGAAATCCTCGAAACAAATAAAGAGGCAGACAGTAACGACGAAAACGAAAATCGATATTTGTCAATGTTGGTCAATATTTGGCTATTTATTAACAATGTCAACTTTCTATAAAACCTAGCTAAGCTTCTCAATTGTTTTACCACAAAAAAAAACCCGAATGATTATTTCTTTTTAAAAAACTATTTCAACTTAAGTTGGCAACATTATCTTTAGAGGTTTTAAACAAGCTTCAGGTTATCTAGAATTCTATTAAGAAGCAGTAACATAATAACTGGTTTAGACGTCTGACTTACACAAGCAGTTTAGTTAGTTGTAATATTAGTTGGAGGAGTTAACTAGAATACTAATAACGTGCAAAGTCAAATAGTGTAGCATAATATTATAATAATATTAATATTCTAAGACTACGCGACGCTATCTATACTCAAACTAAGCAAAGCTTGTGATTTGAGTTTTAGAACACGGATAATCATACTTAGGCAGTTTAGATAGAAACATAGATATACAGAATATTCTTCATTGTGCACCCTTCATTGAAATGCATTGAAACAGATTTTAACTCAAAAAAATAAATACAATGGGCAGTAAAAAAAGTAAATACCCCATTCAGTCAAAAACTGCTATGTAAAACATTTATGCTATCAGCTGCTTCGACGGCACCGTGCGCTGAAGGTATCGTACGCGTGTTGTATTACACTGCGTAGTAAAAAATCAAACTAAGGACTGTAAATCCTTAATCTCGCATTTTTTTGATGAACTGACTTTTGCATTGTGATAAGTATTTAAAGAAAGACGTTTTTGTAAGTTATTCGCAACGGTGATACTTACACGGTGTATAGAGGGTGATTCTGTCATCACACATGCAACTTCACACATGCAACTTCACACATGCAACTTCACACATGCAACTTCACACATGCAACTTCACACATGCAACTTCACACATGCAACTTCACACAGTAGAATCTTATAAAATTATGAGAAACCGTGTATTGGTTTTGATATCACTTAGTACAAAAATCTTGAGTAATTTGTTTAACTAAGTTTGACTAAGTGCATCACAAAATTGTCTCAACAACTCAAAGTTTGTTGACACAATGCACTCCGTGTGTGCTAAGTGTCCATAACTGTTCTATCGGAACTTCCTACTTCGCCGCATTTAATATTTTTTACATATAATGTGGTGACGCAGCTGGACATTTTTTTAAGATATTTTTTTTTTATTTGAACAATCTATTTTTACGTTTGACTAAGTGGCCACGCAGGTTGAAATTTATGGGGGGAAAAAAAATCTTAGGAAAAATTTATCGAGCAATGTTTTATACCAAAATGGCGCCATTGAGCGACATGTACCAAGTGCCTCGAATAAAATGGGATGGTGATGACAAATTCGCCCTGTAAATATAGATATTTAGTAGAAATTACATAGTATATTCTAAAGTAATTTTGATCTTAGTCATGTAATAGAATAAAACAAATTACATTTGAATAAAGATATTACAGATTAAATTATTGAGTTATTTAATCAAATTAAGGTTTTTTTGTAAAATGTAATGAAAACCGGCAGTGAAGCAATATTTTATATTATTTTTCGCAGAGATAGTGAGGTTACCGGACTCCCTAACCCTTCCCTCTCCCTACCTCACCCCCTCTTCCCCAACTCCCACCTTAAAAGCAGGCAACGCATTTGTGACTCTTGAGTTCCAGGTGCCAATGGGCGGTGGTAGTCACTTACCACCAGGTGACCCAAATGCTCATTTCTCCGTATACCATAAAAAAAAAATGTTATCTTAATTTACCCTTAACATTTCTGCCATTTTTTTTCGAAGTCCACTCATTAATAAAATAAAATTTGCTCACTTGTCAGGTGCTAAATCCGGAATAAAACATAAGTTCGAAAACGTATTGGAAAGGTGACTCACACACTATTATACGGTCTTGTGTCTATAAAATATAGACTTATCACGCACCCATCCTTTGAAAGGAAAATTAATAGGAGTTTTTGAAGTGAAAACTTCTTTAGGCACGATTGTGTACTTTTGCTAAAGGGAAAAAAGCACTGAACTCGTGACCGTCACGCTAATAATACACATATAGATCCACTAGAGGGCGCAAATTTTAACATTGAGTTCTGTCAGCCCCTTATTAATTAATGTCACCAACCTGCTAATGTGACGTTTTAAGTTTGTCGTTTCGTTTAAGTTTTCACTTCTGTCGGCAGTCCCATGACTGCCTATTTTTTTTTGGTTATACCTACTGAATAAGATGCTTCAGCTACAGTTTTAGGCTGCGTATCTACTAGAAGACATTTGTCAAGTGACTTGTGTCCCCGGAGACATCAGGTGACATCGTCCCTCGTCACCCGATGTCTTGTCTTAGTTTAGTCAAATTTATTATGTCATGTCGCCGGAATAGGTAGTCTTGTTCAGTGTGGTGTTTGTTATTATCAATCCAACAGCAACCAAAGAGAATAATAGAAGATGGTTGACTATGAAGTATTTTCGATGTTAGGCGAAGTCTGGCAACGTCGTACTATGTATCCGAGGTATCGCGCGACATTTGTCGCCGCAAGCGGAGATAATAAAAACAAAAATTTATTATTTAGAGTATTAGCTTAATATTTGTATGGATTTATTTACATCTACATATGTATATGTGTGTAATATATTTGCATATGTGTACGAGTGTATGTTTATACGTGTTAATTTATTCAATTGTCACAAAAGAAAATCTCTTTTTCTTATACAACGGCCGTTATTCCTGTCCATTCAAAAGTTTGCCTGAAAGAGATTGCTTCTTAACCGTAAGGCCGCATATTGTGGTTTTGTTCATGGAAAAGGCCTGAACAAAGAAGTATTGCTTTAACTATGCTATTATTTTTATTAAGTTTCTCTTCTATTCATCACTTTGTTCGTTAACAAGTAGATAATTTAAATAAATGTAAATAATAATGACCGATGATTATTTCACTATTAAAAAATGTTAGCTCTCGTAGGTGTGATACGTTATACTTACTTGTCGTCTTTAATTCTATATATATACTAATTTAATAAAGTTGAAGAGATTTTTTTATTGTTTTTTTTTTAAACGCTTTAATCTCTGTTGGGTAGGCCTTGGTGTGGTACGCAGCCTGCGTTGTCACCCTCGCGCCATCACATCTTCCAAGTACAGCTGGTTGTGCTGGCGCTGTTGTTACATCCACAGAAAGCCTCAAACGGCGTAAATTTCAAATTTTAAATGGCAACTATGTTTTTGAGCCGTTTGAGCTTAGGTTTGTGCTCGTTCCGTTAAGAAGGAACTAGCTAAGCGACTGATCGACACTTTTCGTGACCAAAAGGCAAGCCCTTTTTCTTGCACAGAGAATTAGCATTGCTATTTAATGTGGCAATGCTGCTAGCCTTTTGGAAACACTGCCAGTAGGCGACGATGCGGAGGAATTTTATGACGCATGCATACAAATGGTCCGTATATATATGTCGCATCTTTGGTCGTTAGTACGGATGCTTAGAGCGCCCTCTAAAGTCAACACTAGCCCTGGAACTGTACAGTGTTTCTTTGCGTATTTGCGATACATCAATGACTAGGTATCAAAGGGTATTTTCTCATCGCCCGTACCCACTTAGTGGCCACATTGTGCCTAGTCCAGTGCCTGAGGATTCGACATATATATATTTTTTTAAAGCTATCAGCCGAATTTCAACCATTCTTTTTGTATTCGATAGAGTATATGTATATCGAGGAAGGTTACAGGCTATGTAACATCACGCTATGACCCTTAGGAGTACAGCAGTGACCATAAACGCAGGATGAAACTGCGGGAAACAGCTAGTGTTACATACTTTACAGATTTGTTTTTTTTTTAGTTTTTAAGAGTCATCGGTACTCTCTAAATGTACAAGATGTAACTTGATTATTAAACTAAAAGGTTTTGTTACATTCATAGACATACAGCCATTCCATGCTTATAATGTATTCGTTTTACCTTTGGACACCTCAACCATCCAGTTTATATCATTCACCTTCATTCTTCAGCTATAATTAATCATAACTTATGTGCATAAGTTGTCCTTAAGCGTATAGTGTTGAAGCTGTCGATTGTGCATTTTTTGTATAGAATTCTGTATTTTTGTTTTTGGTATACAATAATGAGTACTTATTTACTATTCAAGCTAAAGAATTTAAAGCGAGGATAGAGGGTAGTGGCTGATTTTTGTTTTGGGCTTGAGTCAGTTTCGTAGAAAAAAGATTAATGACAAGGGGGACAAAGGACTTATAATCTGTCGTATATGAAATGTATGAGAGAGGGAGAGAGAGATTATTATTACTATTAATTATTATTATTATTATTGTGTACTATTGGCGTGATTAGTAGGGTTGTCAGAGTGGAGCTCGGGGAACTGAATATTAAATTATTAAGCAAGTATTTTTTTGCCATTTTATCTTCAAATCCTGTGAAAGATTTTATGTATATCTACTGGTATGTGATTAGATTATAGCGTCCAGTATTTTTATTCCTCGTTTGTTGCCCAACCGCTAGCGCGGTCAACCCTCAGTTACAGATCTTTCCAATAAGTCTGATAAATTATAGTCGTCCATTTCAATCGTAATTCAATTAGTTTAGACAGAATCGAAATAAAATGAAATCACTTGAAACAATCTTCTAATTTATAAGAAAATGAGGTACCTACTCAAATAAATTGGTAAATGTAATGAATTAGTGTTTTACAATTGATTCATTCTCTAGATCGAGAATCTTAATTACTTAATTTAATGAAAGAAGGTCTTCGAAGCTTAGGTAAGCTGGCCTGTTGGTCTAGTGGTTAGTGACCCTGACTGCTGAGCCAGAGGTCGTGGGTTCGATTCCCACCCAGGACAAATAAATGTGTGATGAGCCCGAATGTTTGTTCTAGTCTGGGTGTTCTTTGTGTCCGTTGCTTGTATGTTTGTAAGGTCCCCCGCCACACAGGAGTAATTCTTATGCAGGAGTTGATTTAAAAAAAAAAAAGTGTAGGAGGAACTTGATAAGTTCTCGTCTCGTCTTATATTACATACATGGGCGTACCCTTTCTGTTCTGTGGGCGTACCAACGGGGGGCATAATAATATTTTTTTTTATTGACGATTTGGAATAATTAATGATCAATTTTATGAAAAACACAGACATTGAATTTGAATTTCAACATGTGTAATACATCTGCTGGTCGTGATTCTAATAATAAAAAGTCTAAACGAGCAAATGTTTTTTCAATACAGATGTATATTTACTTTTTTTTGTGCTAATTTGCGCGTAATTTGATAACAGCGAGAGTCACTATTTGTTTAACTGCCTTATGAGTGTATTTCTTGTACTTAAGTTTTAGTGTATTCTTATTTGTAAAACTAGGTGTAGCCATTCGTAAAAGATACGGAAATTGTAACCCAAATTCGTTGTATACATTTTTTTAAGATTTTTTCAGAATTGGCTACAGGCGAATTACCTATCTGGTCACAATTGTGTGTAGCCGTGTGCTTATGTGCCATTTTTTTTTTGGGAAAAAAATAAGTTAGAGTTATGCTGCTAGTAAACCATCCCAACCATTATATGTGTATAAGTTATGGGCCAAGTAATTGATAAATCATTATTAATAATGTATGAGATATAAACAATAGAAACAATCTGACTTTATATGCTTTTAATTCTAAACTGAATATAAAACAACTGTGCTCTGTAGCATCGTGTGTTTGCTAATGATCATGGCCCTTCCATGTATGTTCTTGGTCCTAGCGCCCTGTCTAATGGACCTTGATTGGCTTAATTATATCAACCTGCCTGGTTATGTAGCAATATTCATAATGGCCAGACAATTCGCAAAAGAACAAAGTGCATATAAGTATTAATCACATAGCCCGATTTTATTTGTAATTATTCATATAGCCCAGGCATTATAAATAGAGCAATATTTAATCACTTAATCTATAACATATGCATTACACGAAAATGCAGCGTCCAGAATTTGAATCTAGAATTACAATTCAATCCGCTATACATGTGTAAATTATGTATATACAAAAATGCCCGTCACAAAAGCGGTGCATCACCGTAGTCATTTGGCTGACAATGGCGCCCACGTTAACGTCGAGTGCGTTCCGTTCTACAACTGGGTCATACCGTGTCGCGCGTTGAGGCGGATGAACCAAGCTGACTTGAACCACCCTTCCTCTCGGAATGCTTTACAAATGGATGTTTCAAGAGCATGTAAAGGGGTCATGGAGGTCTAGTAATTGTGGGCGGGTGTAAAAAAAATAAGGTTTGAATTTAGAATAAAATGGTTCAATGTTTTGTAACAGGCCGAATATTTACTTCGACGTATTTGATCTGGGTTGGAGGGGCTTTCAAAATGGCGGGAGAATTTTCTAATGTTTTCAGTCATTGCTATACGGTCCCTAGAGTAGTTTAAAAAGTACTTATATATTTTTGATAGCTCTCATTTGCCATGAATACTTGTGAATTGACTTACAAGCATGGTATAATAATCATTATAGTGCATTTTAAAGATATAAAACTTAAGAGTTACAAATTTTACTCGTACTATTTTAACGTTTATTGTTGTTGAAACGATTAAACTGATTATACCTACATTACATATATCGATCAGAGCTAGGCAAGCTAAAAAAACGGCAGTATTTATTAATTTACGTGATTCTCATATCTCCTGCCGTACCCCGTGAGCCTTAATTAAGAAATAGCCTTTTATTTTGCCTTCATCATCTTCATTATCTCAACTAAGTCTACTACTTTACGTAGGATAGCCCAAAAACTTCCGTAACGAGAGACCATGTACGATGTTTACCGATGGTTCTTTGCCACCTTGAACAAGTTGCTGACAACCTACTGCTAACTTCCACAGGACATTCCACGAACTGCTTTCGAATTCATTTGTCGACACTGAAGCACCTATTTGTAACTAATTAACTAATGATGTAAACAAGTCTTGGAAGTAAATTTTAATCTTTTTTTTATGGTGTAGGGGGCAAACGAGCAGACGGGTCATCTGATGGTAAATGACTACCGCAGCCCATGGGCACCTGCAACTCAAGAGTCACAAATGCGCTGCCAGCCTTTAAGGTTTGAGTAGGGGAAGGGAGGGAAGAGGGATAAGAGTGGGGGGGGAGTGGAGGAGAGTAACCTCACTCGCTCGGCGAAACACAATAGAAGCATTGTTTTATTGCCGGTTTTCTGTGTGGCCGTGGCCTATACGTGCCGAAGCATGGCTCTTCCACTAGAAATTTTGGCACTTTGCCTACCAGGAATATATACATTAAAAAATCAATTTAAAATATCAACTTGTAAAATCCATTAAAGCTTGCGGAGTTTTCCCACGATTGCATTGTAACAGTGTAATGGTTATCGTGCGATTCTCGAAGTAATTGCCGCTCAATAGCAGCAACTTGCTTACGGAGTTGTTAAACTTATATTGTTATGAGTTTGGACAATGTCCAGATATTATTTTAAGGTTAGAAAATTCTTTGGTATAATTTAATCCCAATTGTAACTATAATATATATTCTAAATATAATACACAAACATGGGAGAGCCATACTTCGGCACGTATGGGCCGGCTCGACCGGGTGATACCATGGCCTCACAGAAAACCGGCCTCACACCAATGTTTGCGTTGTATTTTGCCGAGTGAATGAGGTTATCAGAGGCTCTAACCCACCTCCCCCGTCCCCTACTCCCACCTTCCTCAAAAGCCGGCAATGCACTTGTGGCTCTTGAGTTGCAGGTGTCCATGGGCGACAGTATTCATTTACCATCAGGTGACCCGTTTGCTAGTTTGCCCGCTATACCATAAGTAAATTATATTGTAGGAGCCAACAAGGAGGAGTCACAAGTATGCAACCCTGACTTGTTCAAGCTATTGCTTACCCTCCCCAATCCATCAGTCTAATTGCTTAGACTGATGGATTGGGAAGCTATCCAGCTATTGTCTTCCTTTCTTAACTATCTCTCCCTTTTCATATACTCTTAATTTTCCCATATTTCCCAAAGTGCCCGGTTGACGGCAAGGGGCTTGCCTAATTATTACACCTCTGCCTACTTCTTCAGGGATACAGGCGTGAGTATATAGGTATATAAAAATAAGTTGAAGACTATCGTCCGCCTTGACAAATTAATCATTAACGCAGACGAAGCTGCGAGCAAAATCTAGTATTACGTAAGCTCTGAATATCGCTGGCAATACCAGTAAGGAACCTTTTTGGTTCACATTACTACTACACTTAAGTATAAGTGCTCCTTACACAATAAATTAATTTTACGGTGGCTCTTATGTACATATTTTAACAGGTTCAAGTACTAATGGGGTAATGGACATGTAACGTGACTATTACGACGCTAGGTAAGCGACGATAGTGTCGATAAGAATTACATGAAGAATTGCTCAGAATTGGCATTACGCTTTCTCCTGCAGGTTACCGAAAATATTTTCCAGCCAAGTGCTTTGCAAAAGTATTTGTGTAACATGGCGTAAAGCCCACGATTATTTACAGAAGCTGTCGAGTTGATACAGCTCTGGTGAAATACAGTGTGATTGCATGTGTGAGAGCCATGCTTCGGCACGTATGGGCCAGCTCGGCTCCGCTCAATACCACGGCCTCACAGAAAACCGGCAGTAAAGCAATGATTACATTGCTTTTCGCCGCGTGAGCGAGGTTACCGGAGGCCCTAACCCTTTCCTCTCCCCTATTCCCGTCCTTCCCCTCTTCCACCTCTCCTCTCCTCTAATCCCTCTCTCCCCTCTTCCCACTCGTCCCCTACTCCCACCTTAAAGGGCGGCAACGCACTTGTGACTCTTGAGTTACAGGTACCCATGGGCGGCGGTAGTAATTTACCATCAGGTGACCCGTCTGCTCGTTTGCCCCCTATACCATAAAAAAAAGTTAAGGGAATCATCAAAGTTCTTTTCACTGTCAGCACAGAGTGTGCCCGGGGTTTCTTCTCTTCTGTAAACATTTATGTAAGTCAAACCACAGTTGAAATTTTTCGGCCTGAAGAAGAGGGCCTTACCATTTCTTTTGTTTACGTGTGAAAACTCTATGAGAAAATCGTTGAAACCGAAATTGCACCAACTTAAAACAAAACCAAACAGTATGTCGTACTCCGCCTAAAATAAGTGGACCATCGGTGTTGCAAAGATATGTCCTCTACGGTCCAATAATTTTTGTGCATACGCCAAAGATGCTGAAAGTTGGTAACGTGTTTAACTTCGTTTGTGGCTGTCAAGTTATAGTAAGTACATGTTTTATTCGGTAAAGCAACTATTAATAATTTAGAAACTAAAACATTTATTTTTGATCGTTAGTAACGTTTACAATATTGCTTTTAGAGCAAAAGGCGCGTTTAGTTTGTGTACCCAATAGTGACAAATGGCGTTTTTTTTTGAAAAAAAATGAAATGAAGTTATAATAATAATAACTTGACCCATCTTACACACGGCTGTCTGATCCCAAACCAGGCAGACCCTGTAGGTACTATGGTAACCAGACTGCTGATAAACATAACGGCTAATATGCGGCGGTAGCGTAATGGCTTAGGCGTCGCACTTGCGATTAAGTAGTTGCGGGTTCGAACCCGACCCAGTGCACTATTACACTATTTTTCAGTTCAACGCGAAAAGACAGACATACAGACGCAGCGGGGGACTTTGTTTTATAATATGTACACTCGGATACAGAACAAATGATCATGCTCATCACACAATATTTGTCTTTTATTGGTAAAACGTATTATGTATATGAAGTATAGCGTTATTAAACTGGACATGTACCAATTCTCTGCCATAGACCATTACTAGAGCAATGACCATAACAGTGGTATCTTTAGTAATTCTATTGTGCTGTAAATGGCGGGTCATTACTACGACTACTGCTATCCTTGGCTCGAATAGAAAATGTGCAATAGTAAACAGTTCACATAATGGCTTTGGATATATATTTTTTTAATTTTATTATGCTACTATTCTGTTTGAGCTACTTCAATCACATATATGCTGTTTTAATAAATAGTACTCAGGCAGTGCGTGTCTGAGAACCTCACTAATATCGGGGGCCCAACAGGTGTCCTATATCAATGAGCGAAAAGAACTGTCACGTAGGTACCGTACTTACATATTTTTAAATTAAGATGTACAAACGAGGGGTGTTATAAATTTAACATGTGTATCCGTGTTTATGTTTGTTTGTGGAAACATAGCTCCTAAACAGATAGATCGATTTTGATTTCCATTTTTTCGTTTGAAAGGTGACTTGATCGAGAATGTTAACTATATTTCAATAAAATCTATTCAGCCGTTCCAAGATCATCAGCTCTTTTCTATTTGTTGATGGAATTTTTGAATCGGGGGTATTTTAAGTTTTTTTTTTTATGGTATAGGGGGCCAATAGGACGGGAATAGGGGATAGGGAAGGGTTAGGGCCTCCGGTAACCTCACTCACGCGGTGAAATGCAATGCAATCATTGCTTCACTACCGGTTTTCTGTGAGGCCATGGTATCGAGCGGAGTCGAGCCGGCCCATACGTGCCGAAGCATGGCTCTCCCACGTAAAAAAAGATTTTATTAATCGGAATAGGGAATATGCATGTATTTTTTTTTATCTTATATTGACTTGTTCCATCATTTTACCCTAATTAAAAATATAAATAACCTCGGCAATGTTCAAATTAATTTTTAAAATAACATTGAAAACATCGATAAAATTTGATCTGTTTGAACGCCGACATATTTCGCGGGCCTTGGATGACGTTCATCGCTCAGTGTTTGTTTCATAAACTTACTTGAAGTGTTACAGTAATTTTATTCCGATTCCCAGTTGTAATTACTATTTATTGTAATTAATAGACGATGGATAAAGTTAAAAAACTTTGTCACTTGTCCCTAAGTGTAAAAACACTATAAGAAGTACACCCAATACAGTATTTTTTCCTGTATAAAATAATAATGTAAAAAACGAAATAATGGTGTACATTAATGAGAAGAGATGAAGTATCTTCAATATTGTGTTTATATTGTTGTGAAGATCACTTTAATGTAAGCATATTACAATTTAATTGCTAGTATACTGTGAATTAGTCAGCAGTAATTTATGTTTGTTTTAAATATCAAGCAGAAGGCAACTTGCTTGTCTACTGAAACTAGGTAAGGTCCTTTAACCTCAGCGGACGTAAAACTGGATTTGATGCAAAATATATAGTCATCATGAATGCACCTATTTTCGGTAGATTGTCCGATTGTGCTTTGACAAAACTACATTCAGTCATTGTCCTAGATGATTTCTAATATCACTAGAATGCTTAAATTGCACTAGCTAAGAGCAAAAACCACAGGAACACCTATCTTTCTCCGTAACCCTACGAATATAGGCACCGATAAATGACAGAACGTGGAATGTCACGTCATGTTTTGTTTCGACCAATGGTGAAGCGTTTTGCAAAGTTGAATTTCGCGCCCTTATTTTGCATATTTTAATTAATATTTTTTGCAATTAAACGCGAACTAACTAAGAAAATAATTGTTTAGGCATAATATCTCGACAATAAAGATTCAAGTAAATTTAAACAACATGCATATTCCCTATTAATGCAATGGTTTATGTATGTAAATACCTCGGAACTATTGAAGTCTCGGCACGGTTATACACGTACTTGTCATGGTCATATTACAAGGTTTTATTTAGTTTCACTTGTCCCGTTGTCTGTCTGTAATCAAATCTTGCAAGTTAAATTTGACACACTTCCCAGTTTCCGATTGAGCTGACATTTTGCACGCATATGTATATCTTAATATATATAAATCTCGTGTCATAATGTTTGTCCTCAATGGACTCCTAAACCACTTAACCGATTATAATAAAATTCGCACACCATGTGCAGTTCGATCCAACTTGAGAGATAGGATAGTTTAAATCTCGAAATAAAATATGGCGGTACGAAGTTCGCCGGGTCAGCTAGTCTAATATATATAAATCTCGTGTCACAATGTTTGTCCTCAATGGACTCCTAAACCACTTAACCGATTATAATAAAATTCGCACACCATGTGCAGTTCGATCCAACTTGAGAGATAGGATAGTTTAAATCTCAAATTATAGTCGCAATTTTAATTTATTGCTAATTATTTGTCTGTTATTATTTGACAGTCACAATTATCTGTTAACTCCAAATGATTCTAACAGATGTCGATACCTTTCGACTGGGTTGAGTAAGTAATCAATAGATGGCGCTGCTATGGTAAATCTACGAACGTGTCATATAAGCTAAATTTTAACAGCATAATTACCACGTGTTGTTGACGCTATAAAATTAATTAAATTTATTTTGTAGTGAACGAAATACCGTATAATTCAGCTAATTATTTGTCTGTTATTTGCGATTTAACATCTGATGGACGAGTCATTTTGTACAACAATATGAATTTTTCAATTGAGTACTTTAGTTTTATTTTCAATTTAGCTAATTAGATTTTACCGGAAGGGTTTTATTTCCTTAGTTGCGATTAGAGAAATAAAATATGGCGGTACGAAGTTCGGCGGGTCAGCTAGTCTATTATAAAATAAAGGCGCTTTTATTAAAACAATGGGATGTAATGTACCTATAAAATGGCATATTTCTTTTCAGAATTAAATTATTTTTAACTTCTTATTAACAATTAATAAAAGCTTGTTTTTTAAAAAATCTTTTTCTTTCTTTATTTTTATTAAAAGTCAGCCTGTAACTTCAGTATTATCATACTGAAGTCTGAACCCAAACCAGCGCGTTTATATAATAATAGTAGGTATATCATGGAACGAGAAAGCCTTCAAGTTATTATAGATGTAATATTAGACTTTATCGTATGAAAAATCAACCAGAATGTACATAATAAGTAGAGCCTAGGGGTTTGCGATGTCTGTCACCCATTAACGATGTCACCCTCGAGATAGGAGCTGGTAAATCTCAATGATAAAAGCACCTACCTTCAATACTCGGCTTCTCGCAGACGAAGTAATTATGCTCCCTGCAGCCTCTATCATTCCACATGAATGTTGTTGTGGCCGGAGGAGGTCTTGGAGGAAACTCTCTTCGGGCTTCAACGCAATCTTGGCCTGAAGTGCCATCGTCGTTCGGCTGGCCGCTGTGCTTTCGCCAACCGGGAAACCAGTCTGCAGGCAATCGGAAATCAGTGTTTGGATTATAAGATTTGTTAATATAATATTTTTTTCTAACAATTACCATATTTAATAGTTTATATGACTGGCCTGTTGGCCTAGTGTTTAGTGACCCTGACTGCTATGCCATAGGTCGTGGGTTCGATTCCCACCTCAGTCTGGGTGTTCTTTGAGTCCGTTGTCTCCGGCGACACAGGAGTAATTCCTAATGCTTGTCTTTAAAAAAAAAATATTAATAAAATTCTAAAGCTTTAAATAAAGAAAATATTGCAATAGTTTTGTCGCTGATTCAAGAAATAGATCACTTTATTACATTTTTAAATATTTTTATGTAGGTGATAGCTCCGATTATAAATCTATTAAATTTAAGACAACTTCCTCCTTTTTTGTAGGGGCTAAAAAAAGTAAATCACCGCAGGTTTGTATCGGATTGATCATGTGGTATAGCTTTGCATGCGATCGTGTGAATCAGGATTCCATTTCCGTTGTCAGTGTCCCGATGCTATTTTGATTTTCCGTTAGGAAATTCTGAGCACGAAGCATGAAGACTCGAAACGTTCGCAGAATACGTCAACAACTCGCCCTTACATGTTATGACCAAAAATGTTGCTTGCGACATGTGGGTTTAATACACCTCTGTCTACTTGTTTTAAGAAATGCAATATTGAGCATATATACAAGGTGTGGTCATATTTCAGGGTTATACCCTGTGAAATTTAACGTTGTTTAGAAATAAGCAAGAAATAAAAAATAAAAATGTTTTCGTCTACACACGACGGTCCTTAAATTTTACTATACACCGTTCCTTAGCACAAGAAATAAATAGTTGGTCTTAAGAGGCTTTTTAAAGAATAGCAATTAACCAATAAAACCCATTTCGTGAACTTAAACTCCTTTATCAAGGTATAAACAGTTAAAAATACGTCAAATTTCTATAGAATTAGTGTTTAAACTCATTACTATTACTACGTACGTAATAACCGGGATCGTCATATTTCAACCATTTTACACAAAATCTTAATGAATTATACACCTAAACCTTCCTCATGAATCACTCCGTCTATTGGTAAAAACCGTATAATAAATCCGTACGGTAGTTATTGAGTTTATCGCGAACAGACAGACAGACTTGCGGCGGGGGACTTTGCTTTGTAATATGTAGTGATAAAAATAACTTGACACATCTCACACACGGCCGTCTGATCCCAAACTAGGCAGAATCTAACTAGACCGCTGATAAACATACTTATATATTTCTAAATATTATAGATAAATTACACCCAGACACAGAACAAATGATCGTGCTCATCACACAATTTTTTGTCCTGGGTAGAAATCGAACCCACGATTTCTGGTTCAGCAGTGAGGATCACTAACCACTAGACCAACAGGCCTGTCTAGTCTATTAGTCATAAGTACATCCATTCAGGCGTTGTTATGTGGCAGGATTAATTATACTACTGGTCACCTAGAGGAAATTCGACTGTAATTAATTAAATATTTAATACCACTAAAACTCTGTTGAGGATAGACTCAAAAACTGTTCCGAATAGATAGAGGCTGGAAAGGCAGAGCGTAGTGTTCCACGCACGCTTCTCAGAAGAGTGCGACCGACGGGTGGACCCGAGTTTTAAGTTTTTTAAATTCGTGAAGCTATTGAGTACAAAGTACCGATCATCGACAGTAGAGTTGGCATATTGTGGGCAGCATAGTGCTACAACAAAAACCGAATGACACAGTAGAGTTGGCATATTGTGGGCAGCATAGTGCTACAACAAAAACCGAATGACACAGTAGAGTTGGCATATTGTGGGCAGCATAGTGCTACAACAAAAACCGAATGACACAGTAGAGTTGGCATATTGTGGGCAGCATAGTGCTACAACAAAAACCGAATGACACAGTAGAGTTGGCATATTGTGGGCAGCATAGTGCTACAACAAAAACCGAATGACACAGTAGAGTTGGCATATTGTGGGCAGCATAGTGCTACAACAAAAACCGAATGACACAGTAGAGTTGGCATATTGTGGGCAGCATAGTGCTACAACAAAAACCGAATGGCCATTTTTATGAACTGAACTCTCAACGGATGGAGATTTAGCAGCGACAAAACTTTTTCTCTGCTTAAAGTTTTGTCCAAAAATATATTAAAACTCAATATTGCCAGTTAAAGTAAACCTTATCCTGTTTTATAAATGCAAATCGATATTTCCAATAAGAATAAAGCAAACAACTAAGAATAATAGCTTCTCTGAAGTATCTTAAAGTGTGCTTAGTTTGGTACGAGTACCTTTTATTATAGTCGAGTGGTTAGTAACTGAACGCTTGCGGTCACACTAGTGAGTGGAATAAGTGGAATTATTTAGTAAGATAACTGCGTTGGGTTAACCGAACCTACCCATATTGTACATAAATAATTTTCTCTTCTATTTCCTAAATAATTGGAGAAGTAAGTGGTATTCCTTTACAGAGCACTTTAGACTTTAATTAGTCACAATGGGATGTTTCTTGACTTTGATGATAATCTGTTCATCTGTTTTGAAGATTATAAAATTAAATGTAATGATTTTTTTGCCTAAAAGTGTTGGTACAGTAAAGGTTTTTAAATTAGTGACAGATCCAAAACACTTGTCATTGTAGTTACATGCAAATATTAAATTTAAATTCGACATATTGCTTGTTACGTCATTACCTTTATTCATGTGTAAAATGCAGTTAATGGCAGTCTTTACGAATTTCAGTTTTATATTAGTTACTATATTATGTCAGCGGCTTCGTTCGAATTAATGTCAGTCAGTCATTTCCGGGGTCAGTACTATTTTTCTAGATAAAAGGTACCATGAGTCGTTTTCTGTAGAGACAACGAGAATGCAAAAATTAATAATAATCGGATGAGATTTTAAGATGTGAAAGAGTAACAAACTTACATCACATCACATTGATAATATTAACAACAGCATTGTCCATATCATTGACTGGTAGAGAATGCCTATGGTGGGAAGTCCACCATTGTAATTTTTTATGCATAAACTGTTAAATGAATAAATAAAGATGATAAACATTAGAGGTTTAGATAATCACTAGTACAGAAATATAAAATGTATTATTAAATATGATAAATGCCGGTTTTTAAGTAAAACTAAATGCTGAAATAGCAAAACTTATTATTGAAAATATGATTTTTCACAAATAATTCCGTATCTGTTTATATTAAGTTAGTTCAATATTGTAATGTGTAGATAACAATAATAATAATAACTGGACACATCTCACACACGGCCGTCTGATCCCAAACTAGGCAGAGCCTGTATACTATGGTAACCAGACTGCTGATAAACGTACTTATATATTTCTAAATACATATTATAGCTATATTACACCCAGACACAGAACAAATAATCGGGCTCATCAAACATTTATTAGTCCTGGGTGTGAATCAAACCCACGACCTCTGGCTCAGCAGTCAGGATCACTAACCACTAGACCAACAAGCTAGTCAAGATCAGTGATGAAGTATGCAGGTAGTATGTTTAGGTAAGTAACGCTGAAGCTCACGTATCTTTAAAGACATATGCCCGTAAATTATGATATTTTTTTTAAATTTCTTTTCATGTTAACATTACATTCCAAACATCCCCATAAGAGCCTTAGCTTAACAGTGTTCGAGACTTGTGCTGAAACTAGGCTCGGGATCGGTATTTTACATGTTAAATAAAAAGACGTGGGTAGAATGGATAAACTCAGCTAAAATTGCAAGTCGTTTTGGATGATAAATTATGAAAGATGTTATAAAGACCTCATTTTTTAAATGACTCATCAGTGTTCCCCCATTGGAGACTTACTAAGCGGCTTATTCATGGACATATTTTGCCTGTCATGTTTTATGATATGTAATATGTATTGTAGATTATGCCTTGCGTCATACGTAGAGGGATGCTATCGAGATATCATGGATCATGTTATAATTTTTCTACTGATTACATGTATGCTAGACGTATGCTGGGTATGAGCTTAGGGTAAGGGAATAAAAAAAGGAAGAATGCTAATCTCTTTTTCTAGAAGATAATTCTTCCTTATTGTAATGAAGAGAACTGATTTAAAAGAAAAGAGAAATAAAGAAAAAAGAAGAGAAAAACTGATTTGACATGACAGTCAACTGTTTCGAAAGCAACGAAGAGCGTACTCCTATCTCAAAGGCCGGCAACGCACTTACGACTCTTGAGTTGCAGGTGTCCGTGGGCGACGGTAGTCACTTACCATCAGGTGACCCGTCTACTCGTTTGCCCCCTATAATATAAAAAAAACTTCTTTCTTTATGAAACCTCAAAACCGTAAATTATGTAGAAATTTGTATGCTATAACGATTTGTAACTTCATACCTTGCTGTTTTCAACATTTACTTCTAATGTCTGGTTTGATAATTAAAAAATAATAATAAACGTAAAAATCGCAATGAATTTTCTGAAGACTGTTCATTTATTATCACCGCAGGAAACCCTATTTCCAATTGATTCATGGAACGTGCGTAAGTAGGTGGAGTCAAGAACAACCATCCTACTAATATTATAAACGTGAAAGTTTGTGAGGATGTATGGATGTATGGATGTTTGGATGTGTGGATGTATGGATGTATGGATGTTTGTTACTCTTTCACGCCAAAACTACTGAACCGATTGCGATGGAACTTGGTATGTAGATAGCTGGAGACCTGGATTAACATATAGGCTGCTTTTTGTCCGGATATTCCCATAGGATCGGGACTTACGCGGGTGAAACCGTGGGGCGCTGCTTTTAGGCACTGGATTCAGATATAATTGTTATAAATTACTTGCGCGTCCAGATTTAACGGCGAATTCATATTATGAAGTATATCAGGTCCCTAATGGGGGAATTCATTTTGTGAGTTAATGGACCTTGACAGAGATATATTCATATATATTGTGCGATTCTGGCCAGTGACGCTGTGAGTATAAGAGGTAAATTCATTACCTGAATAAAAGTATCTTCTTTTTATTTATATAAATATTTTTGTGTCATCAATGTCCCGCAAAACATTATACATTGTGGGTACGATCGCTCTAAAATGTTAATTATATCATAAGGATAGAAAAAATTACAAGGAATTATATATTATTAGTTGCTTTAAGGTATGTATTATGTACATTTATGTATGGTATGTTAGATAGATAAATTGAGGGAGGTAGCTGGGATTCATCGGATTCGAAATGCCCTCCGCATTCGTGTGTTTATCTCGCACATTGGGCGAGGCCTGATTGCATTGAAATTATATACGTGTTACAAAAAGGTGTGGTCATATTTCAGTGGTGTATTAGAAAGTGGTTCGATTTTTAGCCAAAAAACTTAATTTTGTAATTATATGATGATATAGATGCTGTAGGAATATCGGAATACAAGTAGCCTATGTGTTATTAAAAGTTTTATTGCAATCGGTTTAGTAGTTTTTGCGTGCAAGAGTAACAAACATCCATATATCCTCAAAAACTTTCACTACTTCTAGTAGGATTTAGAGGACAGTTAGTTACCACTAACTCCTGTCACTAAATCCGCCTAACGATTAACTAGTAGAGATCGCTTTCAGGGATAGGTACGCCCGTTCTATCAAGCATTAATATTAAAATCAATATTTACAAATTCTATATCTTGTACTGTAAAAGAATATTCAATTCTACCTTCGAAGTACACGAAGCGAATAGTGTTTCCCACCTAAGGGGAATCAGATTGAAATAATAAACAACAACTATATTTTTTTATTAAGTCGCATAATATTCGACTTGTATTGTCGCATCTGTCGGGAATTGCCGCCGATATTAAATCTATCTTCTTGCTGCAGACGAGGACTAGCACTATGCGTGCAATTTATAATAAACATAACGGCGACATGCCAGTATATTATTGTCGCCACATTAAAAACTCTTATTTATTTTATTAAAAATAGGGACAAACTATAATAGATGATAACACAGTTCACTATTTAATAAAAACAAGTTAATAGACATTATTTTGACTGTTTAAGCCGGTAACGCAATACTATTGGTCGATTGATAAATATTAACGAATCGTGGGTTTATAAAATGTTACAAATAAGATGAGAACTTGACTTAAGTGCGAACAGAGGTACGAACAACTTGGCAGTTACTGTTAGTTAGTGATTTTCATAGTTTATATCACTGGTTTCGAGACTGTTTCTTACAATATTTATGAAAACTATTTATTTACATAAAAATAAAGATTAAAAAAAACATAATATAAAACACTCTTTTAACACACGTCATACACATCAACTTGTTTGACGTACCTGCCTCTAGGCTCCAAAAAATTAACAAGTCGTTTCAAGGTCAATGTGGGCGATTTAATAATAAAATTCCAAATAACACTATACACTTTTACTGCCGTGCAGTGATGAGGACACATCAGCAAGTTTGTTGCTCGTCCATAATACAATAGTAATAACAATATTCAAATTTTAGTCTCAACAAATTTGAGTTCACGGTAATACAAAAACTATGCCTGAAGGGCTAGTGCTCAATAGTGAATTATATGGAAGATAAAAACGCTTGAGATTAAATTGTTTTTAGAATCTCAGGCTAATTCAAATATCTACTTAATATAATTATCTTTTAAAAAAAAGTATCACCGACTTCAATGTGGTTTTTAGTGAAAAGTAGATCTATTTTGTTTAAATATAATATGGGTAGGCCAGCTAAACGCACTGCTCCAATGAGACAGCGATGTTTCGGAGCAAACGAAAATGTCATCGATGTATACAATTTTTAGATATTTGTTGATTTTTCAAAACCCGCTCGACTGATTTCGATAAAATTTAAATGGGAACACCTGTGAAGTTGAACCCTTTGAAACAAAAAAGAATTTTCCAAATTGGTTCAGGCGTCTTCGAGTAATCGGTGCACATACATAAAAAAATAAAGATTCCGACGAATTGAGAACCTCCTCTTTTTTTGAAGTCTGTTAAAAAATGTGTTATGTGAGTTTTCCCATTTTGAGTTTTTTATGGTTTCCTTTTCTTTCTTTTTTTAATTTAATTGGGTCTTGTTTAGTTTTCAGTGTTCATATTTTCATAGCTTAATTTTAGTTTATTTACTTTGAATGTTAATAACATTCAAAGCGCACAACAAAACAGTGCTGATGTTTCAATAAATAATGTATAAATATTTGGTGATTTAAAAAGTGGCCGTGAGTTTGTTTGCCCGATTTCTTCTCACAAGGCAGTCAATCTATAACTGCCCGTTTCCAAATAGTTGATATTTGGAAACGGGCAGTCATAGATTGACTCAAGATTAATTGTAATACGCTATTATTTATTATTTATTGTGAGATTAATTTTAATTTAGACAAAGCAACCTACTTTTGCGATAACATTATGTTGATTTATATTTTTAGTTAATGATAGACTTTGACTAAGTAACTTAATCAAGAACTTATCAACCGCCCGTCGTGTTTACAAAAAAAACTTGTTATTCAGTGCTTTGTTTTAATAATAAATCATTAATTTCTTATTAAATTACTTAAATTAAGAAGTTTGAAACTTAACGTGTTTTTTCTCACTAATAAATCTTCGTAAAAATTATTAAGAAAATTATTTTATTAAAACTTTCAATGTCATCTCCGAGCTCGGTGGCTTCGTGGAATTTAAGTACATTTGTAGGTGATAATGTAAACTATGTTAACTAAAGTCATATATGAACAAACTATACTAATTTTCTTGATACTTTAGCACTTGATTACACTGCATCTGTTGAGAAATGAGTGACCTTATTACCATTTTTAATCAACTTCCAAAAGATTCTCTTTTTGTTGTGTATATGATATGCATTATGTTTATATTTTTGTCATTTGTAAACCAACTTCAATAATCCTTTTATAAATGAATTGGATGTAAAGAAGGTTGGTCCCATTTAAATTTGAAGAAAATATTCCTACTCTAGAGTGGAACAAAAAAGCTGGCAAAATATGACTATCAGAACTTTGCCTCCAATCCGAGATTTGTAATGATGGTTCCTGGTTGTGGAGAAGCTCATTCTGTTGTAGCTTATAGAGAAAGGAATTCGGTTTAATCACGCCGTATGCGGCCATTCTGAATCAGAACTCTGGTTTTAAAATGTGAGGGCAAACTCTATTCAGAATACAAACGGTTCTTTTGTGAATTTCTGTAAATTTAGAGCTCTTCCACTGTAAAATTTTATATAAAATGAGATATTATTTAAAATATAAATCAGAACTAAACTACTCGGTTGAATAAAATACCATTCAATTCGTTCTTCGTTCCCTTCTAGGTACGCAGATACCTTTTCTACATAGTACATACGCCGTAGAGCTAATTAATGTACTGCTGGAAATTAATTATCATATACCGCAAAATCCATAACTAAAACAGCTTGTCTATTTACAATGCCGTGTGCATTCAACAAGTTCGGAACCGCAGTGGACCGCAGCCTCCACAGGCCACCCCCTAACTGGCCGGGCGAGGACGCAACGACGTAGATAATTATAACACATTTACCTGAGAATGTACGTAATTATGTTCGAAAATATGTCAATAATGAGGCTTAATAAAGTATTTTAGGGATATAAATATCTAACATAATTCATGTTATTACAGACATCCCTATTATTTTGACATACATTTTGATACTTCATAGAACATTTGAGAGTACTGCGTGAAGAAATGTAACTCTTTTGTTTTTATATTTAATCGCGATAATTTTTATAAGACCTATGATACCATTTTGATTACCCAAAGTTTCTACTCGATTCGTTTGCATTGATCGTAGTCCCGGGGGACCTCACAACCCGTACCTCATAAATGTTATCACAATTAAGACCTGATGTACATACTTTTAGGTAGGTTTCGGTTTTCGCTACTTTTTCGAAGAAAAGTCTACCTATTGGCTTTGTACCAGTTGTCGAGTTTTCCAAAAATGTCTTCACAGGAGGTCTAGTTATGATCCATAGACCTCAAAACAACCGCCAGTTCAATAAAACCGGGCCCGCAGCAGAGGTAGATTACAGTTTTAAGTTCGTGAATGGGTGATATTCCCCCAAAGAGGGGGACTGGGGAGAAGTTTTTAAAAAATCAGTTTTTTCAGCATAACTTTTTTCCTACGGAAAATTTTGGGACCGTTGAACATTAATAGCATGCCCGTAGTAAATACAAACAGTTTTTAATATGAACCTTAAATGATTCCATCCTTAACTTGGGGAGGGAGGGAGGAGGTAAACCAAAATTTGTTGGGAAAAAATTCATAGCTCCGAAACTGTAAACCTTTTTTAATCGGTTTTATTTTTAAATCAAAGCAATTTTTTTATTTCACTCTACAATGTAGACATTTAAAGTTTTTAATGCGACTTATATTTTTGGAGATAAAAATTAAAAAAAAAAACACGAAATCTACCTCTGCGGGCCTGCTGCGGGCCCGGTTTTTTTTTTTGTTGATATAGCAACTCTAGAGTTGCGACATTTATATACAAGGATGTATGCAAGGCAGATTTCTGTTCGCATTGTTGTTCGTCGTTAAGGTCCATTAAGTTAAAGAACATCTGAACACAATAACGTAGTATGATCATAAATCTTCTCAACAAATGTGTTTACATGGCAGATTAATTATAGTCAGTGAAATATGTTCAGTTTGGCGACGAAGGTAAAGCACACAGATTATTCCAGAAGGTTGTGGCGCAATATAATAATGTATGGGATGTAAGTATTGATTTCTGTGGTTTCTTCACACCCATCCCCTCATGAACAATTAGGACAAGAGTGTCGGACCCATCGTGTTTTCATGTATATGTTTATCTATATATTAACGTACAATTGACACAGTGCTTAGCCAATGAATGGGTTCGTGGATGTTTTCACACAGGATGCAGCATACTTTGTTTGTCCAAGGCGAATCTTGGCCACCGTATAAGGAACAATACATTTTTCGGGTATCCGACGTTTCGATCGAATTGAACCGATCGTGGTCACGGGAGGACTGGTGAGACCCTTAGTGAAGTATGCGAGTTTCGGCAGCTATCTCATTAGGTCTTTATTTTTTTTTTTTTCGTTCGACTACTTACTGTACCGTTGAGTGCTTTTTTTCTTTGCCCGAGCTATGCAATCATGGCCGAAATATCTAACCACTTTTGCATTTACATAGGTATAGGTAATAGGCTTGCTGTGACGTAAGTGGTACTAAATTATGTCGGTAACGTTATGTCGGTAAAATGTAAACTTTAATACACCTTTGCCTTTCCCTTTGGGGATACAGACATGAGTATATGTATGTAGATCACTAGATAAAGCTGAAAAGGTAATGAACACCATTAAGAAAACATCACAACATAGTACCTACATTAATTTCAAAATACCCTAATAAGACAGTTTCGGTAGGTGAACGGGTTAAAATAAATACCACCCTGTGTGCTTAAAGAGGCAGATTTAACAACCCTATCCGTGCTAGTTTAGTGGTAATAATACATTATTATAATGTGTTAGTGCCCGTTCGTTTCCCGGAATACGACGCGGTAAAGTGTGTTACGGGTTTGCCTTTATGGCTTTTTTAGTTTACTACCATTTTCCGCGTCTACGATTTGTATGGGTCGTATAGTATAAGTTATTATTTGAGAATTTCTTAAATATTATATACCTGCTACTAGCTTCTGTCCGCGCTTTCGCTACCATTAATAAAAAAGATACCATTAATAATAATTATAAAGATATTGTCAATAAATTCTAGCGAAATAGTACTTTTTTCACAATGAAAGGTACCCTATGCCCTTTTCTGTCTAACGATGTATAGAACGTGGAATCGAAACAAATAAAAATCAGTTTTTAAAATATTTATCTGTCTGTAGGTTCCGGCTCATCTCCGGTACGGGTGGATCGATTTCCACGCGAGTTTCACTGGCAAATAGCGGGTGCTATAAGGAGTAACTAAAGCTAATTTTATTTTGGAAAAAGAATTAGGATTCCAAGCAAATTGAGATATAATATAATATATGAATATGAATATTTCGAAGTTGCACTAAACTATACATGTGGTGTTTGCCGATTGTTTGTATTATTTTTAAGAAATGTGTAACAATTGTAGGCGAACCTATAAATAAATCAATAAACTATTCCTACACAAAAATGTCAATTCGTTTATACGCTGTATCGTGGAATAAAAATGGAAATATAGTTGTTAAGTAACATCGATATGTCAAGTTCAGAAATAGAATAGCAAAAAAAGTGATCTAAAAGTTATAAAAAGTTATGAGACACAAATTCGAATTTCAACTCTAAGTAACTCAACTTCGGCTGTTAATACCTTATAATAATAGATGTTTGAGGTGCGACGTTATGCCATTCTTGACATTGTTCCTACATATTGTGGTTGAGCAGTGTAAACTATATGGTTTGAGAGGCAATATATGGCGCCGTGACGTACGTGCGTTTTTTACTCCGGAGGCCGGTTGACGGTAGAGAGGGGTTGCGTCAAACTTCCAAAACAAAATCATGATATATTAAATTTAATTATCAAGAGCTAAAAAAACAGAGATATCAATTTAAACTGTTTTATGATATTTTCGTCTCGTTTTTTGAAAATGGTGTGTGTAATTAAAGAGATAGACTATTCAACTAGCGCCTGGTGACACGTTTCATTTAATTTTCTATTTACAACAATATTCAAATTCCTGTTAATCGCGTAACCGCACAGGCGTCGCAGAATTCGTTCCTTTCTCTACTTTAAACCGTAGTTGCCAAAAGATAGAACGTAATATTCTGTAACAACCCTGGTATAATGGCATCTATATAAGCACACGCGGTTGCCATGCGTTCGGTTGGCGCGAAAAAAATCCTCTCATATAAACCCTCCCTAAAGTTACCTTAAATTTAACAGTTTAGTATGTAGTACCATTTTTAAAGGGTTCTGATGTTGATTGCTTTCCATACATGCGAAGTAAAGAGAGAGAGAGTAAAAAAAAAAGAATCGTATCTAGAAACAAGTGTATTATATTTTTAGATAGATACGAATTTAAATTGGAAAACCCACATTAGAGAAAGAAAGAGAAAGACAAACATTTATTCTGACATTCACAGGACCGCATACACTTATTACAATAAAAATAAAAATAAATAAAACTGTAAATAACTATTGCCCTGTGCAACGCCAGAAAAGGCACCTATCTCAGCATATTGCTGCAGCCTTAGAGACTGCAGCGCTGGTATTATGATAGCAGTGTAGCGAGGTGAAAATACAAAAAATAAATAAAAAATTAAAAATCCTATCCAAAATATCTAGCTTCGCCTACGCCCTCAGAGAAATAAAAAAACCACTGACTTACAAATGGCATTGACCACCTACTATGCCTACGCATGTGCGTGGCTTAGCTACGGAATCATCATATGACACACCTTCTCTTTTTATTCTTCAAAAGAAATTAATCCGAATCCTAACAAACATATAACAAACCGACAGTTGCCAACCCTATTTCAAAGAACGTGAGAAACAACATTACTTTCTTTACAAAACGCGGAGACAAACTGCCCAATACATCGCTTAGACATAATAATATATTATTGTTGCCTACTTCTAATATGACCCTATATTCAAATAGTCCACATGTAATGTGTATAATAATTTATAATGTACTTCCTGAATCTATAAAGACAGAAAATAGTGATAAAACATTTTTATATAAATTAAAACAAAAGCTAATTAATAAAGCTTATTACAAGAACTTAAATAATATAATAAACAATAAAACAATAATACAATTCTATAGTAAAAGGACATAAAATAAGTATATACCCATTATTTAACATACATCTGTGATATAATTAAATAAATAAAAATAAACTGAATTAACAACGCTTCCTCCTCTCTTCTAAGTTGCCGTGCCCTACAGGGTTTATAATGTTCTGGAATTATTATTTCAACATTCTTAAAACATTTGGAGTGCAATAAATTGATTTGATTTGATTTGAACCCTCAACGTTTTGACGCAAGAAGTAGGGGTGTCTGTGGCATCATAGCTCCTCAACGGATGCAACGATTTAATATTTATTTGTTTTTGTTTGAAAGGGACTTGATCGAGAGTGTTCTGTTCAGGCAAAGACCATCAGCTCGTTTCTTCTTAATTCTTTATTTTTTTAACAAACAAGCATAAATAAAAAAAAAAAAAAATACTCAATACGACTCCAAAACCCCTTCAACGTTAAGATTTCGTCCCATTGACTGGCCTGTTGGTCTAGTGGTTAGTGACCCTGACTGCTAAGCCAGAGGTCGTGGGTTCGATTCCCACCCAGGACAAATAATTGTGTGATGAGCACGATCATTTGTTCTGTGACTGGGTGTAATTTATCTATAATGTGTATGTATTTAGAAATATATAAGTATGTATATCAGCAGTCTGGTTACCATAGTACATACAGGCTCTGCCTAGTTTGGGATCAGAGGCCGTGTGAGATGTGTGGAGCTATTATTGTTATATTATTATTAGACATTCTATTAAAATTTGTGCAATTATTCAATTTAATATACCTATATCAAGCATTTATGACTATAAACAATATCAACCAACCATTCATTTATATTTAAACAGAACACAATAATTTAAACTTAAACAATATGACTATTTAAAATTCGAATTCAATATTTCGTATCCCAGTTCGATTCATTTATTCGCCAAATGAACGGATGAATAATTAAAAGATGCCACTGAAGCGGAAATTGCAATAAAGAGCTGCCAGGTATCAACTGGACAAATAATGCGTGCGGTCTGGTCTATCAACACGATATCGATTTTCTTGGGTATTTAAATGCTAGCCTTGCTAGTGAACTGAAAGTGCAATACACTCTGCCTACTCCTTCGTATTTTTGTTAATGACTATATCGGTATAAAGTTATCACTACATATTATAAAACAAAGTCTCCCACCGTGACTGTCTGTTCGCGATAAACTGAAAAACTACTGAACGGATTTTCAGGCGGTTTTCACTAATAGACAGAGTGATTCATGAGGAAGGTTTAGGTGTATAATTTGTTAAGATTTTGTGTAAATTGATTGAAATATGTTGATGATTTTTGAAGGTAGCTCTGCTACCCGTGCGCAGCCGGGGCGGGCTACTAGTTTCAAATTAAAACTTACAAAAACTACAATCGTGGGAGAGCCAAATCTCGGCACGTCTGTGCCGGTTCGACCGGAACCTTGAGTTGTGTTCGCTCGTACGCTCTTTTCTTGAAGGTTTGAAGGTCGTATCGGTCCGGAAATACCTTAGGCAATAATTTGTTCCACAAATTGGTTGTGCGAGACAAAAAGTCTAATAAAAAAAAATATAATAGATACTTTTTGCCTCAAGGGTCGTCTGTATTTTGATTGCAATAACAATTCGAACCAAAATAACGACCACAAAAGAGATTTCCGAGACTTAGAGTATTCTATGGATTATTTGTTAATAGCAAACAAACATGCCTGACGTTAAACAGAATATATATCTTGAAGTCCTTTGTCGGTATAGTAACCAATCATATACGAACCGTATGTTGATTACAACGTGGCATACAAGCTTTTCAATAAATACATATGTGTAGTCAAATATTTACAGTCTGTGTCGTAATTAAAGGATAATTCTTTAACTGCGTAGAAGACGTATCAAGCCAACAAATCAATAAACGAACGAACGAAAATACATATAAGTATTATGAGATGATAATAAAGAATGGCAATCTATATTTTTTTTCCATGTGTCGGTGTCGATCGAAAGAGACACCGACTCATTTAAAAGCTTTTGTTATATTTCCCTTTAAACCTATCAGCCGAAAGACTAAGCGTTAAACAATAATTCAGCTGTCCTCCAAGGATTACAAAGGTAACGCTTGTTTAATTTAAACCTGAAAGATTTGCGCGTCACTCGTAAGCCGTATGAAAAGATCTGAGAGGCTAAACAGAAGACTTCGAAGATTAAGGATGTGATTCGACGTGAATAGATCGACTATTCGAAGTGTGGTTTAAGTATTGGTATGTACTTTTATTTAAAAAATGTATAAGGATTTAAATAAATAAGCCCTTTATTACTTCAAAACTGTTTACAATAAAAAAAATATAAATATGATTGCAATAATCAATGTTAAGTGTCATTTAGTAATGAATCCCTTCTTGGGTAAAGGCCTCCTCCAACTTTTTCCAATTTTTTCAATCTCTCTCCTCTCTCATCCATCTATTTCCAGCTACCTGAACGATATCATCGATCCATCGTTTTAAGGGTCTACCAACATTCCTCTTTCCTTCTGGGCCTTTGCATTTTGTAGTTTGTATGGACCATCTTTTATTGCTTAAACGTGACACATGTCCTGCCCATTGAAACTGCATTCTTAAGGCATCTTTTAGCGCATCTGTGACTTTCGTTTGGCTACGTATTATGTCACTTCTTACTTTGTGGACTTTTCTTATTTTTAGAATGCTTCTCTCCATTGCCCTCTGACATGTGTTTATTCTACTTTTGATTTTATTAGTGTAGATCCATGTTTGACAGCCATATGTCAAACAAGGTAGAAGACAAGTGTCCATTATAGTTTTTTTCATATTAAGATTGTAGTCACTATATATATATATATATATATATATATATATATAGTATAAGGATTTAACACATTTAAATCAGAAAAGAAAGAAGAAAGAAAGAAAATCATTTTTATTTTGCACAAACATTTGACGCACACAAGGCATATTTAAACAAAGAACATGTATATTAGGAAAAGAAGCAAATGACAAAAATAAAAAAACGAAATTAGCCTTATCTATGGTCGGATAAAAAAATTGTAGTCTGTGCTAATCTGTCTGTGGATTCTCTGTAATACAATTGTCAAAAAGTATGGAAAAAACAATACCTTATAAATTTTGTTTGTCGTTTTTCAATTTACATGTTGCTATGTGCGTCACGCATGTACAAAATCAGGTATATGCTCAGCATTACTGTAGCCTCAACCTCAAAGGAATTGGTGCCACAGCGCTGATTTTCAGCACAACCTTGGGTGACGTAATGGCGTCCCACTAACAAACCCAAACACAAGTTATGTAAGTGCAGTTGAATGCTATTTATTGAATGATGAAAATGTAGTAATGTGTATCGTGAGTGTAGTAAGAAGTGTGTGTGTATCGTTGAACTGAGTGTCATGTTTTCAGCAAATAGCCAGCATTGTTCACTCCAGATGCACATGTGCTAGTCAAATCATTAAGTCAATCCCAAAACACAAAGGAGCAAGTGTATCCACAAAGTAAAAAAATTTAGTTAGCTTGTGTCTTTGTTGTGGAATGAATGTGTATTATGTACAGGCTGCTGTAAACTTGGGTGATCAAAGAGCTGTATAAACTGTGTTACAAAAAGTTGTGCTCATATTTTACGTAAAGCACTAAAGTTTCATAAAAATATGTGATTTTTACCATGCCTTTATAAGCTTCGCTTGTAACTAAGGGGTCGTCCATTAATCATGTGATGTTGCTTAGCAACATTTTGAACCCCTCCCCCTGGTGATACGTGGTGAGATTTTAGACTAACCCCACCCCCCCTAGCCAAAATCACGTCTATTTTTTAGTTGAAAATATATTAAAAATCTCTCTTTTAATACAGATATATCGCGCGTTCTACGAAAAAATAAATACACGTGATATTTCACTACACCCGCTCTCCCCCTTGTAATATTTCGTGATTTTTTCCTTACTTCCTCCCACCCTTTCGAGTCTCACGTGATTAATGGACAAACCCTAACCAGCTATGTACACAAATCTTGGTATCAATTTCAACCTAATTCTAATTGTCGTATCGAAATAAAACATTGTACATATGCATAATATATGTAGTTTTGATGGCAATACTATCATTTAGCATCTTGGAACTGATCTGCTGACTGACCTGATGACCATGGGACCATCTGAGAAATATATCCTTTCAAATGTAAGAAACAGTCTCGAAACCACTGATATAAAGTATGAAAATCACTAACTAACAGTAACCGTCAAGTTGTTCGTACCTCTGTTCGCACTCACGTGAAGTTCTGTTCTTATTTCTACCCTTTTATAATCCCATTATTCGTTAATATTTATCAATCGACCAATAGTATTGCGTTACCGGCATAACAAGTCAAAATAATGTCTGTTAACTTATTTTTATTAAATAGTGAACCGTGTTATCATCTAATATAGTTTGTCCATCATCATCCTCCGCGTCTTTTCCCAACTAAGTTGGGGTCGGCTTTCCATTTGATAATTAATCAGTTTGTTGTTTGGCGCCGACTCAAAATAAGTTTATATTAAATTTGATAGTTTATGTAAATAAGGTCAACACTTAAGGCTTAAAGTTTATTAACTTTTTGCTTTTTAGTTCTTTTCGTCGGTTTAATTTTTTGTTAAAAAGATTTTTATTTCATTTCATTTCATCATTTCATTTTTTTTCATCATCATCAGCTCAGCTACATGATGTGATGATTTCTAAACGCAAATACCTGATAAAGAAATGAAAAGTAAACAGAAACACTATTCGTTTCTAAAATTTTCGAGGGTTTCTCTCAATTTCTTGACGTGGGACCACAATTGAGGTATCCTATCCGACAAAAAAAGAATAATCAAAATCGGTTCATAAATAACGGAGTGAGGGCTGAACATACATAAAAAAAAAAAAATATATTTATTTTCGTCGGCTAAAAATGGTGCTCACCGCATCAACTTGCAACAAATCGCACTCAATGTCGTTATAGCCGTTATGTCTAGACGGTCTAGACCTCCAAATATAGCAAGGACGACACGACCCAACCTTACCCCCTACAAATTGTTACAATCGACTGAGCGGAAAAATACCTAATCTGTACAGTGGCTTCCTAATATATTTATTTGTTCTAATTATATGATAATTTTCTGTTCGTGGGAGAGCCACGGCACGGAGTGATAGCACGGCCTCATAGAAATGCGGAAGTGAAGCAATGCTTGCATTGCTTTTCGCCTCGTGAGTGAGGCTACCGGAGGCTCTAACCTTTCCCTCTCCCCCCTCTTCCCCTTTCCTCTGTCTTCCCCTACCCCCACCTTAACGGCAACGCACTTGTAACTCTTGAGTTGCAGGTGCCCATGGGCGGCGGTAGTAATTTACTGATAGTAACCCGTGTGCTCGTTTGCCCCCTATATCCTCATATATACCATAAAAACAAAACAAAAATATAGGACGCAAATGATGTTATTTGCACCGCGTTGGGTGGGGTCGAGAGGCAAGGATCATAAGGTAATGTTTTTTTAACTATAGCACAGAAATACGTTGTAATTATGTGTTAGTGTTCGAATTTTTGATCTGATCGGATCTGATCTGATGATGGATGGATGATGGATAGTGGAACTCTTTATTAGCTACTATTAAACATTTCGAATTTAGGGTCATATGTTAAGGTTTGACAAGTCCAACAGATTGGGCTTAGTATGAATGGTCTGATGATGGACCCAGGAGTTGGAAAGTGGAATTCCTTTTTAACTTTTTAATTCGGTTTGCTTTTAAAGCGTGTTTATTTGGTTTTTCTAAGCATACATGCTGCAAATTGCTTTGTAAATCGTCTCAACTCTTAAGGATTGAAATTTTTACATTAGCACTGAGTATTTTTTCCCTTGGCATTCCTCTTTGAGTTTAAATAAGATGGTGTTTAAATGACATTCTTGAACTCACTTAGGGGTTTTATTAAAAGAAATTTTGAATGGTTAGCTTGTGTTAGTATAGTGTTATGTTATCTGTGGCTTGTGTAAGAGCTTTCGATTGCACATTTAGATGTTTACTTTAAAGTTAAACAAATTTACCGACCAATGTTTTGCTTTTTATAAGCAATTCTTTTAATTTCTTCTTCATTCATCTAATTTTTATAGCCCACTCTGGTTCCCTCTGGTAGTCTCCCCCTCTTTTCGTGGGAGAGCCATGCTTCGGCACGTATGGGCCGGCTCGACCGGAGTGATACCACGGCGTCACATAAAACTGGCAGTGCAGCAATGCTGGCATTGCTTTTCGCCGAGTGAGTGAGGTCCGGAGGCCCTAATTCTCTCCTCTCCCCTCCTCTACCCATCTTCCTCCTTCCCCTGCTCCCACCTTAAAGGCTGTCGTATCGAAAAGAAACTTTGTATGTAGGTATGTATATGTAGTTCGGATGATAATAATATAATTTCGCATCTTGGAGTAGATCTGATGATGGAGCAGGAGGTGGGTAGTGGAACTCTAATTTACATATTTATATGTTTGCGCTGAACCCTAATTCTTTTTCCAAAATAAAAGTAGCCTAAGTTACTCCTAATAACACCATCTATCTGCCAGTGAAAGTCCCGTGGAAATCGGTCCACCCGTTGTGGAGGTTAGCCGGAACAAACTGACAGACAGACAGACAAAAATTTTAAAATTGAGTTTTAGGCATAGGTATCGGTACAAATAAGTGTATAAGCTTTTTAAAAAAACACTATATTTTGACATTACAAATAGACACATCAGTTTATTTATTTGTATTGACAAACTGTTATTTCTTGTCTCTAACTCAACTATTTACATAATGTTCTTTACATAACAATCCTAAAATATGACAAAATCATTTCAAAACCCGTTGTTAATGACGGGTTCGAACCCGAAGCACCAGTATGAGACACTCATGCGTATAGTACTCAGCTATCAAGAATGCTTATGTAAATTTCGTCCCTACAACACAGCGCAGCTATACGTAGGTAAGTATTGTATTAACTGATTGTGTTCATAACTGCAGGGATGTTAACGAACCCACTCTGCTATTGAAACATGCATAAACAAGTTGCAATTAGAGTAGGACTGGAGTTTGTATTGTTACGTTTAGAATTGAAACGAAACCCTTTTCTTTGTTAGAATAACGTCATAACTCTAAATCCATATAAAATTTATTATAATACTAGCAGCGCCTCGCGGTTTCACCCGCGTAAGTCCTGATCCCGTGGGAATTTTGGGATAAAAAGTAGCCTATATGTTAATCCAGGTCTTCAGCTATATACGTACCAAGTTTCAAAGCAATCGGTTTAGTAGTTTTGGCGTGAAAGAGTACCAAACATCCATACATCCCAACTTTCACATTTATAATATTAGTGGGATATTATAGCAGACAAATCAGCACTACAAGATTAAGTAGTACTAGCTGGGGCAGTCTTAAGATAGGTGACCATTCTTAACAGATTGAGACCCCTCCGTGCCTCGGAGACCACGTTAAGCCATCGGTCCCAGTTGCCATATGAACATCTGTGGCGTTCGTTACGGGTAGTTGGAGCCCTGGAAAGTCCGACAACCTATAGCACAGTACTTGGGTTGTGAAGGTCTGATGGCAGTCGCTTTACTTAAAATATCAAAGTTCGGCCGTATCGTAGTTAGACTGAAAGCCGACCCCAATTTAGTTGGAAAAAGGCGTGGAGGATGATGAGTAGACAAATCGGTAAATTGATGTTAATAAAACATTTGTTTGTGCGTGTGGAAACCTTCACGGGTGATCACCCCACCCGGGGTAGCGATGATTGGTATTTTGGACATAAACCACACGTTGTTCCGTCACAGGTGGGTCTATTGCAGGTACCTGGGTATACCCTAAAAAGAAAGTCCCTAACAACGTCCCCGGCGGACCTTCGCCAATTTTGAACATCAAGCAAGATTATCATAAAATGCGAGGGACCTTACTTCTTTGGGGTTGAAATTAACGCACGCGTTGCGTCTCAAGCCTTCTCAAGCTTATATTGACGGATAGGCCTACCCTATAACCCTACGTCAGCGCTCTTGGAGAGTTGCAGATTCTTCATGCTATGGGAGAGTATTAGTCTGTTCTCCTTTCTCTTACCGATGCCTCATCAGCCGTCGTCTCCTCCTCACAATTTTGAATGCCCCATAGAGTACTTTATTCAGTTATCGTGACAGGAACTTAAAGACGGCTTTGATTGACGGCAGATGTCATACGCCACAAATATACTAAATCATAATTGATATTAAAGAGGATAAGGACCACAACAGGATAGAAAGAAAGTTAAACCGTTCACGAGATGTAAAATGGGCTAGAAAAACTCCAGGGCAACAAAAGTAGCAACGACTCATGGTTCACTAATCTCTGAGCCTCGTACGTCCACTTACTTTTCATCCAAGACAAATTCATGTTACGTTAACGCCTGTAAAGATTCCGAGTCTGAGACAAATTCAAACACTATAATTTAATATTTCACTCAGACCTTTGAAGCCTTGACAACATAATTCAGCACAAACATACATTAGAAATATATCTGGTCGCAAAAGAATCTTCCTAGCGCGATCTAAAAGAGACGTCACCCTTGCCAGCGCCATCTAGGGTTTCCTCACAAACTATATACATTTGCACAATTAAAGAACCACTAGATGATAAGCCGGCTTCGCTCATGTTATATCATGTAAATGTGAATCATAATGCACAATCTTTTACAAAATGTAGGTACATATACGTGTGGATCGGCCTAAACGAACTCAAGACATACGTGTGAGTCGGCCTTAACGAACTCAAGATGGCACCCGAGTGGCCAATATGGCGACTGCCATTTGCACCATTAGAATTTAACAAAATACTCGACAATCCTAATTTTGCGGATATTTTGCTTGTTTGCGAGAATATCGACATAATTTAAAATTCAGTCGAATTGAACTAAGTATGCCAAACAATCATGAATCTTTGATATTTTATAGTATACAAAGATGCAACGCCGATTTCGTGCTAACGTTCGTTAGAAAGCGACAAGTTCATTATATAATTAGAACAAAATGCTCTAGCGGAAATCGCAAAACATTGCCATTCTCTAAAATCAATAACTTTTAGTTAATAATAATAATAATAATATTTATTTGTTCCAAAACAACGTAACACTATATTACAAATAATTTGGCATTATTTTTACAGACCAATTGGTGGAACAATTATAGTTTTATATTCTTTGATAAATTTACTACTAATTTTATCATACCCCATGGCACAATCAGTTTTTAAGCCCATTATAATTTTTTCCACCTCTTCTTCGTCAGTATCAAATAATACAAATGAATGCAGTTTGTTATTTTTGCTTGAATGTTTTTGTAAGGTTGTGTTTAATGTATGAGTATTTTTTTTATTGATTATATCTGCCAGTGAGCTGCCTACGTTTATAAAATAGTTGTTTACTTCGTTGAGCGATTTTTGAGGAGAAGTGGAAAATGTTAGCAGTTCTTTAGGGTGTTGTGTTGTTTTTGTGGTGTTGGTGATAGTTTTTATTACTTTCCATAGTCTTTTGTTGTCGTTTTTTGCAGTTTGGATTTGGTCTTTTTCATATGCTCTCTTTACTTTTCGTAACAAGTCGTTACAAAAGTTTCTATAGCGTTTGTAGCAAATTTTTAAGATTTCATTATCCGGTGTTAAACTGGATTTTTTATGCAGATTGTCCCTATTCTTCATACATCGTAACAGTCCTGGAGTTATCCAAGGTTTTATAATTTTTTTACGTCTTGGTAGATATATTGTTAGAGTATTTTGTTCGATAACCGTTTGGAGGCATTGTGTGAGGTAATTTAGGTTAAGATTTGGATCTCTTGATTGGTAAATTGGTTCGAAGTTAATTTTCAGTACATCTTCGCCTAATCCTATGTTGTTAACTTTAGTCATCCTTGTATTTGAATATTCACGTTGTTTTGATAAATTAATGCAAGCTAAAACTGGATGGTGGTCTGTTATTGTTGTATGTGGAACTATTGTAATGGATGCCCTATTAGTCTTTATTAGTACGTGGTCAAGGCAAGTCTCGCTGTCACTGCGGGTTATTAATTGGTGTGCTGATAGAAGACCATGTGTAGCAGCCAAAGTTAAATATCTTTCTCCGTTGATGTCTATTTTATTAGCATTTATTGCTATGTTTATGTCACCCATAACTATGGTGTGTTCAAGGGATGAGACCGTCTGCAGAATGTTATCTAAAGAAGACAGGAATGGGTCTATTTTTGTATAAGATGGCGATCTGTACAACGCAATAATGGCAGTGCAATTGTCAACGGTTGCAACTAGACAGTTACAGTCTTGGAAATCAGGTTCTATTACATGTACATTGAGATCTTCCTTATAGTATATCACAACTCCGTCATTCTGCTTGGGATTTATCTTAGTTGCAGCGTGGCAATAGCCGACTAAGTTGGGAATAACAGATGCACAGGGTAGCCAACACTCTGTCAATATTAATACGTCACACTCCAGTTTCATTCTGTGTAGCATAACCTCCAAACTTAACATATTACGGTTTATACTGCGTATATTCTGCGTCAGTATGAGTAGGCGGTTGGATGAGAAGGTGGTAATAATCTCTTGGCATTTTTCTAAGTCTACGGTTTGGGAGTGCGATACGGATAACTTGTCTAGGTCATCAGTTAAGGTGATTATGTCACCAAATGTTGTTGAAAGATGTATGTTTTTAAAGAATTGTAGTCGTAGTATGAACTCATTTTATGGAAAGTATTTCTAAGTTTTGGATTTAATGATGTGGTTATGTGTATTTTAGTAGTTTGGTAAAGGAGTATGTGTATTTTAGTGTACTGTAGTTGTGTTGTATATTTTATAATAAAAGTTAATAAAGTTATGTAAAGTGTGTTTATCTTTGAGTGTGTGTTATGCATTGTTCCGATTTGTGGGCAACGATTTGAATTGTATAATAAGTTAGTGTTCATTGTGTAGACGATTTTGTTAGTGCAACAATAAAATCTTATAAAAATGAAAAAAATAACATGCATATAAAAAAGGAGCAACATTTGACAACGGTTATCCACTAGAACAAAAAATAGTCATTGTGGTTTTACATTTTTTCTTAACTTATCTAGATCAATGTCATTATTAATACGTATATGAGGAGAGTCTTCATTTTTTTTGACGTACACGATTCCGTTAGCTGTCCAGCAGAAGCTATAGTCATGACTCTTTCGGAATTGTCTTGCTAAGTAATACAGTCTCTGGGTTTTTTGAGTGAGAGTTTCTGAAATATATATTGCCTTTGGTTTATAATTTGGGTTTAGATTTGCTGTGTTTAGTTTACTGCCTTTTAGTTTCGATTTATTAAAAGTCTTAACAGCTTTAAGGACCTTTTCCTTCATTAGTGTAGTGGTGAAGTCAACTACAACTGGATCTGAGGCATCTTTTGATTTTAGTCTATATATGTCTCTCACGACATTTCTGTCAATATCAACATCGAGTGTCTTGCCCAACTTTGTAATTTCATTTACGAGAGTATCCTTTGTTTCTCCGAGTTGTTTTGGAAGATTGCGTATCTCTATTCCACAACTACGGGTTTTCCGCTCTAGCGATTCCAGTTTTTCCTCTAGTTGTTGAATAGTAGCTTTATCTGTTTGTCTTTCCCTCTCCAGTGTGGAAAGTTTCAGTACAAACTCATCATATTTGCTTGACATCATATCTATACTGGATTGTAGTTCTTGAAAACGTTTTTCCTGTTCATTAGAAAATGATGAAAACATTTGTTTTATAAATGCTAAGAGATCTGTATTTTCTCCTTCATATTTCCTCTTTTTCCTCTCAGTAGCATTCATCACAAGTGAGTGAAGGTGAGGCTCCGATTCACAATGCTGTGGTGATTCGCTTTTTTTCGTCTGGCTTGCGAGCATAGTAGTGACGTTGCGTGCGCTGGACCCTACAAGGGGTATCGGTGGGGCTGGCGAGACAGGCGGTGTACGCTTTAGTGGCATGATAAGTAGTTATTGCGTAATACCTTGTGTAAGCTATTAATTGTTATGGAAACTGTATAGGTTTATTGACATTTACTTGTTGTAGTGTTTCAGTAAAACGTAGAAAGTTACTGTGCTCCTCCTCAAATATTGTCAACAGTTTTTCAAAATACTTTTATTTTAGTGTTTTAATTTGTTTTCGGCTACTTAGTAGAAAAAAACTACCAATTTCTACTAATTTATTAACTATGGTATCAAATTTGCCCTCTGGTAGGAAGTGGCTGAACTAATTTAGTTAGCTTTATTACCACATGTATGGCCAAAGTGGAGCTAGTTGACTTGTACAAGATTCAAAAGTTTTTTCTTAACGTTTTTAATTTTTAAACTTTGACCACTTTTAATGGATAGTTTTTTAAAAACAACAGAATAATTAGTAATTACTTATCAGTGTACCGGTAGTTGGTTTTTATTTCACTACAAACACAATTTTTTGTTTGTTATTGTTTATAACACTGTGTATTCACTTGGGGAAAAAATTGTTTTAGTTACACTTCTACTAATTGAAAGTTCTCACAAACGTTTCTGCTTATACATAACTGTTATTGCAACTAGATGTACCACTGTTTATACAAATTTAACAAAGGTTTTATTTATTTACAAATTTAAAATATGTAGTCTATGTAAACAAGGCTAGGGATGCCAGGCCAAAAAAAAACGAGTTATGCCGTTATTGTCGCAAACGAGCGATATGTTGTCGACTCGAAATCATTATTTTTTTACGTTTCATTATTCAGGTAAGGTTTCAATCGAGTCTACCGTACCCCTTGACCGAATCATTAATATTAAAGAAACATTATATAACGCCTTTATTTAATAAACATTGTACTAAAGCAAAATATCTGTAAACAACTCTTAGCCAAGGTGTGACAACCTTAGGTAACAGATTGGTATTTTAATTAGAGAGTAATTGAAACTGACTTTCACAGAAGTCATTAGTGTTATTAAATAAGCAAATATTGATTTTCAAGGATTGGAATCAAGTTACAACATAGTTAGATAACCAATTGGTTTCAAATGGCTGTAAAAGCATATTATAATTAATTAAAAGGGTTTGATTACTGCAAATCTTAGTTTCTTAACTTTATAATTGTATACTACATTATTTTGGATAGGTATACCTAAAAGCTAAAAGTTATTTGTTAATGTAGTGTGTAGAACTAATAATGGAGACTTTTTTCCTTTATTGTTCAGACTGTTAAAATACATATTAACAATATTTTTAACCTAAACCGCTCGCTTAAACCGCTATATAGGTCGTGGGTTCGATTCCCACCCGAACCTGGGTGTTCTTTGTGTCCGTTGTTTGTATGTTTGTTAAGTCCCCGCGACACAGGAGTAACTCCTAATGCGGGAGTAGTCTCTAAAAAAAAAAAGAAGAAAAAAACTGTATACAAAATTATTTTAATATATTGGTTTGAAATTCCCGGAAACAGTGAGTTCGTGTCCTCTGGAATTTCAAGCGTCCATAGGCTAAGGTAACCGTTTATCATCAGGCGGGCCGTATGCTTGTTTGCCACCGATGTAGTATAAAAAAATATATAAAAAAGGTTTGCGACCCCGACCTACTCGAGCTATTGCTTACACTACCCACCCATCCCTATAAACAATATCCCTTTCCTTCCAATTTTAACTTTTAATTCCCAAAATTGCCCGGTTGACGGCAATAGGCTTGTTATTACATAAGTGGGACTAAATTGTAGTCGGCCAAAATGTGTGCTTACCCGTTCAGGGATAGGTACAGGCATGAGTGTATGTATGTGTGTATAATCATTTAAAGGAAATTAATTCGAAGAATAAATATATAATAAATTGTTCTCGGGCAAATGAAACAAAAATGCTTATAAATATTGTAACATCTACTCTTACCAGTCTTGTATACCATATTTTCCTTGTTTAATTATGTGAATAAATGTAAGTAACATCTGTGAAACAAAAGCCGCAATAAAGACTAACATAAAACAAGTAGCTCTCAAATGAAGAGCACTTATGCTTAAGATCCACTCAAAACGAATCCGAACACCCGCGCCGCGTTTGTTCATTTCTACATAGTTATGGAGTCTCTCTGTTATACGGAGTGATCGGTTTGAACCAGTTAATAACTGCCTGATAGATAACAAGCTGCGGTAGTTTAATAATAATAACTTGAGACACCTCACACAAGGCGACGGCAGATATAATTGCAAACAGACTTCTGATAAAAATATGAAGTATTATGAGTACTTATATTTTACTAAATACATACATTTTATAGACAAATTACACCATAGACTCGACATCGTCGTTGTAATGGAGAAGATACATCCACTGCAATTCAGTGATTCGCTTATACTTAAGTAGATAATAAATTCTTTATAAAATGAAATAAGTATTTAGTAGTTAGGTGTCACCCCCTTACAGTGCAAACAATCCCAACTAGAACCAAACGGTTCAGCACCTCCTTTCTTTGCCGCACCATTAAAATGTGGAATGCATTACCAGCACACGTGTTCCCTTCGACATATAATCCCGGGTCCTTTAAGCGGGGCGTGAAGAAAAAGAAAGAGTGAAGGCCACCATTTTAGTATTATCCGTATCTATAATGGTGGTCCTCAGTCTTTGGACCTCACTCTAGGTTTCCATCAGGCAGTTTGAGGTCATTCTGACGTGTCATAATAAAAAAAAAAGTAAACGTTATAAAAATGATCATGTACTCACGTGCGTAAGAGAAAGGCAGCCCATCGGACCATCGGAACTCCCCTTCATGGACGGCGTCGGTTGCTCCGATCCAGTACACGTCATCTACACCAGCACCAGGACTGTGGAGGAGAAAACAAGGGATATTATTACTGCCCTGAAGTACCACTCTTCTCCTTAAGTCAGTTAAGACTGACTTCTCTTATCGACTTTACATTTGTTAGGACAAATGTAAAGTCGATAAGAGAAGATCTTATTACTCAGTCACGCAAGTCAGTCTAGTCTTGGTTCTCAGTCCGATATAAAGTCTTACTACTGTGACGCGAACTCATTTTGTTTTTAAGACACTATTTTTTAAAATAGATATTGCTCCGTTATCCGCTGTTTCACTTGCACTTCTGGCCAAACCCAAAACACTTTTAGCTTTATTATCATCAAATACCTCATTAGTGCTTTAAAATAACCACAACTTTTCATAATCCATTGTTGCTTCTTTAACAAATCGAGCCCACAATTTGTGAGACCTTGAAAACGAGAGATAGAGAGCGAGCTAACTCACGTTCAGGAGCTGCTAAGACGCAACAGATATCGATACAGCTTAAAACGTGCAAAGAGGAACCCGAAACCAGTACACCTGGACAGAGTACCGGCATATCTGCAATAGGGTAAAGAAGTGACGGACAAAGTTGGGACAGTATCAACGAAGTACTCCATTAAAATTGTATATAGTACCTCACAAAAGTAGCAGTAGCAGCACAAAAGTCCTTAATAACACCTTAGGATGTTGTTCCTCTACAGACAAGGTGTGTACAAGGTAGATTGTATCTATGGTAGTTCGTATATCGGATAATGTCAAAGAACACATCACAGCTGTAAAAAGCCGCCAAATTAAAAAGTTCGCGATCACGGAGCATTTGCTGGAGTCAGGTCCAAACCACTGGATTAAATTACACCAACCACAGGTCCTTTCCGCCAACCATCAGTATTTCTCCTAAAGAGTACGTTAAGTAGTTGAAATAAAAACAACCGAGAAGATGGGTACCGCTTATCACCATCTTGGAATCCCGTCATCCGCAAATCATTAGCGAGTACATACTCGTTAGCATTCAAGGCACGTCGCAAGTGTAGTGTGTCGAAGTACTGACACGACGGTACGAATAAAAATAATGAAGACCAAGTGCGGGTGCGGAAGGCGGAAGCACGGAAGTGTCGCTGATCTTTCACGAGTTCACCCGTGACCACGATCGTAGGAATCCGATCGAAACGTCGGGTAACCAAAAAAGGTATTGAGATTATAAAATACTCTCGCAATTAAGTCCCGAGTTACACATCTAATAATCACTTTTCATTTTCGTGCCATAGTGTCTAATTGGCAACGGGTAAGGACAGTGGCTTTTCGGGGCTACGAGGATGAAAATTTCCATATAAATCACCCTGTTGCCCTAATACGGGGTACGGTAACCCCATTACCCCATTTCGAAATTAATGGGGCAGAACCAGCACTGGTATTAAGAGGGAAGGGGGAGGAGGAGTTACTAGGTCATCTTTCACATGTCAACATTGTATAAAGCTGTGAATTAAAAATTCCGATAGTCGCTCTCCGTGAGCTTAAAATAGTATTGATTTTGTGATACCGTTAAGAAGTCCGTATTTCAAGTTTTGAAGCGAAAACTTGTGTGTGATTTGTGTGTATTTTTGATAGGAGCAAACCTTCTCGGTAAGTGTTACCAACATGCTAATGTGACACCGCGACGCGATGTGACAACGCATTAATTTCAAAATCAAAAAAACAAAACAATCAATTCGAAGTTTAAACTTTCCACTTTGGTCGGCGGTGCCCACGGTTCCTAAATTAGTACGGTTGTCTGGTAAGTCGGTGTCATGGCGGCCGTTACGTTAGTGCCTACGTCATGGGTATGCTTCGAATCAGCTGTGTAACTAATTTGCATAAATAATGTTATGGTATTACGGGTGTTAGTTGGATATTTGTGAGGAACTTAGTCTTATTTTAGTTTGTTAGTGTTCAACTGTTCTGTGGTTGCTAAAAATGTAATAAAGACTAACTAACAGACATTTTATCAGAGAATTAAGTATAATTTAGTGCTTAAATTCTAAGCTCAACAACCGAAGGTAAACAATAAGTTTAGGTAAAAAGTAAGGAAATAACAAGTAGTTATTGCTTTATTTTAGTTCTGTTTAAGATGCCTGGGTCGATCTGCAGTATTGCTACTTGTAAGAATAATTATGAAAAGGCAGATGGAGAAATTGTTAGGTTTTTTACATTTCCAAAAAACACAGTGAGTTCCCTGAACTCGGTTGCTACACATATGAAAATGAGGCAAGAAATATACATTCATTTGCTATGCCATGTTGGGTGCAAAGTCTTTCTTTTGGAAGCCTTAGTGAACCTCCACTTTCATGGAAAGAAAATATAGAACAAGTTGACAAATGGTTTATGAAATTACATGGTAACAACTTTAAATTTAAAACAAATATTGTTAAACCAACCAGCCAATTTATATTTAAAAAAGTAACTAATATTCCCTATAATTAGTATACTCATTTGTTAAACAGGGGCAATTAGGTAATACTAGCCAGGTCAGTCTAGGATGGGTGACCATTCTTAACACATTGAGGCCCCTCCGTGCCTCGGAGAGCACGTTAAACCGTCGGTCCCGGTTGCCATTCGAACATCTGTGGCATTCGTTACGGGTAGTTGGAGCCCTAATAAGTCCGACAACATGTCTAAACACAGAACTGTCTGATGGCAGTCGCTTCACGTAAAATATCAAAGTTCGGTCGTATCGCAGTTAGACTGAAAGCCGACCCCAACTTAGTTGGGAAAAGGTATCGAGGATGATGACTCATTTGTTAAACAACGCGTGTTCTTAAGAATTAAATTCATTAACACAAAAACAGAAGAATCTACAAAACAACGAAAGCACTGCTAATTTACTTACTTACTTAACTTTTAATTAATAATACTAATTTAGGAACCGTGGGCGGTGCCCATGACTGCCAATGTTATATTTTTTATTTAGGCTGTAAGCCTACTACTTAGGCTTACTAAAAATAGAAAATCAGCTAAACACAAATAAAAATATAAAGGCCTAAAATAAAATGCCAGAAAAGACAAAAGATTCTAATGTTGAGACAGACGCAGCAGAGAGAAAACACTCAGTGTAAACAGATACTAAACACGTGTGAGCGTCATTTGACGCCTGAACGAAGTCATATCACAGTTTAAGAGCTCCTTCGATTGTTCTAAGTATCTTTTAGAACTGAAGACGAAAAATGGAACATATAATTGGAATTAAGTTTTGGTTCTACATAATTAGAAAAAGGTAAAGACCTTCCCGTTAAAAAGTTATGCGTGGTCATCATATAACATGAACTTATAAAAACACAAATATACGGGTTGAATTTAGAACATTCTCCGTTTTTTCGTCGGATAAAAACTGTTCAGTAGGTAGCTAACTTTTTTGTCAACAAGTTCTCTCTTTTGTTTGTATTTATTAGAGGCTGACTCGCGCACCGAGGGTTTAGTTAAACCCATGTCAAGAATCGATTCCCAAATACCTTTGCCCGTTTCTTTTTAGTATGTTTGAAACACAAACTTAACTTTGCCGTTCTAAAAACATGTCTCCATACGTCGATAAACGTTGCAATCCATTTCTCAACCGAAAAACAAAAGCAAACATTGTTTGAAGTGAAAACTTCTTTAGGCACGTTGGGCACTTTTGGTATGGGAAAAAAGCACAGAACTCACGTGACCGTCACGCTCAGATGACAGATGTGTCAGTTATGTGTTACGACTTATATTTTTTTATATGATATAACAACAAATTAACAACTTTATAGTTTCAGACAAATACCAGCCAACAATCATTTGTATTCGTGAAAATTAAATTACTTTAGTTTTAGTTTTAGTCTTTAGTTTTGTAGTTGAAACATTCTTGGCATAGCATGTGAGCTGCAACAAATGTACACTCATTTTAAATAACGGCATGTTACAGCTAAATTTTCAAAAACTTCAAACCGGACGGTTACAAATTTTGCGCACACATTTATTTTATTAAAATTTCACGAAAATGCAAAAAGTACTGTTTTGTTTCAAATTTGAAAAAAAAAAACAAGCTTCTATAAACTTAAAACAAAAGTAAATAAAAACATCCGATACTTTTGCCAGATTCTTTCGCATTACCACAGTCTAAAGACATTTATTTGTTAGCTATTTGTTATCCAAGGTCAACAAGACCTTGGATAACAATAAAATAAATTAAAATCCCTAAAAATACAACTAATGACACAAAACGATAAACCAACCTATAATTAAAACTAAAAAGAAAAATAATCATGATTAATAAATAAAATAAAAAAAATAAAAAAAAATAAAAAAAATAAAATAAAATAAAATAAAATAAAATAAATAAAATTAAATAAAATTAAAAAAATTAAATATAATTAAATAAAATTAAATAAAATAAAATAAAATAACATAAAATTAAATAAAATAAAATAAAATAAAATAAAATAAAATAGAATAGAATAGAATACAATAAAATAAAATAAAATAAAATAAAATAAAATAAAATAAAATAAAATAAAATAAAATAAAATAAAATAAAATAAAATAAAATAAAATAAAATAAAATAAAATAAAATAAAATAAAATAAAATAAAATAAAATATAATTAAATAAAATTAAATAAAATAAAATAAAATAACATAAAATTAAATAAAATAAAATAAAATAAAATAAAATAGAATAGAATAGAATAAAATAAAATAAAATAAAATAAAATAAAATAAAATAAAATAAAATAAAATAAAATAAAATAAAATAAAATAAAATAAAATAAAATAAAATAAAATAAAATAAAATAAAATAAAATAAAATAAAATAAAATAAAATAAAATAAAATAAAATAAAAAATTATACTCGTCATTAATACATCTAAGGTGAAACACAAGACAAACAAATGAATGAACATTTTAGAAAATACTAGTACCTTTCAAAAACGAAAATATAAAATTTTACTTACGCGTGTATTAGCATTTGGTCCATAATTTGCTGCTGCCTCTCATTAAGCACACTAGCGAGGTGTCCACCTAACCTCGCACACTCCGCCTCAGCCTGCCTCCACGCCTTCTTTGCTTCCCTCACCGCTGATATGCAAAAATCCCCAGAGAGAACCCACCCGTAGTCACAATGACCCACAACCTCTTCAACAGCCTTATCCATCCACCAGACCTTCAGCCACATAGCCGACGTATGTTTCTTTGCTGCTACACTTATATTCAATCGAACAGAATTTTTTTCAGATACTATCTGAACACTTCTCAATGGGTCTCCAGGCTGGGAGCAATGTCTCCATCTTGAATCTCCATCTTCAAGACTCAGTTCCATTCCTCTACATAAAGCTTGGACATCCTCGTGGATGATATTGGAAAGATCATTCTCTTTTGTATTCTTTGGCCCCGTGCCCATTTGTAGCCGCAGAGCGACGCGGTTTCCGTAAGGAAGGTGGATCTCATAGGAACACATCAGTTTAACTGTTGGACCAACTTCGAACGAGCCGTTTCTAGCCGTTAGAAGAACATTGTGACAATGATCTACTAGACGGTATACCGCGGCGAACGTAGGTCGGCCATGGAGTTCTATTGCTGGGTTTTTGGATGATGAAGAGTAAAGAAATCTCTTGTTTGGGAGCGGTATTTGGTCTAGTTTGCCGCATAATGTAGGTGTGTTTGGTGCGAAGCGGATAAAGCCATTGGCGCAAGGTACGTTGAGTTTGTGTAGTTCGACGAGTAAGGCATTGCGGAAAGGGGGCGGAGGGATCAGCAGACGACAGCCACGTGTGCGTGGCAGGTGCCCAGAGTGCACGCGCCCGGTGCGCGTTGCACGCAATCGTATAGCACAATCTGAAACAAAGAAAAGAACTGGTTGGTATATGCTTCTGTAGAACATCTTTGACGACGTCTGTGCCGCAGCGGTAGATCATTTCGATGGCCACGCCAGGGGTTTGATTCCCATTCTATTTGTATATGTAACCCTCTGTATGTATATGTACCCCATACTCTGCTCTGCGTAGTATGGGGTTTAGATGGCGTGTGTGCATTTGTGATATGTTCAAGAATATTGTATTATTATATTATCTATACCAGCATTGACAAAGGAACCTAGATAATTTTTTTTTATAATTAGAACTCTCGCCTTTGTATTACTTGTGTTTATAAGTGTTGTCAAATATTATTTGGAATTAATGATGTTCTGGTATTTAGTAGAATCTGTGCCGAAAGAGAATGGTCGTAGGATTTTAGGTCGCAGCAGAGTTAAATTACCTCTTTTGTTATGTTGACAACACTGTTACGTCATTATAGTTTGACAGTAAACAATACTGTACAATACAGTAAACAATAATGACGTAACAGTGTAAATAGTTAATTTAGCACTGCTGCGACCTCAAATCCTACGACAGTTCTCTTTCCGCACAGACTCTACCTACTTTTTTAAACAGGTTAGCTGGGAAATGAGCACATGAGCCGTCTGTTGGTAAGCGAAATACTATTGGTGTCATTCCCTCATTGCCAACTATACATTTTTTTAAATATTATTATGTTATATTATATTATATATTATTTTATATTAATACATACATATTCTCACGCCTTAATATCATGTTAGGTCGATTTCTATTATCTTATGCTACTATACCTATGCAATACTATTGACGCATGCAGGGTGTTCCAAAGGTGTGGTCAACCTTTAGGAGCGCTATGTGTAGCCGACAAATAGTCGACATAGATTAAAAAAAAAAGATTTTTCATCGGAAAATGCTTTTCCTTGTGTAAGTGCACATTTCTTAACAACATTATTATAAATATCTTCTCCTGTTATTTATATTATACTAGCAACCCACCCCAGCTTCGCACGGGTAGTAGAGACATCTTCAACAATCGTCATCATATTTCAACCAATTTACATAAAACGTTAACAAATTATACACATAAACCTTCCTCATGAATCACTGCATCTATTGGTGAAAACCGCATGAAAATCCGTTCAGTAGTTTTTCAGCTTATTGCGAACAGACAGACAGACGCGGCGGGGGACATTTTGGCTAAAAACTGCAACGTCATCAATCAAACAACATTTAAACATTTTATGCAATCAGCGTGACTTGACGGCGCCGAACGTTTAAAGTCATTCACCGTACCGCACAAAAAGAATACCTACATTTGTAAGGTATACATTGCGTAGCGCCAAATGAAACTAATGACTAAAAACCCTTCACCTCGCATTTTAATGATGAACTGACTTTTGTATTGTGATAAGTAAAAAGAGAAAGAGGTCTTCAAACTCACACGCTGTAGGGTAAAGGAAGGTTTATTGGTGATGTAGGTAATTTAGTGATATCTCTTTCTTCTATATTTTTTAGGAAGAATACGACACGGATACCTATACAAGCACATACAAGAAACAGCGCTAGTAGATGAGTTGACAGGCATAAATTACGCACTGCAGTACACCCTTCCTGCGTTTAGTAAACGAACTTTTTTCTTGATATCACCTCATTACATATATCACCAATAAATCTTTTCCATATATATTAATAATAATAATAATAATCGTTTATTTCGACTCACAAATCCAAAATAAACAACTTACATAAGGAAATTTCAACAGTCTGAATTTTGAGGAGCTGCTGTCTGAAGTAAGTAAACACCTGTAATACAGATCAGCAGGTGTGTGTGTGCGTGTGTGTGTGTGTGTGTGTGTGTTTGTGTGTGTGTGTGTGTGTGCGCGTGCGCGTGCGCGTGCGTGCGCGTGCATGCGCGTGCGTGTGCGTGCGTGTGCGTGCGTGTGCGTGTGCGTGTGTGTGTGTGTGTGTTGATTATTATTTTTTGCATTGCGTGCATTAACGACCGATCGACGATAGTTCGTTAATGTACGCAAGGAACAGGGTTGGACCCAGTGTATTATGGCGTTCCTCAAGGAAGTATCCTGGGTCCAACCCTGTTCCTTGCGTACATTAACGACCGAACGACGATAGGTCGTTAATGTACGCAAGGAACAGGGTTGGACCCAGGATACTTCCTTGAGGAGCGCCATAATACACTGGAACCTCGTCACTAACCACCCCATCTATTCTGACGCATTGAGTTCGATCATGTAAGAAATCTTGAAACAGTTTCAGTAGCATACCTCTGACACCAAGATGTTCGAGTTTTTGTATCAGTATTGGGGCAGAAACTGTGTCGAATGCCGAATATTATTTCTTATGGACTCTATCCCGCGCGAAGTTAGTAAATAACAAAAAAAAACATGGCCGTCTATTCGTCCATCTTGAAAACTTGTCCATAACTTATCAAATGAAACTATACTATGTTAACAAGTATTCTAACAAGGTTGACACTTTAAAGTAGCCATGGTTAAACAAACAATGTGTGCTCACTATACATACATGTATGTCTATATATACGCTAAATTCCACTGTAAATCCCTTACACATTGTTTGTAGCGGACAACGTCTTTAAGATCTTGTCACATATGTGTATATTTGGTCTTTGTACACCGTCATATCGTCTATAGGTTCCACAAAATAATAGGTGTTTGTTCTCATACCGTTACGTTAAGATAATGCTTTTCGAATATTGACATATTTGCAGTAGATATAAATACAGACTGTTGCAAGAAGGTGTGGTCAAATTTTAGGAACATTATGCGTGGCTGACGAATAGTTGAATTAGTTAAAAGAAACATTAAAAGCATTTTTTTATATTTTTTTTCGGAGTATGCTTTTTTTAGTGTAGGTGGACATTTTTTAACAACATATTATAAAGTTTTTAGGTAGATTTGGAAGAAAAGTATACCTATTGGTAAACCAAAATTTGTTGAAAAAAATTCATAGCTTCGAAACTGTAAACCTTTTTACATTCGGTAATATTTTTAAATGAAAGCTAATATTTTATTTTGGTCTCAATTCTGTTACTTGACTCGCTAAATTAAAATTCACAAAATTTTCTTCATATAAGATGTAAACCTTGTGTACTTCGAAACAAGGTCTTATTTCAAATTGAAACAAGTAGGTAACATATGTCGCTATCAAAATAAGCAATTTATTTGTCGACTAAAGTCTGATACGCTTAAATAAACTTTAATACTACGTAACGAGAGCCGCTATCCGTTAAATGCTATCTCTTTTGCTCTGTGTTTTAGTAAGCGTCTTCGTAGGTGTCGATTAAAATAACGTCATCTTAGTTCGTTCGAATGATTGGGGACTCTCGCTGCGTGGAAATAAAGTTGAGTATACGTTGACAGGTTTTAGTGGAATTTAGTGGCGCTGAGAAATGGATGCCAGTAACAAATAGAACCTTGTTACGAAGAAGACAAGGTTGATTTCATATGACATAAATAAGTCAGATTTTAGTTTAGTTAAGTTTACAACAGAATTAGTACCATTGTAGACATTTAAAGTTTTTAATGCGACTTAAATTTATATTTTTGGATATAAAACTTTAAATTTTATTTTGTAGGGTTCCGTTCCTCAATAGGAAAAAAAGGAACCTTTATAATTTATAGATCACTTTGTTGTCCATCTATCTGTCTATCTGTCCGTCTGTCTGTCTGCCGTGTCTGTAGTGTCAATACCATTTTTCTCAAGAACCCGTTGACGCATAAAGTAGAAGTTAATATCAAATATGAAAGCTGTAGCTCCTTGAAGCTGTAAAAAAATCAAGCTTCTAAGTCAAAAGAATGGTCATTTAAGCCTTAAATTTGACCAAATTTCAATTCGTGGGTAAATCAAAACCTATAGGGTACTTCCCATTGGCCTAGAATCATGAAATTTGGTAAGAAGCAACGTCTTACACCACAAGTAACGGAAGAAATCCGAAAGTTGTTAATTTGTTGTTATCTATCTGTCTGTCTGTGTATCTGTCAAGAGTGTTTTTTGCTCAGGAACTCGTGGATGCATTAAGTTGAAATTAAGCTGTAAAAAATCAAGCTTCTAAGTTAATGCAATCAAAAGATATGGCCATTAAGACCGTTATTTGGTATTAATTTCGACTTGATCCGTCCACGGGTTCTTGAGAAAAGGGGTATTAACGATAAGTAAACATTAATAAACCCATACATTAATTTAACTTCACTTCAAATTGCAGTTATATTTTATAGTACCCCTTTGTGACAGTAGTCTTATTGATTTTAACGTTACAAAATAATAATAAAAATCTTTATACTGCTACTACGTTTATAAGAATGTTCTAGGCTAAATATAAACTAAACATGCCCATAAACAACGCGTTCGAAGCGCTAACATATTACAGAAAATTGCATCAAATTCTTTTATCTCCCCCTGAAAGGGCAATTTGGCTATAAAGCGGTGCAAAGCTTACATTGTACTGAAATCGCTGAAGCGATGTGCTCAAGCTTCCACGTGTATAGGCGTAACCATGTTTGTTTACGAGCTATTACGAACAATAAGAGGACACAGCGATAGAATGTAGCTGTAATATAAGAGGAATAACTCTATAGAAACTTTTCGTTGTCTATGAAATATATTAATCCACTTAATATACGTTAAAAAAAACATTTCAGCGCTTTGAAACTTCTTAATCTTTTAAAAGAGGCAACTCTGATTTGTTACGTCACTCCGGTTTAAATTTCGAACACGTTCCATCGTAATCGTTCAGTTTGATACGAGCTTCTGTACCGTGCAGACCAAGATGCTACGGTAGCGTAATCGCTTAAGTTCAAGAGGTAATGCCCAGTACACTACCGACGTGAACGTACTATTAATACTACCGTTTAGCTGGAGAAGTTAGCGTAACGCTAACTGAAGACGATTTAATAGTAATATGACGTACTGATATATTCGAAGGTATGTTTGTTAATACAATGTAGAATTATGTTTTTTTTTAAAAGCGTCAGTGGTCAACGTCATATCGACCAATGAAAAGTGTGCTCACGTCTCGTGCCGGTAACTGTACTACTCTTTATAAAAAAACATACATTCATACTTAATATAAAAATGCGAAAGTAACTCTGTGTGTTTATTTGTTTGTAACCTTTTCATCACTAAACGGCCGAACGGATCGTTATGAAATTTTGGCAAGGAGATAGATTATATCTTGGGGAAGGACATAGATTATGCCGAAAAAATGTACGGTTCCCGTGGTATAAACCTGAATTTCCACGGGAACGAAATCGCGGGCTACAGCAAGTTATTAAATATATGTATAGCAATATCTTCCAGGCAACCTTTGTAATACAAAACTAAATCTCATAAAGCAACATAATTACTGTAGAAATTGCAACAATAACAAAGTAATGTAACCTATTGTGCGGGGGCGGCCTCTCCTTAAAATAAATTGTCTCGTAAACTTTTAAATTGGTTACACTATGAACACTGGGTACAAAAGCTTCAAATGCAATAGAATTATGCATAACAGCTTACCAATAGCTTGCTTGGGTCAAATGTTTAAAAAGAAGTTGAAGTTGTTTGCAGAACTTTTGATAAGGAATTTTTGTTTTATTATAATCATAGAATAACGGCTTATGAAAAGCTGAACAATGCAGAAATTATCTAATTGCATGTCTTTTTTATTTGTTTGGCTCTAGTTGTAAGCCGTGTGGCTGTATACTATTTTATGCGGCCTTGACCATACCATACCTAAAAAGAAGACAACTTCCGCATTAGGAATATTACTATAATACACAAACATTCAAACAACGGATACAATGAACACCCAGACTTGAGACAACCGTTTGCGGATTACACAACATTCGGCGCGGCGAAGTGGCGAGGTGACCACTTAAACCATTGCGCCATCGTGCAGTCAAATTGATTGTCTTTTTGAGTTATAAACATCCACCAATTCTTACAAACCACGTTTATAATTATCACTACATATTATAAAACAAAGTCCGTCTGTCTTGTCTCTCTGTTCGCAATAAACTAAAAAACTACAGAAGTTTTCATTAATAAACAGAGTTGTTCACGAGAAAGGTTTAAGTGCATAGTTTGCTAAGATTTTGTGTAAATTAATTGAAATGTGTTGATGATTGTTGAAAATGTCTCTGCTACCCGTGCGAAGCCGGGGCGGGTTGCTAGTATTAGGATAGGTAATAAATGCCGTGGAGTCTTGGACACAAAAAAAAATACTTTTTTGTTTTCGGTGAAAAGTGAAAACAGGTTATATTTTCAATGTTTTGTTGTATTTAGATTACTTGTTTTTTACAATTATCTCAAAACAAGGCGTAATCATAAGGGTTTTAAAAAATGACTCTTGTTTCAAATAGCTCAGTTGTGTTATGAAGTTATCCTTTAAAAGACTTTTTGAATGAAGACAATATTGCTTCCATTCCCCGCAGTTTCACTTGCGATTCTGGTCACTGATCCGCTCCTAAAGGTCGTAGCATGATGTTACATATTTTTAAAACTAACATTTAACTTTATTTTCGCAAGCAACGATCGGCGAACGAATGTAGTACAGATATTTTTTGTAGGTAGTGATTTATCTGTTACGTAGTAACTATTCAGTACTCTGTAAGTACTACATTTAGTTCTTTACCTACGTTCGTAACTTTATGAATTCCATCTCCAACCCATGTGCCAGTCAGTTGTGAGTTAAATCCTTGGAATTACAAATCCTTATGTCGCTTTGATCTTAGTAGAAAAATGTGTAAAGCTTTTCATTATTTGTAAGGCTTCCCTACCACGCGCCACGGCTGCACTCGGTGCGGTCTGACACTCAACATCGGCTTAGATATAATAGATATTTAATTCTCTAGAATAAACAGAAAAAAACTTGACGCAATTTAGTACGGTTTTCATTTAAACCGTGGAAAAATAATATAGGAGTAAATGGAACGTATAGATAGACATATTTAGAGGGATACATATATATTTATATATATATATATATATATATATATAAGTGTAAGAAAAATGCCTCAAAAATTGCTTAAAAATGTGTTAGAAATCTTTTCACGTATTAATAAATAGATGTTGGTATACATTGGTATTTCGATATGATAAAATGCTATTTCCTCAAGCACTTATGAGCTACAATGGTCTTAAAATACTACTAATTATTTCTAAAACAGACTAAAACTGGCCTATCTTAGAAAAGTGTAGTTTTAGGGTGAGTAACATTAGATGTTGTGATTGAATTTATTGAATGGAAGAAAAAACCTGACTGTGTTAAAATACCGATTAAAAAACAACTACCAGAACTAAGACAAATCTGATCACACGTCATAAGTGGAAATCTATCAAATTGCTGAGCGTATCCAAATTACATACAATACGGCAGTCGGGGAAAAGTTCCCTATGAGATTGTTTGCCTGTTAAGTGTTTATAAGAAATGGTTTTACTCCACGGGTTTACTCTCTTAGGGTCTCCTCTATGAAGAAAAAGAGTTAGACTTTGGTTAAGTTATAGTAAGTTCTATAAGTTCTTGCCAGGCTGTTTTTCCTCATGTCTTCTTGTTTTTTCAAAGTAGGAAGGCTAAAAATGGTTACAAATAGATAGACCAGCAGATTTTTATTCTATAGTATATTTTTTTTTTGTCACATTCTTCCGCATCCCCCATCAGGCAAGGTCACCCAAGCCCGGGTCCCGTCACCGCGACCACCTCCGGTCGGTCGCACTCCTATGAGAAGCGCGCGCAAAGGTGGCCGGAGATCATTTAGTGCTCTCCGGCGCTCTCTCTATGGTTTCACCACCTGCTTTACGAGTCATCTGCTCACAAAACAAGGCTAGCTGAGGCTGAGCATTCCACCAGTGTGTAAAGCACCGTGTCGTCGGGACAGTCATCACAATGGTGGCCCCGTGACGTCGGCTCTCAGCCCATCCGACACGGGTACTTGCGCTTGCAACCATGTTCGGAAAGCACCTGCGTCACTCTCATAAGACGGGTCTTAGTGATAAGATAGTATAACTTTAAATAGTATAACTATACAATCAAGTTTGTTTATTCATATAAAAGCATATTATTAACTGAACAATACATTCCATTTATTATTAAAATTAAATGTATTTTGCACACCGTTCAATTATTTATTTTTACAAAGAATATAAACAACTGAATGGTATAAAATCAATTCATTTTAAACTTTGTTAATTACTCTCGGTACATTGTTATCAGTGCATTAATTTATGTTTATTTGTGTTCGGTACGTCGCGTCGTGCAGATAACAATTTATGATATGTTGCATAGATTTTAATATGTAGTTATACACCATGTGCGTGTACACATTAAAATTAATCTAAAATAACTTTTGTAACTTTTCATCTAAGTCTTGTGACACACACCTTGCTTTAATAATTTAGATTCGTTATCGTATTGTATAGCAAGTAAATAATTGAATCAAGCTAAACTTTGACGAATTAAGTAGATTTTTTTTCTCGGAGCATGCATGCATTTTTTTTTAAAGACAACTCCCGCATTAGGAGTTACTCCTGTGTCGCGGGGGACTCTACAAACATACAAACAACGGACACAAAGAACACCCAGACTCAGGTGGGAATCGAACCCACGACCTCTGGCTCAGCAGTCAGGGTCACTAAAACTATACATATAAACCAACCTTACCCGCATTCGCACATCCAATCTCCCGCATGCATACATATAGACACACTTCACACTACATACACAACCCAAGCCCCCACATACCTGCAAATAAGGGCATGGGCTCCCACATACCCATACAAACACACACACACATTACTAACCATACTAGCAAAAGCGGTACCCTTAACCTAAATATGGATTGTTATAATCTTACCGCATTGTCAAGTGTACAAGTATCTAAAAACACAATTGTAATATCTTCGAAGGGGTGGAGACCTGGTGTCCTGAAATACAGGCTATAGCCTAGTTTAGGCACCAGTCTCCCACAATATTTTTAGATGTTTCATATTATATCAAAAAAATTATCAAAAATGTTGTAACTCTGCACAGATTTCTCTTGTCGCTCCAATGTACCTCGCTTTGTCTTGAATAATGCATCGGTCTGATGTGAGCACTCCAATCTGCGAATCTGTTGCAGCACTGTCGTATGGAAATGAGACACATGTACACTATAGGTGCTGATAAAGCGACCTTGCACTTTTTTGAAGATATTGTGAAGTCCAAAGTAGGACACATTTTTAGGTGGAGGAATGAATATTCAGTTTTAGCCTAAATGGTTGAACATTTGTGCAAAGATAAATAATTAATATCCTACTAATATTATAATGGTTAAAGTTTGTGAGGATGGATGAATGGATGTTTGTTACTTTTTCAAGCAAAAACGGCTGAACGGATCTGGATAAAATTTTGGCACAGAGATGACAGCACATAAGCTACTTTTTATTCCGGAAGAATGTACAGTTCCCGTGGGATACATTTCATTAAAATTTCTACGCGAAAGAAGTTCCGGGTACCAGCTAGTAATCTACCTAGTAATCTAGTCTTATTGCTATTTAAATGCGAAAGTTCAAATGGATGTCTGTGACTCAATCACACCAGAATGGCTTAACGGATCGGGATGAAATTTGGCACAGAGATAGATTATAGTCTGGAACACATAGGCTATTTTTTACCCCGGCAAAAATGTACAACTAGTAAGTTATTTAAACCCAATTTCAACAATGGGGGCTAAAATTCTGTGGAAAAATGCTTAAATAAGGAATGAAAAATGCATTTCAGATAATAAATAAATTTATCTCTAATCGAAATCCTTTGTAACTTACCTGGATAGACAATTTGATCGTATAGAAAGAACTACCTGTTCGGGTCATCATATTTGTGTGACAGCATAAAAGCGCTTTCGCTCAGAAATAAAATATTGTAATTTTGTTTTATCGGGTAGAGGGCAAACAAGCAGACGGGTCACCTGATGTTATTTATAACTATAGCTGTCCATGGGCACCTGCAACTCAAGATTCCCGAGTGCGTTGCCGGTCTTTATGGTGGGAGTAGGGGAAGGGGGGTCAGGGCCTCCATTATCCTCACTCACTAGGCAAAACACAACTAAATCATTTCTGTGAGGCCGTGGTATCAATTCTATCGAGCCGGCCACTACGTGCCGAAGAAAACTAAGCTTTATTGCAACAAAATAATATTTAAATATATCATGTAATAATTACAGGCATTTTTTATTGTTTTAGTTAACTTTTTCATATTTTTTTTTTGTATATAGTCTAGAAATTTATTGGACAATCTTCGAATTTATAATACTCGATGCAGTGGCACCATAGATAACAAATGTATACTAATAGAACTCGCAATTAGTCGATAAACAAACCAAAACGTGCCGTAAAAGTACATTTTGTTTGTGTTTAAATAGCTAATATTTGAATTGTAGTTTACATTAGTAAATTAAATTCACCTCCCCGCAGGGACATTCGTGACATAAAACAACGAAAAATGCAAACATTACAACCGTTTTATAGGACCAATAGAAAGCGTGTAATTATAAAAATAATACTACACTTTACTGACCACACATTGACTTTCATTAATGAAATGTAAAGTTCATAAATACGTGTACATTTTATGACATTTTGTGTGTAGTACTTGATATTGTATTTTTAATAAGAATTGGGTTTGTTCAAAATATACTATTGGAATTAATTTACAGTAACTATCAGGCAATGCAGTACTGCGAGTGAGAAGTTTGACCATCTGGAAAAAATATTTCTTTTGGATAAATCATTTTACAGTGGGAGAGCCATGCACGTATGGGCCGGCTCGACCGGAGTGATACCACGGCGTCATAGAAAACCGGCAGTAAAGCAATGTTTGTGTTGTATTTCGTCGAGTGAGTGAGATTACCGGAGGCCCTAACCCGTCCCTCTCCCCCTCTTCCACCCTTCCCCTACTCCCACCTTAAAGGCCTGCCATAGGCGGCGGTAGTTACTTACCACCAAGTGGTGACCCGTCTGCTCGTTTGCCCCTTATAAAATAAAGAAAAGCCTACCCAGTTTGATCACGTAGATGAAGGGCAAAATTGTCCGCAGCTGTTAATGTTTTTTTTTTAATTAATTTTATAGGGAGGCCAGACTTCATCTCTTATTATCTAATCTATATATATATAAATAATACCCTACTTCCCTTGGTCACGGCATCACGCATGAACGGCTGGACCGATTTCTCTAATTCTTTTTTTGTTGTGTTTTGTTGTGTTGTTGTCAGGAGAAGGTTCTCATGAAAGAAAAAATTAAGAAAACTTCACAAGGGGCTTATGCGGGTTAAAGTGCGGGGCGCAGCTAGTAAGTATATAAAAATAAATGTTATGTTTGTTCGTGTTTAATGCGTCGGCGTACCGTTTGTTCGGTCATCATGAAGTTTTGCTTACACTTTTACTAGGGATACGGAAAATGGCATAGGTACCTTAATTAAAGAAAAATGTCCTATAATGACTTCACACACCTCACACACGGCCGTCTGATCACAAACTAGGCAGAGCCTGTACTATGGTAACCAGACTGCTAATAAACATACTTATTTCTAAATACATACATATTATTGATAAATTACACCCAGACACAGAAAAAATGATCATGCTAATCACACAATTATTTGTCCTGGTAATCGAACCCACGACCTCTGGCTCAGCCGTCAGGGTCACTAACCACCTGATCAACAGACCAGTCAACTGTACTGTTTCCGAGGGATAGATAACTATTAACTTTTACACTAGCGAAGCAGCTGCCAAAAGCTAGTTTCATATAAAAATTTGCCAAAACTATCATTTTTATCTATACTAATATTATAAAGCTGAAGAGTTTGTTTGGTTGAAGTCGCTAATCTGAAGAACTACTGGTTCAAATTGAAAAATTATTTTAGTGTTATATAGCTCATTTATCGAAGAAGGCTATATAACATCACGCTACGACTAATAAGAGCGGAGCAGTGACCATAAACGCAGGTGAAACTGCGAGGACGGCTAGTCTTTAATAAAAAGACACCAATCTCACTTGACAGTCATCAACGATCAGAGTTAATATCCTAATTAGTTCAAGTGGCTGTTTCGAAGCGCTCATCTTAAGTTTAATAACTTTTAAACTTCGCGTTCCATGATAATATTATTATGTTGATTGGATTAAACGCGATTACGTATTTAAAATATATGATTATAATTTGTCCGACTTTTCCCCCAGTTTGCACTGGCCGTGGTCACAGGCTGACTCGTACCTAATACCTTTAAATCATGTGATCAGCGTTAATTCTCGTCAACAGAATTATGTTAAGTTTAATAAGTCGGATCTAAAAAATATTTTTGCGTTATGCCTTGCTTGAAGGTTATATACCGTATCATATTACGAAACGATTCATACGAGCGGAGCATTAATATAAATAATAATAATAATAATCATTTCGGCCCATGGGTTAATTGCTAAGAGCCTCGACTAACACCTTCAGAGGCTCACGTTAGGCAGCTGGATTAAGAGCCTGATGCAGAAGGCAGTCCTCCTTGATACGGAAAGTGAGGAGGTTTCTATCTCTGGAACCCTAACCACCGGTAGCTTGGTCCCTGTACCCGATACCGGTGGGACACTATTTTTTATATTTTTAAATATACTTTTTTTATTTTTAATTATAAGTGTATTTAAAAATGTAATTTATATGTTTATGAAATAAATGAAGAGAATAATAATAATAACTTGAGACACCTTACACACGGCCGTCTGATCCCAAACTAGGCAGAGCCTGTACTCTGGTAACCAGACTGCTAATTAACAAACTTATATATTTCTAAATACATACATATTATACATAAATAATCATTATCACACAAGCATTTGTCGTAGGTATAAATTGAACCCACGACCTTTGGCTCGGCGGTCAGGGTCACTAACCACTAGACCAACAGGCCAGTTAATTTAACGCAGGTAAAACTGCGAAAAACATCACAGTTTTCTTTCTATCCATTTTCCATAGCTCCAGTTTATTATGATCAAAAACAGTGACCGGTCTTAGAACCCGCAACGAATTTAATCAGAATTATATTGGTGAAGCTTCCTAACACAGCAGGAGACGAAATAATAAGTTACTAACTAAAAACCGGCCAAGTACGACTGTGATTCGAGCGCCGCTATATTGTATGTAGATACTACGTCCATTTGGGAAATCGATTCCCGAAGATTTTTGCCCCTTTGTTTGAAATACTCTTTGCAAATAAAACGAAAAAATTCCTGAAAATTGATAACACATTATTTTACAATGTGCACCTGCCCGAATGAAAGCTCCTTTTTTTGTGTTTTTCAATTTTTTTTTTCCGACTGAGTTAACTGTTAATTGGGTATACATAGCGATCATATATGATCAAACTTTTTTTGTAATATTTGGTTTACTTATACGTATATAAATATGGTTTATTACACACACACACACACAGTTACACATTCTATAAACATCGACTTCTAAAAGCATTAATACCATTGATAAATTGTCACCTTAAATAATTTGTATGCCCTTTATATTAACACAATAATATATCGTTCGCATTTTGTACTACAATAGTTCACTCTGAATAATACAAAACTACGTTGAAAACCTTTATCGAACCTTTTAAATATGAATGGTATTATTAAGTGATGGTTATATTGATAGTATGATTTTTTTGTATCTCCTTGATACGTGCTTTATTTAAATAAAATAGAATTTCTCAAAATGACAACAAAGTTTCCAGGCTGGGTAAATTTACCCTCTCGCTTCAAACCATGGTCCAGGTTCAAGTCATGTCCGTGTCCTCAAAGAAAACTGAACTGGAAAAACTAATACTCACCCATCCCGTTGAAGACCAAGTGGCGGAGGTTGCGCAGCGAGTTCCAGTCTCCATGAGCATTTGTCTAAGGGTGAAGGATATAACTTGACACACCTCACATGGCCGTCTGATCTAAACTAGGCAGAACCCTTACTATGGTAACCAGACTGCTGGTATCAAATCAATGAAATCCAAATCATTTATTTCATTTAAACCCATTATAGGCATTGCTGAATTGTCAGGAGTAGTAGTCAGTCAGACTAAGTCAGTCATGAAGCTAGTTGCCTTTTCCAATAAGTAGATCCTGTGAAGAAGAATAGGCAAGAAACTCCAAAAACACTCTTTTGCAACATGTTTTTTACAAGTCTCTGGTTACATTGCTTATATGCTTTCTAAACTACAAACAGTCGCGCAAATTACTACTAGCAATAAGTCATAGCTGTTTGGAGATAACATACTTTTATTTAACTTAATACATACATACTACGAGGGCGGCACTGAAAATTTCGGGAATCAAGGAAGTGACACAACATTACTATTTAAAAATGTATTTATTGTTTTTCGAAGTATTCTCCGCGAAATTTGGCACATTTTTCCATACGATGGAACCAATCATTGAAGCAACCATTTAATTCGGAAGTTGGGGTCTCCAAAATGGCCGTTTTGTAGGCGTCCACAGCTTCTTCAGGCGATGAAAATCTCTGACCACGCAATTAATTCTTTATTTTAGGGAAAGTATAGAAATCATTAGGGCTTAGGTTGGGGCTGTACGGCGGATGGTCTAATAATTCTATGTTTTCTTGCTTTAAAAACTCTTTTGTGTCTCTTCTGCGCGCGGTGTGAGAACTCGCATTGTCGTGATGGAGGATGATGCGGCGGTTGCAGTTCTCTTTACGGAGTTCAGAAACGACCTGTAGCAAACAAATGCTAGCATACTATTCGCATTAACTGTTCTTTGTCCCTCAAGAGAAATAGTCGCAACATGGCGTTCGTGGATATACGCGTTCGTTCGTACGCGTATGTCCAGGATTCGTCACCTGATACGATGTTGTATACAGCATTTAAGGATCCTGCGTGTAATCTTTCGAGAGTTCTGACGCACCAAGTAACGCGAGCCGCTTTTTGCTCTTCACAGAGCGAATGCGGTGTCCATCGGGACAACAACTTTTTTACACCTAATTGTTCATGCAAGATTATTTGTATTTGACTCATGCCAATGTCTAAAGTTGCCTGAATTTCGCGGTATGTCACATGTCGATCTTCCTCAATCAGCTTACGCACAGCATCAACGTTTTCTTGGGTGACTGTAGTTTTTGGACGACCTTGACGGGGATCATCACTGAGCTTGACACGTCCACGTTGAAATTCAGCAAACCAGATAAATTGTGGTTTTGGATGGGGCTTCATCACCAAATGCAGAAATCATCGGGTCAACACACTGTTTTTGCGTTAAACCACTTCGAAAGTCATAATAAATCATCGCTCTTGAATTTTTTCGAGTCAATTCCATTTTCTCAACGACTAAACAAGTTTTACAAAACCTTGTGATAAGACCGAGAATCTTTTTTTAAATAAATAAATGGTATTCGATTCTTGAAACCAAGGAGTTTTCAATTAAAAAGATTTTAATATGACAGAAACAGTGAAAATATTCCATTCCCGATACTTTTAGTGCAGCCTATGTATAGATAAATTACACCGAGATACAGAACGAATGATCATGCTCATCACACAATTATTTGTCCTTCTCAGTATTCAGGATCACTAACCACTAGAGCAACAGGCCAGTAAATGAATTGATTACCCGTTGCTGTAGCAGAAGCAGGTCCTTAATCGCTTTAGTTAAATAGGCACAGAGTACCGGTATACTTACGGTTACAAGGATTATCTTCCTAGGTATCTCAGGCCCCAGTATCTCTCAAGACGTGATACCATTCGGTCTAAGTCGGTTCGTTTATGACATACCGCTTAACCTCGACAACATGACAGGCCGTGGGGGTGCTTGATAATAAATCCGATACCTTACCCATTTTGGGACTGTGAAAGTGAAAAGTGATCAGCAAGTTGGTCATCATTTCGAACGGTCGTTTTGCTTTTTTCCTAATACATTATGTACTCTTGCCAATATCTGATATATGCTTTGGAATCACACCTAAACTCCATTTTACCTTCTCGATTTTTAACTTAAAATATACTTACCAGCCTAAATAATTTTTTTTTAAATACCGCTGACTCAAAAACCCCTTCAACGATTAGAAAAAAACTGACGATTTTCGAACATATTTTCTAGAATAATGGCTAAGAACACTCTTGATTAAGTTACCTTTCAAATAGAAAATACTAAATCACAATCGGTATATCCGTTTAAGAGCATGCTATGATGCACAGCATGACACGAGTGTAAAGTTAACGTGTGTAACGTGTGTATCTGACACAGGTTTTAAATGAGAGAGTGCTTGGGCACGTATGGGCCGGCTCGACCGGAGTGTTACCACAGCCGCACAGAAAATTAGCGAATATAACCGAAGGCCCTAACCCTTCCTTCTTCCCCTCTTTCCCCCCGTCCCCTACTGGGAGTAGCCGGCCTGCAACGCACTTGTGACTTTTGAGTTGCAGGTGCCCATGGGCGGCGGGGATTAGGGCTTAACCTTACTCACTCGGCGGAACACAACGAACACATTGTTTCACGCTGGTGTTCAATGAGGCCGTGGTATCCCTTTAGTCGAGCCGTTCCATACGTGCCGAAGCATGGCTCTCCCACGATATGTTATGGTTTATGTTTTACTATCAGCATACACTTGCGGTTGACTACATTTGGAAAATATATTATTTAGCTTCTATCGTCACCTCATTTCACCACTTATTTTGTCAATGTGTCCAACCCAGTCAGCCATACACAGATGCTTCTTTAGTTTCGTTTCATATTATCAATTGACACGACTGAATACACACCATTCCATTGTGAGAACTGAATATACCTTCATTATTAAACAATTACCATAATTCATGAATTTTGGTTCATTATTTAACAATGCCTTCAATTTGTTATTGATGTGATTACCTATTCATCAATGATATGATTTTGAAGCTGATTTCTATGATTAATGTTAAAAAGGCCTTCAATTTAATAATTTTTAGGGTTCCGTTCCTCAAAAGGAAAAAAATAAACCTATAAAGGATCACTTCGTTGTCTGTCTGTCTGTTCGTCTGCCAAGACTATTTTCTCGGGCAGGTGTGAAGGTATTAAGTTGAAATTAAGGTAGTCGCAGATACATATGTCTGCGATTCCTGGAAGCTGTAAAAAAATCAAGGTAAGTCAACGCAATCAAAAGATACGGCCATTTAAGCTTTATATTTTAACATTTTGCAGTTAATTCAAACGTATAGGGTACTTGCCATTGACCTAGAACTACAAAAGTTGGGGAGAAGCAAGGTCTTACAGCGCAATAAAGAACAAAATCTAAAAGCCAATAATATGTTGTTATATCACATAAAAAAATTGCGATAAAAACTTATATTTTGCGCTTGAAAAATTGAGAATTTTAAAACGACAAAGTTCAATTTGCCTTTTGGAAAAAAACGTGCAAAAATCTTCGAGAATCGAATCCCGAGATGGATGAACTATCTATCTATGTACAAGTTTGTTTTGCTTACTCGGCGAAATACAATGCAATCATTCCTTTACTGCCGGTTTTCTCTGAGGCCGTGGTATCACTCCGGTCGAGCCGACCCATACGTGCCGAAGCATGGCTCTCCCACAGTTATTACTGTAGATTTACTATGTTTTCATAGCTTTTTTTCTCTCCGGTTGTAATCCAGGTACGCGTTCTTTTTAGTTCTAAGTACAGTCGCTGGCACTTCTTCTTTTATTTGAGCTTTTGTCCACCTTAATTGGTTAAGTTTGAGGGAAGGTAGGCGACTTAAACTTGATGCTACGGAGCAATACGTGTCTTCAGCGTTGTTGATAAAATATATTTTCTTTTGTGAACCTTGGTGGTATACCTACTTGTGTATTTGACCAGCAATCCTATAAGTTGTACCTAATTTTTACCTAAGTTTTGTACGCAGTAAACAAAAATGAAAACCATTTTAAAAATTTAAATTACCTATTCTAAAAATCAGATTAATTGGAAATTTGAGCACGTTCCAAAAAGCCTGTGAAGCATTTTTCTTAAAAAAGTGAGTTAATGACCCAAGAAATCCCTTGAAGGCAACAAAGTAAACAACTGTTGGAAATATTTCCAGTGGTTGCTTAGGACCGACGCACACAAAATGGTTTTAGGCGTTTTTATAGTGACTTCGAACACTACTAGTCTACACTACTACTGCCCATTTCTTATTACATTTAATTTTGTAAGTACATACATACAACATACAAAAAATTTAATATGGAAATTTTATTTTTTCCACAAAATTCTAGCCAGTGTCACTCGGGATGATGTAATGATTATAAAGATACACCTTTAGATCTAAATCTGTTCAAGCATTTAGAAGTTGTGGTGGCATAAATAAACACACATACAAACATGCGAGATGGCGAGATGATCACCATATGACTAAAATACTAATAAATATAGATGAAGGAAAAAGAAGTCGTTAAAGACCACCAATAACCTGGCTACAAAATATAAAGAAAGACATGATAGCGAGCAACACACCCAATTAAACAACCCACAACCGTACGGTGTGGCGCAGGAGTACTAGGAGGGCTAACCCCAAATTAATTGGGATAATAAGAAAGAAAAATACATAAACGATACATACACTAACCTTGAAAACATTACACTCCTTTTTCGGACCGTGTCGTGTAAAAAATTGAAGGAGCTCAATTCGGATGAACGTTTTGTATTAAATAGTCTCTGATCCGACAGACGTTGTCCTGTTAACATTTCTAGAATTTGTTTTAATTTCATTAAAAGAACTCTTTAAAATTCCCTTAATTTTGACATTTTTAGGACGTTTTAAAAGCTTTCTTTTCCTAAAACCTAATTAGGATTATTGAGAACAGTTCAAAACAAAGGGCAGTTAAATCAGTGCAGCCTCAAGATTGATACGCTCACCAACAAAGCATATCATTTTTATTTATATAGAGAGATGGTGGTTGAATTTCGACCATAATTAAGTTTTATTATTTTTGGTTAATTTGATGGCCAGTTAAGTAAACATAACGAGTGTGCGAGGGCCCTACCTAAATTTGTAATTGGATTTTTTAATTTCTATGGTCTTATTGTTCGTGACCTTCACAGGAAGGTAAGACCTATGAGAGAGAAATAACCTTTGATATTTTTCTTTATGGTACTCAAATGACAAATAAGCACTCAGCCTGCCTTACGGAGAGCGGTTGTTGTAGCGATTCGATGCTTGCCAACTTTGTAAAACAAAGCTTTATTGAAGTTATTGTATTGATGACGAAAAAAGAAAAAGTATTTCCTTCCTTTTGCCTTCGATAGATAGATAAGACTTATGTGCCATTGCTACAATTAAAGTAGGTATCATACACAGATGTGAGTTTAAGTGAGTTAAGCAACAATTCAAATAGTATTAGGTCTTTACATATGAAATTGGCGGTTTATATCGCAAAAGTAAAATGATTTTTTTAATGAAGTTACCTATATATTTAATTAATCAAAGTATCTACCATTGTTCACGTACCACTTTCACCATTTTAAAGGGTGTTTATTAATCAGATTCAGATTCATTTATTGTGGAACATAAACAATAATGTGCATTATAGGTGTTAGAACAACGCATAGTCATAATGTTCTACCAATGGCCATGCAAAATAGAGTAAATATGTAAAAAATTTAACATAAGCATAATTCGCCATCAAAGTGTGCTCTTTTAGTTTTACTAAATTATAATTATTTATTGAGACCCTTTTTTTTTTGACGTGTGGAAATCCCCACGGGTCATTATACATCACATCGTACATCAGTCTATATAACAAAATACAAGCTTTAGGTATAAATGAATTTTAGCACAATAATACACATTCAACTATTTTCTCAAACACTCAAAAAGAAGTTGTACTTAAGAAACACAAATAATTAAAAAAACACTTATTTTATTTGGCGTTTATTCACATTAATTTCGAATTAATTGTATTCCTTTAAGACCCAACAAATTCGAATATTTTGTTAACTAATAAAAACCCTAATTAGGTCCTTTCCGAGGTAAATTTTTAACAACACCATTGAAAATCAGTCATGTGTTCAACCATTCTACGTATTATTTTGGGTAAAACTGACATAGAAAAAATATTATGTGGGTGAGTTCATTTCTATTGAAAGCAAAAATTTGTTGTGTATGCAGCGAAATTCCTTTTTATTTATATTTAAGAGGGTCAATCATGATGTCTTCATACACTTTATTGTATTTTTTATATTATCTTTGTTCGTTTTTGTATTAATAATCAGTAATAAACGTTTGGCTTTGACTGCCTGGCTGATAGGTGGCGAGTGGTTACCGTTGCCTAGTATAGTGCTGGTTAAACACAATGTCTTCTATTAGATAGAGGATAGCTTTTAACAAAGTTGGTATACAAAAACACGGATCGTCATCATCTACATAAGTCTCAATAGTATCAACTTTCCGATCCCTAGACTCAGTAGGCTGTATTGTACTGTATTGTAACAATAGCATTATGCGTTAGCATCCTAAATTAATTTTGTTGAGTTAAAGTATATTTTTGTTGAGAAATTTATGTTTGCCAGTTGATACTGTACGCTTTTAATATATTAAAGAGCATGTTAGTTGTGAGAAAAAGTGTGAGAAACAGTTGTGGGCGAACCAATAAATAAATAAATAAAGTATCACCGTGAACCCACACCAAATACAATCATTTAGCTTTGTTTTTTTTTTTCAGCAATAAAATTATTTTTAGCAATATAGCCAAACCCACGACTGAGTAAGCCTACTAATATTATAAATGTAAAAGTTTGGATGGATGGATGGATGGATGTTTGTTACTCTTTCGCGCCAAAACTACTTAACCGATTGAGATGAAACTTGGTATGTAGATAGCTGGAGACGTGTATTAACATATAGGCTACTTTTTATCCCTATATTCTCACGGGATCGGGACTTACGCAGGTGAAACCGCGGGGCGCTGCTAGTTTCAAATAAAATAAAATAAAAAGTTAATTTTGGCGTACAATTCATTAAGCTGAACATTTTGTCGTACATAAAAAAGGATCATAGCGATCTCAAATTGAATTCTAAAATAACTATGCATATACAAAATAGTTTTTCAAGTATCTTAACCCTGTGACTTTTATTACAAACACAATCACAAAATAGTAGTTTACAAAGCCATTTCACATATAGTATTCGCATCGACAACTACTTTTATATATCCAGACTACTAAAATTAGCATCAAAGACAAATAAATCGCCTTTAACCAAATGTTTTATAAGAAAAAAATCATGTATTCAAATAAAGGCGAACTCCAATAATTCAGAGAGCTTGGGCCTAATAAAAACGTTTTCTACAAAAGTGGCCACAATTGAGTGATTCCTTAAACTTGATGACCAGAATACCAATTTTCTTAATTAATTTAGTTTCGTCCCTGATTAAGGAAAAGTCTAGATTCAGACTCAAAAGATCACTATTTACTTGAAGTTAGGAAGCTGTGCCTTAAAAGAGAATTACTGTACTTATCTTCCTTGTCGACCATTCATAGACCTAAATGTACCCGGGTATGGGTACCCAATTATTTTTCAAAGATAATCTATTTATTACTTTTTATGTTTATAGCCCAGTCAAGGAACTAAAATACCTAAATTTTGGACTACCATGCATTTTTATTTCTTGGAACAAAAAAATTATATGACGAAAAACATACTGGAAAAGAGATATCACACGAAATGTAAGAAATATTCTTATTATTCCTTAATTTTTGTTCTACCCTTCCCCTACACCCACCTTAAAGGCCGGCAACGCACTTGTGACCCTAAAGTTGCAGATGTCCATGGGTTAGTCACTTACCATCTGGTGACCCATCTGCTCGTTTGCCCCTATACCATAAACAATCTGACTTTTAAAAAGAGTGGCCATGAGTTTCTTTGCCAGTATTCTTCTCATAAGGCCCTACGCATTTTGGAAACTGGAAGTTATAGATCGACACAAACAGGCAGTAGATTTTGGTGTTTTTCACCTAATTTACCTTGACAATCCAGTACATGCTGTGGCATCTGTTTGTGCCGATCTATGATTTTAACTCTAGCTTCAATTTAACGTTCATAAATGTCACTTAGTGTCTTAATTGAATAAATGATTTTGAATTTGAATTTGAATTTGAACAAAAAAACCGACTGGTAGTTCCAGAGATTAGCGCCTTCAAACAATCAAACAAAAAAAACTCTTCAGATTTATTACATTAGTAAATACATTGATTCAATGTTTCTTTTAAAAGCAGCGAATAAAGCGTTTTCATTATAAATGTTTATCTTCCACATACATGACCACACTCCAATGCCATCATGATGCCGTGAGATTTAAGATCGATCATATCACTTCACTTAAATTAGAAAACTTATGGACTGATGAAAAGGTCAATCACTCAAGGAATAACATTCAAAGATCTTTGATCTATGTTAGTTACGTTTGTACGTTGTTCGTTTCGTAAGTAGAACAGGAATAAAATACGTAGTATTTTTTATTTTTGTTTTTAAAAACAACACCCGCCTTAGGGATATTTTTGTGTAAATTTATTAACTTATTTATTTATTAAGAAGCATCAACAATATGCTCGTACACGTATGCAACATTGTTCTTTACATTTATAACGACATCACATCTCTTATATGTACATCAATTATAGACTCCCACAGCATTCATTATACGTAATGTTTACATTGAGTACTAACAATTAATAAAACTAATACCAAGCACTAAAACAGTTACAAAATTTTGAGATAAGAATAAATCGTAATACAAGAGCAACAATTATGACACATCCAACTCTGTCACTACATCAACTTACACCTAAACCTGTCAAGGGAATCATGAACAATGTCGACTGTTAATTCCTGTTAACATAATTGTATTATCATGGTACGTGAAAGTTTTAAAGTTAGTATTTCTTTATATATTATCCATAAAACTGTACTGTCTGGCAGCTGCAACCGGCGCGGCAGGACGCCTCACACCTTGATAAAGGGCCCGTCGGGTCCGAAACTAGTTGGGCATCCCCGAAATATACACGTGAGTAAAACCGTATCTTAACTAAACTGTAGGTACTTATAAACCTATTTTTAAAACGTTGATGTCATTATCAAATTTGATGAGCCTGTTGGTCTAGTGATTAGTGATCCTGACTGCTTAGCCACAGGTCGTGGGTTCGTTTCCCACCCCGATAATTGTGGGATAAGCATGATCATTTTTTCTGTGTCTGGATGTAATTTATCTTTAAAAATATGTATGAATTATAAATAAATTACATCCACAGAACATTAAACGACGTCGCGGCAGGCCCAGAAAGATATGGCAGGAATCGGCAGGATGAACTGGATGCGCATTGGGAAGATTCGCAGCAGAAAGCTGGAAACCGTGAGGAATGGAAGGAGGGTAGGGGCCTTTGCTCTGCAGTGGGACGACCATGGCTGATAATAATAATGTATGTATTTAGTAATATATAATGGACCGGGAGCCAACCGCAAGAACACCTATCTCATCGGTAACCTGCTCAAACTTTGTAATATAATGACAATCAAACCCCTAAAAACAATAAGCTATGGCAACTTTGTGAGACCGGGTGAAGTAATGAAGGGGGAGGGGGGGACTTTTTAGGACTTTTGAAGGAAAAGTGGGTTGCCAGTCCAAATCGGGTGATAAAGCTTGGCAACCCCCTTACGAAGTCTGAATGAATATAGCAAGTCCGTCGTTGGCGAGTTGATTAAAATTGAATGTACAATGCGTGTGTAATGCGTATGTAAGTATTACAACATAACAACATAAACGCTCGTAGAATAAAGTGAGTAATGATGGTCAAATTTTTTAACTTTTTTTAATTCTTAGAACACTTACTATTTTTTACTAGCTTGTAATAGAGACTAGATATGTGGAAGATGTAGTTTAATTATTGTTATCAAACAAATTTATATTGCACTTTTTTATTTAAATTTTTGCAAGGACAGCATGCGCGCCATTAATCACTAACGCTCATATCAATATCAACGTCAAAGTCACAACCATCTGGATCGTCGTCCTCAACATTACTTTCATCATTACTTTGTAGAGCCTTCGAACCACACTGGTTCCATTTTTCATCATGTAGAAACCAGCCATACTAGATATTAATTTCAACTTTTTTTCATATGAAAGGTAAGTCCTAAGTCCTCTTTGGTAAAATTACATGACGCTCGGATGAGTAGTTAAGGCGTAAAAACAGAACAGACAAACTCACATTACATTAAAAATATTAGTTAGAATCTCCTGCCACAACACGCTATCCAAAAAATCCACAAAAATCTCACAGAGAAACCATCAACTCAATAGATATTTTGCAAGCTAATGAGTCCAAAAGTAAGTAGTAATTCTCTTTGTGGTCCTTCGAATGGCCGAAGGACTACAAAGAGAATAACTCTGGCGTGAGACCGACAAACTTGTGTCCACAATCATATAAGAATATTATTGTTCGATTAGTTCTCAGACGAGTCTATAGACAAGTTTGTCTTTATCCAAAGCCTTTTATTAATATTTGTTAGAAGAAAGACGAAATGTTAGTCACCCGTGTTATGATAACGTTTTATTACAACTTAGTGTGTATAAACTCCAGTGACCGTTTCCCATCAAGTGTAGCATTAAGTTAGTAACTTACTTGTATGAAACAATATTAAATGCTTTATTACGGATAAAATAAATACGTATCCGATAATATTTAATAAGGAAGAAATATGTTCCATGTCAATAGGAGCGACCAAATCTTGTTAAATCTCTTTAGAACAATAATATAGTAAAAGAAACTGAAATAATGATAACGGGAACTTTGAAGAAGAAAAGGTTTTTACAATTTAAATAAGATTGTGTCTGTAGAAAAGATGAACGTATCCAAAAGCATTCAAGATTGTACTTTTTTCTTAGTTCGTCAGTAATTAATGTATAAGTCTATAAGGATGATGTGTTGGCGGACGATAAAAAAATTTGTGGTTATTTTAGACTAGCAGCGCCCCGCGGTTTCACCCGCGTAAGCCCCGGTACGGTGGAATATCAGGATAAAAAGTAGCCTATGTGTTAATCTAAGTCTCCAACTATCTACATACCAAGTTTCATCGCAATCGGATCAGTAGTTTTTGCGTGAAAGAGTAACAAACATCCATACATCCATACATCCACACATCCATACATCCACACATCCATACATCCTCACAAACTTTCACGTTTATAATATTAGTAGGATTAGTATTTGGCTTACGACACCAGGGTGTAATACTACAAGGTGGTATATAACCACATCTTTCAGGTGTGGTTATATTTTAAGGTAGTAAATGCCGAAAATGGGGAATACCTATAAATTTTAGGAACATTCGTGATTTTTAATACAGGCATCCTGTGTTAAAACTTCTGAACTAAACTTGAAAATTTACCAACCTTTAAAATTTGAAATAATAATAAAAATAATACCAAAGTTGGAGATGGAAAATTGAAATTAAGTTTGAAATTAATTTTTCGAAAAATATATTTATTTTTTCACATATTAACTTATCACAAGATTAAGGCCAAGTGAAAGAGTTCTAAATAAATTAGTGTAATATCTTTGATTGATTTAATAAATTTTTCACTTAATTTATTTAAAAACCCGAGAGCAATGAATTCAGGTCACATAAACATACGAATCCGGATCACATAAAAATACTTTAAGATCTCGAAAGCTAAGAATGCTATATTAGTGACATAAATGGTGTTTAATAGACAATTAAATAGTCCTTGAAAAAAAGGAATAAATGTTTTTAAGCGTGTCTACTACATATGTATGGACAGATTGGACAGGTCTTAAAAGTTTTGCGCTTGCAGCTAGATTTTAAATGTTTTGCCGTCAAAACCGCATTTATCTATTATTATATTGTATTGTATCTCAAATGAAGAATGACATAAGAAATATATTCCTGAATATTGGGCACTTATACCCGTTCGAGTAATATTTATTCTTAACTTCTCTGGTCGTAATGCTTACGTCACTGTATTTTATTTCCGAACACAAAAATAACACTTTTTCAGTAAAGTTTGCTAGAAAACTGTAACAAATAAAGAATCCACCGGTGATTCTGGCGGGAATTTATAAATGTTTATTGCTCTCGTAATATGTGTTATTTCTACCCTAAGGTAGGGTCACTACGCTTTACTCATACTAGAGATATTCTTAGTGATAAAGATAAGATTTTTTTTAACATTGTGTTTCAAATCTTACAGTCATTAATTTGAACTGTGCCTTGTTTAACAGAGATAAAAACGTGCGATTAATTTTGTTTATTTTCTTCAATATGACAATATGGGACCCAGGTAACCGGAACAAAATGTGATCCCAGGTGTTAAACTGAAATGAGATTTAACGGACGGTCATCAGACCTGGTGTCCTGCATAAATCTGATAGTTGGCCCACCAAGAAAACGGATATTAGACGCCTGCATGTAGCTGAAATGTGTGTTGCGATGGATGTGTGGTGTGACTAGGATGGACAACGTGAGGAACAGCCTGCCTGAGAGTAGCGCCAGTGGATGAAAAGTTGAGGAGCAATCGATTATCGTGGTATATGTGATGTGCAGAGGAGAACACACTTTTTTTTTTTTTTGTGCGTGTGGAAACCCCCTCGGGCCGTCACCCCACCGGGGTTTACGATGGGGCGGTGTGTCGGAATCGAACCGACTAAAACCACACGGTGTGCCGTACTGCGCCTTAAATAGGAGGGATCCGGGAACAGCTTTTATTAAGACATCCGGAACCCTCCTAGCGCCTGCCCGCAAAAGCGCGGGCACCACCTTCGGGTAAAAACCTCTCATTTAGGCGACGTCCAGGCACACGCGGACGCCGCCTCCTCGCGGGGGGCCACTATAGCGGGTGAAGGGGAAAACCCGTCCCGTCCACCCGCGGCCACACTCAGGGCGGCATGAGGCGCTGGTAAGCGCGCCTCCGCCGCCCGGTTCGCCGGCGGCGAATTAGGTCCGAGTGGAGGTCGTCCTCCCGGACCCTTTCCGCCGCCTCCTTCTGCGAGATGACTTCCTCACAGAAGGTTGCGACCGCGGTAAAATTCCTGTCGCTACCGGCCATGGAGCGAATGACAGCCGGTAGCGACAGATTCACTCCGATGACTGCAGTGAGGGCCCGACGCTGCGTCGCCCAACTGGGGCAAACCGCCAGCGTGTGCTGAGCCGAGTCCTCACTGCAGTCGCAGTGGTGACAGGCGGGACTCAATTCCCTCCTAGCGACCGAGTGCAGGTACTTCCCGAAGCAGCCGTGCCCGGAAAGAACCTGCGTCAGTCGGAAGGAAAGGGTCCCGTGCTGCCGCCCTGCCCACTCAACGATGACCGGCTGGAGCGCCTCCACGGCGGCAAAGCCAGCACGTGGAGCCTTCAGCCGGGACGACCAACGAGCCATGGTGGCTCGGCGAGCGGCCTCACGCCATTCGCGTACCTCTTCGGGCGGGGGCCGACTGCCGCTTCCCGCCCGGAACTCAGCCGTTCGCCGATATACTTCGGCGAGCACTTCCGCCTCCAAATCCCACGGGGGAGTCCCGGCCAACGCGCACGCCGCCTCTGTTGACACGGTGCGGTATCCGCGTATGGCTCTAACCGCCATCACCCTCTGAGGGCGCCAGAGGCGCGCCCTATTCTGGGCGGTCAGAGCCCCCGCCCACACCGGTGCACCGTACAGTGCCATTGACCGGACAACCCCCGTGTACAGCCGTCTTGTAGCGACGCTGGGTCCACCCAAATTGGGCAAGAGTCGCCCAAGGGCGGACGCAGCGCCGACCAGCCTTGGAGCAAGCTGCAGGAAGTGCTCGTCGAAGCGCCACCTACCGTCGAGGATCAGGCCCAGATATTTTATGTGGGCCTGAACCGGTACGAGGACCGAGTTGACCTCGATAGAGGCGCCAGGGGGTGGACCACGACGGGGCCCATGAAATAACAGGGCCTCCGTCTTATCCAGGGCCACCCTCAAACCCAGCGCCTCAATGCGCCCAACCACCAGAGAGACTCCCCTGGTAGCCAGGCGCGCCGCCTCCTGAAAGTTTACCCCCCGGGCTGTGACCAAAGTGTGATCGGCGTAACAGCCCGGGGGGGAAGTCGCCTCGAAGGGCCCAGTCGTACCCCATGTTCCACAGGAGTGGTCCAAGGACCCTGCGGAACACCGCACGACATGGGCCGACGACTCAAAACTCCATCTCGGTCCTCGTACATGACGGTACGCTCCTCTAAATAGTCTGCCACTAGCCGCCTCAGGTACCCTGGCACTCCGTGATAGTGGAGTGCTTCCCTGATGCAGCTAAATGGCAGACTGTTGAACGCGTTGGTGATGTCCAGCGACACCGCCAACAGCACGCCGCCACAGCTCACTACCTCTTCGGTCACGGCCCTCAGGCGCAACATAGCACCGACCGTCGAACGCCCCGCTCGAAAACCGAATTGGGCGTCCGACAAATCGGGGCCGACCTCGCACAGGTGCCGGACGATGCGGGCGGAGAGGACCCTCTCAAACAATTTACCCGCCTCGTCCAACAACACGATGGGCCTGTAGGCCGCAACCGAGTCGGTAGGCCGTCCCGGCTTCCTTAAAAGGACCAGCTTCCCGCTCTTCCAGCAGTCAGGGAAGCGCCCGGACGCCAAGCAAGCGTCGAACACCTCCCTGAGGCGGTCGGACATGTGGTCGAGGGCTAGGGCCAACACTCGGGCAGGGATCCCGTCTGGCCCGGGGGCGGTGTTCTTGGAACGGATCCGTAGAACAACCGCCCCTACCTCCGCCTCCGTGACGGGCGGAACACCATCCTCCTCGTTCTCCCCGTCGTCTCCAGCCAAGGGGGCCATCGACGGGGGTACGTGCTCCACCCGTTGCGGGGAAAGGCCCTCAACCACTCCCCGCAAATTAAAATTATTATTATTTCTTATAATTATTATTTCTCCTAAATTTATTAGGAGAACACACTGCATCAACCCCTAATAAATTTGGGAAAAGGGAAGGCAGATAATGATTTTTTTCAATATGAAAAGTCGACTCAATTTATGACAGGAAGGAAAAATACATTCTAAATCTATGTTATAATAAGACTGTTAGTACTAGACAGTACTGGTTGTACAGACCTATAAAAAGAATGTTTAGCAGAAATACTCGTTACGAGTGCACTTCATCTGCCACCTAATTCTTCCACAGACTTCATATGTCTGGTGTCTTCATTTAGCGTTATGGTATAAAATATACTGAATTCATATAAACATAAAACAAAAAAGCCAGTAAGATCTCATAATGTTATTTTGATAAAGAAACATTTTATGTTAAAGATGTGCTATAATTTTTTGTTGTAGTTATTGAGGTAATTTGAGCAAAGAATGGGGAAGTGTGGGAACAGAAACTTTATTAATGTAAGGAAATAGTGCCCATGAAATTGGTGCAGTTAAAATATATATTTTCGGTATTAAACGGTTATTATCTAGAACCTTAGTACATTTAAAAACTAGTTTCTTTATGATAATGGCCGGCAGCTTTAAAATGTAAAAGATTTTAAGAATTAAAAAAGAGTGTCAATTGAAAAGAAGAACAATTCACAAACATTCAAGGTTATGGTAATTTTTTTTTAAATGCTTGGTAATTACAGGAAGGAAGAATAAGCGTACACTAAAGAGGCGGCACATCAAAATTTTCAAAACATTCTAGGAACACCTTACAAACATGGTAGCCCTACAAAATAACAGGCTCACATATCATTAGTGTACAAAACAATGTGTATTTTATTGCTGCATATTAAGGTTGCTATTGCGCCGCAAGTGTATTTAGGTGAAAAATGGACAACTTTGGTGAATAGATCAAGGGTTGTCAAGAGACATGTTTATGTTTACGACTGTGTTTGAATTTGTATTGGCATTGACCTAGTTAGGGTTGGCTATATTAGGGCAGTTCTTTTATAATCAGAATAGAATATAGACAATATTTGTTATTTTTGTATTATAATGCTTTGAGTAAGATGGAACCTGTTTTTTGTCGTTGACTTATCTATTATAATGTATTTTTTCACTTGTTTACGGAGGTGACGAATAAGTATAAGTCTTTCACCGTAGTCTATGAATATTAGTAGCTTCAGGGGTTATTATACGGGTCACGACTCTTTATCACAATAAGTTTTGAAACAACTAGATACTTATACACTTACCTACTTTCAGCCGTCTGAAAACGCTCCCAGTAGGCGACGATGACGACGAATTTATAACGCATGCGTGTAAATAGTCCGTATTTTTTTTGCTCTGTATTGGTATGTATGACACTTATGTCCTGTTTCTCTGTTTAGAATTTTTCAGTACATTGTAATGAGAATGCCACTCATTTGACAGCCGTCTTAAGTCTACCAATAATTTCAGGGACTTCTAGGATTGCTTAAGCCTAAACCCCAACCTAAGTTATTTAATGGAATTAATTACCAAAAACCACATGGGACTGATGGCAACCCTTCATAATAAGTATTTACAGGCACCGGCTCATAAACACTTGTAAAACCCCAATCGTGTCACTTCTGATTTGACAACCCTATCTGTCCTTAATTGGAACTCCGGTGACCATGCTCTACAGAAAAAAAGGACAGTAATAAACTAGTTATATTTTAAATAGTTTTATATATGATACGCTACTTTGCTGCTGAACACGTTTTTAACCTGTTATTAGCTTCATTTATAACCAACTATCTAAATAAATCTTGGAAGTCAATTTTAATCTACTTTTAACTGTGGTATCGAAATGAAACTTTGCATGTATATGTAGTTTCGATGATAATACTATAATTTGGCATCTTAGAACCAGGTGAATAGTGAAACTCTTCAGTGGCTACTAGTAAAGCCCTCGAGTTTTCATATGGTTTGAGTCCAACAGTTTGAGCTTGGCAACGATGATCTGATGATGAATATAGTGGTGGGTAGGCTGAAGGTGGACACACACACACACACACACACACACACACAAACAAAAACACAAACACACATTACTTCCCTCCTTTTACGTTTCTCTTTGGGTTTATAACTTTTAATGAATGTGTCATTGTGACGGCAGAACACTAGCCCCCAAGTCACAGGAACACCTAGTTTGGGCGCTAGGGTTACTCTATTGATGTGACTTTAACAAAATGTTAAAGGTTTTTCATATAAATGAAGATTATTATTATTAAATATTTATGTAGGGTGGATGTACTAGACCAGTCAGTCAGTTCTAATCTAGATAGGCATCTTCTGTGCTCTAAGCCTTTAAACATTTTTAAAATAGAACCGACTAACACCTAATAATGTCAGTCGGTTCCAATATGACCGCTTCACTGTGTTCTTTGAAATATCTACTGACAAAAAGAAATAAGATTACAGTTTGAGAAGACGTCTGTCAGATACAGACATGTTTCTCACACAGAGGAGACTATAGGAATGTGTAAAGGTGAATAAAATAACTTGGCGAAATGTTATTAGGTCATCCCAAAGTGTTTGGAAACACATCAAAGAGGATGAAAATAGTGTGAGTCGAAAGATACCTTACCTAACAACAAAAATCAAATAAAAGAGTTAGTAGCCAATCAAATTTGAACCTTAATTTAAAATGATAGAATTAGTTGTTACGTGGCGTTTTTGATTTGTTTTCCGTTTTTTCGATATTAATCAGGATTTGAGATTATTATTGATCGCAATCGCATCATTACTTGATCACCTATGACTATTCTGACTTTGAAGTGATCAAAGCAACAACTTGTTTAAGGGACTTCAGTTTTATTTTGAGCTATTTAATGATGGTATGAAATATATAAAATCATTTTAATAAATTCGAACCCATCCTGGCGGTTAAAATCACTGTTATTTAATTTTGCTAACTAATTGAATTAGGCGTTACGTATTCCTTACGTAGAGGAGCAACACGTGTCGAAGTATCACTCCTTGCAAACAAAAAATCGTTGCGGTGTATCTTTTGGGGTTGGAAAATAAGGATCTGTGTAAGGTTTATCCCTAAAATACTTCTATAAGACATAGAAACATAACCAGTCACTTTTAAATTAACTAATATAAAAGGTTACTTACCTAATCTTAAATTTTTAGTAAAGAACACTTGGTATATGGTGGCACTCGTTGTCTTCCTATAACGTAATCTGAAACAAAATAAACATATAATTAATATAATAATGATAAATTTAAAACGACTCGAAAATCCCTTCAACCATTAGAAGTGAAGAAGGAGAGTTGATAATCTTCGAACGGCTGAACAGGTACGCACTTTAATGTGCCCATACGTTTGGGAGCTACGATGCCACAGACGCTCGATGGGATGCTCTTTTCGCGTCGGGTGTTAAAAACTCCAATTAATTTCATATATCTATACTAATATTGTAAAGCTGAAAAGTTTTTTGTTTAAACGTGCTAATCCGTTAAATTAGCAGTCGAATTCTAAAAAAATATTTCAATAAAACAATACAATATTCCTTATTGTACACTATAAAAAAGTTACAACGGTAAGGCCATAAGTTATGTAACCTGCAGGTGAAACTCCAAGGACTGGCCAGTAACCAATAATAAAATACCAAGGCATAACATACCAACATTTACACTCACACAAAATGGGATAATAAAAAAATATAACTTTATCTTTATGAGAATAAACAATAATAACTTGACACATCTCACACACGGCACACGGCACGGTCCCAAACTAAGCAGAATCTGTACTATGGTAACCAGACTGCTGATAAACATACTTATTACTAAATACATACATATCACTACATATTATAAAACAAAGTCCCCCGCCGCGTCTGTCTGTCTGTCTGTCTGTCTGTGTTCCCAAAAAACTGAAAAACTATTGAACGGATTATCATGCGTTTTTCACTAATAGAAAGAGTGATTCATGAGGAAGGTTTAGGTGTATAATTTGTGCCTGTGGGAAGCCGGGTAGCTAGTTATAGATAAATTACACCCAGAATGACAAACGATAACGAAATGAAACGTTATTTTTTCTTGTGGAATAATATATCGATACAAAATGATCTTTAATCGTACTCAAAGCGCTTATTGCCAAAACTAATTTGCATTTGAATTTTCTTCTGATTCAAATCAAATACAAAATCTATGCCGGATTAATCGTAAGTATTATTAGCGTCGTCGTGATTATGTAGATCAATGGAGTTTATGATTGGGACCTTTATGGTGGCTAAATATTTCAGCTTGTATAATTTTTGTAAAACTAATACTTCGCTCGGTTGAATAGAATTTATAAATATGAAATGGCCAGGCATGATCACCTCGCCTGGTCGGAGGATCCTCCTTTTGTGTTGGAAGCACATAACACATGTTCCTGCACAGTTACTATTATTCAGGCCACTGTGCAACTGTTTTAACGGATCACCAAAGGACGAGACCAAAAGTATGGGACCCTTAATGAAAGAGTGGAAAATCAAGAAATAAGGCAACACTATCTGAAAAACAAGCACGACAATATAGCTCTCTTCGGATTAGTAGAAGCTAAAAAGTGTCATCATCTAGAAATTTTTATTCATACCTGTTTTGAAAAAGTTAGTAGAATTTAGCAACGAAAATATAATAAAACTTAAAATAAAAAAATACATAAATTAAATTTATTTTGACCTATCTCTTGAATAGGGTTACGATGTAGTTGTATCGGACAACAATACATGATAGAATTGGATAATAGCTGAGAGATTTAATAATGATTACAAATGCTAATGATATTTATTGATAATTAAAACTAATGCTTATTTGATATGACAATGTTCTGATTGATATGAGTACACGTGGCGCTCACCGATCGCGAACTGACTATGATTTCGCACGCGGCTGTACCGCTAATACAATGAAAAAGTTTATTGTACGGTTATACCGTACAGTATCGCTACAATGTCTCAAATGTGGTATAGAAAGTTTACCAGAATTAGTGACTGCGCATTTGTGAATGACGAAAGTTAAACAACTTTAATGAGTTTCGCCTCAAGATGGTGGTTTGATGGGCTGTTTATTTTCTGTCATACAATGTAACATGCGTCTTGTACGCTGGGAAGTTATGTGTGTTCTTGTTGATATGTAATATTTTTATGGCCAAATGTTAATTATAAATACGTATCCATGTTACTAGATCTGAAGTTTTTGTATTGTAGTGAAAACAAACGAAAAAAGAATTCTACAGTTTCCCATAGCGTGTTTTGTCAAGTCGTTATAGAATGCTATTCGACGTTGCCACTGTAGTGTTATAATTTTTAATAGGGTGTAGGTACTTATAATCCGCCGCCTCTTTTTGTGAGGAAGTGATGTCCGCTAAAGAGGCGGCGGAAAGGAGAGGTACAATGCGTAGGAGAGTGCAGAGTGATCTCCGGCCTCCATGAGCGCTGGCCTGGGGGTAACGGGCCCGAAGCTGCTCGTTACTCTAGCAGAAGCAGGCCTGAGACGTTGGCGAGCCGTGTTCCGCACGCGCCTCTCTAAACCGAAACCGGAAGGGGGCCAAGGCCCTCCGCACGCAAGGACGTTTCTGCCTTTTGGTTAAGAAGCGGCCAAGGTCTGCCGGGGTTCTCGGGGACTTCCTTCCTAGGGTATACCCGATTCCCTCGCAACAGACTCATTTGTTGCAGAACACCGTGTGGTTTTAGTCGGTTCAATTCCGACATACACTTCACCGGCGGCCCCGGTGGGGTGATTACCCGAGGGGATTATATGGTGCTGGAGGTGCTTGCTGAGAATAAAATAAACTGCTCACCGCCTTTCAATCTCCGAACTTTTCAAAACAAAGACTTTCATGCAATCTTTAAGATGTTTGAATAATCGTCCGCAAGAAAAGGTCATTGGAACGATAAGTAGTATAAAGAAGAGTAGAAGGTCAAAGTTCTCGCGGCCGATCACCCACAAGATGGACAGACTTAATTAAATTTCTACAAAGTGTTCCTCACAATAATATTGAACTTTGAAGGATTATAGTCATTAGAAATACTAGTTTCAACGACATACTGATAGTAATTCAGTGCATTGAATTCAATATTTGAATAACTCAAAGGAAGTCCCAATAAAAGATGACAAATATTGCATACCTAGTAATTCTTTTGACACTTTTCCAGCGTCAAAGGAGATCCTGAAATCCATAAACCTTTTTGAAAGGGGTTGTAAATATATAGATAATCGATCGCGCGATATTGTGATGTCGAGTTAAAAGTTTTATTGTGTATTATTTATAGTATAGTAAAACTCAAATTAAAAAGATCTCCACTATCCAGCTTCTGCCTTCATCATCAGACCATCACTACCAAGCTCAATCTGTTGGACTCGTCGTTTCACCTACGTTTATGGACACTGCTCCGCTCCTATTGAGCGTAGCGTGACGAGCTTATAACCTTCCTTAATAATTGGGGTATCCAACACTAAAATATTTTTTTAATTCGAACCTGTAGTAGTTAGTAGTAGTAGTAGTAGTAGTAGTAGTAGTTCTTGAGATTAGCGCGTTCAAGCAAACAAACAAACTCTTGAGCTTTATAATAGAAGTATAGATAAAATATGGTGACAATGTATGTGTGGCGACTTCCACATATAGCAAAAACATACTCCAACATCATCTAGCGAAGAAGAGCTAAACTACGAAGTTACTATTAATCTTGCATCGCGCTATGAGAGTTCTCGCGCCGATTTGTATATATACAACTTCCCAACATCAACCGTTGGGTCGCGGCCCGCTCCCTTTGTGTTGGAGGGACATGTCACCCGTTCCTCCACAGTATGCATATAAAGTTTACCAGAATTAGGAGTTAGGAATTTGTGAAATGTCGCAACACATACAACTATAATTATTAGAATTAACTACCATTTAATACCACTAAATATTATCGCTTGGAGAATAAAACCCACAATACTCTGCTTACTACCAGAGTCGATAGTAGGGATAATAATCACTTAGACCGTAGTAGGTAGTATTAAAGGCTTGACATGATCACTAAATGAAAGAAAAATATTGGCCGTCGACTGCTGCCATTGTCCCAAGCAAATATTTGAAGCAAACTCAATACACTGAAGTGGGTTGAAAGTTGATTTATCCATGTGTTAAAATAATATAAAACTCCTTAGATAATAAATGTGTATATGTATTTAACGACGTAGGTAAGGGCTGAGTACGTTAAATTAACTTAAAGAAGACGAGTCGGTACTAGTTGATTTCGCGAATTTTTAGGCATTACTCTTGATTTTAAGCTTCATTGAGCACCCATATTGATAAATTTTAACAAATCGACTTAACTCGGTAGCATACGTAGTTAAAAAAAACGGGAAAATTCGTGATTTTTATCCGCATGACATGAAATTTGATAATACTAGCAGCGCCCCGCGGTTTCACCTGTAGTGTGTGTAAGCAAGTATCGTAAGTATTATTATGTATGTGTGTAACCACACCTTATTCAGGATTAGCTAAGTAAGCATTATGTTAAGACCGTGTACGCTCAGTCTATGTGATCGGACAATATATCGAGACGTTACCGAGTGCAAATGTCTTTCATTTACCACGACACTTCATGGCGACCCTGCCATTCAAGGTCACACCGCGAGTGAAAATTTGGACAAATAAAAAAATAAAAAAGCAAGTTTGATTAGAAAAACGGACATTACTCCAAAATAAGTGGTTCCATATTACAAATCATGTGTCAATCTACTCAAACGAGAGAAGAGACGATCATCGCGCAAACGGCTGCTGGTAACGGGAAAAATAGTGCAACAACCGAGCAGTTCTACTCCAGCATCAGCACGTCAAATATCCTCCTCACGCTGATTACAATCGTCCTACTGGCGGCGGCAGGCTATGCTGTCTGTAAATGTTACAAGAAGATGCATGTCAAGTGGATGGAGAGGCAAATGAACCGCAGGTCTATACGTCGCAGGCAGACCTCAAGGTATTTCAAGAACGCTCCCCGTGATGATGTCGCAGCTCCCGGAATCCCGTGCAAGTAAAATATAAAAAAAAACAGACCAAAATTAAGTTGCCGTGAATTAAATTGTGTTGGGTCAGTAGCTTCAACATGAGAGACTACACAGTGTTAACATGAGGTTGAAACAAAAATGAAGTGCGCTTAATTTTAATACGTGGACTATCATGAAAATAAATACTACAGAACTTTAAATCGATATACATAACGCCAAGTGATGCCACTGTAGGCATATGATTTTAGTAAACTTTACCTATGATTCAAAAATAACGATAGCGTGCGATAAAATATATGTTCGAGTTATTAACAAGTAAGTAATTAGTATAAGGTTTTATTGTAATAATATGTAACAGTTCATAAATCGTGCACGGTGACTCGCCGAACCCGATACCCTGCGCCGTGTATGGAATGTTTTCGCATTGCTATCTCTGTTTAGAAGACAGTTCGAAGAAATGTAATGAATATATTTAGTGACTAGAATGATGACATTACAGTCCTTAGTTTTATTTTTAGATTATGGCCGATGATTTTAGCAGAATATATGATGATTTAGTGGACATTAGTAAATATTTAATAAAGAAAGGACAAGCTAGATTTAAGGGTTCTATTGCGATAAATAAGTTGAAAGAGGCTAAGAAATTATACAGTGAAGCGCAATTATTATACTCTAAAATATCGCATGATTTAAAACCCGAATTAGTGACACAATTATCTACCATTTTTGATAATATTAAGAGTATATTTTTAAAGATAAGTAAATTGTGTACTTCCCCTGTTAGTGAAGGTAAAGTAGTAAGAATGGAATTCGACATTCGAACGGCGTGTAACTTGATTCCCCTTATGGATGGTAGGGAGGATACCACAAAACGGTTGATTGATGCAGTGGAAATGTATGCGGATATGTTAGACGATTTAGGACAAAAGCTTTTAATAAAATTCGTAATTAAAGGTCGCCTATCTGAGAACGCTAAGCTCCGTTTATCGGATAACTATGACACCGTTTCTAGTTTAATTCAGGATTTAAGGAAACATTTATTAACTACAAAATCTTTTACCGCTATTCAGTCCCGCCTCCAAAATTTGAACCAAGGTTTTAGGTCAATTGACGAGTACGGTTCTGAATTAGAACAACTTTTTACCGATTTAACCATCTCACAAGCAGACGGCGATTCATCAAAGTTCGCGATTCTAAAGCCATTAAATGAGAAAATGGCCATTAAGAGATTTTCAGATGGATTGAAAAGTTCAAGGCTAAGCACCATAGTGACCGCTCGCAACTATAGTAATCTCAAGGACGCCATACAAGGTGCTAAGGACGAGGATGTATCAACGCCTTCTACGTCCTCTAAGCCAGACGTCATGCAGTATTCGAGAAGAGGTCGAGGTAAGTTTACACCTTTTTCAGGACCTAGGGGTCAAGGTCAACGTGGTCGCAATTATGGATCTTTTAATAGTTATAACCGCCGTGGTTACGGAAGGTCATTTCAGGATTCTTACCGCGGTAGAAATTTCTCACAGGCGAATAGTAACAACAGCCGATATTACCATCGTGGTAACAGGCGAGGAAATAATATCAGCCGTAATAATGTATTTTCAACGCAAGCAGTACGACCCGCGCAAGCATCGGCGCAAGAGGTCATTTCCCAAAATTCTAACGAAAATGAAAGTTCACAAAATTTGACCAAAAGGCAGTTTTTTCGATTTTAATAATTATATTTTGGCTTGTAAGGGACGATGTCAATTTGTAACATTTTATTGTCATAACAGAAAATATTCATTTTTAGTAGATACGGGTGCGTCAATATCTATTATTAGGAAAAATGAATTACCCGATTCGATGCGTATATGTTATGATAGCACTACTATAAACGGCATTGGAGGACAGATCAACTCTTTGGGATATGTAACCTTGAAACTTGTTACAGAAAATAATGACACGTTTTTTCATAAATTTTACGTTTTTCAAAATTTACCTTTCAAGGCAACTGGTATTTTAGGCTTAGATTTTCTATCTACTTATGGCTGTAATATCGATTTAGCTACCAACGTGTTGGTTGTTAATCACGCGGGTAAACTACTTTATTTACCTATTTCGCCTAGACTTGATTTAACGTTTACTAATAATAATTGTCTTGTATTACCGGCCCGAAGTGAATCGACCCATTTCGTAGAATTAGATATTGAAGCGGAAGATGATTATGTTGTTTGCTCGAGAGAGATAGATAAAGATATTTTTATAGCAGGAGCTATAGTTAGGCCTAAAAATCGTAGGATACCGATCAGAATACTAAATATTAGAGATCAAGAAGTAAGATTAGAAAACTTCAAACCGGAAGTAAAATTTTTAAGCGAGTATAATACTTTTTCTTTTGAAAAATCTAAGGCCAATGCTAATAGGGCCGAAACTCTGCTAACGTTGTTGAAATTAAATCATCTTAATTCAGAAGAAAAGAGTTCTCTCGAAACGATTTGTACTAAATATTCAGATGTGTTTTTTCTACCAGGAGATAAGCTAGCCACCACCAACGTTTACGAACAAACCATAACACTAAAAGCAAACGTTAGTCCTACATATGTTAAACCTTATAGATTACCTCAATCATTGAAGCCAGAGATTGATAGACAAATTAAACAAATGTTGAAAGACGACATAATAGAAGAGTCCTCCAGCGAGTGGAACAGTCCTGTACTACTTGTTCCCAAAAAGTCTGAAGGCAGTAAAAAGTGGCGTTTGGTAGTGGACTACAGAAAACTCAATGATGTAATAGTCGACGATAAGTTCCCGCTACCAAACATCACCGACATCTTAGACTCACTTTCAGGCTCAATGTATTACACTCATTTAGACTTAAATCAAGGTTATTATCAAGTTAGTTTATGCCCTGAAAGTCGTAAATATACTGCTTTCTCTACTAGCTCGGGTCAGTATCAATTAAAGCGTCTTCCAATGGGACTAAAAACTTCCTGTAGTAATTTCAGCAGAGTAATGTCCATAGCTATGTCTGGTCTGACGTATGACAAGTGTTTTATTTACCTAGACGATTTGATTATTTTTGGGCGAAATTTAAATTCTCATAATAAAAATTTGATCGATGTACTCGAAAGGTTAAGAAAAGTAAATTTAAAACTAAATCCGGAAAAATGCCAATTTCTAAAAAAGGAAATATTGTATCTTGGACATTTAGTTTCTGCTGATGGAGTATTACCAGATCCAAAGAAAACAATAGTTTTACAAAATTACCCGGTACCCAAAAATGTAGATGAAGTGAAACGATTTGTAGCATTCTGTAATTACTATCGTAAATTTGTACCATCATTTGCACAGATAACATTGCCTTTAAATCACTTGTGCAGAAAGAATACAGTTTTCAATTGGACAGCCGAATGTCAACACTCTTTCGAGACCTTAAAACAAAAGTTAATTAGCCCACCCATACTTCAGTACCCAGATTTCTCAGAAGCTAACGAATTCATAATACAGACCGACGCATCAGGTGTAGCGATCGGTGCAGTTTTGTGTAACAGTGACCTAAGACCCGTAGCATACACTAGTAGACCATTAAATAAGGCAGAATTAAACTACCCCACCATACAAAAAGAACTTACTGCTATAGTCTGGGCAATAAAGTACTTTAGGCCGTATATATTCGGTAGGCATTTTACTATAATGACAGATCATAAACCACTCATTTATTTGTTTAGCATGAAAGATCCCGCTAGCAGACTGTTGAAGTTTCGTTTAATATTAGAGGAGTACGACTTTAAAATAGTGTATGTGCAAGGGAAGGATAATGTAGTCGCGGATGCATTATCTAGAGTAAATGTGACTTCTAGTGAATTAAAAAGTATGAATGAGAAAATTTCAGAAGTAAATGTCATGACTAGAGCACAAAAAAGAATAATGGATGAGAAGAGTAAGAATGAATCACCGCCAATTAGTAAAACCGCCGACGAAGGGTCTGATCAGCCTAGAGTCGTGGAATTACTGAGGAAGCCGAGTGATGTCGTGGAGATGATTTTGCTAGAGAAAGAAAAAGTGGAAAAATATAGAAAAGATAACTTGATAAGTGCTGAAGACGAGTGTCTCGCTTACATCCCTAGTAAAATGTTGTTATGTGTAAACCTCAACTTTACGGCACATTTCTCGCGAGCCGAATTTGTGACTAAGTTAGAGAAATTTAGCTATAAAATAAAAGTAAAAGAAGTATGCATAGTTAAAAATAATGAAAATGAAGAGTTTATAAAAGGTTTGTGTAGTGAAATACAAACATTAAAAGATTGGACCGGTCCGAAAGTATGCATACTAAGAGGAATAGAAAGAATAGATAACGATAGTGAAAAACAATGTATATTAAATGACTTTCATTTACTACCTACCAGTGGACATGCTGGAGTCCGCAGAATGACTAACAACATCAAGAGACGATACTTCTGGCCAGGTATCGATCAAGATGTTCTTGATTTTGTAAAAAAGTGTTCCACATGTCAGAAGACTAAATATAGTAGGTACACAAAACAGCCGATGACGATCACAACAACTGCGTCGTCAAGTTTTGAAAAAATATTTTTAGATTTAGTAGGTCCATTAGATAAAGACGAGAATGGAAATTGTTACCTTGTTACAATTCAATGTGAGCTAACTAAATTTATTGAGGCATATCCTATAAAAAATAAAGAAGCCGTAACTGTGGCAAGATCATTTATACAAAATTTTATTTTACGTTTCGGTATACCTAAAGTTATAGCTACTGATAGAGGTTCAGAATTTATTGCAAGGACTTTGGTTGAAGTTTGCAAATTATTAAAAATTGAAAAATTAACGGCCACAGCATACCACCATCAATCGATCGGTTCTCTCGAAAATGCTCATAAGCATTTAGGCGCTTTTCTAAGGACTTATTCAGGCGATAACGGCTATGACTGGTCACACTGGATACCATTTTGGTGTTTCAGTTATAATAACACCGTCCACTCAGAGACGAAGTACACGCCCTTCGAACTAATTTTCGGCAGGAGATGTAATATTCCTAGTAATATTAAGAATTGTAATAGAATAGAACCATTATATAACCCCAATGATTACTCTTTAGATTTAAGATATAGGCTACAAGTAGCACTAAAAGAAGCTAAACATAATTTAGACATAAGTAAGCAAAATAGAAAATTAGCTTATGATAAGAAATGTAATCCAGTTACTTATAATAAAAACGATTTAGTTTTAGTCAAAAGTGAACAAACAAAGAAATTGGATAATATTTTTGAAGGCCCGTATATTGTGTTAGAGGATATGGGCCCCAACGTCAAAATTCTAAAACAAAATAAAATCGAATTGATTCATAAGGACAGAACTAAAATGTTTCATAGTAAATAAGATATATTTGTATTTTTATTTTTAATAGTTGTCGTAATCATATTGTAAAAAAAAAAAAAATTAAGAGCTCTATTTTTTTTTTTTTTCTTATACCCCCGGAGGTGTAGTGTGTGTAAGCAAGTATCGTAAGTATTATTATGTATGTGTGTAACCACACCTTATTCAGGATTAGCTAAGTAAGCATTATGTTAAGATCGTGTACGCTCAGTCTATGTGATCGGACAATAAATCGAGACGTTACCGAGTGCAAATGTCGTTCATTTACCACGACACTTCACACCCGCGTAAGTCCCGATCCCGTGGAACTATCAGGATAAAAAGTAGCCTATAAGTTAATCCAGGTCTCCAGCTATCTACATACCGAGTTTCATCGCAATTGTTTCAGTATCTTTGGTGTGAAAGAGTAACAAACATCCATACATACATACATCCATACATCCTCACAAACTTTCACGTTTATAATATTAGTAGGATATTATTATATTTCTCGTCACATAAGAGTTCTAAAATATAAACTTACACTTGTTTCCGCAACACGTTGTATTTCCATTTTTACGGTTTTGTTTGTGTAACGGGCCACTCTAGAGCTCAATGATATCCAATAAAAAAAGAATAACAAAAATCGATCCATAGCGACGGTTAGTTAGGAACATACACACTCAAATGCTCGGAAATAGAAAGAAGAAAGAAAGAAAACATATTTTTATTTCCGAAACATCCTATAACTATTACAAACAAATTTTTATAACCAAAAAAAAAAAAAACACTTTTTGACGAATTATTAACACTAATATAGCATAATTTTATTAAAAATTGCAAGTGGCAACACTGCGCGTCACGCACGACATGGCAACGTGGCACTCATCACTCACGTGTCAAATGTCTGACGTGGCAACAGGTTAGGTTTTTTTATTTCGTACCTATATCGTTTTTAGTAGAAGATACGTCGTGTTTCGGAACTCGAAAGCTTTTCTCTTTTGAAGTCGTTTAACAAAAAGTATATAAGAACCCGAATGAAATATATATCAATAAGTGTAATGACACAATATTTGATAAGTCAAACATAATATTTATGGCTAACTAGCAGTTCCCGCGCGGCTTCACTCGCGTGTACCTACATGTTTATATATTTTGCACGGAACCCTAATTACATTTATAAAATAAAAATAGTCTAAGCTACTCCTCATGACAACAGCTATCTGCCAGTGAAAGTCTCGTGGAAATCGGACTACCCGTTGCGGAGATAGAGACAGGAGAAATACTAATTTTTAGGCATTGGTATCGTGCAAATAACTGTACGAACTTAAAAAAATAACTATTATTTTGACATTACAAATAGACGCTTCAATTTGCTATTTGTACTGATTGATCTATGATGGCTATCTGTCTTAACTTCAATTACATTGCAATGAAATTGTGAGCTAGTTTGTGGTAAAATTATGATAGTATAGTTGTATTATGCTAATATTATTTTTTTGCGTATAACACCGTTTCATAAAACAAAAACATTAAAATTGTAAGATTACATCACCAGAGGAGTGCCTATATGTTTAAGGGCTGTTCAAATAAACGTTCTTGGAAAGTTCCTTGTTGTATTTATCAGAAGATAATAGATTTGGTTATAGATATATTAAAGAAGAGAGTAGAAGCAGAGAACACACTCTCACTCGGCACGGTCGTGATTGAATTGGTTTGCTTTGCTAACGTTTAGAGTAAATGTTATAAAGTGCTTAGTTAACACTTCTTCTGTTTTGAACCGCCTTTGGTTTTTTTTTAATGAATGACGTTGCTCAAACATCAAAGCCTTAACGATATCGGCACGTATGGGCCGGCTTGACCGGAGTGATACCATAGCCTCACAGAAAACTGGCAGGGAAGCAATGCTTGCATTGCTTTTCGCCGAGTGAGTGAGGTTTCTGGAGGCCCTAAGCCTTCCCTCTCCCCTCCCGGTCTCCTTTTCCCCCCTTCCTCTAGTCCCACCTTAAAGGCCGGCAACGCACTTGTGACTCTTGAGTTGCAGGTGCTTATAGGTGGTGGTAGTCATTTACCATCAGGTGACCCGTCTGCTCGTTTGCCACCTATACCTTTAAAAAAAAAATTTAGGTCTTTATAAGGCTTACATTATTGTTAATTGCTTTTTATTATGTCATAAAACGATTTTTTCTTTTATCTTTATAATAGAACTTTATTATATTACTGTAGACCTTCAGGGACGTGTGATTGTCAGACTTTTTGGATTGCAAGCACATCCATAGATTAAGTCAGCCCTTTGTGGCAATTTTTTTTTTATTCTTATTGCTTTCAAACGTAAATAACCTTGACTATAGTAATGTAGGAATGATACTTAGTGTTAATGGGATACCGAAAATATTACAACTTATACAGTAATTTAAAGTACATTAGTAGTAGAACCAGGTACGGTTTGGCACGCCCACTGCCATTACTGACGACCTTGGTTTTGAGGGCTCGTTTGAACGCATAAGCTACTTTTGCTTGCTCAATCACTAGCTCATCTAAATTTCTAAATCGTCTATTTTTTTGGGGTCCTGTATCGCAGAAGGAAAAAGAAACTCTTATAGGATCACAGACAAACATACACATCACGGACAAACATACAGACAGACAACGATGTCTGTCTGTCTGTATACTTGTCTATCTATCAATACCGTCTTTCCTAGAAATGCGTATAAGTATAAAGTTGAAATTAACATCAAATAATTATGTCAGCAGTCCTTTGAAGTTGCAAAAAACTCAAGCTTTTAAGTCTACACAATTAAAAGATAAGGCTATTTAAGTCTTAGATTAAATCAAAATGTATTGGGTACTTCCTATTGAACTAGAATCATGAAATTTGGCTAGAAGCAAGGTCTGACAGCACAAGTAAAGGAACAAATCCGAAAGTGGTCAAATTATTGTTATAAAAATATTTTTTTATGATTACATACTAATATTTATACTCATTTTTGAACGCGTTCCATGATATAGTTATTTATATGTACGGGAATCAATGCGATTACGAAACACGGCCAGTGCAACCTGGTCGAAACGTCAGCAATTCAGAGCGTATATAATGTTGTGGAGGGACGGGTGTTATGTCCCTCCAACACAAAGGGAGGATCCTCCAACCAGGCGAGCTGATCATGCCTCGCGGGCCGCGGCCCAACGGTTGATGTTGGGAAGTTGTATATTTACTAATCGGCGCGAGAACTATCATAGCGCGATGCAGGATTAGTAGGTAGTAGATGTTTCTTAATGCTGTATGTGGAAGTCGCCACAATGTAATGTATTTAATTTCTATTTCGTGATCGCGTGAATTCCCGTGTATATACATAACTAGCTGTCCCCGCAGTTTCACCTGCGTTTATGACCACTGCTCCGCTCCTATTAGTCGCAGCATGATGTTATATAGCCTATAGCCTTAGTCAATAAATGAGCTATTCAACACTAAAATATTTTTTTTATAATATTAGTATAGATTATAAACTTATATTTACCCTTATCATGTATTATATTTTTTTTTTTAATGGAAAAAGTTAACCTTGTTTTTCAATCCGATTTAAAAGATATCAATGTTGTAATTAGTAGTAATAGTAGTTTTGGGGACTAAGTTTATAAGGAGACATACTCGGAAAAAATGGGCGAAGTTCTTCGAGAATCGATTCCCGAGAAGGACTAACTATCTATCTACATACGAGATTATATGGAACCCTCGATGCGCGAGTCAGACTCGCACTTGTACGGTTTTTTACTTATTAATATGAGCATTATAATGTACTAGCTTTTGTCCGCGGCTTCGCTTGCGTTAATGTACGATATGTTAATGTTAATGTCAATCATTTCAGGCATCCTCAGAATTTTTACTGCATGAAAGAGTCACTTTATTACCTTATCTGTACCGCTGACAACGTCTACACGAAACTTCATGATGATCGAGTGAGTAGTGGAAGAGTAAAAGCGCAAGTAACAAACAAATATCAATAGCATACAAAAACAAGCCTGTGTACGGTGAATATAAATATAGACAAGGTAAACATGGAGCTTGAATCAAGGTCGTACAATAAAAAAATTAAAACCAGACGCGCTTAAAATACAGTTTTCGTTGAGCCTAGTGCACAAATATAGTATGCCCAGACTTTTTTAACGCTTTGACAGCTTTGGCAGTCTGTCTAGACATATTAATGATCTAAGGCCCAGACCTAGTTAACCTAAAACAGGTTACCTCAAAGCGCTAACTTAATCCGGTAAATGGTTATATTTGAATACCTTATTTTGAAACTGAAATGAACTCGTTAACTATACATAATAAAAACTAACGATGTTGATGGAGTAGTTGTTTTTTTACGCACATGTGATATGATAAAATAAAAATTAAAATTTCCATTTAGACGTTAGAGAGCTCAGAATTTAAAGCAAGAGCTAGTTCGAGTTACAGATGCGACCCTGGCCAGCTCGAGCTATTTACACTTCCCAAGCATATCTATTTCCTTCCACTGCGTTCCCATCTTAACGATGGTTGTTAGCTCGTCCCCGTCAATATACTCTCCATTTTCCCATTATTAATTCTAAAAGTCCTACAACCAGTACCCTGACAGCATCCGGGCGTTAGGCTTTCCTTACGTTAGTGGAAGCAAATTATAGTTGGCAATATATGGGTGTTCAATACTCCTTGCCTTCGGGATAATAGGCTTTTTTTAGGCTATAATATACGTATGACGGTGCTAAAATATTACCACGCCTTCCTGTAACAAATTATGACGACTGATTCAAGTCTTACTTAAATATAATAAGCATAAGGAGTATTATAGAAGCATGGAGCGTAATACGAGGCGCACGTAATGATCGTGGCTCGAGGCATACTTTAACAAACACAGCGAGACCGAGATGCTCTTAAATTACGAACTTGACTCAAGCTTTACTCAATCAAATGATTACCTTGTCCCCAAAAATCTAATGCAGCAGCGTGTGTTATTCACATTTTCAATATCCATCCCGTATTACGTGTTTGAAAATGGAAAAATAAATATTGAAACTTTGTAGCGCGGTAAATAAACATTGCGTCAAAGAAAAATGTGTTCACTTTAAGCTACAATTTAAATATCATATCGACAGAAAAAATTGATCTTATACTTTTAAACTCTACAATGTCATAACATTTCTCAATGAATATCAACTTACGCCCACTGGTAAGACGTACTGGTCACTGGTCTGGTACGTGTGATGATTATGGTGAGACGTGTATTAGTGTAGACTGTGTGACAAATGGTTATGTGACGTGGTACACTAGCGGCAGGGTTAGCCATGCTTCGGCACGTATGGGCCTGTCCATAAACTTAGAATGTAATATTAAGTTTATGGGCCTGCCCGACCGGAGTCATACGACGGCCTCATAGGAAACTGGCGTAAAGCAAAGTTATCGTTGTCTCTTGAGCTACGGAGTCTCTATAGGCAGCGATAGTCACTTACCATCAGATGACCGTTTGCTCTGTTTGCGATCTGTTCGTTTGCCCCCTATCCCAGAAAAAAAAATAGGCAGTCATTTGACTGCTGACAGAAGTGAAAACTTAAACGAAACGACGAACTTAAAACGTCACATTAGCAGCTTGGTGACATTAATTAATAAATAGCTGACAGAACTCAATGTTAAGATTAGCGCTTGCTAGTGGAACTACATAATTATGTACTATTAGCGTGACGGTCACAAGTTCAAGTGCTTTTCCCCATAGCAAAAGTGCCTAAAAAAGTTTTTAATTCAAAACACTTCTATGAAGGATACAACGAAATCAGTTAAAAGTAACGAGGTCATTGGACATAAACGGAAAAAATTCAATATAGACCGACCACGCGTAGATGGAGTGATGACTGAAGTAGATACTTGAGATGGGTAAAAGTGAAGAGATCATATCCCAGAATTGACGGCAATAGTTGGTAAACTTCAGAAACGAATTACCTACTCCTTTTACCATTCAGAAAAAGCCTTAATTTGGTTCTGTAGTTATAAACTTCAGGTTTCTGTACCGTCATTAGATGTTTCACAACATGTTAGGTAGATGTTAGACATTCTATATTAGTGTGCATGTTGTACAATTCTAGCTCTAGTTTACTTTATGTATTGGTTCAGATAGATGCGAAATTTTTTTTGTTACCTTTTAAGCCAATAGTAATTTTCTAGGAAACATCCAAATCAACTGTATATTTTTAAGTATTAATTTTTAATTAAATATTTAGAGATAAGGCATTCTTTTATATCAATAAAAATGTGGGAGACTGAGTACATTTTGTAAAACTTAAAATCAAATCGACCCATTTTTTTAAATCTTCAAATAATACTCCACTACTATTTATGCTAAGTTTATCGCATCTTAACCAACCAATCTTAAAAAGGAGGAGGTTCTCGATTCGTCGGAATCTTTTTTTTTTATGTATGTTCACCGATTACTCGAAGACTCCTGAACCAATTTGGAAAATTATTTTTTGCTTCAAAGGGTATACTTTCCTTTTCCATTTAAATTTTATCGAAATCAGTCGAGGAGTTTTTTTTTTTCAACAAATATCTTAAAATTGTATACATCGATGATATTTTCGTTTGCTCCGAAACATCGCTGTCTCATTGGAGCAGTGCGTTTAGTTGGCCTACCCATATTATATTTCAACATACATCCACTTTCTTTTAACAACTTAAAACTTTTACATACTTTTTTTTAAATGTATTAATATATTATGTAAAAGTTTAGTTTAGTTAGTTTAGTTTAGTTTAGGGAGTAGTTGCGTAACTGAGGCGTATTGGAAATCCAATACGCCTCAGTTACGCAACTACTCCCGATAAAAACTGTCCCTTTTTTTTTTTTACTTCTGACACGTCTTCTTCCGTAAGCTGTTACGCATTTCTCATCTCACTTCCAAAATTATCCTTATAAAAAAAGTATGTTTCGGTAAATTTTTGTCTTTGGTTTCCAAATATTTGTTCTAATGACTATATTAACGTAAGTATGAGAATGTGTGTTATGAATAATTTACGTTGTATGGAAATAATGTAATTGTGAGCATTTGAATATACATGGAACTATTTATCCCACACGGGATATACTATATGTTTTAGGCCTATACTATTTTAGGGCGGTGCTATATGTCTTTTACCACCATATTTTTTGTATTATTGAAACTATGATCCTTATCGCACGTTATACTTCAGACGCTCGGCGGATCGGGGCTAGACGGAAAAAAGTGTTAGTGCGACGAAAAGTTGATTTATTTTGTTTACGGAATCTGTGAATTCTGCGCGTTACTAGTATTGTATACTTATTATCATTATATTAGTTTCGGTAAATTTCACAGATGGCGCAATTTTAATTACGAGTTTTCTAAATATTTGGTATAATATATTCAATCTATTAGAAATATTTATAAATAGCAAAAGGAGCTTCGTTTAAACCGGGTGTCTAAAAGACATCTCATGGGGTTTTTTTTTTAATCTGCTGATTTTGCAAGTCTTTTCTGATTGCCAAAACGCCAAAACATAATACATGAATACTGTGTTTTGTACTTCCTAGTCACATCCGAACAATTTCAGGTATAATAACTTGAAATAAAACAATAATAATAATAACTTTACACATCTCACACACAGCCGTCTGATCCCAAACTAGGCAGAGCCTGTCCTATGGTAACCGGACTGCTGATAAACATACTTATATATTTCTAAATACATATTATACATAAATTACACCTGTTCTGTGGGTGTAATTTATCTATAATATGTAAGTATGTAAAATATATAATTAAGTATTTTGTCAGCAGTCTGGTTACCGTAATACAAGCTTTGCCTATTTTGAGATCAGACGCTCGTGTTGGAGATGTGTGAAGTTATTATTAATATTATTTTTGGCACAACGTCACACTTTGATGTTGTCAAATCATTCATTTTTACATTACCACCACAACTTTCGCATTTTTATAAATTATTTTATTGCCCGACTTGGCGTAAGTACAAAGTATTTATATTGAGCATCTACATATAGGCATCTACCCAATTGAGTTTATGTCGAAATACTGTCTCGATAGAGCCTTGTTTGCCTTAGTTACCTACACTCTCGGGAATGGGTGAGGTAGTTCCATTTTCGATATTCCGATAACATAAGATGAACTCCACATGTAATGCTGATAACAATGGGTATAACCAAGGGGAAGACGTATAATTTTTAAGGGACAAACTACGAAGAAACGGATATATTCGTGGGATATATTAGGTATAGATTCGTCTTGAAGGCGGTTTTTGTTTGTCTTTCGTTGGTTCAGTATCTTCCTGGAGTCTTCATTATCATTATAAACGTTAAAGCCACACAGCCATACGGTTCGAGTGTCGCAGGATTTCGGAAACCCATTTTTTTATGGTATAGGGGGCACACGAGCAGGCGGGTCACCTGATGGTTAGTGACTACCGCCGTCCATGGGCACCTGCAACTCAAGAGTCACAAGTGCGCTGCCGGCCTTTAAGGTGGGAGTAGGGGAAGGGGGAAAGAATGGGAGAGGAGGAAAAGGTTAGGGCCACCGGTAACCTCACTCACTCGGCGAAACACAACACTTAACTACCGGTTTTCTGTGAGGCCGTCGTATTACTGCGGTCGAGCGGGCCCATACGTGCCGACGTTTCTCCCACTTACAAAAGGTTCAAACACTTGGCAACAATCCTTTATTTCTGCATAAAAAGTACTCTGCATACTCTTCTCTGTACCTATTGCAACGTATATGCCAAATTTTATCATAATCGGTTTTAACATAAACATAACAAACAAATCAAACTCAATGTCGCATTTATAATATTATTTAATATTTAATTTTCATCCACGTGTAAGCCTTCGTATTACCCGCCAATGACGATGGACGATGAAGTGATTGTGTCGGCATATAGCTAATTAAAACGCGGTCAAAATTGTACTGTCTCCGGCAGTACAGTTAGCAGAACATTCAATTTTTTCCCATCCAGTGACCGGATAAAAGACTGCACGTCAAACCATTATAATCACTTCTAAGTATTTTTTAGAGAGAGATAGATGTCTCTGCAGTTCGTTTTAGTGGCAATCATCTGGTAGAATTTGTGCTTACTCCAAGGCAATGACGGAAACCCATTCACCCCGTAGGGTAACATTTTAAAGAAGTTTGTTATCTCGCTACCCTGAAGAGTGCTTATCTGTTGCGATTAAGCGTCATCTTCTCAGTAAGCACTCGACCGCTTTCAAAGTTTTACCTTCTGCTGATCAGAATGATATGCAGAGAATCATGTTGGTCTAATGTAGGCAACTTTTACCTCAGTAGAATTCCCCGTCGTTTCTCAGATGAAAAACCCGTTATTGTTCTTCTTTTTTCAGGATGCACCGCTCTGGTTTTTCTAGTAAATATAAAAAAATAACCATGAAATTAAAATCAACGTTGAACCTTGTAACTTAGCAATTTCGTTGATTGAGCGTTACAGGTTAAAACAGATATATGCAAACTATTTTTAAATCACACAACAAGCACCCCGCTTAGAGTGCGAACAGATCTCTTTAGAGTGCAATCAGCCAGCAAATAATATCAACAACTGCTATAGCCTATATTAAAAACATTTAACTAGTCTAAACGTCAATACGTGTTTTATATAAAAACGAACTCTAGCGTCTAACGTACCTACATAATTATATCGATTTTATAGTGCCTCGATTATAGTGCGTGGTCACCACAACTCGTACTAGAAAATGATAAATTATTCATACTTAATAGTATAGTAGGCGTATGTTCATTTTATCGATAATGATTTCGCCCTGAATCGTAAAGTATCTAGTTCCAATTCTAGATTAGGTCATGTCATACTTTATTTTAATAGTCTGTGGAACTGAAGCGGCGGCGAAATTTATCTTTTAAGAAAAAGTATCACCGACTTTAATGTGCTTTTTGGTGGAAAGTAGATGTATTTTGTTTAAATATAATATGGGTAGGCCAACTAAACGCACTGCTCCAATGAGACAGCGATGTTTCGGAGCAAACGAAAACATCATCAATGTATACAATTTTTTGATATTTGTTGTTTTTTAAGAAACCGCTCGACTGATTTCGATAAAATTTAAATGGGACCAGCTGGGAAGTATACCCTTTGAAACGAAAAAAGAATTTTCCAAATTGGTTCAGGCGTCTTCGAGTAATCGGTGAACTTACATAAAAGACGAATTCAGAACCTCCTCGTTCTTGGAAGTCAGTTAATAAATAGGGAATCTTATTCCGACACAATAAGGTCGCAATTTAGGTCACACAGCGCTAATTACCTACAATTATATTCAGCTAGAAGTTGCTTCTCCTTCTATCACGTAACTCATTTGGCAATACAATAATAAAGTAGGCAGCGCATTCGTCATATTCCTTCAACGTACATAACCACAATCTAAATTTTACTTTGAAATTTCTTGAAGAAGTCAATAAGGCTTCAAATATGCTAGTACCATAAGGCGCCCAAAAAAACTTTAAAACATTCAAATAATTTATAAGATTGTCCCTCTTACGGTAAATCATCTCCACAGTACCTACTTTCCTGGACAACCATTATTGGCTATGACATAGAAAAATGTACCTCATTGTTATAAAATAGGTTACAATATCACAAGTGAAAATAAATCGAGGGGCAGTTAGAAAAATTAAATTGTTATTGGCATATTTTTTTGCAAAGTGCCCTTGAAACTCCAGATTTATTAGACAGTAATGTTAAGTTCAATATTATTAATTTAAAAGAACAATTCTTGTATGTATGTATTTATATTTCGGGTATCTCGGAAACGGCTCTCACGATTTTGATGAAATTTTGTATACAGATACAGTTTTGCATTTTAAATTCAACTGCATAGTTATATTTTACAAAAAGCAATTGAACGAAGCTCGGTCCTCCCAGGTACTATAATATTAATTATATTATTTTTCTCTTTCAAGATTATTTTTTCCTCTCTTCTTGACTTTTGTTATTATGTGCCTACATATTAAGACTGACGAAAATACACTATTTCGTCAAAATAAATCAGTGATGCCACAAAAATCGTCATCATTCGACACCCCTCAAACGGCTGTGTATTAAAACAAAACGATCTAACCACGTCACGGATACTCGACCTAAAAATTCTGTGATCATTTTGAGATTGTCTGCACAATTCTTACAATTGATAAAACATGATACCTAATTTGAATGATCAAGATGTATCGATTGAGACATTTACTTTTCGTAAAATACCCCAAATAAAAAAAAATAAAACTTCAACATAAAGGAATTGAATAGCAAGTTTTAGGATTTATTCACAGGAAATAACAACGTAGCGGTTTTTTTTTCACATCGGCTTTTTTATCACAGCAACCCTGAACAGCTGGCATCTGTCTGTGTCCAGAGCCTTACAGATTACCTAGATCGCTCTATGTTAAGTTGTATTCGACGATTTGAAATAAAATGTAAAATCTGCTAAGCTTGGAGTGATTTATTAAAGAAGTTTTATTTCTCGAAGCGTCGAAGAGATCTCTTCTTGGTCGTTGCTAGTTTACCAGAGTTGAGAGGGTGATGTTTGAAATTGAATAAACGTAGGATATAAATGAATACGAAATTATGAAGACGATGATGACACGAATAACAATGAATGAAATAGGTAGAAATGAGTCATGAAAAATTTTCAGTATCTTTCATTATGTAATTTATTTAATATTATATTCAATTTATTTATGACAGCTGGGTGGGTGGGTGGGTTTATGACTGCTGGGTGCAGCAAAGCCAGGGCGGGTGCCCTGACTTGTGCCCTGCAATGTAAATACTAATGTGGTGAACAATTATCGTCGCATCATTATACAAATTAACACAAAACAATATGAAACCATACGTCTAAACCTTCCTATGAATCATTCTATCTATTGGTGAAAACCGCATTAAAATCCGTTACGTAGTTTAAAAGATCTAAGTTTACAGACGGCGGAAACAACTTTATACTATGTAGAGACTGAATATTGTTCCAACCGCTGAAAAGGACTGATTATAAATGTGTGTTATGCAGTAGTTATAGACATTAATTGATTTTAATCTTTTTATTTGACGGCAACAACAATTCCGAAGTGATTGGCAAGTTAGTGTTCAGGCTATGTCAGCAAACAAGTTAACTGTGCTGGTGAGTAATCAGCAGAAAATAACACAATTTTCTGCTTATTACTCGCTTAAAACTTATACCCAGATATAAAAAAAATGCACGTCTTATTTGTACGGGGGACGATGAAGCTAAACTTATACACGTACATTGCGAAGATTTAAAGGTTTAGTATATTTCAAACACACGCATTTCGTTTTATTTCCAATAATTAGTATTTACAAAGCTACAGATGTCGTAATAGCTTATCACGACGGAGTAAATGAGTGTAGAGTATGTGTTTCTAATTCAAATCAAATCAAATCATTTTATTTATTTCTCTTTCACACAGAAAGTAGTTACAGAATCAGATCATAATGTAAGTGTTCAATGTTCAGAGGGTGGATCTGTGTGAGAGACTGGTATCTGTACTAGGTAAACCTGTATGACAGATTACCAGCCTCTCCAGACTCCAGATAAGTGGGTATTTTTGTAATCTGTGTGTGTGTGTGTGTTTGTGTGTGTGTGTGTGTGTGTGCGCGCGTGCGTGTGTGTGTGTATGAGTAATTAGGAGCGTTCAGCTAGCTATATATAATAGGTTTTTCAGTTTCCTCATAGCAAAGGGACTTCAGCCAGAGCGAGATATATAATTATGCGGAGATACGCCATACACGAGCGTTTGATTTTATTTTTCCATGCTAATGGTTGCAATTTCCAACCTAAGTAAAGTTTAATCAACAAAGCTTGTTGATTGATAAGTATCGAGCCATTATTCAGGGCTCTCATAACAAAGTATAAACTCCGCCATTTTACCATCAATTTCAAGCAATTTAAACATACTCGTATAACCGAAGTGCTTAAACGCCATCATCAATAACGGTGGCGCATTAACCAAAAACTTTATACTAAAACCCGCAAGTTATATTGAGTGAAGGTCACTTAACTTTTAAACTGGTTGCACAGACGGCGCTGTAGTTTGAACACACGGATTGCCATTTTGTAAGTTTGCCGGTTGTAAGTTTGATTCCCCATGGATCAGCCAAGTCAAATCTTCAGGATTGTCTACAGAACTTGGCAATCATTTAGATCTCAACTCTTTTGTCGGTGTAGTCGATAACCACGTATATTTACGCATTATTGAATTATTGAACTTGGCTCCCATTTTCACATTTATGTTTTTGATGGGATATCATTACTTTTTGTAATGAAATTATAATTTTTCATCATTCAAAAGTGATCTGTAAAATTAATTTTTTTTCAGCATTTACGTTGTATAGTTTTCTTTTTGTGCTATTTTGTAAATTTTCTTGAACATTAGAAATATTAGAGAGCGCATTGCCCATTTATTGATAAATCTTCTTCACGTAACCTACATTTTTAACCGACGAAAAAAAAAGGAGGTTTATATAAAACTTATTTTGAGTCGGCGTCAAATAATAAAATGATTAATTACTTACGTAGGTACATATAAAAATTTGATAATTAATCAGTTTGTTGTTTGGCGTCGACACAAAATAAGTTTATATAAAGTTTGATAGTTTATGTAAATAAGCTCAGGTCAATACTTAAGACTTAAAGTTTATTTATTTTTTGCTTTTTAGTTCTTTTCGCCGGTTTAATTTTTGGAGTTTACTCCTTAAGAATCGATTTGCATATAAGGCGCCCGGTATGAAAAAAATATGAAGAGTAAAATTTAGTGATCGGAGGGCAGCGTAACGAGCTCAGAGAGAGAGAGAGAGAGAGAGAGAGAGAGAGAGAGAGAGAGAGAGAGAGAGAGAGACTCCAGTAAATTGTAAACTCCAGTCGTGCGTCGGAGCTGACACACACATTTTTTGTTAAAAAGATTTTTATTGGTAGTGATTCTGTACATATTCAATGTGTCTGTTAAAAGTTAAAATAAGAAAAAAAATCACTGTTTTCTGATTTTTTCCTTTGCATACACACAATTACGCAGCTGGAGGCCAAATTTCAACTTTCTAGGTCATCGGGAAGTGAGTTAGGTTTTTGATCTATGATGATTTAAAATAAATATTCAGGTATTTATATTAAACAGATTATGAGTTATAAAGCGGTCAAAAGTGGCTCCAAATGGTTCGTGTAATACATATAACACACGGCTACTGCGTTGCTAGTTCGTTTTTCTTGAACTTGGCTTGACACGCTCCCGCGTGTCGAGATTTTTTATTATTTTTGACGCGTATTTATAATACAATATTCTGTATTCTTTTGTTTTTGATCTTTGACAGGTTATTAGATTTTTTTTGTATATATTTTTATAGTACCTAATCATGTTTGTAAATGAAAGTGTCACTTGGGATATCATTTTCTAGCTTAATTTACACAACAATCTACCAGTTTTCATTATTTCATTGACTTTCCCAAATGTCTGATTGCAGTGGCAGACCGGTTGGAGTCGTGGAACTCCTATTAATTCGAGAATAGCTATTACATACCTCTGTATGTAATAGCTATTCTCGAATTAATATATAATTGGGTGTAGATACTTCCTATGAGTTGATTGTATGGTGCAAAGTATATATAAGGATCGAATGCTCAAATTAAGAGCTGATCACGATGCTGTTGGTTTCCAAGTAATTGCAATATAATATTAGTTAACTTTTCCCGCGGATTCGTTCGCAGCAAAGTGTATTTTGTCTATTAAGTCAGGTCCCTCAAGAACAGTGCTTCTGTACCCCTGATCACGTATGAGCAAAATTCTACGATAATCGATTAAGTAGTTGAAGTGTGAAAGCTCATTTTCACATTTAGATTTCTAGGACGATCTCTGTCTTATTATGTACATACTTTGTGAGTTTCATAAAAGAGAGTTTTTTTAATCGACTTCAAAAAGGGAGATTCTTGATTCGATTCGATTGATGAATGTGTGTATGTATGATTGCTTTTATATCCGCGATTTTCTTAAAAAGTATTTGATCAATTTTCGTTATTGTTTCACTTACTTATTTTCATGAAGGTTTAACTGTTATTATACATATCTTTTAGTGGGAGAGCCACGCACGGGCCGGCACCGGAGTGATACCACGGCCTTACAGAAAACCGGCAGTGAAGCAATGCTTCCATTGCTTTTCGCCAAGTGAGTGAAGTTACTGGACGCGCTAAACCGTCCCTCCTACTGCCACCTTAAAGGCCGGCAACGAACTTGTGACACTTGAGCTGCAGGTGCCCATGGGCGGCGGTAGTCAATTACCATCAGGTGACCCGTCTGCTCGTTTGCCCCCTATAACATAAAAAGAATATATATTATAATACATTAGATATTTATTACTTAGTTTATTTTTTTTCAATCAATTTCGTTGAAGCCGGTTTATTTATTGTGAAAAGTTTTATATTTAGTCCTACTAATATTATAAACGTGAAGGTTTGAGGATGAGGATGTATGGATGTGTGGATATATGGATGTATGGATGTATGGATGTATGGATGTATGGATGTATGGATGTATGGATGTATGGATGTATGGATGTATGGATGTATGCATGTATGGATGTTTGTTACTCTTTCACGCCAAAACTACTGAACCGATTGCGACGAAACTTGGTAGATAGCTGGAGACCTGGATTAACATATAGGCTATTTTTATTCCCATATTCCCTCGAGATCGGGACTTACGCGGGTGAAACCGCGGGGCGCTGCTAGTCATCTATATCCAGATTAGTATTATTACTTAACCTACATAGAACACATCCATTAAATTGAATTAAGACTCAGTAATGTAATCAAAGAAACAGAACCTTAAGTGAGGCCGGTTAAGCTCCATCATTAATCAACGTTATTAAAGCAACTTCAGCCTATTGTGCAGAAGGTTGGAAGTATATTATTACTTTGCTAGATATTGCCAACTTCGCTTCACTAGCTCGACATAGATTTCAAATCTACATTAATAAATTGACACACACGGCTCACACGGCCGGCCACGGCAAAGCCTGTACCCATAGTACAGGCTTTGCCGTGGCCGGCCGTGTGAGCCGTGTGTGTCAATTTATTAATGTAGATTTAAAATCTATGTCGAGCTAGTGAAGCGAAGTTGGCAATATCTAGCAAAGTAATAATATACTTCCAACCTTCTTCTTCTCTTGGTGTAGTACAATAGAGATTATTCATATACTATATATTATACATACTTATATATTTCTTAATACATACATATTATACTCGTAGATAACATACACACAGACACAGAACAAATAATATTAATAACTTTACACATCTCACACACGGCCGTCTGATCCCAAACTAGGCAGAGCCTGTACTAGGGTAATTAGACTGCTGATAAACATACTTACATATTTCTTAATAAAATACACCAAGACACGAAACAAATGATCATGCTCATCACACAATCATTTGTCCTGGATGGGAATCGAACCCACGACCTCTAGCTCACTAGTCCAAAAAGCTAGTCGTCATTTTCAGTCTTGAGGTAGATTTAAAATACAAAAATGTATAGTGTACAGTATTTTACAGTGATCTTTTAAAAGTAGAATCTATTTATTAATACGCGAAGAGAATTCTTAGTACCTCCTTTTTAAGAAAATTTCGCATACGGAGTATTGTTAAAAACAAGAAAACATTTTAAACAATGCGTGTTATAAATTTAAAAATTATTTCAAAACGGCTCCAAAGTGTAGTATAAATATTGACTAGTTATGTTACGGCAAGTCTATAGTGTACCAGTTCAATTTATACTGGAAATTATATCATCATTTGTAGTACAAATATATCCATATTAATGGATTATAATGGAACTACAGCAATAAAGTATACGTCAGCGTTATCGCGAGCTAACAATGACATTTCAGACGTCACATTATTTATATTCTAGAGATTTCCAAAAGATGATACAATGTAGCCGTATATATATCTTTATTGAACGTTTAGTATCGATAGACTATCGATTCACATCAAATACCACATTTCAATATTGTTTTAGAGTCATTATGGGTACATTAATCCATAGTGGTGACATACCCAAGGCCCGTGTGTCTGATATTTTACAAGGTTTGTTAGATGAAATGCCCCACCATATTATACTGTATAAAAATGGAAAAGAGTTAGTTTTGTTTATAAACACGGGTAATCGTTTACAGTAAGCCGGCGGGGAGCTCGTTTGTCAAGTCGATTGTACAAAAAAGAAACAGTATAAGGCTTACCAAAAAGAAAGGTTGAACTAAAAAGAATGGATTACCTGCATACTTGCTTGTTAATCTTGCACAAGTAGAATATAAAAAGGGACGTAAAAGTTGATAACAAAAATGTACCTTAATTTTTTATTGACACTGAAAATAGTCACACTAAATATGTCTTGAACCGGACTAGTAGCCTACAATTTCATTAGTTAGTAGTTAGATCGCAAAACTGATTATAATACTCTAATTCGCCGTATTCTGGAAACAAGAAACACACATTTCACAGATCTCTAATTTTTTTTGTACCTCAAAAAAAAAAATTAGTCAGTCAGTAAATGATCAATAAATTATTTTAAATTAAATTATCTAAGATTTTTGGCAAAAAGGCAATAAATTAATTACTTGCACATTTTGCGTATATATGAAATGTTTACTCTCAATTTTACACTATGTCCGTGGACAGTTTCTTTGCCAGTATTCTTCTCATAAGGCTCTACGCATTTTGGAAACTGGAAGTTATAGATCGACACAAGCAGGCAGTAGATTTTGGTTTTTTCACCTAATTTACCTTGACAATCCAGTACAGGCTGTGGCGTCTGTTTGCGCCGATCTATGATTTTAACTCTAGCTTCAATTTAACGTCATTGGTACGGTTTATACGTTTACATTATTTGAAACATTGTTTTTTATTAAAGTAAGACAGAGCTTGTAACTGTTTTTTGTCCCAATAAAGAAAAAAAATATATATCCAAAGTACGTTCGTCCAGTCGTCTGAACACAGCGGCAGTGTGTCACAGTGTACGATAAAACGATCATTAGTCTTCGTCAAGCGACTGTTTTGAACAAAGTTCCCAGCTTAGACTAAATGACGCATCACCTCATTGGTTGCGCGTTTGGGAAACTAGCACTGGGGAGTTAAACTGTACTGTTAGGGATTGGTAGTACATTAAAAACTTATACGTAATAAAATCTATACGTTAAAGGAATATTATGAAATACCTAGATACACGTCTGTGTACTTTATGGATTATTTTCCAATTCATTTGGAATTTTACTATCTGTTTTGGGTCAAATAAAACGATAGATATATTATATGTGTATGTATAGATTAACTTTGAATTACTAGCATTCAGTAAAAGGACTCATTTAGTAAGTAAAAAATTATTTTGGAACATAAAACCTAAAATCAGGAAGATGGTTTTGAATTATATATGACGCTGGCGTCAAAACCATTATAAAAATCGCTTTTATACGCAGTCGAATGAATACCAGAATAGGGACACATCGGTTTGCTTACAGAATATACTGTCACCACTGTTAGTATGGCGAATAAAAATATGAAAAGAATCGAAAATGGGGAGGGGGGGGCGATGAAAGAACCTTCTGCCTCACGAGCTCGAAGACGGCAAGCGTGCACTACTGAACCAGTCAGCCTGTAATAACGCAAAGTGCAAGCTGGTCCTAAACGTAAGGAAATGTAATATCTATTACGTTCCAAGATGGGGTCAGGGAATGGAGCCGGAATTTCCTCACAAGACTTAAATATAAAAATATCACTGACGTTAGGCCAACACAATTTCATATTTCAATGTGAGTGTGTTACGATAACCTACGCCGCTACTGTGGTCATGTCAAAAAGTATAAAGGAGTACAACATCCGTATACTGTCAGACAGTATGGCCATCCTGAAGGCCCTGGAGTGCAACACCATGAACTCCGGTCTCATTTATGCATTCATAAATGAGACTCACACTCCCGAACGACACCGCCGATGAGCTGGCAAGAAAGGGATCTGTAACGTCAGTGGCAGGTCCAACTATACTGCTGCCACTTCCCTTTAAACAATTTCGCTCATGGGTAAGGCAACGGACTCGTGAAGCGCACAACGGTCGCTGGGCCGACACACCCAGCTGTAGGCAGTCTAAACTGGTGTTGACAGTAGCAGTAGCAGACTGCTCAGTCTTAACCGACTTGACATCAGAATAGTTGTAGGAATCATTACGGGCCACTTGGCCCTAAACCGGCACCTATTCACCATCAGTGCGACAGACAGTCCTATATGCAGAGGATGTCTCAACGCGGAAGAAACGGCTGCCCACGTTATCCTGGAGTAGCCACACAACAGACAAGTGTTCTCGCGGGTGCGAGGTCGCTCTTAGAAACCTGTGAACGCCCCAGGAGGCTTCTGTGCTTCTGGAAGGAGCTAGGCTGGCTCAACTAGTCAGCTTATCCGAACGCATAATAGACCGCCTATAAGTCCAAATGCGGAAACAGAGCCCTATATCAATACCAATACCTATAACGTGATCGGTCAATTCCCGTACATATATGATTCCCTACAATTTCATTAGTTAGTAGTTAGATCGCAAAACTGATTATAATACTCTAAGTCGCCGTATTCTGGAAACAAGAAACACACATTTCACAGATTTCGATTTTTTTTCTGTACCTCAAAAAAAAGTCAGTAAATGATCATTAAATTATTTAAAATTAAATTATTTACTAAGATTTTTGACAAAAAGGCACTAAATTAATTACTTGCACATTTTGCGTATATATGAAATGTTTACTCTCAATTTTATACCATGTCCGTGAACAGTTTCTTTGCCAGTATTCTTCACATGAGGATTTTGGAACATTTTGGAAACTGGAAGTTATAGATCGACACAAGCAGGCAGTAGATTTTGGTGTTTTCACCCAATTTACCTCCACAATCCAGTACATGCTGTGGCGTCTTTTTGCGCCGATCTATGATTTTAACTCTAGCTTCAATTTAACGTCATTGGTACGGTTTATACGTTGACATTATTTGAAACATTGTTTTTTATTAAAGTAAGACAGAGCTTGTAACTGTTTTTGTCCCAATAAAGAAAAAAAATATATTTTACACTTCATTTATCCAAAGTACGTTCGTCCAGTCGTCTGAACACAGTTGACATCAGAATAGTTGTAGGAACCATTACGGGCCACTTGGCCCTAAGCCGGCACCTATTCACCATCAGTGTGACAGACAGTCCCCTATGTAGAGGATGTCTCAACGCGGAGGAAACGGCCGCCCACGTTATCCTGGAGTGCGAGGGAGGCCACACAATAGGTAAATGTCCTCGCGGGTGCGAGGTCACTCCTAGAAGCCTGTGAACGCCCCAGGAGGCTTCTGTGCTTCTGGAAGGAGCTAGGCTGGCTCAACTAGTCAGCTTGTCCGAACGCATAATAGACCGCCTATGAGTCTAAATGCGGCAACCGAGCCCTATACCAATACCAACACCTATAACGTGATCCGTCAATTCCCGTACATATACATAATTCTGGGACATTTTTTGCTGCAACGGAGTTCGTGGGTTCGATTCCCACCCAAGACAAATAATTGTATGGTGAGCATGATCATTTGTTCTATGTCTGGAAGTAATTTATCTATAATATGTATGTATTTCCAATTATATAATTATGTTTATCAGCGGTCTGGTTACCATAGTACAGGCTTTGCCTAGTTTGGCATCAGACGGCCTTGTGTGAGATGGCCCAAACTAGGCAGAGCCTGTACTATTTCTAAATACATACATATTATAGATAAATTACACCCAGACACAGAACAAATTATCGTGCTCATCACACAATTATTTGTCCTGGGTAAGAATCGAACCCACGACCTCTGGCTTAGCAGTCAGGGTCACTAACCACTAGATCAACAGGCCAGTCAAATGCGCGATGCAGGATCAAACCATCTTCATCTTAAACGCCTAAATATGCAACATCTATGATATCTTACGTAAATAGCACGAAATATCGGCAGGTAATTTGAAAAGCGTCCTTATACATGAATCACTGAAGTCGTAACCCTCTACCGCCCTCCGAGGGCGAAGATAAATCGTCCCCATTCATAGCAAATGACAGTGATTATAATAAAATATTATAACAGCAATCAAAAGGTAGCTAAAGTATGGGAGGGAAGGAGGGGCGACGGGACGCACAAATTGTCGTAAAACCTGAGAGAAATCTTCTGCTCTCAACAGATTGGTTAAATTTTATGTTCGCGATGTAAACGCGAATGTTTTTTGAGATAAACATATTGCTAGAAAATCCAATGCGAATAGTCTAGAGAGGGTTTTGTAGTTATTTTATTTGAAATATCTCGGCGTTTGTGGTGGGAACATCTGATTGCTGTCTAAAATTATTGTTTAGTAAAACAAAAAAACCCGGTTAAATGGCAAACCGAATAAAAAAAATATATAATAATTATAACTTCACACACGGCCGTCTGATCCCAAACTAGGCAGAGCCTGTACTATGGTAACCAGACTGCTGATAAACAAAAAAAAAAAAAAACATACTTATATATTTCTAAATACATACATATTATAGATCATTTTCACCCAGTCACAGAATTATTTGTCCTGGGTGGGAATCGCACCCACGACCTTCGGCTCAGCAGTCAGGATCACTAACCACTAGACCACTATCCACCTCCCTTTCATTTTTAGACCATCGTGACCAATCTCAAACTGTTGGGCTCAATAAAACAAATCATATGATCCCAAACTCGAGGGGTTTACTAGTAGCCATTGAAGAGATTCACTATACACCTCCGGGCTCCATCATCAGATCAGCTCCAAGATGCCAAATCCAAACGACATGTACATAGAATAAGGTTAAAATACCTTCCGAGATTAATTTACATACTTAATTATGTATTTATACGGGAATTAACACGATCACGAAATAGGCAATGGTCAGCCTGTGACCACGGCCAGTGCAACCTGGTCGAAACGTCGGGCAATTCAGAGGTATGTAAAAGTTAGTATTTCACTACATATTATATAACAAAGTCCCCCGCCGTGTCTGTCTGTTCGCGATAAACTGAAAAATCACTGAACGGATTTTCATGCGGTTTTCACTAATAGACAGACTGATTTATGAGGAAGGTTTAGGTATATAATTTGTTAAGATTTTGTGTAAATTGATTGAAATATGTTGATGAATGTTGAAGATGTCTCTGCTACCCGTGCGAAGCCGGGGCGGGTTGCTAGTATTTTCATATTTATTAGCTGGTTAGTTACAAGTGAAGCCAATAAAAATCTGTTAAAAAGCGAAGTTAGTGTTTAGCCCCGGAGCAAAATCTTACTTCTTTATAAGCATACAGTTTGTCATCATGTAACAAATGGGTGGAATGGGTGAAATCTTCTTATAGTGTACAAAGACGAGTCTTGAGGATTATCGGCGGTCCCATAGGTACTCGCAAGCGTACAAATTCTTCACCTTAGAGATGTTAAATCCCAATGATTCTAGCGCTTGAATCATTTATGTATGTTTTAAGAATAATACTCGCGTTTCAAATCGAAAAAAAAAACAACGTTCTATGTGTTTTGAAAGGAACACAAAAAGGCATTAAAATTAAGCCTTGCGATAACCGTTTTTAAACTGGTTGTGATCGTGCTTATTCGCCATGATAGTCGTATATAAATCATTTAACATTTGCGCATCGTCAATAATTTGCGCTTATAAGCAATGTTACCAGAAAATTGTAAAAAAAGATGTGGAAAAAGAGTGTCCTTGGAGTTTCTTGTCTGTCCTTCTTCATAAGATCTACGTATTGGACCAAGCAACTAGCTTCACGGCTGGCTTATTCTGACTGACTCATACTCCTGACAATTCACAAATACCTAGAATGGGTTTAGTTGGAATAAACGGTTTAGGTTTTAATTTTTGATATAACAGGAATACAATTTTACATCAGAACTGTTATAGCCTTTTCTTTACAATGTGTACATGAATTGATCGTTGTCACGTATTAGATTATGTAGATGAACATAGACAAATTTTATTCCGTCCATATGTTTGTAATATGTAGATATACTTGTCTCAAGTAAACACGTTGGTCAAGGTGTTACGACCATTGGATGTGATCGTAAACTTACAGGACGTGTTTATCACAAGGAAAATGAGTAGTTACGAGCATATCTTAGATATATTTATTTTATTAGTCTACATCATGAATAAGGTTTTCCCAAAGGACTACAGTATGGGGTTTTTCAAGAAAGGAGTGTTTGGGTTTTTAAAGGGTCGGCAACGAACATGCGAGTCCTCTGGAATTGCAAGCGTCCATAAGATATGGTAACCCCTTACCTTTAGGTGGGCCGAATGCTTGTTTGCCACGGACGGGGTGTAAAAAATTGGTTTTGAGGATGATAGCTGAAATGTCAAGTATTATTTTTGTACTAGAGATTGCCTGGTGGTCTAATGTCGGCCATAATTTGTTAAGTTTTGAATGTTTTGTTTTATTTGACTTATAACTTAAACTGTCACAGACTTTCCGTACGTTGACAGGTCAACAATATATCTGTAGCTTTTTGTAGACGTATTCATATTACTGAACTAAAATTTTAGCGATCCCACTACTCCACTCTTTTCTTCTCCGTGAGCAAAATTTGCCTAAAAAGGGGAACAAAGAATTCTCATTACATGTAAGTATATACATTTAGCTTTCTCTACTTTTTCTACATTTAAACTTTAAGTATCTCAAATTTCCCATTTCTTCGTGAGCAAACGTTGAATAAAAAAGGGGTACAAAGAATTCTCTTTACATTTTAGTATATAGATTTAGCTTTCTTTACTTCTTCTACATTTAAACTTTAAGTATCTCAAATTTTACATTTCTTCGTGAGCAAAATTTGCCTAAAAAGGGGTACAAAGAATTCTCTTTACATTTTAGTATATAGATTTAGCTTTCTCTACTTCTTCTACATTTAAACTTTAAGTATCTCAAATTTTACATTTCTTCGTGAGCAAAATTTGCCTAAAAAGAGGTACAAAGAATTCTCTTCACATATTATTATATAGATTTAGATTTCTCTACGTCTTCTACATTTAAATTGGTTCCTATAATCAAAAAACGATTCGTTTTGCTCACGGACGGTAAAATTTTCGTTGAAAATTCAACCGATGTTGTTGATATTATTCTTTCACGCAAAAACTACTGGACCGATTGCGATGAAAGGTAATGTAGGTAATGATAACTTGGTATGTAGATAGCTGGAGACCTGTATTAATGCATAGACTTTTTATCCTGATATTCTCACTGGATCGGGACTTACGTGGATGAAACCGCAGGGCGCAGCTAGTATACATATATATCGTTAATATTACTGTTGTTGGTGTACTTGTCCTAGTGGCCTCTTCGAACTACTGCAGTCTCAGTCCCGTTCCTCACCAAAGACCTGTCCCCTACCCTTTTTTATTCCTATCCCAATATACCTTGTTCCTTTTTCATCCTCTTACGACGATAATATTCCGAAAGAGCCGTTTGCAGCGAAAACTAAACCCATTTTCCTTACTGAACCCTTTAAAAACATTTTATGTAGACGCTGTAAGAGAAAAAATGTTCATAATTTTTTTTTATTTGTCATTGTTCAGGCTGAAGCTCAGCGAATGTAATGCCACAAAGGGCTTGACAACATTGCGGTCACAATTCAACAATATAATGTTTAAAAACTCTGCATTCTGTTCAAATACACCGTTTAAAATACACTAATATTTATCTTCTTTAGCGAAATGACTTTTGTTACGAGTTTTTAAAGTGTGACTTGTTTAAAATGGTTGTGATTTGATGAAACGACACTAAAAAGGGATAAACATATTCATAAATAGGATTCAGCCTGCGAGAGAATGAAATAGAATACAAGTATACAGTGTTTCCTATACTCTTTGAAAAGAAACAAACATATTCTTAAATAGGATTAGGCCTACGAAAGAATTAAAACGTATACAAGTATACAGTGTTTCCTATAGTTACATTTTAGAATCGCTTTTGCTCAGAACTGGTGAATCTTAGGGAAAAAAGTGTATATGCAATTTTTGTAGATAATTGCATGATCAACAACTTTGTCTAAGCTATTTTTATCATAAAACTTATCTTTTGGCTTAAAACCTAAAAAAGCCAAATTTTTACAAATTTTGACCTTGAATAAAAATGTTTGTACATGTGGGATCGATGGGGATTTTTTTACAATTTCATAATAATGGTATCCGTAACGTTCATGTAAATTTTCAGCTTCTTGGGAATTTATACAAGGGTAAATGTCTATTTCGACGGAACTATATACATACAAAGTTTTATTTTGACAGGACAATCAAAAAACAATTAAAATTGACTTCCAAGGTTTTTTTTTTTATGAGATAGAAGCAAACGAGCACACGGGTTTTATTTATTATGCATTGTAATGTATAATATTCGAAGGATCTGCTTATGTGTTATTTGTTTTATTTATTTTTGTTTAATTCATGTTACCTTTGTATGTATAGTATAGTAATAATTACAGTGTATGCTATCCTTGTATATATATTAATAATTATGATCTGCAACTATCTTTACGCATAGCGACATTTGGGCCCAATTAAAAACCAGCGTCAGGCTTTCATCTGACACAATGTTGAATTGGGTCCGTTTGTTTTGGCATATTTTTTTGTGTTGCCAAAAAATTTACATTTCTTTCTTTTCGTTTAAATGAACGGAAAGAAAGAAATACAATACATCTCTTTTTAACACACTTAAATAAAACCTTTGTAAATACAAAGATTTTATTTAAGCGTGTTAAAAAGAGTTTTATTGTATTGTACAGGTACCGTTAAAGTACTTGTAATTTGGGACGAAGCACAACTTCAATAGTGATATGGGACAAATTAAGATTTTTTTTGTCTGTGGGATAAAACTTCAGGACGAATGAAGAATACATCGTTTTGCTACAGAAGAATACAATAATTTGGATGTTGTCAGTTACAGGTGCAATGTATTGTATGACTATTTATTGTGTTGTGGTACATAACTATTTATAAAATTACTTTGTTACCAGATACATACGTATAATGTTGAAAATACATTTTCTTCTTAATATATTCCTATAGATTTATTCTGTCAAATACTCAATAGCAACATAACGTTTTGAAACGTCTACTTTATTAAATTTTCAAGACTTAATATTTAAAATAGGATTTATGTTACAACGTGCCAGACCTTGAAATTTGAATGTGGATCAGTGGAAATAAGGTTTTCATAGGACGCTATAAAGTTGAGGAGCGATGAATCTGGGTAAATTATGATGATAGAAGCCGGGTCCCTTGGATTAGAGCTCGATAGGGACTGTGGTCAGAGTTATCTCGTAAAGGTTCAGGATAAAATATTATTAAGTACCAAGAAAAATACGTTGAAGCGTAAGATCGCTAAGCTATGTATTTTGGGATTCTATTTTCTTGCGGCGTGAGGAAAATGGAAGGTTTTACATTCGTTTATGTAATGAAGTGTATTTATGTAGGGAAGATAAGAATGTTGATAGCCTATTAGGAAAAATGCGGTCGGCGAGAAAATGTAGTAGATGATTTAGGCAGTGTTCCGTTTCTTTTTCTTTCACACGCCAAGGTTTCTGTCTAGTGATTGTCACTATGTAATCTTGCTATCTTATCTATCTAAATAAATATAAAACAAAGCTTGTATGTTTGTCCTCTATGCACTCCCAAACTATTGATCAGATTGTGATGAAACTTTGGTAGAGTGGTCTGGGGAAGTTAGTCAAAAACTTCCAAAAAACATAGAAAATAAAAAAAGGTGACCAAGAATGTACCTGCTAACAAACATTCCTTAAAAACATAGAAGAGTGTCTTCTATAAATAACGCTCAACAATGAGCAAGTGTTTTAATATAAAAAAACAGATCAGGTTATTGACCTTACTTAATTTTTAATGAAAGCCGTTTCTTTTGACTCGAACCTCTTAAACATATCACAGATGTAATCTCAGAAGTCTTCTCCTCTTAAATTAGAAATCTTTTATAAATAAGACCTTTGTTATAATTTTAAATTTTCACTCGCCTCTGGGTTTTCTATTCAACTATTTTTAGGGTTCCATTCCTCAAAATTAAAAAAAGAATCACTTCGTTGTCCGTCTGTCTGTCTGTCTACCAAGATTATTTTTCAAAGGTGGAAACGCGTGGAGGTATTTAATTGAAATTAACATTAAATATTTTTGTATGATTAAGCTTTATTATTGAGTTGTGTATAGCATTGACTGAGGCGTATATCGATGTATATCGAAAGTATTTTTGAACGGCAAAATTTAATCTGTCACTCGGAAAATAAACGGGCAATAATCTATAAGAATCGATTCCCGAGATGGACGAACTATCTATATTCAAACCCTCGGTGTATGAGTCAGATAGTATGGTAGGGAAATAGGTATGTCACTCGATTGCTTCACTTTAATTTTATTCTCCTAAGTTTAATTTTACTTAGTGTTAACCATACGTAAAATAGTTTCGGTAAGTTAATTTGGGTTATAATTCAGAGAATATTTTAACTATCATCTATCATTATAATTAAGTGTGTACAGTAGTCTCAGGGTGTGAATCATCCCACTAATATTATAAATGTGAAAGTTTGGATGGATGGATGGATGTTTGTTACTCTTTCACGCAAAAAGCACTGAACCGAAACTTGGTATGTAAATAGCTGGAGACCTGGATTAACGCATATGCTACTTTTTATCCCGATATTCCCACGGGTTCGGGACTTACGCCGGTGAAACCGCGGGGCGCTGTTATTAATAATAATAATAATCACTCCACGTATTATTATCTCACACACGGCCGTCTGATCCCAACTAGGCAGAGCCTGTATTTTTTTATTTTTTTTAAAAAGACAACTCTCGCATTAGGAATAATCCTGTGTCGCAGGGGGCTTCACAAACATTCAAACAACGGACACAAAGAACACCCAGACTCGGGACAACTATTTGTGGATCACAAAAATTTTTGTCCCGTGTAGGATTCGAACCCACAACACTCGGCGCGGCGTAGTGGCGAGGTGACCACTAAAACCATTGCGCCATCCGTGCAGTCAAAAACTATGGTAACCAGACTGCTGATAAACATACTTATATATTTCTAAATACATTCATATTATAGATAAATTACACCCAGACACAGAACAAATGATCGTGCTCATCACACAATTATTTGTCCTGGGTGGGAATCGAACCCACGACCTCTGGCTTAGCAGTCAGGGTCACTAACCACTAGACCAACAGGCCAGTATTAGTACCTATCTGGATTTCTTTATTAAAAAGCTGGTTTCTTCAAATTCTTTTACCGTCCCTTTTCGTTTAGGGCTGTTAGGAGAAGAGAACTTTAGAGAACTTTAACTTAACTGATATCTTCCTGTGTGATTAAAAGTTCAGCGATGGCTTTGACATAATGAAAGGAGGAGTGAAGAGTGAATGATCAAACAAATTAATAGGACCCGTTTGAGTTTGCAAATCGGTAAGCCCCAAAAGACAACAAACAAGGTCAGCGTATTTACTGAAATAGAGCCAAGTTAAAAGAACTCATAACCGGTGAGCGTGTATGAAAGGTTTAATGAAGATATGGATATGGACGACGAGCATTATGTTAAGGTCCTGGAAAATAGCGCTGTGTCTTTGCATCTATTTTCTTAATCTATTTTTGTATTTATTTTATTATATGGCTGTATTCGGACTGAAGTGTGTGCCTACACGACCTACTGTAGCGCCTACCTCCTATGAACTGTTCCATCCCGTTCCATGATAAAGAAACTCTATTAGTTCCATAACTGCACAAGCTTCTTCGAAATGCAGCTGTATAGCATTAATAAATGTCAGTAGTAACTTCAACAAACTAAAATTCAACAAAATCTTCACATAAGAGAGGAGCACAACTTCAATGATGCTTATTAAAGATTACAAAAATAAGTAATCAACAGATAACACATAAAAAGAGATTCACTTACCTAAAAACAACACTCGTAGCATCACTATCTAAATGCACACCATCACTGAGAGACCACTGCAGCAGCACCGCTGTCCGACTTGCCAGTGGACCGCTCACGACTCTCGCGGGCAGGAACCTCCTTCTCATCCGCAAGCTCTTTGCAAACCTTCTGTACACAGACCTTTCATTTCTACTAAATCTACCATACTTTGGTCTGAAGTAGAACCCATCTACATCTAAATTATCATATATTCTGTATGAGTCTCCGTATTTCTTGGACTTCTTAACATGTTTTGACCTTTCTGGCCTTGAGTGCTTAGGAAGGAAGTAAGGAAGGGTCTCGTCTCGGCAGGGACGTTCGGTGAAGGTGGTCGGAGTGAAATTGCCTCTTATGAAATTATTCACTATCGAATGGAGGACGTAGTCTCTTAGCGTCAGCTCTTCGAACTGAAGGTGTACTGCAACAAAAGAAAATGATTGTTAGTTAAATGAAGAACAAAGGTTATTTACGGTGGGTTTATTTAAGTTGAAAAAAAACACTTTCTATTCATTCAAAGAAAGGAAAAGGGATTGGAATGGATATCTTCCGTTAAGCAATCGCTAATTGACCAGCTTCCGCGAGGTTGCTAGTGATTATTAGAAATTTAAAAAAGTACTATTGCGTAAAGTGGATAAAAATACTCTATCGGCGTTTTAGGCGCAATAGTCTTTTAACTTACTTACAAATTGTATATTTTTCTTATTATTTTTATTTGTTGTGTACCGCGAGTTTTCTTCTTCCATACAGTATAGTCCATCGTAACATTGTCTGTAAGAGATCGCAGACTGCAATAAGACCGCCCATTGTACTGTTACTTAATATTAAATTTCTAGATTGTATAATACTTCTATCTACTCAAAAATTTGTGTAAACAATAACGTTGTTAGTTTAAGCCATGAGTTAATTGATTATACTGTGGTAGTATAAACAATTAACTCATGGCTTAAACTAACAACGTTATATATATATTATCCATAAAAATTCAAATTTCGAAATGATATCAGCCTAAGGGATGAGTAAAGATTTACCTGACTTGTCAAAAAATGTAGATAGATAGATAGATGTACTCTTTATTGTACACAGAGCAGATTACAATATTTTCTTATAACTAAATACTTACTAGCTAATACTATGTACAATTGGCGACCTAATCGCAGTTTGCGATCTCTTCCAGGCAACCATTGGATGGAAAGGGAAATAAACATGAAAAGAGGGCTGCAGTGTACATGGAGCCTATGTAACAATTAATAAATAATATATAAGTACTAATTACATATACCAATAACTATAAATATTAATGGTTTGTAGATGGGTATGATTGGTACACAAATATATACATACACACACATATATACATATATGCTTAGACATATCATAAGCACACATGAACAATGTATAACAAATATACTAGATACTAAATATACAAATGTACTTCGGCGTTAAAATGCTTTAGTACATATTTTTAACTAGAAATAACCAAAGTTGAAAATTTCTTTTTCTTTGCACAATCCCCAAACAGTTCCAGAAAAGAGCTGATGATCTTTAAACTGCTGAACAAATTTTCTTAAATCTAAGACCACTCTCGATCAAGTCACCTTATAAACAAAATAGAACTTACTGAAATCGATAAATTCGTTTAGGAGCCAGAATGCTACAGACAGACACGTTAAACTAATAAAACCCCTCTTTCTGCATCGGCGGTTAAAAACAGCTTTTTCTGTTTCGAACATTCATATATATGCAGAATTACTTAAATTCTGAATTGTGGTTAAAATAGCAACAAACTGTGTCTAAATAATGTTTAAAAAGGCATTAATATTTGACCACCATTATGGACCTAATTATAATTTTTTTTGACATCAATATTTTAAAGTTGTGAGACTTTTAAATAGAGTTTGAATTTAAATCGAATTTGCAGATGGAATAACAAATTACTATTGAAGTGGGAAGAAACCGTCGCGCGCTGGATTTCTTATACTCTTGGGATAATAGGAACTCCTATGTGAGCTTTTCTTAGTAGACCGTAAAAAATAAAAAGACACAAATGAATTTTATAGAAGAAGAATTTAAAACCACTTTTTTTATCAAGCTAATTGGTGCGTACAGCAAGCACAAAAGTTAAAAATATTTTGTTACCGCCTTCGTTCGTGTTTGTACACCTTTATTTATTGCCACCCTTAATTAATGCCTTTCCTCGTTAGCAGAAGATGGCGGCTTCGAGAGGAAAATTGTTATTGATTAATGATGTCACATTTCAATGTGGCTTTCAGGAAGGACTCTGAGGACCGAGTTTAACAATCGTATTTCTCTCTCTCTCTCTCTCTCTCTCGCTCTGTCTCTCTCACTTTCAGCAGCAGAATATTGTACAGGTTACAAAGTCAAGTATGACAACGCAACAGGTTACCCAATCGCGCTCATTTTAGCTCAACATACCGCGAGTGACTAAGATTTTTTAAATACTTTAGGGTCGTGTTACATGTTGTAGGTGATTGTGTAATTGATTTCAATTATTATGAGAGGAATGTTACTACTTATGCTGTTGTATATTATGTAATATATGTATATAACATATAGATGTATAAATCAGGACTTAGGACAGGTGGTCACGGGACAATGATGGTAGTAGTGATAGTAGTAACCAGAGACTTGTAAGAAACATGTTCAAAAAGAGTGTGCTTGGAGTTTCTTGCCTGTTCTTCTCCACAGGATCTACGTATTGGAACAGGCAACTAGCTTCACGACTGACTTAGTCTGACTGCTTACTACTCCTAACAGTTCAAAAATACCTATAAATGGTTTAATTATAATAAATCATTTTTCATAAATTGGTTTAATTATAAGAAATCATTTTGATTGATTTGATTTGAGTATTTATGATCGAATTGCACCGATCGTTGTGATCTGTCCACCCGCGACTACTGTCAGTGCAATTCGATCGTATGTAATGATCGAATTATTCATTTCGGGGTTTCCCAACGTTTCCTAGACCACCCGTGACTACGATCGAATTGCACCGATCGTGGTCACGGATAGACTCAATCCACATATAATATTTTGAAAATTTAAAAACAATTAAGTTCAGCTTAGTTAAGTTGTATTAGGGATTCTAGAATAAACATTGTCAGATATATTTCTTTTTTCTAAATACCTACTATAGAGCTGATACTGTTGTCACCACATCAAAAACTCTTATTTATTTTATTAATAAAAATAAGGGCAAACAGTAATAGATGATAAAACAGTTCACTATCTAATACAAATAAGTTATTATGACTGGTTATGCTGGTAAAGCAACAAAGCAAAAATTCTTTGCAAAATAAATACTTGGCCCCGCGGGCACCGCTCAATTTAACAATGATTCTACTTATCTCTGATAATACTTTCAATACTCTGAGAGGCATGAGTGAAAAAATCGATGTTGAACTTCTGTCGCTAGCTGCCGGTCTATTAGCTGGAGGTAGTTACAAGAATACTAGCAATGTGTGACCCACGTTGCTGGTATTCTTATTTAAAATAAAAATCAATCTTCGCAAGTATGACCACGTGTATGCTTTACGTTCCGAATTAAAATGGCTCCCCACCCCACTCCCCACCAGCGTCGTTATCTACAAGGACTAACTGCCCTTTTTTTTTTTTTATTCTAAATCTCCACCATCTTATTTAGCTCCCTACCTTCGATTTTTGTCCTCAAATCATGACGGAAATGTTCGTTCCACAAACAATAATCTTCTCTTATATCTCCGAATTCGTGAACTCTTCGTTCTATGTCCAATCAGTTCATCTCTTTTCAGTTCAGTTATCTCTCGCTCTTCTCTCTTCACCCCAAGGTTGATTGGCTGAGAAGGCCTTAGGCATTAAGTTCACCTTTACACAATATGTGCATGAAGTTTTAATAAATAAATACATATTTCAAATAACCACCATCGACAAATATATCAATAAGACCCTCTTCATTAAAAAGTTAATCTACAATATCATAAAACGGATTCAAAATACGCTTAAAATTCGTGTTCAAATTTATAGCCCTACAGGGTTCCAGTTTCACAAGGAAAGGGCCGATATTAATTAATTAAAGGCCTCAGGAACCCTATTAGTTTAATTTACCAGTACGTTTTTGTGTGCACTGTGTGTATTTTCAAGTAATTAAGATTAAGTTGATATTGGTTCAGGTTTGAAAGAAATTTTAAACGAAAAACAAGTGTTTATTTCATTCCCTTTATCGATTTTTATGGTAAGTAACTCCATCCTACTAATATTATAAACATGAAAGTTTGAACTACTGAACCGAGCTGGATACCTGGATTAACATATAGGCTTCTTATTATCCCGATATTATCACGGAATCGGGACTTACGCGGGTGAAACCGCAGGGCGCTGCTAGTTGCGTAACAAGTTGAAACATTCGCAGTACAGTTTTACGTATATTTTCAATCTTATCTCCTTTCGTATGTGGTCATATTAGATTGAAAAACGACGGATCAGTACTTCTCTAAACGTCTATAGTAGATAGATAGATAGATAGATAACACTTTATTTGTACACCAGTCTTACAGTAAAATTATCATACATACATTTGTCATACAGATAATGTACGAAGGGCGGCCTTATTGCAAAATGCAATCTCTTCCAGGCAACCTTAGGATGGATCAATGTGTCGGAGAGACAGTTGTAGTTATAGTACTGTTCTAGGACATACATTTTTTGTTACTGCAAACTCTAAAGGAGTCTTTACTCTATGTAACTTAAGTCGCCTTGATTTCAAACACATCTTCACAACATGCGACAACCATGCAGCCGAGGACAAATACTAGTAAAATTTATTAAGAAAACAAAAGGATTGTAACCTTATGTTTGTAACCTTTACTACTATTATGTATTCTGTCCGTAACCCACAATTTCAATCGCATTTCTAGTCACTGTTCTGCTCCTCAGTATGTGTGGGGTATAACATACGTATATCAGAGATTTCTAGATAATAATAACAATAATTCGATTTTTATTGTTCCAAAAGTCATATCTGCTGATGGATTGATAGTCAAGAGCCTCGACCAACATCTTAATAGGCTCGCAGACGGCTGGACCAAGGGACTGATGCAGAAGGCAGTTCTCACACGGCCTAGATAGGGAGGAGATTCTTACCACCGGTGTTTTAGACCCCGTACCCGATATCGGTGGTCTATTATTTTTTAAATATATTCAGGGTTTTTACATGTATTACATTTTTTATTAATATATTTAATAATAAGATCTGAGATACCTCATACGCAATTATTTGATCTCAAACATAGATAAGGTAAGTAAGATTATTTTATATTGACATAATTTACATTTTCTCGTTTGTCATAATCAAATAAGTTAAACCGATCTAGAGTGTTCTTCTTAGATACAATTCACCCATATCTATTCAGCCGTTCGAAAATCATCGGCATCGGATTTTTTACATTTAGTAAAGTCAAACTTGACGTTAGTTACATAAATTAATTGGAATCTACTGAGCACTTTATCTTGAGGGCGTTTTAGTGGGTAGAAAGATATGTTTATTACCCTCTAAATTGTTTCAAAAGATTAAAACAAATTTATTTTAGATACTTTTAGAGGGCTTAGATTTTGTAGAAAGCGTTTGATTTATATTATCTACCCTTTCTCCAAATGAATGTACCTTAGGTTTACCTATACAACTCGGTTATTCGTTTTATTCAAATTAGTGGCAGGTGGTAACCAAAAACTTAATATGTTTTAGTAGTATTATTAAAATTTTCAATATTATCCAAACTAATATTATGAATGTGTATCACTAGATTGTTTATGTTACGCTTCTACGGTCTAACTACTCAATCGATAATCATGAAATTTTGTATAAACGTTTTCAGGGGAACAAAGAAAGGTTTTGAGTAGATCTTTCATCCCGAAAAAAACGTTAGTCCCGAGGTATTTTCCGTTTCTGAGAGGGGATCGGAGAAAACTTTGCGTGCCTGCAAAGGTAACGGGCAGCCCCACCCACTAGTTACCATGGAAGTCATAGTCAATTGCAATGGTGGTTACCGTCAGGTGGTTATACATAAAAAGTGGCTTTGTACTCAAGGCTCGTGACGGTTAATGTGTCTCTTGTTATTTGGTTAGCGAGAATAAAACATGATCAAATAATAGCCTGTTGGTCTAGTGGTCAGTGATCCTGACTGCTGTACGAAAAATCGTGGGTTCGATTCCCACCAAGAACAAATAATTGTGTGATGAGCATGATCATTATTTTGTTCTGTTTCTGGCTGTACTTTATCTATAATATAATAGTTATAATTATATAATAGTCTGGTTACTGTAGAATAGGCCCTACCTAATTTGGGATTAGACGGCCGCGTGTGAGGTGTCTCAAGTTATTATTATTATTTTTATAGACAGTGTTTTTTTTTTAAATGCCATGGTTTTGCTTCGGTCTTTTATCTTTCGGGTCATTGTTAGCAACACAGTAACAATCAATGACGCAGAAATATTAAGGAATAAAAATAATAAATATTCACCCGCCGGACTCTCAAATCTAAAAGTGGGTAGGGCGACGTTAGTGTTATCGCACTTCACTCGGGTTTTGGTGTGGTGTAATGTGCGCGGTGTGTAGAAAACTATTAACGAAAATAAAAATATAAAATCCATGTAATTCAATGTAAAATTACCATAAAAATAGAAATGAATACTTAATAAAGTACTTTAGAAAAACCATTATAGAAGTAATAATTGCTAAGTTTGTACTAAGGTTTAGATACTTTTAAGAAAAAATGTTAAGATTACTTAAATTATTATTGTTTTTATTGAGTAAGTAGAACAATTTTCAAATTTTCGTTACTAGAATAAGAACCTTCGTAAGTAATAATAATAATATTAACTTGAGACACCTTACACTTGGCCGTCTGATCCCAAACTAGGCAGAGCCCGTACTATAGTAATCAGACTGCTGATAAACATACTTATATATTAGTACCCAGACGCAGAGCAAATTATTATCACACACAAATTTTGCCCTGGGTGGGAATGTAACCCACGACCTCTGGCTTAGCAGTCAGAATCACTAAACCAGTACACCAACAGATCTGTCAATAGTTCATGAGATTAGCGCGCTCAATTGAGAAAGAAACTCTTTAGGTTCATTATATTAGTATAGATATTTGTTAAAGATAAAGACTAGCTTCCGTCTGTGGCTCCGCTCGCCTAAAAGATTTTTGTGTGTATGTCCTTTTCCATACCCCCGTCAACTTTCCACCGCTCACTGCGTGCCACCACTGCGGAGACTGTCGCGAGGACACTGCACTCCACACTCTATAGACGCAACAGCGGCGGTACGACCTCGTGACGGCTATTGGTGTGGGTAGCCTCTCGCTAGAGACCATGGTTCTGTCCATGGTACAAAGTGAGAGTGCGTAGAATTCCGCTCCACTGAGTATATTCATTTAAATAAGTAGCGACTCTTGCACTGAGACAATAAAGTTCAATTCAGGTCGCACAGCGCTAACCACGTGCAATTATATTCACTCGTATCACGTAACTCTTAATCTCGTCTGTCGTAAGGGTTGCATTTATTTACCTTTCGATGTGAAATGTAATTTATAATGTAAGTGACGTGTTTGGAATTCTGAAAAACGTGAGTTTCGGATCCTAATTTTGTACACCAATGTGAGCGGGAAACTATATATTTATACCAGCTGATCCAGTAGACGTAGTTTTGCCATGGCTTTTCATTTGACAGACATAATAAATTTCAACAATAAAAGACTGCTAGAAACTTAAATCTGAAAAAACAAAACCTTCTCAAACCATGTTAAAACGTTAGTGAAATCGGTTCAGCTGTTTACAAGAAGTTCAATGAGACGTACAGGAGAAGTAAAAAAAATAAAGATGTGATATAACTACACATTAATGGTTAAAATATATTTACGTTAGTTGTAGACAATGATTTCCTTTCAGGTTTAATATATAGATAGACTATGCAGCTATTGTTGGCCTCGTGTATAATTTGTTTTTTAAAAGAATCCCTTCTCTGTAATATCAACTTTTCTCTGATACACCTTAATATTTCCAGTAATGCATGCGAGCCCATCAAAAGAATATGACGATTTACTTGAAACTAATCCAGACAAGATTTTGGAAAACATGATTGGCACT